>CM066923.1:10843978-12043978 GCA_033964015.1 Scolanthus callimorphus | reverse complement strand
ATTATTTTGTCCAACTTGTATGCTTATGCTTGTTCTATGGTAAATTACGTACAAAAAGAGCCTGCCAAAGTAAGGTTCTTACATTGTAGCTTCTCACTCAAAGTTTTGAAAAGTCCGCGTTCACTCTTCGTGGTATTTCAAAGACTATTGAAACAAAAAGTGAACTATCGTAAAAAAGGAGACCTAGGAAACACACTTTACTAGCTTTCTTGTAGGAGGGATTCTACAGGCTGACAACATTCCCTGTTTTGTCAAATGAGACATGCACAAGGAAAAAGACTGAATGAATTTATACCAAAACACCCTTGCGTTTTATTTTTGCTAAAATGTTAATGAGCGAGCACTGTCATGAGCGAGCGCCAAATATCAGACTGTAGATTTCAAAAACCGCGGCTAGCGTTTGTTTCTCAAAATAATTAAATATCACAGAAACCTGGAATCAATAGGAAAGAACTGAATACTTTAGAAGTCTGAACACTTGAAAATTAGATGATTTTTCATGAAGATTAGTTTGCCACCAGTGCAGTCATGACAGATAATCATTCAAGTGAAGAACTCTCACGTGACTCATTTTTAGCCAGGTGCCAGTATTTTTCTGTTCGATGAGTGACTTTCCAAAGTATTTCAAGTGTGTTTCATGCCCTTATAGCAGTCATCACTGTTTACTTAATAGTTTATAGAGGGGAATGGTTAGCAAACCTGACACCCTTTTATTGTACCATCTCTTTGTTCACTTTTTCAGAGGAATCCTGTGTAGGGTCATGGTACATAAGTACCAAAATTCAGGCAGTAAGATTCAGTGTACAACCAGGGATGCATATTTAGATGAGCATGAAACAAAAGATTGTGCAGGGTCAATATCATACGTGATAGCCCCTTTCAACATCCAGCCCACGCTATTGTGTTGACCCTTTGACGTTTGCCGGGCTTCCTAACAATTCCACTCCATTAACTGTGGCCTGCGAAACAAGCTCTTGGAAAACTCGCAGAAAGCCGTGTCGACGTTGTTTGGTGCCTATTTTCAACACTTTTTCCATTGCGAAGTCTTTATCCTTTAATAACTTTCCAATGAAAAAAGATATCAACTAAATGAGACATGTTTATTCCCATTATGCACTGATTAATTTGATGCATTTTGCAAAAGATTTTATAAAGGGAACTGTCGGCAACAGTTTATTGAATATACCCCAATGACGTTTTTTTCAGTTTTTTTGCCTATTTAGAATTTTTAAAACTAATCGTGAAAAGTGAATATTAGACCAGATACTTCATTCTTTTAACTTTCATTCGATATATTGCACAAAGAAATCGGATGAAAAGCGCGCGTTGAGAGCATTTCAACGGGAGACTGAAACTGTGCTGTGTTCTTGAGGTCTCGGGAAAGGTAAACATTTCAAAATCCATAATATGACTTTTTTCCTGAAATTCATTTTATAGAGTTCTGAAGTATATTTCTAGAACTTGAAATTACGCATCATATGTTTTCTCAGGCTTCAATTGCCCATTCTTTTGTATTGCCCGTCACTTGTAATTTAATTTACCTTTCACGAAAATTTTCAGTCAAATTTTCAACATTGCGAAGCTCCTGACCTCGCACGATTTAAGAAATCGGCTTTGTAATTTAAATTTTTAAATTTTAAATTTTTGTATATATACCAGTAGTAGCTCTTTTCAGTAGCTCTTTTCAAAAATCTCTTAAACCAATACGAAAATATAGAATCACGAATCGCATATAACAATAACAAAGTTACGATGCACTTAATAAAAAATGGGAAATTTTTTTAATGCAATCACGTAAAGTGCAGACTAGATATTTAAAAATGTTTTGTGTAGTTCGTATGTCCTTTTGTATAGGATTTTGTAGTATATGTAAAAAAGTGATCAATAAAAAAGCATTAAATATATATATTTAGTATAAACCAGCTAATGGTCTATTACAAATCCTGCATTCTGATTGGCTGAGCTACTATGGTCTATAGTGATAGACCGTGCCTGGCAAAACCACCACCTTTCTTAGCAAGAAAACTTGATTTTTTCAACATAAAATAATGGCATTCATTGCCAAAACCGACCAACTAGTTGGTTTACTAAAACAATTATACCTCTCGTCCTCATGTGCTATGATATCAATAGACCATTCAGCCTTCGGCCTCATGGTCTATTCATCATAGCACATTCGACCTTGAGGTCTAATTGTTAAATATATATATATATAGATCAGTGTAATAAATGAAAGCGAACAGCCACACGATGAGCTTCCTGTAGAAGGATCCAAATGGATACAGAGCAGTTTTCTTGTTACGAATATGAAGAGTAAAATGATGAAGAAAACCACAACTTCTCAGATTTTTAACTTCTTAGATTTTTAACTGACGAAGGTCGAAGACCGAATCGTTTTTTTAATATAATCACTTTTTAACATGGATCTGTGAGAAGTTGTGGTTTTCTTCATCATTTTACTCTTCATATATATATATATATACAGCGGTTTACAAAAATTCTGTCTGAGAAGTATATAAGTATATAAGTATATCGCCGATTGATACCGTCGCATGCTCAATGCACTTCAATTATATAATTTCTCTGTTTAGACTTTGTTGCTGACTGTTTTTAGCTTTTTCCATGCATATAGTGTGCCTGCTATCCGTAGTTTGGGAGACGTTTGGAGTTTCCCGAAATGCCTTTTCGGCACGAGGAAACGCCATTGCAAGAACGCGTAACTGAATCCCTAGATTTTGTTGCTGTTTTTAACTAAATGTTTATTTTATTCAATCTATGGAATTAGAATAGGTTTTATTCATGTGTTACCGTTATTGGTGATCAACAGTATCTCTGAGAAAGATGAATCTGACGTGTTTTTATGACTAATTAAATATTCAAAACGGCGTCTTCTACGCAAAGCACGTTTTAGTAGAACGCGGAATTGGCGTTTTCTCTTTTCGTAATTTAACTTTTCTACGAAATTTAACTTTTCTGCACTGAGTGTATAGAGCGGAAGTTATGGGAGTTATAAATCTGTCTTCGTTATCAGTTTAGTTTGTTGTAATCGATGGAGCTATGTACTGGCAGTGAATGAGAAGCCATTTCGCAGTAGTTCTTCCCCGGGGTTCTTCCCACTCGGCATTTGAGTAAATAACTCATTCACCGCTTACATTTTTTCGCGCAAAGTTTTTCATTCAAAGATTTTAAATCCCTTCACTCATACCAGAAGCAATCAAATTAATTTTCCAGGCCGATTTATCTCTGTGTTGGAAAAAGTACGTTTATAATCGATAAAAGATTAAAATGTATTTCTCTTTACGGTCTAATTATAAATTCAAAAATAAAAACTTTTCCTGGATTTAAATAGAGTTCATTTCTTTGTATTTTTTTGTCATCGGAAAGTAGTCCCGATGTTTCCGAAATAAAAGACACTCAAAGCACTTTCTATAATATTAATGAGGTGCGAAAAAACTTACTTCAGTTCCTTATATTTATTTCTTCTATTTTTTGATCCAAGGAATATTTTTCATAATTTTGAATTTATAATTAGACCGAAAAGAGAAACAAAATTTTAATTTTGATGTAATTTTGATTTTGATGAAGTAATAAATTAGATTATTTCGGGCATGGGGTAGGAGAGTTACAAAAAATATATTTGAATGACAAACTTTGAATATTGGTTAATGCTGGTGAATGATTTATTTATTCAAATGCAGAGTGGGGAAGAACAACTGCGAAATGGCTTCCTTCACTGTCACCGAGACTTTGGATGTACACAGCTCTCAATCGATTAAAATAGAATAAACTGACACCGAAAACGGAGATAGATAACTCTTATAACTTCCCCACTATACAGTGAGTGTTTGTTCTTTTCCGTGGTTAAATTTCGAAAAGATCGAAAGATGAAGGCAATGTCGCGTTCTACGTAACGTGCTTTGCGTAGAAGACGCCGTTTTGAATATTTAATTAGTCATTAAATACACGTCAAATTCACCTTTCTCAGAGATACCTGTTGATCACCACTACCGAAAACACATAAATAAAACCAATTCTAAATCCATAGATTGAATAAAATAAACATTTCGTTTAAAACAGCAGCAAAATCTAGGGTTTCAGTTACGCGTTCTTGTAATGGCGTTTCATGATCTTAAAATGATCTTAAAATTCAAACTAAATTTTTGAACACATAGATAAAACATAGTCTTTAAGGTTCGACTGATGTCATGCTCCTTTTTTCTTCTATTTTGGAAGAAATTTAACAGTAGCAGTTTGATAAAACCTTTTTCGCATATTTTATATCTATTTTGCGAAATCGTTTTGAAAATAGATCTCTTTGTATTTCAACTAGTTTTAAAATAGATCGTTTGACCGAGTGGGGCGTGTGTCCAGCTGTCCGTTAATTTTTGAAAGGATGCTGAGCGGGGAAGCCATACCAATAACACCAAAATCCGTTGGATATTGTTGGAGAGGCCTTCTAAAGTAGATTTGTTTTTTCTGCATGAAATGGCGTTTGTAAAGTTAAAATGGACAAATATTGAGTTCAGGAAAGTTATTTGGATAATTCTCATAGCTGCAATTAAGGAATGGCAAGCATTTTCAACCAGTTAAAAGGTATATTCAAAGTATTATCGCGACATGAAATTCAACTTAGAACATGATGAGTGCGTTCGATTCTAACAAAATGTCATAGTAGAGTACTAAGTTAGCCTACAAGGCATCATTATCAGGCTGCATGATGGCTGATAACCTTTCATTGTCTAAATAACCCGTCGCATACAGACGATTTTTTTTTCCCTCGATACAGTAAGAGAATACTGTGCAATAGTCAACCTCTTTATAAGTCGGTAAACTACTTATCAGCTTATAGCCTGGCTATGACACATGATAGCTGAACGAATGTCCGAGAAAAACACACCATTGAATCCCTGCTGGAGTTTGGTATCATTCGGCGGTGTGTTTTGGGGAACTGCTGTGATCTCTAAAAGCCAGGAAAAATAGTCTTAAAATAGTTTTTAAATAGAGTTAATTTTGATAAATTATATTATTTACAACAAAAGGTAAATATGAAACACCTTCCAGCAAGAAGTATTTTTGCCAGCCAGCAGCGAAAATGGGCGAGGAACAGCTCCGTTGTGTGCCTGTGCATATGATTTCATAAATTTGCATTGGAGGGTAAAACAGGTCGAATTCAGGAACACTTAATAACATCCCCGAAAGGTATTGGAAATTCCAGAGGGGCGGGGGATCAATTTACCTGATATTTTCCATACACAGATTCAGATTGGATTAGATTTATTAGATTTTATTATTATTCGGCTTCGTGTACTCGTTGAATACATGAAGCAATACCCCAAATAATCATGTCAAGGAAAGGGTGGACCTTAGTGAAAAGCACTAACATAGCTGCAAAAGCTGACAAATTTGTCTTTGCCTTTTTGGTGATAAAATGGATTCATTATAAAATGTTGCATCAGGCCAATGTGTTTTTTAATTAGGCCTATGCTCTCGAGAAAATCATCACGAAGGTTGCCATATTTTTTACAGTGTAATATATAGATTTAGCCACTGGCTAAAAGCGGAGCTCCCGGTTGTATATATTTTTCTGTGTAAATCAGACAAAAGGTTGTCATTGTACATAGCATGTCAGTGTCGTCACCCTCCTTGTCACTTGGTTAACTTTACCCAAGTTTGGTTCTCTGAGGTTCATCCCTTCCCAAGATTATACCTCTTCTGGTTTAATGGCGTCATCGATGACGTCATACCACGTGACTACGCAGTTGCACCCCCCTTGCTACTTAGACAACTTTCCCCAAGTTTGGTTGTCTGAGGTTCATTAAGATATACTAAGATATAAACCTTTTCTCGTTGCGCTTGATGACATTTGGGTTGCCTTTGTGATGCCAGACGAACGCACAAAGCCATCACAAAGCAGGTCGATGCACATACACTTTTGTGTTGTTTCTTTTGCTCCTTTATGTAGCTATGGGACTCCGCTAAAGTGAAGTGAGTTTCATCTTCGACAACTTCTTTGGGCAGGCAAAATCTACATACTCTTTGTTCGGCTTTCTTTTGTGGCATTTCGTAACGCCCTTTTTCTATTTCGAGGTCATGGTTGCTTATCCTGAGTTTAGTCATACCAGTCCTGTATGGTTGATTTCACTTCTAGCTCGTAATTTGTTTCGATATTTCTGTACGTCCTTAGTTTATTCTTTTGGTCAGAGTTTTTTCTGTTGTCATTGAAACCTTCGCTATATGCCAGTTTTGAAATTCAATGTCCAAAATTATTTGTTTCAGATTCTTTAAAGTGAAAAATAAATCACCACCGGAATTATGGTTGAGGAGAATATTTCCCAGCCAAGGCCACTTAATAGATTGCTTGACTTTTTCTCCCAAGGAGATCTGATTGGTCGAGCCCAGCAGGGCTTTACTTGATAGCCTCACTGGAATCGAGCTGTCTTGGAGTTTAAACCAAAATTTTATACTTTGATATACAGCCTCTGCCTTAAGCGGGAATCTGCCAAGTTCCGTGCGCGGCAGACATTATTTGTGGCATGTTAAGAAATTCCCAACAACCATTTGCAGAATTTTATATAAACAATCTCTATTGGGTCTTTATCAGTATTCTTGTTAGACTCAACCCCCCAGATCTCGCCACCGTACACAAGTATTGGCTGAATAAGAGCTTGAAAAGCTTGAAATTCCAGAGGGGTAGGGCCACTTTTCAACACCCCTCCGTCGGGGGAGATGGGTATTTTCTGGAACCACACATTATTGGGCAGGTCTTTCTACATTTTGATATGATGTGATTTTTGCTATGTATATTTTGCAATGAACTTGAAAGAAAACCCTTTACTATTTAAACGAATCAGCGGCACCTTTTACCACTGTATGCATTACTACGCGACCTCAAAATTCACTGCTGCGATGGGCGATTGGCGATTTTTAGCTGTCAATCAAAACCAAAACGTTTGATTCGGCTACTTCAGTGGGTCGACATTGATTTCAAAATCAACTAAAATTATTGTAAGCTATCCTTTGGCTTTCTGGCCTAAAATTATTAAACTTTCTGGCTAAATAAAATTGACATTACAGTTCTTTTGCTGAGAATCACCAATCGCAACAGTGAATTTTGAGGTCGCGTAGGAATGCATGATTCGGTGGTAAATGGTGATTACGTTGTGAGGGGATCTGTTACAATCCTTGATAGTTTTCAAATCCAGTCTAATATTGATATGGAAACTCTTCTCGTGTGGCATATTTATAGATCTTAAGAAAGCTTTTGACATGGTTGACTATGCGATTTTACTGAATAAGCTCGAGCATTACGGTATCAGGGGGGTTGTCAATAACTGGTTTCGTTCCTATTTAAATGACCGATAGCAAACAACACAAGTGGGGTCTTACATATCCAAGAAAGAACAAAGCCATTGTGGGGTACCTCAGGGATCTGTTTTGGGTCCACTGTTGTCCTTACTCTACGTGAATGGCTAATTGTTCGAATAAATGTAAATTCTTTCTCTTTGCCGATGACACTAATATATTAGATGCTGACAAGGATTTGAGATCGCTTGAAAGGACAGTCAATAATGAGCTTGTAAATCTAAGTAATTGGCTAATGACAAATAAATTTTCTTCGAATATAAAGAAATCAAATTATGTTATATTTCGGCCCTACCAGAAACGACTAGACTATAAAATAGACTTGAGAATTGTATGATAATTATACCAATTCGTTTGCTTCATTAGAAAGAAAAGATTATGTAAAATATCTTGGCATTCTTATTGATGCAAAACTAACCTGGAAGCCACTTCGAAGATTAGCAAAACAATAGGCATCATTGCAAGATTAAGACATTTTGTCCTTACGACATTTTATTTAATATTTACCGATTTCTCATTCAGCCGTATCTATCTTACGGTTTGATTGTTTGGAGGCAAGCTGCGAAAGTTAACCTCGATAAAATCTTAATTTTGCAAAAACGTGCATTTCGTTTAATAACTTTACAACAGCGTTTAGATGTCATGCTATTCCTTTATTTAACTCTTGCAGCATTCGTCCAATAAATCTTCTTTATTTTAAAAGTGTTTGTATAATGATGCATGATATATTTAACAATTTAACACCTACAAGCATTTCAAATTTATTTACTTCTTCGGCAAAAATACATCGATATAATACCAGATTTTCTGCGGCAGGCAATTTCCAAATCAAACATTCCAGGACAGAACATTTAAAAAAATCATTTTCACGAATTGGTGCAAAAATATGGAACAGTATTCCCAAAAATATTCGATTATTACCAAGATATAAATTTAAAGATGAATTGCATGGGCAACTGTGACATGTTTTGTCACAGGAGGATGCTTATGTTGACATCGCCACCTTGATAAATAGATTCAGGAAAATTAAAAACTACTATTACCGCACCATTCTTACTGGACTTCATTTATTATATTATCTACTTTATCTATCTATTATTTATTAGTTGCTTAGCTCATATATAGCTCAGATATACCTTTTTTTCCTTACTTATTACCCATGTATATTAATGTCCTATTTGTTTTTCGTGTATCCCTATTAGCAATTTGCTATTTGCAGGCTAGTAATGACGTTTTGTAAATAATATATTTAAATTTTAATAAACTGAACTGAACTGAACTGTTTTGACCCTCTTTTTTTGTATTCACAGGACGAAAAACATGAATTTGAAATTAGTTATCATTGTGTCGCTCAGTGTTTGTACGGTGCTCTTTGTGGGAGCGTACCTTACAGGTCGGGGCATCTCCCGAGTTCCTGGTGTTAGGATCAAACCTGCTTGTCCAGTTTGTCCAAAAGTGTCCAGCTCGCCAACTTGTCCAGATTGCCCAAAAGTGTCCGCTGCAACTGCTTGTCCAGTTTGTCCGAAAGTGTCGCCCCCAGCGCCCTTTTCGTCTGAGAAACAGGAGATCGCAGATACGTTGGTTGACATTCATCGTCAGTTCTCAGCACTCAGCAGTCACAACAAACCAGCGACTCCGCAGTTATTGCTGAAACTGGAAGGCATCATTGAAAGGTGCGGATAGCGTGAAACACGACATGAAAACGAACGCCAAACGTTCCTTGAAGAGGTCCTTTAGATATTGCCTTTTTGCAGCAAACGTGTTTTCCTCTCAGAAATTCAAGAAATAGAGGATATTAATACCATGGTCGCGCCGCGATACGAATTTTTCTTCGAGTTTAAAATGAATCTATCTAATGTTCTGTTTATTATATCAACATCAATGAATTACCAAACTCTAATTTTATTTGAGTAAATCCTAAAAACTGAGCACGGAGCACAGGCAAAGTGTGGTAACATTGATTTTCACGCGTGAAGATATCAAGTTTTTGCGCGGGAGGACACCCGGTATTTCATTGGTGTTTATATCGGAAAGGCGGATCCAGGATTTCTTCCACGGGGGGTTCCGTTTTTTCACTTTTCCAAAGATGCAACAATATGATTATGTAGTTACCCCGCGCGCGGTCTGGGTAACGCAGTTAAATCCTTATTGTTTAATACCTACTGTTTAAACGATGATGAATCTGGGAAACGAACTCAATAATTTTGTTTGTTTGCTTATACTACAAAAAACAAACGAGTTTCTATAGGACCAGCAATTCAATAGCGGTAGTGCAAAGCTTAATCGCTGTACACATTTTATTTATTTATTGCCGGTTTTCAAAATGTCAGATGCTCCTAAAATGCCACAACTTTCTTTCATTAGCAAAAACTTAAAAATTAGCCAAGGTTTTTAAAAAGACTCGCGTGTTTACAGTAAACTTCTATTTTTTTTCCTGCTCTCCAACGCGACGCGCGTAGGCAATATTCCCCAATCGGTCAATAGTTTTTCGAAATATTGACTGATCGGGGAACATGTGATTTGTACTTCACCATGTGACCTTGATTTAGCCAATAAGAGCGCGCGCTCGGTTGGAGTGAGCACTCACACTAAAGTGTCGGTATATTTATGAGATAATTAAGGTAATTTCCTGTACAAAATGTACCGTGAATCCTATTTTTATTTCAAATTTGGTACAATTGATGCCCATTCTATTATTCAGGTTAGACGTGAAGTACAAGATAAGTGCTGGATTAAGCCCTCAACAGCCTAAGAATGATAAGAAAAAAGTTGTATGTCCAGAAGAGTATCATGGAAGCAAGTATGGACATCCTTTTCATGAAAAAGGCTGGGACATTACACACTGCACCGACGCTAAGAAAATGCCAGAGGTAAGTGAATGGGCTATGCTTGGAACTTCCGGTTTCCGTGAAGCTCGTCGCCAATAATTACAAACGTTGTTTTAGCCACTAACCTCTAGCCTTGTAATCATATTCCAATAGACGATTCCAGCTGCCTTTTGAATGTAACAAAACTACCAGCATGCAACGCGCGCATAAAAGGCTCTTGCAGCGAGTAACTTGATATTTCCATAGACGAGATTGAACCAAAATCTGTAATTTAGCACTAAATTTGATGTACTACAGGCTGTCTTTGAGGCCTAGAATTTAACAATTTTCCTTCAGGGAGCATGCTCTCAACTCCCTGTCCATTCCTCCAGAAATAAAATAATAAAATGACAAACTCATGTCTGAGAGTGTCCCAAATATAATATTGCTTCCGCTGCCCCTGCTATTGCTAGTTTTTCTCCTTCTAAAAGAAAAATTCAAGGTAGAAGTTTGTTTTAATGTGAGCAATTGAACTTAGTTCTTTTATGGCGTCAGTTGGGAGGTCTTTAGCGAATTACTTGAACCCCTTGTAGACCCCTTGGCTCCATTGAAATTAGTGTCATACCAAAAAACGTCGCTTCGACAAGCGGAAAGATACATCAAAGTATCATCTGCTAACAGACTTGTGTGTTTCCAGGTCGTGACAATTCTTCTGAACACAATGCTGTACCCGAAGGATATGGACGTGCATATTGCGCGAGTTCTCCGTGGAATAGACAAGCTGTATGCAGGAGTCCAAATACTTATAGCAACAACCAATACAAAAACCATCTCTACTGCTAAAGAATTCCGCAACGTTAAAATCGTGCGTGTGGGAGAAAGAGTACATACGGAAACTCATGGAATCAACTCCTTAAACTGTCCGAAACTCCATATACGGTCATAGCACGTGATCTTGTCCATTTCGATTTCAATGCTCAACTCGAGAGGCAAATTCGCGTGGCTAGTGAACTAGACCACGTGGCGGTGGTCGGTGGGGCATTTCGTAACCTCTCGGGACACTGGCGCATAGGCTGCCGACAGTCCCGGATGAAAAACTATGTTCTGAAGTTCCAAGAAGGCTACCATTATTCTACGAACTCCTGCATGTTCTGCGATGATCTTCAGGGACCATTTGTCGCCAAAACAGAGATCCTAAAATCACTCAAGTTTAAAGAAGATGGTCGTTCTGAGGTGCTCTTCGTGGATTTCTTTCTTCGTGTTAAAAATGCAGGTTATTTGGTCATGAATTGTCCTGATGCGATGTACTTCACTCTGACAGATCCTGTAGTTATAAAGACGGAAACAAGCAAGGAGGCATGGCGGGAATTTGTCACTGAATGGGTTCTCGAGCGAATAATTTTATCTCAAAACATTATGCATATATTTTCCTGTAATGACATCGGTCATAAATGTAGTAGTTCAACAACTAGTTTTGCTCCACATCCAAATTGCTGCCTACAACAATTCGCAAGGGCGATTAAATTCTTGAATGACTTTGTCCGTAGTACTAAAATCACATATGAATTCGATTCTGGTTCGGTTCTGGGCTCCATGAAATTTAATAGCTTCACTCCGTATGACTTAGATGGTGATATCTTTCTCTATAACAAAAACATTTCTGTCTTTCAAAAACATATGCAAGATTTCAAGTCAAATGACTTTCATTTCTCTGGTCTTCGTCTTCCAGTTTTCGACAAGAACGGCAACGCAAAATCTACGTATGGGAAGTTTGTTCTTCACACACCAGACCTTTATTCGGATATGACAGGAATTGATATATTGTCAGGCGATGTGCTTCTTCCGGTGGAACTTAGATTTCAACGATATTTCACTAAGGTTCGCTTCAGTGGCATGTGGGCTGTCACCAAGTTCAACCCGGGAATGTACAGCCGAAATTGTTATGGACACGAGGTACTGAAGCATGCGCAAAGTGCCCATAAAGTTGACGTGGAAGGGTTAAATCCATACAAAGCTGGTCACTTTGTGAAATGTTCGCGGCCGGGATTTCATTCTTGCCTGGACACTTTCTCTGGTGATGGTAACTTGGCTCTTAAGCAGGAGACCTACTACTAGAAACGCTGGATTATTTAGGGGATTTTTATGAAGTGGCTTCATGGCGACCCTAACATTTTATACTACGAGGTTAAAGTTCTCGATTATGGATTGTGTATTTTACTCGTGGAAAAAGAGAACGAATAGCCTAATTGTTTTAATAGGAACCAGCTAGCAACCACCTCTGATTTTGTTCTAACACGTATTTGAATGTAATATCAAGAAAATTCACCAAAAACTTTTGACTTGCGGCTCCGTTGCAAAATCTTTTTAAAGCCGTGATGGTCTGTAAGCTTTTCACTTCATATCGCAGCGCGCGAAAGAGCAGGGAAGTCCACCAAAACTTGCAGATGTTCGAGAAACACCCAAAGCATGATACTCTTGGTCGCCATGTTGTTTTCTCGGCCAAAGAGCCAGCGAGTTTCCACAGGCAGCCCGCGCGTATTCGCAGAGAACGACTTTAAAATTAGAGCACAACTTTCTATGACTTTATCGGCGCAATAGAGCACGCGTGATGTTGGGAGAGACACGAGAACATTATAAAAAGAAATGGGCCTGGAACCAAATGGGCCAAATCACATTTTGTCACAAATCCAAGATGGCGGCCACGCAAAAGCAGACTCGCGTTTCTCGACCTTAAACTACTCTCCAACGCCTGCGAGAAAGCTATTCCAGGCCCATTTCTTTTTATACACCTCTACAGGTCTGTTAGGGCTGTTAAGACTGTTAGGGCTTCTAGGGCTGTAAGGGCTGTTAGGGCTGTTAGGGCTGTTGGGGCTGTTGGGGCTGTTAGGGCTGTTAGGGCTGTTAGGGCTGTTAGGGCTGTTAGGGCTGTTAAGACTGTTATGGCTGTTATTTAAGATTGTTAGGGCTGTTAGGTCTGTAAGTGGTGCTAGGGCTGTTAGGGTTGTTAGGTGTTTATCATAATTTGTGCCCCGTCTTTTAAGAGGTGGGAGTAAGGCATCGGGAAGAAAGCTGTGCCTTCAGCCAAATCTTGCATCTCATTAAATGGCGGTAAAATTCAAATTATCATTAATGACAAGGCCGCTTTACAAAGGAAATCGGCTGAATTAGGCGAACTAGCCTTCACGTTTTAAAAGATTTCGAGACTTGACGGACCGCTGTAGCAATTCGACATACCAAACTATCTAGTCAAATAAAGAAAGAAGGCAAACCTCGATAGAAACTTAATATCCGCGCCTCAGAAGTGGTCGCATTTTAAGGATATTCATACGGCAGTTTTCATCGTACTTTGTATGACAATCGAAAGTTGTTTTCTCGCTGCTGTTTGGGCTGTTAGGTCTGTTAGGCCTAACAGCAGCCCTAGCAACTTTCTTGATTGCCAGCTTTCTTGATTGTTCGTGCTGCATGTGTTAGCCACAACACCAAGATTTCTTGCAATTTTTTCTCATGTGAAACAGGTGCCAGTTTTGTCCCTACCCCAAAATTATCCCTAGTCCAAGATATCCCACCAATCTTGTCCCTGGTTGACTCGGGAGAAGACCCTGGGGAGGCTGAGTCACATGACCGTTTCAAAACAAAGGACAACCTCGTTCCCATGTTTTCAAACAGTGGTCATGTGACTCAACCTCCCCCAGGGGTCTTGTACTCAACCAACCGCCATCTTGAAATCTTGAAAGACCCTGGAGACAAGGTTGATATCTCACCTGATGTGAACAAGCCCTACGGGTGTCTACATTTTTATTAGTTAAGTTGTCCTCATGCTTTTTGTGTGTTTTATAATATTAGTCTAAATATAATAAATGTATTTTTGATACTACAATTAACTACTACCATCTTTTATTCCTTATAATAGCTTGGAGCTCCGCTTTTAGGCAGTGCCTAGATATATGTATATTATGTTTCATCTCATCTTTTTTGCTATGGCAACGTTTCATTAAATGTTCCCCAACTTCACGAACGTCAAAAAAGCAAAATTAGCATCGAGCCCCCTTAATTTCGTTGCCATGGCAACAAGTACTGTCAACACTTTGACAATGGCACAGACAAGGCAATTGTGACGTTTGATTGTCTCATCTCCTTTTCTTTCACGAGACTATAGTTGCAAAAAATGGTTTTGACCCGCGTATTAGCCCCTTAAGACTCCAAAATAGCCGTAAAAGTGATTGTTAGCCAGTTAGCCAGTTAGCTGCATGTACATGACGTGCCCAAAGATATTTTTGTATTCCCATGTATATTGGTCCATTGCCTCCACGTCCCCACAGAAACCAGAGATAATCATTGTAAGAGCGTAAGAGCAAATTGAAAATCGCTAAAATTTACCTTCATAAAATAGCCCTTCTGTACCCCTTTCTCGTCCTCGCTGTAAAAACTAGATGTTTATATATATTAATTGATTTCAAATGGTTTCAGCAAATTTTGAAAGTCGAAGAGTATCTCTTTCGATAAATGGTAAACAAAATATTCTACATTGTAACGCGTTTCGATAAGGGCTGTGTCAAATCGACTAAAATTGCAAAATATCACAAGGCCAAAATTGTACCATTTGGGGGTCAAAATGTCCCCCCCTTAAATCCGTACATAGAAATTGTTATAACTCAAACAAATTGTGGTGTCGTGATCTACTCATGGACAACTATCACTCGACTGATTTTTATCCAAATCGAAGATTTTGATTTTCCGGCCATTTTGCAAAATGGTCGATTTTCTCTGACAATCGCTCTTAAGCCCTAGTGCTAGTGATACTATTTCAGGAGATATTTGCAGTTCAAAATAAGAGTTAAAACACAGGCAGCCCAAGCTTACAATCTGTGTATTAAATATGTGGGAACTGTAAGAATGAATTTTATTTGATCGGCGTAGTGTGTCGGCTCAGGGAAGAATCCTTGGGACGACGTTAGCAAAATAAATAAAAAAATTCTCGCCCAGACCTCTTGGGACTTATCGCTACACTTTCAAGGTTTCGGGCCGTCGGCAAGAAGTCGGAAGAGTGGCGTGACTCGCAAACTGTTCAGCAAATCGTAAACATCGCTTTGCCGGTTTAATTTTAAAAAAAGGTTAAAATAGAACGTGAAAAAAGCAAATTCGAAAGTTATAGCTCGGTTGGTAGGAAAGATACATCATCTGACTTTAATGTTTCCGAGGTCAAATGCCAAAATTGAAAATTGAGTGGAATTCGGGGCCTCGAATACAGCTGGTAGCGTGTTTATAGCGTGGTATTTGTCAAAATGGCGTCTGAGTTGCCAGCCTTCCAAATCTTTATAGACACCGGGAGCATATGTGAAAATGTCACTATTTCAACCCAAAGTGGCATAAAGGGAAGGAAGAAAGACTCAAATGAAGGTATGTGATATAAATATCTTTATTTTCTCAGATAAATGATATAAAATTCATTCTTACAGTTCCCACATATTTAATACACAGATTGTAAGCTTGGGCTGCCTGTGGTTAAAATGATGGTGCCCAGTATTACCGTCCCCTTAGTTGGGCCTCGAGTACAAATATTCTGTGCGCTTCCTCAAATGCAATAACAGAAGTCAAGGGTCCGTTACTATTTTTGGTAACACATAGATAGATAGATAGATAGAAACTTTATTTATAGAGGATGGCACGTAATAGTACACAGTACTAATAAACTTGTGGTCCTCTAAACACTAAAAATACAAGCTATATACATTAATTAAAAACTAGTAACATTAAAAATATATATATTTATGTATATACAATAAAGGAAGAAATAAAAAAGTGAATAATATAAAAATAATTAAAATATACAAAAATAATTAAATATACATTAAGGATTAAAATGTGAGACAATGTGAGACATTTTCCAATAAAATTGAACATTCCCTGCTAGTAGAGGTCTCTCAGGGCGAGAA
This sequence comes from Scolanthus callimorphus, assembly GCA_033964015.1. NCBI lineage: Eukaryota > Metazoa > Cnidaria > Anthozoa > Actiniaria > Edwardsiidae > Scolanthus > Scolanthus callimorphus. Next base: position 12,027,876 of record CM066923.1, on the reverse strand, counting down.
AAAAAAAGAAAGAGAGACTCATTCTTCTCGCCGTAAGAGACCGCACTGCTAGAAAGGAAAATTGAACAGAGATTTTCAGTTTACCAAACGCGTTGGTTCATATTTGTTCATATTTGATATTTTTACACACAACATTTGCCGGAAACAAGGTACACATACAAGTTCAAGAATCTGAGCATCGTTTTACGCGTTAAGGTATGTGTTTAGCCCTCAGGCGATCAGGGTTCGTATAGACTTGCTCCAAGTCGACCTCTAAAAAAATTTAAAGGACTTTGAGAAAGTCTAGGGTTCGTATGGCTAATAACTATGACCGATCTTGTTGTTACTTTATTCCAGACAGAGAGACTGCGTGTAAAACTAAAAAATATGAACATATTCGAGAAACTAGCGTTTGCACCAGATCCAAACTTTCACAGGTTCATTCTTGCATTGAAACCGAACTATTTTTGCTAGTTTTATCGGCTGAAAAAATTGTCTTGGTTTATTTTGAGGGCCATTTATTCCTTCACCCGACATGAAATTGGGCTTAGTCTCTTCTTGACGTTCAATTAATGCAAATAAGACAAAGACGAATTAACCTGACCGCACGAGAATTTGTCAAGGCATGCGAAATTTTCCACGCTAGCATAACCTCACAAGCCTGGTCTCACTTTGACGAACGCATGCTCTATACAAATTTCCCCGGTCACGGGGAAGATTTGCGATTGACATACAAACAAAAATGAAGTCGCTATTTTCAGCGGTCTTCTGCACTATTTAAGCTAGATACATATTAATGAGCATCACTTCGCACGAACACTCGGAAGGTTAAAGCCATGCCTTACGGAGCTCCTACTTCTACATGGCCGGGGCTAATAGTCCTCTAGGCCCACAAGTCCAAGTTGTAAGTTGTTCATTTTCGTTTTTTTTTCCTTTTTATTCCGTCCGTTTCGCGTTACTAAGTCACAGGGTTGACGGAAGCTTAGCCGCCGGGACGGCCGAACCTGTTTGTACTATTTGTATTGCAAAAATTTCATGAGTTCTTGGTCTAGAGTCTATAGTGTGCATTTCTTTTAGTCACTGGGTTGACTCGTAATGTTATTTCAGTTTCTCTGGTCGCTGGGTCGACAAGTCTACACTTATTTACTGAGTTGTCACTGGGTTGACGTCAAGTTTTAATGGTTCTCGGTCGCAGAGTCGACTTGTGTACTTTCCTTTCGTCACTGGGTTGACTTGAAATGCATTTCTTTTAGTCACTGGGTTGACGGAGTCTACACTATACACTTAATGACTGCTCTCGAGGGAAACAGCGAGTTTTGTTGTCCCGAGAATCTCGATGTTTCCCGAGACGAAGTCGAGGGAAACATCGAGATTCGAGGGAAAACAAAACTCGCTGTTTCCCGAGGGTGCAGTCATTAAGTGTTTTATTATATAGCTAAAAGAAAATACGGTAAACATGGGTAAAAATATTCCGCCGAAATTTCTCGCGATGTCGCCCGCGCGGGCAACAATTTTTTAATTGTAGCCCGCGCGGGCTACATTGAATTTGTAGCCCGCCACGTGACCATGATAGAACCAATCAGAGCGCGCGCTTTGATCGAATAAACACGAGCTATATAATAATCATATTTAGTCACTGAGATGACGCAAAGTTTTCATGAGTTCTTGGTCGCAGAGTCGACTAGTGTGCACTCTTTTAGTCCTTTTAGCGGAACTCCCCGTGCCGAAGGCACGGAGTGGAGCCCCATACGTATCATTCAACGTCACATGAGAAAGCAACCCATCCAAGCCAAAACGATACGTTCAGCGGCTTACGAAAACAACGCGGGCTCTTATTTACGCATGCGCACTTGCGTTAGTGGCGACCCGTGTACACAGCCAATCACAGTCCGTCTTGGATCACTGAGCGCGCGCGTCATTTTGTCCTCCAGCACAGCGCCGCGGTGCTTGGCAGAGGACACGGACCGGAAGTCGCTCCTTCATTTTCCGGCCGAAAAAACTCACAAAGCACGCGCCCGCGTCGGCTCACTCGAGTTCATTCAGACAGCGTAATTTTTGTTGAGTCAAACTTAGACAAACTCGTGGGTGCGAACCACGCCAAATTTGCTAAAAAGAATTCTCTAATGATTGTCAAAATACTTCAGATTCGATTCCTTCGCCGATATTTCATAATATTGTCATTAGTCATTTTGGAGAAACTATGAGGGAGTTGCAAAAGATTCAAAGGCTAGATTGCAGAATACCCGGCCCACAGCGAAGCAAGACTTCGGCGTTCTTCTGAAGAAAAACAACAGTTTCTTTCGTAAAAGCTGCAAACGACGTGTTCTTCGAATACTCATATGAGATCTACGAACAGGGAGCCAGAACTGGATTGAACAGGATTCACCAGACAATAACAGAAAATTGCAATGGTTTTAGCCGAATAATATATTTAGGAAAATTGGCTTTGTGCAAAAGCTTGCCAAGTAAGAATGAATTCAACTCAAAACGACGGAGACTTTCGGCGGAAAGAAACGACTTCACTATCAGTTATCGGTAAGCGCAAAGCTTGAAATTGCTTCTTATGCTATTTATATGTTTAGCTTCCAAGTTTGTTGCATTCCTGATGAGAAAATTCTGACTTTACATGTAACTTTTACGTTTTGCTGCTTTAGTTGGCTCCCTCAAGGTTTCTTTTTCTCCGGCTAAACTCGAATTGTTTTGAGTCTTGACTTTTTGGCCCTGCTTTGCCTTATGTAAACAGGTTATTTCTGATATTCTAGCCTTGATTTTCCTTTGTCACATTTTAGATTTAGTTAGTGGAATGAGACAAATACTAAGTTGTTGTGGATTTCGCTGAAAATCTAATTTTTCATTCTTATTTCAAGGAGATTATCTTTTGTCGGTCGTGAACTGCGACTTGTTAGCATATCAGAACGCGCTAATACTATCATTGCCATATAATGGTAACATGAATTTTCTTGATTTAAACTGTAAAGGTGAGTTCCCTGTGAGTAAGACGTGGGGTGTGTATGATTGGAGTTCCGCTTTTAGGCATTGCCTAAATCTATATATTAGTCACTAGGTTGACTCATAATGTTATAATGTCTCTGGGTCGACGAGTCTACGCTCATTTAGTCACTGAGATGACGCAAAGTTTTCATGAGTTCTTGGTCGCAGAGTCGACTAGTGTACATTCTTTTAGTCCTTTTAGTCACTGGGTTGACTCGAATTGTTAACGAGTTGACAAGTCTGCAGTCATTTAGTCACTGGGTTGACACAAAGTTTTAATGGGTTTCTTGTTAGTATGGTAGATTAGTGTGCATTCTGTCAGTCACTGAGTTGACTCAAAATATAAACGAGTTTCCTTGGTCGCTGGGCAGACGATTCTGTACCTATCTGGTCACCGTGTTTACGCAAAATTCTAGGTTTCTTGGTTGCTAGTCTACTAGTAGTTTACATTCTATTAGTCACTGGGTTGACTCAAAATGTTAACGAGTATTTTCCTGGTCGCTGGGTCGACGAGATATTTTTCTGATATTTTTAGTCACTGGTTTGACACCAAATTTTAAGCAATTATTGGATGAGGTTTTTGTGATCTCCAGAATAAACAATGTCGAGACTGGTGGAATCAGGCGAGGCCGTGAGGCCGAGCCTGATTCCACTTGGCGAGATATTGTTTATTCTGGAGATCACAAAAACCGAATTCAATAATTGTTTTATTATACATTGATTCAGTAGAAATACTTTTATTTCTGTCAAGCAATTTATTTTGCACAAGCGCCTTGTTAAAATAGGGAAAGCGCTCTAGTCCCATGATGCATTGCGCGCGTATCAAGAATCAGTGAAGAATCAGCATGCTGATTCTTGGAGATCCTCAAAGTGCGTGATTCCCAAAGTAAAGCGCGCGCTCTTAGCCAATCAGAATCGATATAATGAGTACAATGTATAATAATACCAGTAATATTCGTACAATTAGCTCTACTGGTTACAAACCCTACTTGTCTCTTTTCGTTTACTCATACTGGTTTACAAAATTGTACCGAGCTTTTCTTTATGCTTAGTTTACTATTATATAAGTGTGTATTCGTTTTGTGTTCTATTTTCTATAATATTTCTATTCGGTCAGTGAATTATAAGATATTTATTCTGTCCTGGCACTTCATTATCATAATACGCTTCGTTGCATTGGGTATGCTGGCCGCGCTTCTCTTCGTCGGTGTTATGTTATGTAAAGTTGGGTTCTTACAATCAATATTCACTATTTGTCGATTTCATTTGTTTCGACCTGGGCGCATAGACTATGAGTTGATAATGTATTACTTCTATTAATAATCTATACTCGTGTAGTCTACACTCATTTAGTCACTGAGTTGACGCAAAGTTTTTAAGGGTTTCATTTTGACTTATCTTTGTTTACCTAACTTCAGCTTCGGCCTCTATAATTTTCTCGTAGTTCATCTAATTTTCCTTTTCCCGTGCTTTTCTAGGTTTTATTTTTTCTTGCACATCCCCTTCGTTCTCTTTTGTCCATACTCACTACTAGGGTTGGGGGTCTCTACCCCTTTTCCTCTTAGGTAATTTTGGAGTGTCAGCCTTGGAAAAGACCTCTAAACTGGTCTTCTCGGAATACCGTACTCCGAGCTGTCTACTCCCTGGGCAAGGTTTTTTCATCCATATTTTCTGTCTTTCTTTTCGGCCTCTCTTACTATTATTTTCTTGGCTATCTTTTCCCAGTTCTTCTCCCTACGTTGTAAGGTGTCTCACACATTAGATTAGGAGGTCTACCCTACATTTAACTATAAGTAGCGCTTGTAGACGAGTCGTGGGTTCCATCTCCTAGTATTTGCCCAGGGAGTGACAGCCTGTACTCTCACACATCAGGTATTTTGTCAGTCACTTAATAGCAGGTCTAGCCATAGTATACCTTCCTCCCTCCTTTCCACTCCGCTACCCTCTGCATCTTCCGCTGGAATATATACATAGTTATCCTATCTGCCAGGAACTTTTCTCCTATGCCTATTTTCCTCAAGCCACAGAGGTCTTAGATTGGGTTGTATATAGAGTAGATGTTTACAAGTATTTTGGGCATTTTTAGGGTAAAATTATCTACGGGTAGAATCAGGGTAAAATTATTTTTAGGGTAAAATTATCTTCACGTCATGGTTATGCCTTTGTGAAGTATAGTATTAAACGTATAAACGTGGCAAGGGGGTGCAACTGTGTGGTCACGTAGTACGACGTCATCTATGACGTCATCGGACGACAAAGGTATATGTCTTGGCAATTTATGAACCTTGAGCAACTTAACTTGGTTGAAGTTGTTAAAGTAGCAAGGGGGGTGCAACCGCCCGTGGTCACGTAGTATTTTTGGTGATCGGCTATGCTCATAGGCTGCCTAGCTTTTGTCTCATTGTAACAAGAAGCTACGGTTTTAGCCAGTGCCTAAAATATATATATTATTCCCTCTTCCGCTGTCAGCATAAAGCAATTTCATTTTCTATTTTCAGCGGTCTTCTGCACTATTTAAGCTACATACATATTAATGAGCATCAATTCGCACGAACACTCGGAAGGTTATTTGCTGGGCCTACCGAGTTCACAGCTATCTTCTTCACTCAATTCTACGTCGGTTGCCTTAAATTCCTTTTCTCCCTCCCGGCCTTACCCTTGCGCACTATTTCCTTTCTTTAAGGCAACCAACGTTTTCTCCCATAGCTTATAGAGTGAAGAAGAACGCTGGAAATAGATCACTATAAATTGGCATGTTGTAAAACGTGGAGACTAGACTGGACTGGACTGAGAAACCTGGACTGGGAAAACCTGGACTCTGTAAAACCGGACAGGGAACACCGCGGCTGGACTCATAATATATGGCTTTGAATTGATGATAGCACGTTGTCCCGTGTTTCTAACCCCACTTTATGAATATATAGCTCACGTATCTACACTGTAAAAACGGACTGGTTGAAACAACCAATAAATATTGGTTCGGACCAATATTGATTGGTCGTTCTGACCATTTCTCAAATGGTTGTTATTGTAACCAAATACAATTTGGTTAAAACAACCAATTAATAATGGTTTGAACCAATATTGATTGGTCATTCTAACCATTTGGCAAATGGTTTGTTATTGTAACCAAATACAATTTGGTTGAAACATCCATTTCACAATTGGTTAAGAGTACTTATCCCCCCCCCCCCAAAAAAAAAACGGCTAAAACAACTATTGCAATTTTGGTAAGATTCCATTGTATACTTGTTTTTATTTCCTTGTATGGCTTTCACAAGTGCAAGTTTCAAATGAATACATCATTTAAAGAGACCATACCCCCCCCCCCTAACACTCACAGCCCCGAAAAGCTTCTAGAAAGAAACTTAATCCTTTTTTTAATTTTATTGGGAGGAGATATGGCCCAGGGGATATGGCAATATACATGAACCAGTACAGATGCTAGCCTTTTGTTCACTTGCCCTTTTCATTCCTTAAAACTGGAAGTCATTACTAAAAGAATTTTGGTGAAATATGCACCACTTCAATACTTGGCTACTATAACTCAATAGACTTTATAACAGTCTACTCCTTTATACAATTATTTTAATTATCGATAATAGTCAATTACTGAAGCCTAGTTCCTGGAGCTGTGTGTGTGCTTCCTGTGGTAAATGGTTGTGACGTAACCATGGGAACTGACACTATGCCTTGTCTCCCTCATTAATGAGACAATCACCATCTTGTTTTTTTCTTCTTATTATTTTCAATTATGAATTAGAATCTCTCAGGAATATAGTATCTAGGAGCAACAAAGTTGCAGTGAAAGTCTCGTCCGCCAAATGGTTTTAACAGATGTGCCGGTAAATATGTTTCAAACTCATCATATGTGAGCAAAATATGCTGAGCATGAGCTTCTCTTCTAGTCTTAAAAGCATGAAAATGCACACAGAATTCTGTTGTGGTTAGTGGTTTTAGAAGGAAGTAGATATCCCTGTTTGGAAGTACAAGGATTTTATCCACACAACCAAATTTTGGAAGATTGTACATGTTGTTGTCTTCTCTTCCTGTAATTATCAGAGCGCCTATCCGGTACTCAGTGCCATGTAAAGTGACTTTCTTGACCCTTAAACAAAATAAATAAAATAAATAAATAAAATAATAAGGTGTTTTTGTGATAGGAAAGAAACCACATAGAATTATTTGCCTTTCAAAATTAACATGGTTGGTACAAAATTTTGGCAGCTGTTTTTTTCTTATCGTGAAATTAAACTAGAGTGCAAGTATTTATTAACTGATTAAAATATTTAGTGCACACAAGTAACTGTACTTTGTTATAAAATAAGATAACAAAATACATTTATTACCCAACTGCAACGAGAGAACAAATATCACAGGAGTGAGACTGGGGCAAGTACAAATATCCTGCGATGTTCTACACTTCCAAACTATTATCACTAAGTTTGTCCATTCTCAATTCAAAACAACGAAACATAAGTGTATGATAATAGCAAATTCTCTTTTTTTGTTTACTACTACATTAAATGTCATCTGTTTTCACAATAAGGTGCTGTAGAAAAAAAATACTTTTCTACCATAAGCTTAATTTCTACTGATAAAATGAAAAAAACTTACTCATCTATCATATCTATGTCCCTCAAGGTAGGCTGTCGCAGCTGTAATATGGCAAAATATGTGGCATCTACTGCCACAACCTGTGTGCGGGTAATGCCTAAAAAGTGAGAACATGAATGAAGGTTAATAAATGAAACCATCAACAATGACTGATTTAGTATAATTACTACAATGATTTACTGTTTTTATTTCACCTGTTTCTGTTGGCTTCTGGAGGAAATTCCTGTCCGTCATTTGGTAGCATTGCCTGGCTTGATGTCTTTCAGCTAATGTAAACGGAACATTTGTAAAATTACCCATGTATCCTGCCAGTCTCTTGAAATACCGATGCTTTGCCTCGTATCTCATGCACCATGTCCTTACCATGGGTCCAAATCTATAACAGAGATAAACAAAAATCTGAGATTTCATTGCAAGATTTAGGTTGAAACAAAGTAAGTCTGCTGAAATACAGTGGGACATTAAAATAGCCCATGTCAGCCACTCCTTGTTTTTGTGCCATATATAATGAAGGCAAATTATTGGTGGAAACTTTGAGATGATCGTATACAAACAAAGTTTTTTACTTCATTTACCAAGCAAAATTTAGGTGATATTTCAAACAATGGAGATGGTGCTTTCTCCAATTTGGTACACTGACTGAGGCTCTTAAGCAGATAGAATGATTATAGAAGAAGTTTGTTGCGAATGAAAGCAGAATCAAAATTTTCAGCAGTCATTTCTACTCCAAGAACAAAACAGTTTTTTGTAGGAAGACCAACACCAGCCAAGGTACAGAATAATATTGTATGAACACAATTACACTTTTAAAGGCCCATCATAAACCAAAACCCATTGCTGTCTATTAGCCAATCAGAACACCCAAAAATTAATCAATTTGAAAACAAAAGAAAACGGGGCGCAAAGGCTCCCGGGTGATGAATGGCCTTTAAGCAATCACTGCAAGAACAAAATTGGTACTTGCTTGTGCATATGGGCTGGATAGTGTACCAAGTAATGCATCTTAGGGATCACAGATTTGTCTGGATACAAGTTGCAAAACTGCCACAAATACTCTTCAATAAAGCCTTCCAGGACAGCAACTGTGTCAATGCTGGTTATGGGGAAAAGACAATATCAACAATCTTAAGCAGTAGCAAGAAATGCTGCCACTGCTCGTGTTCCTCAGGTACAGCATTGCCCAGTAAAAGGGGAAGGAATTTCCCAAGACACCACATCTGTGCAGCTGAAATGGAATTTTATAATTACATAGAATCGTTCAGTGACAGTAATGTATGTTTACAACTAATTTATTAGAATTATCCTGATACTGGCTGAAAAATGATAGAAAAAAACAAACTACTGGTATATCCAGGGATAATTCTAATATTTTATGTAGTGTATAATGACATGTTGAGATTTTTATTTTTAGTTAGTATTACTAGAATCTACTCTGTGGTTCCTGAAACTTGGAATCTCCAAGGATATTTACTGTTTTGTGTTCTGCATGACCAATCGTAAACATTTCTAGGCTACATTGAGATTAATTTCATTTTTATCCAACTGATAATATGGTGAGTACTAAAGCAACTATTCCCTTCAGGTTTAGTGAACAGTGGCAGGATAAAATAACACCTCAAGCGATGCTTCGCTTAAGGTATACCCACCACACCATTCATCACCTCTTCTGGGAATTATTGCATAAATAATATATGGCTCCAAGCACTCTACAAGGCTGTATACATAAGACATGCCACTTCCAGTGGACATTATACAAACCTTTCTGTTTGAGGTTATTGTTGTCATTATTTAGTGTTACGGACGTAATGGGCGAGGGCTTGTTTTTGTCGTTGTAGTACCCGTAATCAAATTTCTTGATCCGTTGATTAAGAAGATCAAGGGTTATCCATTTCTCTCCAATTATCACCTTGAGCAATTCTTTGCACTGATACTGCAATACACCTTCTAATACATCATGCATTGCATCACCTGGCAGGCTGTCAGCTGGATGAAAGTATCTTGAGTTACACAAGATGGACCTTCGGTTTATTCCATACACTTTGCTTTGCTCGACATCTAGTGCAATTTGCTGGCACTGATAGTCATGCCCTCTCCTTGTCCGTAGAACAAAGTCACTCTCAAGGAACTGTAGGTGAGAGTTCAATTAATCAGAGTAAGATTTGATCCAATAAAGAAAGAAGATTACAGAAAATATCTGCTAGGTTTACTCCTAGGCGATGCTAGTGAACAAGACTTCAAACCAAGTGAACATCTGAATAGTAAGGTATGAGATTTTTTTGCACTGACATCACCAGAGCTTAACAAATGACAGCATATAATAATGTCAAAGAATAACATTTTATAACAATTTTAAGGTGGCCCATGGCTAATTCACCAAAAACACAACCTAAAATTAAATCCTCAATTGCTTAGAGGACTGCAAAATGTCAGATATTGTTAGAGCGGATTTCAGATGACTGTCGTGATTTAATTGCATTTGCGATTGGTTTGCTTTCTCATTGGCTGCTTTTTCTATCAACCAATCAAATTGCGAACTAATTACAAGCAAGGAATTACTAGCCAACTTGTTCGGCTCCTGATTGGCTGAGCTGGAAACCAATCAACAGTAAGTTGTAATTACTCTTGTTTCTGATTGGCTAGTGATTGCAGAATTGCGTTTGCTTTCACGATGGTCATCTGAAATCTGCTCTAATGCAAAGTGCTCTATGAACCAATTACTGATTATGACATATGCTAAGAAAGTTGCAGTGATTTCATTCTTAAGGCAGTTTTTAAAGGTTTTAATAATAGAACAGAACTCTCAAATTAAGAAACAAGATGACAGAATTTTTCCTTTTAACCACAATTGATGCAATGTTGATGCCTCATAGTTTAATGTCACCAGCATAACAAAATCCTAAGCTTAGATTTATTTATACATATTTTGGGGGATTACTTATGCTATTGATGGTATACAGTAAAAACCCGCATAAAAGAACATGTGGTTTAAGAACACTCAGGCTGAAATTTGGTCAAAAGGTACCTTATACATAAGAACACATGCAGCCTGAAAAATGAAAATTGTTCTTGTATAAAAAATTGCTGCCAGTTAGATTCGAGTACAGTAACCCACTTTGTGGTAGAGTACCCAGGAGATCAATATGATGTGCTAGACCATGCACACACAGTTCTACAGCAGGAATTCCAGGGTAATTAAGCAATTGTTTTTTAGACTTGACTAATTGTTGTTACTAAATGACTGTCACCTTTCTAGTGTATGCAGTATTTGATGTTAAGGAACAACTTTAAGAACACCTTAAGAACATTTTCAGGCTGATTTTGCAGAAAACATCCAATATACAAGAACAAAATCAGCCTGATTCTCCAAAACACCTGTTCTTTTATGCGGGTTTTCACTGTATCTCATTTACTTTACACTGCTGGTACATAGTGTTTCAAAATCCTAAGTTGTTTTAGTATAATTAGGATTTTGATATGCTACAACAGTGTAAACTACAACAAAATGTACATACCTTGGTTTTTACATCATTTGATGAACCCATACATTGTCTGCACTTTAGATGTGCCCCTGAACCTTCTTTGAACCCACCAACCAACTGAGAACCAAGATTGTCCCCAGAAAAATAGGTTATTGATCCAGCTAATGGTATCTGTCTGCCCTTTACTGTAAACATATGTCCTCCATCCTGAAAAGAATGGAACCATAATCAATTGGAAGATATTTAAATAAACACAATTCACTCAACAAGGACATTTGGACAAGTACATGACAGATAGATGCCTTTTCACACCCAATTTGCAGGAGACTCACACATTTTAGCTTTATCTCCTGCTATCACGCATTTAGTTGAAATTTCTTGCATTCGATAGAAAGACTATAGTAATTTTGGTTTAGATATTTCACAACCTTGTCCCCAGTGCCTTGTAGGTAATTTTCAAGATGGCGGTTGGTCGAGCACAAGACCCTGGGGGAGGCTGAGTCACACGACCATCGTTAGAGGACATGGGAACAAGGTTGTTCTTTGTTTCGAAATGATCATGTGACTCAGCCTCCCCCAGGGTCTTCTCCCGAGCTAACCGCCATTATGAAAACGACCGAGAAGACCCTGGGGATGAGGTTGGATATTTCACACAACAAGGAAATGTCAAAACAAGTGTAAAAAAAAAAAAATTACCAAATCTCCCACATTTTAAAGGTTGAAGGTTGGCATCTCTGGCATGATGACCATGTCACATCACATTGATGTTGGCTTATTACCTGTTCAAGCCTTTCAAGATCATCCATAAAAGGTTCCAGCACTGAATCAATACCATACTTCTTTATATTTGGTGACGTTGCAACTGCTAACAGCTGTATAGCACCAAGCTGTGCCCGATATTTGGGATGTAAGTTTCCCAGTGTATAGTACACCATCCCTGTTGAGGAATGAATAAATAACATTCATTTAGCCCAAGAGAACTTTTTCTGCAGGTTTTACTCATTAAACCAATAAGGGATTGTATTGTATTGTATGGCACCTATTTTTTTGGAAAATCACAATAAGGAGCTGTAATAAGCTGCTTAGATTCAATCAGTAATTTCCTATCATTCCTTGTATCACAAATATTCTTAGACATATAAAATCCCACTGTAAACATTGTATTTCATGTTATATGTACTTATTCCAATTAATTGATGAACAAAATTTCTCCCTTTAATATCTGGCTGACATAATTTGTTTAAATTTGTACCAAGCTTGTGTTTTCCAGTCTTGGTTCCAAGGGGATTAGAAACTTCAATTTCATCATAGTACAACATAAGTTGTAATGCAGTAGAATTTCTTGAGTACAGTGGATGTTGAGAGTACATTTCACCATCACAGTAGTCCTCTATGAGGTCATCATTTCGTTTGTGAGTATTCAACACCTAAAGGATGTAGATAAAAAATTGCATATAAAACATTTTGATTTAGAACAGATTCTCCTCTCTATGGGGTACTCAGAAAAAAAATTAAGAGGTCCAATTTATTTTGTTGATGCTGTTGTTGCATCTGCATAGCAGAAATTTCGATTAAATAGATTATTTGTTTTTAGCTATAATATATCATAGTTATTGAGGTATGAAATCTGTTGCCCAGTATTTTTGGGGCATTACATTTTCATAGCTTGTATGTTGTTTTGAGGATTGGCTTCACTGGACTGGCTTCACTGGACCCCTACCCCTGTCATTTTTTTGCCTGAGTACAACCCCTGAGTAGCTTTCATGTGCATGTGTAATTGTTATATGGAATAGCAAAGTAAATAACATAAAATAAATGAAAAACATGTTTTTGGAAATAGTAGGGCTATGGGACAACGGCCTTGATTTGGTCATGACATAAACAAAGTATACATGGTACGTACCTGTGCCAAAATAAAATCATTTTCAAGCAATTCTTGAAGCGTCTCTAACAGAGGTATGTACATAGTCTCATCTTCTTTGATGACCTCTCTTTGTGAAATGCCTGATCTCCTTTGCCTGGCACTGTGACCCAGGGAGATTCGTTGTGGCTCCTGTACAAAAAAAGCACCAAAGCTTACCAATTTCACAAGGAATGTTTAGCTTCCAGGATTGTTTGAGGATGAGTCCCTACTTTCTTATATACGTAAAGAAATCCTAATTTGCTAGGTGCCCCCCCCCCCCCCCCAGAAAAATGACCCCCAACCATCTGAAATTTCTAAATAAAAATACAGTATTTGTATGAGAGCAGGTAAATTGACCCATCCCCACCCCTCCGGAATTTCCAGTCCCTTCCGTAGGGGAGGGGGGCACACAATGGAAGAAGAGTCACCCCTTAGTGTGACCCATTTTTATTATTGTTAATATTAAATTATCAGTATTGTTATTAAAGGACTCCTTTGATAATACTGTAATTAACATACTTTTTGCATGTTATACTTACAATTAAGCCGAATTTATCTTTGAAGTATGAGGACTGTTGCCGTCTTGTCATACAATTGGCAAATGGATTGGCAGCCAAAGAATCCACAGAAAAAATGGCATCAATTCCAGGAACATCATTTCCCACAATGCCTGCATTCTCAAGGCATTTGTAAACATCTGTCCTTATTGTCTCAACAGTGCTCCGGACAACTTCTGTGGTTCCACCAACTATATCATCTAATGCCTTTTGTGTTAACAAATTGACCTCCTTTGTTCTGAGAAGAAACAAGGCATTTATTCTTTCCCTTTGTGAATGGGGAAAATCCATCGCTTCATCATCACTTTGTTGATTTTCAGGCAAGCCTGTGTCTTCATCTACTTGGCTGAATGCTTCTTCTTCATCGGAAATTTCAACATGGTTCTCTTCCTCTCGATCTAAATCTGGAGGTATATAAGTTTTTAAATCCAAGTCACCATGGTCCCTCGAGAGATGACTTCTGTACGCATATACACTTGAAAAAAATCTCTTGCATCCAGCTCCAACTTCACAATTAATTCTGGGTTTTGGGTCATTACGATGTACTGCAAGCATATGTCTCAAGCTATCAGCTATACTTCTCGAGTAAAACGTCTTCTCTCCACATGCCTGACAGGCAAACTGCCTCGGCATTTTCTTTTTCGCGCGTTAGTAAGCGAGAGCTACTAAGCTTACAGTGTTCCCGGTTTCGTATTACAGTGAACTTTGATCGCCTTCTTGCTGTCGAGTTTCATGTTACATGTTCTTAAATCGTGATTGGTTCTCTTGGATAATGCCAATGGCTCAAATTTCACGACATCCTTCAGCGCCAACTCCCGTAAGAATCGTTCTTTCGCTTCGACAAGGCACATGCTTAGGTCATAATTTTATAGATCGTCACAGTTTCTGATATAAAGTGGAACGAAAATGGAAATTCGATGCTTAGTATCGAGAGCAGTCAAGAGGAAGTTCTTCAGTGGCTTCTAAGCAAAGATCTTGCAGATTTGAAGGACGTTTTTCAAGGTATTTTTGCTTCAACCGTTGTAGCTTTGTTGTTTGAGTGTTAGCTTCTCGATCTGGCTCACTCGTGTCAAAATCAATCACTCGTGTGCACTTTTTATCTGCAGAGAATCATCTAGACGGAGAAGACTTCTTTGGTTTGGAAATCGTGGAGATCAAGAATATGATTCCCGTTTTCAAGCTCAGAAAACGTTTCATCGTTGCCTGGTCTGCTGAAACTCGCATGGTAGGTTTGCCAATGTGTCCCAGGAGACCTTTCGGTCTTAATCTTTGTTCAGCGGATTCACGTAACAGTTGTGGCGCGCGCGCGGGGTCGAGCGATCAAGCAGGAAAAGACCGCCAGGAAAACGTTTTAAGTTATTTGGAAATCAAAACCAAAATAGAGTTTTCAGCCGAAACTTTTAATATGAATCAGCAGAAGCAGCCTGAAATATAGTTTGTGTTATCGCCACAATGCCCTTATAATCAGTAGAAAATCATGGGAAAATGTAACCATAGATGTCCAAAAACGTAAGCTTAAACTTTACTTATTCGCAACGTATAAAGCCCTTACTTTTTTATTGTCAACAGATTTTTGACCTCAATGGGAAAAAGATACCTGGAGAGCCTCTTGTAAGAGGGGGATCTACAGAAGGGAACCCACAAGAACCACCAGCACAAGTGGAGGCTGCTGCTACTACTAGCAGCTCATCTATAAACAAGGGCAAAAAAAGAACCTTAGAATTCAATGATTCTTCAGACAGTGATGGAAATGATTCTTCACACAGTGATGGAAATGATTCTTCAGATGGTGATGGAAATGGTGATATATTCTCTGAATCGAGTAAGCAAACCTCATTGCCTGAAACCCCAAGGTCAACTAATCCTGGTCTATTACCAGTAAGAAGGCAAAGTCCAAGAAAGCATGCAGCCACTACACCTTCTCCACAAGCAGTGGATACGTTGATGCCAAGTAAAACCACAAAGATTACTGCTAGAACACCAAGACAAAGCCCAAGGAAGCGTGCAGCCACCACTCCTTCACCACTAGCAGTGGATTCGTGTAAAACCTCAACAACTACTGCTGGTACTCCTAGGCGAAGCCCAAGGAAGCATGCAGCCACACCCTCACCAGTACAGGTTAGATGTACTGTAATGTTTCAAAATTAACTATGAGATATGCCAATGCAATTCACTTATAATAGAGCAGATTTCAAATGAGAGTTGAAAACTATCTGCAAAATAAACATCCTGTCTTTAGCCAATCAGCAGTGGGACATATTCTATAACTGACCAGAGGATATTTAAGTAATTTATACAACTTGCATTTAGTTTTGATTCAAGAAAAGAATACTCGCATTGTTTTTTCTCTTCACATTCTTATTGGTTGACTGAACAATGACTCCAGACCTTAACCATCAGGAATGTGTAGAAAACTAAAGTCTGATTTACCTTCAACAGTCATCTGGAATTCCGCTCTAGTGTATGTGAAAAATATAGAGTTAAACAACAAAACTTAAACTAAACTATTATTTTTACAGAATGCTGTTAGCAATAACTGGCTGGAAAGGTTCATGATTCCAGAAAGGGTAAGTGAACATCCTTGCAAATCATTAAGCACTCAAAATCCATGGTGCCATGATGTCTTATTCATTTTTAGATACTGTCTTATTTACTGAAATCTTAAGTTAATCTAAAATTCCATGAAAGGAAAATTTCTAGCCTGCGAAAGCCTACACCACTTTACGCTTGTCGAAAGAGACTCTCCCAACACCACTTGGTGCTTGTTGAAAGAGACTCTCACAAAGAGGCATCTGCGTGTTCAAGCCAAACATTCCCAGATCTGGTCAGTAGTATTATGCGGCCAGTTTGACTGTTTTATATTTAATTTTTATAGCATACAAGGCATTTTATTGTAAGGTATTCAAATAAGATAAAAAAAGATGCAACAAAGTTAAAATGGCCACGTAATTGTTCTGACTAGATCTTGTCAGAATACATCATCAGTATGGAACGTTTGGCTTGAGCACGCTTAGTGGTGTTGGCTTTTGCAGGCTAGAAAATTACAAGTGGGCTCCCAGAACTCCATTGGTTTGTGTTCTTTTTGACCACAGATCACATTACGTTTCATCAAATGCATGATTTCCAGAAAAAATCTATACTCTATTTTTCTTTATCCCTGAGGGAGAGATGTCCAAAAACAAAAATGAATCTTTTTCAAGTTTGATATGTTGTGAAATCATTGTTCTCTGGCTGCTATTCATTATTCATTAATTCATTTTGAACCCTGGTTTTGTTTGCATGGAATCAACTAAAATGTTGAATGCATGATAATGATTTTCTGATTTCTTTTCAGTGGACCCCTGAAGTTGAAAGGGCTCTTCAGAAGGAGTGCTGACTCCTCTTCAGCAAAATTCTTTGGTGAGGCAGCTCTGCATCACCTTACGATCGTACACTGATAAAGTGTACATTGCAGATAGGACAACAGTGGCCATAATGCTGATGGAAAAATATCCATTCCTCAAGGGCACATATGCCAGTGGAATTGTAAGTTGTTAAAGATACACTGTTGGTTTCATTCTTAATCCTCCCTCATGCCTTGGTGCAGCAGTTTAAGAATATCAGTGGTAATTTCATGTTCTGCTTGGTTGGAGTTAATTGAAAATTTCAGTCTGCTCTTTCATGTGTAGTTAATTTATAACATTTATCATTGCATTCTTGATTAGTTATGTATGCTCCTATACTAGTATAAGCTTTCTTGCACAGTTTGAGCACTTATATTTTGAAATATTGTAGAAGGAGCAGTGGTTTAATTTTTAAATTTATATAATAATGCGTCTAAAAAAAATTATTTACTCAAATCAGGGCTCAAATACAATAATGCAATGATAGCCTCAGCAATGGATAAAGAATGTAATTGTGTAATAAATAAGAAACCCTCCAATGACACCAGCAGTAGTATGATATTTTATGACAAGTAACTTAAATTTCTTTCACAGCAAACTTGGGCCAAGAAGATAGAGGAAAAATTTCTTAACCAGAACCGAACAGCAGCTCGTAACAAGAAAAAGAGTATGAAAGGGAAACTGGGAATGTCCTTCCAAAGGGAAAGCCAGGAAGGAGACCCAAGGCTAGTCAATCATCCAATGTACCAGAGATACCAGAAGGTGAAACTGTAGAGACCCTGGCACACAAACAGCAACAACTGAAAACTGTCTGCAAAAGAAGCCCATCGACCAAATGAAGGCAAGGGCTCTAATGGACGCCACTTACCCTAAACGGAGAAGAGAAGTCTTAGTGGCAAATGAAAGGGTCTGGAAAGTTATTGCAGACTACCCAGCTTTGAAAGATCTTAATGGAGTGGAGGTATGTGGTTCTTTTTAGATGTTAGCTATTTTACAGATGAGTAAGATATGATTTATTATATAAACTTTTGTCAGGATTTCGGCCCCTAAGAAATAATCATAATTCGCATGTGAAAAATTAAGATAACCGGTATATACACAAAATTCTGAAATCGAAATTTATTAGAGGAAAGTTTATATAATAAACAAATAATACGCTGGCACTTACCGTCGGTTGCATCTACCCGTCTACACGCTCGACAAAAACATGTTCTGTCGGCACGCGAAACTTCAAAGTTTTGGCAGTGAAACTTGGATGTTTTGACGGCCAAACTTGAACGTTTATTGTCACAATATTCAAGTCCACACTTTCGTTTCAATAACAAACGTTGAAAAAAGCTAATATTCTGGTAACTTGACAGTTTTTCTGGTCAAAAAGAAATAAATCAACTGAATTTTTACCTTTTTCCACTCACGAGCGTCACCAAAGCTTCACGCTTGGGCAGGCAAACTTTGAAGTTCAACTGTCAAAACTTTGAAGTTTCACGTGCCAACAGAACATGTTTTTGTCGAGCGTGTAGACGGGTAGATGCAACCGACAGTAGAGATAGGAAATGTATCTTATTTATGGCCAAAAATAAGGTCCTCGTATGTAGTTTATCCAAAGGGATTACCATTTTAACAATCAAATCATTATTCCCTTTCCTCTGAATTTTTAATATTTGTTTTTTTGTTTACAAACCTTCACGCATTGGTATAATGATATGCTCATTATTCAGAGCATAGTCCATTTGCCGTAAATTTCAGCCAAGCCCTGCATTTTTTGATATTTGATTATGTAGTCTTCATTTTGAAATGACTGTTGACAGAAATAATGCCATTGCCTTCAGTCAGTCCAATCCTTTTTTCTAAATGACCAAAATATAGACTGCTTTTCTCTCAAACAAAACCAATTTCTTGTGAGATTCAGATTTTCACTGTGTTTTTGGTGAACACAGTGCCAGGTGTGTAATTACTTATGAATTTTACTGTTGTCTACAAAAAAACCTCCATTATATTTATTCACTCATTTATTCCTGTAGCACAGATTTTTCTCTCCTTTCAATATCATTTCTCTTTATGTTTCAGATTCGAGGGGAATTGGAGAGAATATTAGGAAGGCCAAAACTGTGTCAACAAGCGAGGGAGCGGTGGAACATGAAATTAGAAATGTTAATAAAGGGACTGGAGCAAATGGGGAATGGCTCAGCAGCTGTCAAGGCTATTCTGGCTGACATGGATAGTCTGGATACAGATAACATTGGTATGTTTTTGTGTTTTCTTTGCTAAACGTTAATTGGACAAGAGGGAAATCAATGTTTGAGTGGGTTAGGAAATCATTTTTCAAAGAACATAAGGTATTTTCATTGTCTATTTTTATTTCATTTATTGTAGCATGCTCAAGGGTAAAATGGCTCAGCAGCACTAGACCCTTGAACATATTACTGTTGTATACGTATATATCTACTGTCTACCTCAACTCCAAAATTTCTCAGCAGTAAAAAAAAGAATGTTGATTGTTGAATAAAAGAAGTGCAATTTTGAAAATTAAAAACATTGAACAGTTGAAATTAAACAATTTGCTGCAGAAAATAAGTCTTAGGGCTGCATATTATTTTTACTCTTAAAAAATAATTTGTTGAGATTCACAGTGAGTGTAATATGGTCTGTTGAGATTGGTTCAAATCATATCTTGATAACCGACAACAAGTTGTTGTAGTAAATAATGTAACGTCAGAAAGGTGTCCTACGTCATGTGGAATTCCACAGGGATCTGTCCTCGGCCCTCTATTGTTTCTATTGTACATTAATGATTTTCATCACTCCTCAAAAATGTTTGATTTTCATTTATTTGCAGATGATGCAAATTTATTTTGTGAGC
This sequence comes from Scolanthus callimorphus, assembly GCA_033964015.1. Lineage (NCBI taxonomy): Eukaryota > Metazoa > Cnidaria > Anthozoa > Actiniaria > Edwardsiidae > Scolanthus > Scolanthus callimorphus. Next base: position 12,008,107 of record CM066923.1, on the reverse strand, counting down.
ATAAAAATCTCCAGTTACTTCAAAATAACATAAATGTTGAGTTAATTAATATTCATACTTGGCTATGTGCTAACAAACTTTCTTTAAATATTGAGAAATCAAACTTTGTATTATTTCATCCACCACAAAAGAAATTACAAGATTCTACTTTTAATCTATTATTGTCTAATAAGCAATTGAAAAGAGAATATTGTATTAAGTACCTTGGCATTTTAATTGACTCACACCTAAATTGGAAAAACAAGTAGAATTTATAGGTAAAAAAATAAGAAGAAGCATTGGGATTTTATGCAAGTTAAGACATTTTGTTGACTTAAGTATTTTGGTGAAATTATATTACGCTTTAATCTATCCTTTCTTGACTTATGGCATTATCATTTGGGGAAACACATATGATACAACTCTTAAACCAGTATTTATACTCCAAAAGAAAGCCATGCGTATTATCACTTTTTCTCCATTTGATAGGCATTCAAGTCCTTTGTTCAAATCTCTTCGGGTAATTAAGTTTTTTGACCTTGTTAAATTTCATATTTCTATTTTTATGTACAAATTTTATAACCATCTTCTGCCTACAACATTTCATTCCTTTTTTACTAGAGTATCAAGTGTCCATAATTACAATACCAGGCTTTCAGCAAACAGTCTTATTATCTTCCCTATGCGAGAACCAACTATGGTAAATTTAATATTCGTTTTCAAGGCCCAACAATTTGGAATACTATTGAAGCTAACATAAAGTCATCATCATCACTATCTATTTTTAAGAAAACACAAAAGGATAAATTTTTCGAAACATATTAGTTTTTTGGTTCTTTCTCCTATATCTAAAGTGAAGGAAAGCATTCATCCCTTAATCGTGCATTAAATGTTATTTTTGTTTGTTGTTTGTTCATTTTTGTATATGTGTTCGTGTGCCGACCTATATTTGTATTAAATCTATATGTATATAACTGGCTGCCTAAAACTTTTAACTCTTTAGTTATTCTAGGTAGCCAGCCCTCTTTCTTTTTTCCAAACTATCATTATAAAACTTTTGTAAATTTTTGAGGAAATAAAGACTTGTTGTTGTTGTTGTCTGGTCAGATTATGTCTAAGCAAGTTGTACATGTAGGTTTTTCAGAGAAATTTCAATTATCCTGCTTGGAATCATACAGTATTCTACTATTTTCGAAAAGAATGTTATTTAAACTTGTTGGGTGCCCTATAAAAGTACAATGTGCTTTTGCCAGAGACTGAGAATTCAAGACTTCATTATGTTGAATTTATAATTACCGATCAAGCATAAGTGGGCGGTCGATCCCTTTTATACAAGAATCTCGCATTTTAAGGCTGCCATTTTAATGGATTTTTGAAACTCTCTTCCCATTGATGTCAATTTGCAATGTCAATCATTACAAAATTTTGCATCATATTGGTGCTTTAAATAATGGCTGCTGCCAGACATGTGTTGGGCCATCCCGATTATCAGCTTTTGTGACCAGGCAAGACAAAGATTTGACCCATCAAAACTGATGACCAACCATTATTTTTAGCCCTTTGCTATTTCAAGAACAGAACCATTTTCTTCAAAAACATTTATAAAAGAAGGACCACAATATTCCGTTGCCACCACTTTGCATTAATTTTAATTTTTGTGTGTTTCCAGAGGTGCAGAGCCAATTTGCCTTGACAGCTCTCACCCATGCTGTAGGGGAACGGAAGGCCAGGGATCACCATGTGGGTGACATGTTTTTGAAAGTTATTGAGGTAAGTACAATTACAATTCCCTGATTACGGGTAGCTTCCACATTACAATAATTCATACCACAAAGACCTCACCTACTAGGACATTATTTAACATGATTACCCCACTCCACCACCTACACCACACCCCACCACCACAGTTGACTACAACCTTGCTCTCAGGTTATCTATAATAATATGAAAATTCTGTTTTTGTTTACAGGTTGATGATGAGACGGACCCAGCAAAGGTTGTCGAGGCCACAACCTCACCAAGAATCATTGCAACTGGCAAGGCTGGCCAGTTTGCTTCCCTGTGTATTGCAGCAGAGGGCATGGTTGTCTGCAAGTTTGCCAAAGTGAAGGTCTCCCAGGCCATGATAACACTTTTGGCAACATATTATACATTTAATATGGCCTATCCCAAAGGACCGTCAGGTCATTGTAAGAATGTATTCTTTTTCATTGAGCACTTCCTACTTGATGTGCCTGCTAGAGGCATGCCTTTGGGCGTTTCAAATTTTTTATCATGCCTCTAAGTCCATCTGTAAAGGTGGAAATTGTTGCCATTTTTCAGCATTTATATGGGTAAGTGATTTAAAGTTTTTTAGAATTAACATTAGAAATTCCATTTTTATGAACATAAACCCTCTTTCAGAAGCCTAAAACTTACTCAGGCACTACAGATTAGGTGCACGATGATATAGCCTCAGTGGTACTTGAAATAAAGTAGAATTTTCTTAAGGGGACTAACTTACACTTCCTTGATAGGCGGCTATATGGAATAGACCAATAAAAAGTGACATATCTGGAATTATCTCTGAAGAATTGAATGCCAGTCGAGAGAAATGTGCTATAGTTATACTTTTGTAGAACATGACAGTCATTTTTCAATTAAACCGTCTTTTATGTGTAGTGTGAGAATAATTCCCAAAGTAAACCATAATAGGTTCACTAAAAAATAAGAATGTTAATCATTACAGGGTCCTTAGAAAATATTTTGTTGTAAATAAGAATCTCTCATTTTAAGAAATATTTAATAAAAGTGATTATAACCAAAAATGTGTCTGTGTATCTGTAAGGAATACAACTGCGAAGCGTAACAACTTTTTTCAACTAGAAAATAATTGGTCAAATTTGATTGTCTTAACCAATGTATTTGGTTTTATATTCAACCAATCTGTTGTGGCTAAAATGACCTTACATTATTAGTTGAAATGACCAATCTTTGGGGTTAAAATAACCAATTTGAAAATGGTTAAAACAACCAATGGAAACCACCAAATGAGAATGGTCAAATCAACCAAAAAACAATTATTTATTTTAGACTCAAATTTCTACCAATTTTTTTTGGTCATTTCAACCAGTCCGTTTTTACAGTGTAGGGCGACAGTTTGCAAAGATGGTGGGGCATGAATGACCTGAAGGTTTGTCAAAAGCGAGAGGGGCCTTTATAAGACTGAAGAAGATCTGGAGATCCAGCAGTATATCTAGGAAAACTAAACTTAGGCTCTATAAGACACTGGTTGTGCCGGTCCTAGTATATGGCTGCGAAACATGGAAGATGAATAAAGGAGACAGCAAAATGATAGACGCCTTCAACAACAAATGACTTCGAAGGATCATGAAAGTGCGATGGGAGGACCAAGTGTCTACAGAGGAACTCCTGAAGCAGGCAAACAGAGGAAATGGAAGATAATAGGACACATCTTGCGGCAAGACCGATACAATATGATGAATGTAGCCATGACATGGGCACCAGAAGGGAAACGAAAACGGAGGGGGACACTGGGTTGGCGGTTTGGGCTGTTTTTATTTGCGTTTTTTTTCGGTTTTCTTGAATTTTCAATGCGGTTTCACGGTTTCAAAAACGCCTGCGGAGCACGGTTTTGACATTTTTCAATTACGATTTTTCGGATTTTATCATTTTCTGATGCGGTTTTTACAGTTTTAAAATTTCTACGGAGCGCAGATTGATCTGCTATGACCGTCGTTTACTCCCGCCACGTTTACTAAAAGAAATCTAATTTGTGAACTGCGGTTTCGATTTTGATACGATTTTGTGTGCGGTTTTGCGATTTTGACGTAAATTTTAGGCGGTTTTGCGGTTTCTGTACCTCCCCAATGTCCCCCTCAAAACGGGAAGACCGAAAACAACTTGGCGCAGAACAGTCAAGAAAGAAAGAGCAGAGGCTGGATGGAGATCATGGGACGAAGCGAAGGTGACTGCTGCCGACAGGATAAAATGGAGGAAAGCTACTGAAGCCTTATGTGTCAGGTAGGCGCGAACAAATGTTGCTTAAATTTGAAGGATATGATCTTTAGATATGAAGGCCGGCCTAACGTTAGGGCAAGGTATTCTTTGATCAGCACAAAAATGCGCATCTTGTTGATTATTCTTAGCAGCTTTGTGCAGACCGGGTAACAATATGATAAATTATACAATTAAGGTATGGGAAAGGTTCAAGGGGCCCTATTGACAAAATTGTTGTACAAGCTGGCCAAAAGCACAGCGGAAATACACTTTCTTGAAAGCTCTACTTTCTAGTTCCAAAATCCTGTTCCACAGAATGTCACTATCGTTTTATTTTAGAACAATTAAAGGCTGGAACTCTCTGTCCAAACCTTATTTTTGAACATGCCTCCTCTCTACCAGCAGCTTGCACAGGCTCGTGTCCGAATATTTGTATGGCTATCAGACCCCGGGCATATTCCTCAGGAGAGGGCCGCCTGTATCGGAAAATAATTAATAAATATAAAGGAAGCATTATGGTCTCTGATAAGTTAAACATTTGGACACAACAATTTCAAGAATGATGATCACGTTTCTAGTTACCATCAAAGAGAATGAAGATTCCATTAAATTGAAAATAAATGTAGATTACCCCGGGCGGGCGGCAAAAACTGTATAAACAGAGGCCTTTTCGTCGCGCGTTAAAATTCTTAAGCTGTGTCGATTAAACAGAATTCAGGGTACGATTATACAACACTCACCGAGGGAAACACACAATGATAAATATCTGTACAGATCACCACGGATAGAATCCTAGATTTGGAATCCTGGTGGATTCACAACTACGTCGTGGTAGTTATTCGTATAAACGGGGCGGATTCCTGTGCCAACAACTATCAATTTTTTATCCCTGTCACTTGTCGGACTTGTCTGTCTAGAGCTTGTCACTCAGGAAGGCGGTCTAGCTGATTAGTTTCTTCCACTTGGGGCATTATTTAGAATCATATCGAGCTCCATTACACGACAATCTTCACAACGTTATTTTATTTTAAAGTGCATATCACCCCTGAAAAGAGCGAAATGGGACAAATAGTATAAGACATTAGAAAGTAACGTACCGAAAACTGTTTTCGATTACATTGAAAAATGAACATTTTACAGATTTTTGAATTATTTCCTTCGACGAAGACAGCCGCGCTGAAAAGGGCCTGGGTCGAATGACGTGGCAAGAGGTATTGTCCTCTTATAGTGTCGAAAATACATTTCAAACATTCAAAATACGAAATAATTTACATCTATAGATGTTGATAAGCGTAGCTTGAAACGCGTAGAATTCGTCCCATTTCGCTCTTTTCAGGGGCGATATGCACTTAAATGTCGTGTAAGAACCAGCGGAACAAGAAACTGGAAACTGTAACGCCCCTCGATCATGTTTTCACTTCTTAGGAATGAACTACGCAATCAATTGGCGAGGAAGTACTTTTTCATATCTATGTTTTGAGCAGATCATCCAAGGCCATATTATTCACCTTTCTGCATTCCAAGCCAAGCTGAAAAGCCGCTGCGGTGTAAAAGCAGTCGCCGCTTCCAGGAGAATTCTGAATCACCTTTTCCGTATGTTACTTCCGGTGAGAAAAAGCTTGAAGCAAAAAGATTGTATGAATTTCAAAACTCGCCGGCCAAAGCAATTACTAACTGGGAACATCCCACTAGATAAGCCTTCAAGTAGAGTAGGTAGTACGAATTACGAGCACCTCGTACACTGGTACAAAAAATACAGCTTTATTAAGTGCCCGCAGTAGCCAGTGCCTGATTTGGTATTTTTAGACAATTTCCAAGACCCGCACCGTTTTACCCGCACCCGCACTTTTTTACCCGCACCCGCACCCGCACCTTTTACTCGCGACCCGCGACCATTAGGCAGACTCCAAAATCTGCATTACCCAAAAATTTGACGAGCAATCTCAAGGCTCAGTTCTCATTGCAATCCAAGGTGGAAGCTTTACAAGGGGTGCGGAATGGTAAATGCGAGATTTTCCGAGACAGGGAGTTTGAGATAGAGACGATCAAACAGTGAAACTTGTCATATGTTCTCTGTAATTTTTCAGAAAACAAGATTGCAAGACAACTCTCTAAAAATCCGCGGAGTTCTCGAGAATCGCTTAGAATGTCAAAAGATCTGGTGGAATTTCTGAACAACCATTTGCGACCTCTATTATGGTCCCTGATAAGTTAACAATTCGTTCACAAAAGATTTACTAGGATTGTTATAGATCATTTTTTTAAATTATCCTCAAGAGATAGAAGATTCCTATAAATTGGAAACATAAATTAAAAATTCGGCGGGCAAGCAGCAAAAACTATATATAGACAGATCTGTTTGTGTCTGTTTAAGTCGTCACTCTTGATTTATGCCAAGTGAATGATTAAGTGGTAATTAAACTGTATAGACAGATCTGTTTTTGCCGCCCGTTGATTTGTGAATTAGGCGGTATAATAGACAGAATTCAGGATAAGATTACAGCTCTCATCGAGACACGCAGGGGAATTTCAGTTAATGTTTCTAAGTGCAATACAATCTACCTGATGCACGTTAAATAGCTATATGTCAAAAGCATCACCACTCCCTACAGAGTTTAAATTTACCCGCTAATTTTTTCTCGGGTGATGAACAGGTATAAAACTTCGAGCTTGGTTTGGAAAGATCAGTCGGTGTGCACTGTGAACAGAAGCTGCTCCTCGGCCGATCAGGTGATTCAAGTTTTGCAAGCAAAGGTATGATAAACAGAACAAGCAGAAGCGGTTCTAAAAATATAGCATTGTTGTTAGCAACTGTAATACCAAATTGAAGTGAAATGTGGTTTTGTAGATTTTCTTTCTTCTAGTCTATTCTTTTTTTACGTTCTTTTTTCCTCCGTGTCCATAGTGGCTAGAGATCGAATGTAGTTTTAGTGCACACGTCAATGATATAACTTTTACCGCCTTCCGATTAGCTTGGCCTGGTACATACGCCGCTCTTATCATGAGCCTGTTATCATGAAATACTCGAAACTCGCGGCGTTTAAATCGATTCTACATTCCCGGTTTGATTTAGAATAGTTAAGGCTACAAGCAGACTGAAGAGATGGACAAAACATTGTTTTATTGAGATTTTGCATTAGGATCGACTCATGATAAGAGCGGCGTATGTACTAGGACTTGTTTGACAGAGCGTTGGTCTGAAAAGCGTGAATTGGTGATTTGAACCTCGGCAGGGTCATCGTTCGCGTCTTGGTGGTAGTGTGGGCTGCAAAAGGCATGGAAATTTCTCCCCTCAAAATTTTGGCCCACCGTGCACATGTATATGCGTGAAACGTGACATGAAACTAACCGTTCGTTTCCTTCTTTTTTTACGCTGCTGCGTTCTGCTCTGCCCACAAGCATTTATGAATTATTTTCTTTTACGCATTTGTAGTTTTTTGTCAACCTACAGCTGCCTCTTGGACTGTGGTTTTTCTCTATATTCAACTTTGTGGAATCATGGACGGTGTTCAGGTGGGTGTATAGCGTCCACCGCAGTAGTTCGTAGGGGCATCAAGACCCTACGAGCACTAAGAGCCACTGCGGGAGAGACTAATGGGTGTGTAGAGACTTTAAAAATAACTACTTGTGTAAAAGTTTGCATTTCCCAGAAAAAAAGGTCAAATATTCTCCAAGGAGGACGTGGTGTCGATAGACACCACGAAGTCATCAGTCTTTGTGTTCTTCGGGTCAGAAGGCGATAGATCGAACCAAACAAAATAAATTGCAATCAGCTCAGTGGGTCCATATAGACAAATACTATTTCCAGCCTCCTTTAAAGATACGGTGGTTACCTTTGGAACACAACATAATTTACTCGTCTTCGCAGATCCAGAAATCGAAGATTTCATTGTAGAACGACGTCCACGACGTCCGGACATACGTGAGGAAGACTCAAAATCAGACATTAACTTAACGGGCTGATTATCTGTGCAGACGGGCTACTCAATATGTAATCAGTTGTATATCTTGCGTAGACTGGAGTTCCCTTGGGGGAGCGAGGGGGGGGGGGGGGGGGGGGGGGGGGGGGGGGGTTAAAAGGACTTAAAATAGTACGGATGACCGTTGGGAAGCCCAAATTTCCAAAATACTCGGCTCGGTCAGACCTCATATACCTTCTTCAGCGTATCATTTAAGTTACAAGAACCCCTAAACTTATACTAGATCGCCGATTTCAACCAGTAAATAAATGCGACGGTCACACCTACCATCCGAATTATAGGGAGTGCCTAGTGACCCTCCCGGCTTGAATTATACCATGTGTGCCTTCCTGGAGTAAAAGCCGTGTAGAACTCCGATCTTCCAGGGGGTGGTTTTAATTAAACTGTAGTCAAAACTGTGCTTGAAGATCACGTTACGATTGCAGTTAGAGTGCTCGTTGATCGCGTGATATTGAGTGCTCGGTGGGTGGTAGTGCTCTCTGCTCGCATTTGCTTTCAAATCACAATCTTCGTCTCGTCGATGGCTCGTCATTTGAAAAGCCCTTACAGCACCTGCTAACATTTACGTTAAAAAGAAAATATAGCTAGTCGAGTTAGTAGATCGTGTACTAAATGCTTAATGTCTATTCATTTAATGTAAGGTCATCTCAAAGGAAATACCAAACACCATCCACCTGATCGGGTGTGTAAATGGTCATGATTTTGAACTGGAGGGAAAAGGGATTGGACATCCTTATGAGTGAGTATAGTGTCTGTCCATCACTACTCAATAGCAAATTATTAATTATCAAAAAAATCATGCTCATTACCCATGAACCCAAAGCATAACTTCGTTTACATACGCGCGGGTAATACTGCGTTAACCCCGGGGTGGGGGGGGGGGGGGGACTCCCCATATTTTCAGACGGGGGTGCTCGTCCTTTCCTTTAGGGTATAAAATTGACAGACGTGCTATCTCTTAGGGGTGTTTAAAATCAGCCCTATCCCTTAGGGGAGTCTCAGACCAATCCTTGCCCAGAAATGTAATGGTACTCACACCAGAACCGATATTTACAAAAGGAAACTTGGTTAAAAACCCTAAAAGACTTAAATTCGCTTTTATTTGTTTTTTTGACCTGCCAAATTTGCTGCCTTTTAGGGGTAAATTTGGCGGTCGGCACGCCAAATTTGCTTTCTTTTAGGGGTAAATTTGCTGTTTGCCACACCCATTTTGCTATCCCTTAGGGTCAAAATCAATTTTCCCGACGAGCACCCCCGTCTAAAATATTGGGAGTCCCCCCCCCCCCCCCCCCCCCCCCCCCGGGGCGTGAACATTAATTCGAAATGTTGAAAAATCGATGTATGGGAGTACTCCCGTACCGGGACGCACTGAAGATAACCAATATTGACAATTTGTATGATAGACATGAGTTACTTTCTTCTACTATAAGTTTATTTTTTAATGAGATCTTACATAACACAGAACATGAATTATTCAGTCTGTTTCCACCAAAGTCTGAATGCAGAAACTGAGGAACAATAGAACATTTGATATACCGATATGTAAAACAGATCGTTATAAGAAATATTTTATCATTGATCATCTTTATATTGAATTATTTTATTCTAGTTTTTGTTTTATAATTTAGTTGTATTTTATATTATAGATTGTATTAAGACTGCAAAGTGTGAAATATTTTTCAATAAACGTTATATCTATCTATCTATCTCGCTCTGCAGGGGCGAGTACTACCTGAAGATAAAAGTTACCAAGGGGGCCCCACTGCCATTCGACTATCATATTTTGCTCCCAGCTTTGGAGTACGGGAATCGCGCTTTCACCAAGTATCCGCCGACCGGCCTTGCTGATTTCTTCAAGCAGTCCTTTCCAGAGGGGTTTAAGTTTGGCCGAAAAATGGAATTTGAGGACGGAGCGACCTGTACCGTCAGTTCTAATATCACGTTAGTACATTTTGACAATAACATACTATGGATTGTTAGGAATGGCTTTTCGGTATATCAAGAAAGGCCCGTTTTGAAAGTGTCGTTTTCCAATGTCCTTATATGGAAGATTGTACTTACCATGCTTAGTTCATATTTGGAACTCGAGAGGTTCTCCTAGCTTATTTCTTGTGCTAAAATGCAGAAAAATCCGTCAAAACTCCTTCGGAAGATTTTATTGGAGAGAAATTTTGTTCCGTAATAGCAAATTCGTATATCAGATCCCCCGAATACCCTTCAAGTCTAGACCCTGAACATAAAATTGATTTAAACAGGCGTTACTTTTCCACTGACACTTTCGTTTTTTTACGATCACATAGAACTTTGCTTCAAAGAAAAGCGAGCACAAAACTGGATATACGTTATATTGTGGAATTTTAATTTAGAAATGAAGTTGTTATAATTTACTATTTCAACTCAGAAATAGTACGATTATCATCGCATATTTCTAGAGGGAGTCGACCTCCTTTCAAGGGAAAGGCTCCTCCCGTTAATCGAAAACAGCCACCGGCCGAAAAAAGCAATTATTTTTCATAACCTTGCAGCCTAAACACCAGTGAATTCAACTGCGAAATTCGCTTCTTTGGAACGGGCTTCCCCGAAAATGGTCCTGTCATGAAAAAACAGTTATGCGATTGGGTGCCAAGCTATGAGAAGATGGTGCCATGTGGACAGGTGTTGAAGGGAACTGTGGACCAGGCCTTAACCTGAAGGATGGAGGATACCACTGTGTCTCATTCACTACAATTTACGAGTAAGCATTGTGTCTTCGTCCCTACATGTTTTGCCCCATACCAGCCCCAATTAGATCATGAGAGACAAAAGCAAACCGTTCTGGACGCGAACATCTTTGCTATCTAATTCGGGGGGAATCTAATTAATATTGGAAAAAAGAAACCTCTGCTCGCAGGGCAGCCTTTGAAGGAGAAACAGTGCGTCGTCTCAGATTTGACCTTATCACTTAGCAGATTTTACAACTTTTACAAGTTAGTTTACCACCGATATGTGTCGTATAACAAAGATCGAATGAGTGTTCTTGAAAGTTTTTTCTCGCAGTTATTGAGAATCGAACGACACACTATGAATGCTAATTTATCCGTGTGTGCTACTGTGACAATCGTTTATATATTCACACGCAAATTGCATTGAGCCGTTCCATTAAATCGTTGCCGGTTGATGATTAATTCGACTATGATTGTCAAAGAAATGCTTAATAATGTTTAATTCATACGTAAACGCCGGCAACCACCTAATGGCACGACTCACTGCGTTCGACGCGTGAATATTTATCGCTTGTTACAGCAAAATAGGAAATAGTAACGCTTAAAAATACACATTTGTAGTGGTGTCTCTCAGCTGTTCATGACTTCGAGAAAAAGAACACTGATCCTTTTTCATAAGATATACTTTTTGATATCCTTGTGTCGTGTACCATTTCAGAGCAAAGAAGCGTGTTCAGATGCCCTACTGCCATTATGTTGAGCACAGGCTGCAAGTGTTGAAGGTGGACAAATGGGCGAACCAGTGGATCCAACATGAGTTGGCACAAGCAGTCTACCCTGACTTCCCCACCAAGCCCAATTTGCCAATCCCGGGACTTGAATAAACTGTAGAACAGACATCTACAGTGTGTCATCCACATCTTTTATCTTTGTAGTTTAGTTGACTATGCCAGTCTTTTCGCGTCAGTTTAAGCGGGGCTTTAAGGGATGATTTTCTTAATAAAGGAAGCAAACTATAAACGTACGCAACCTTGTTTGTTATGTATTTTACATTTTATTCAGAGTCCACAGTTCTCCTTTATAAAGACAGGGTTTTGGCAGGGGCTCTTCGTGTTACCAACATTATTGAAAGTGGGTGTAAGGTTACGTTAAGAAAAAGATTGCGGCGCTGTCCCCAAAATACTACATGACGCTACACACTTGCGCCTGCATTTTCGGACGTTTCGTCAGAAACCATTTAACCGCAGCAATGTGCGACAACTTGTGAAGAATTTCCCCGCCTTCAATATTCCGAGTCAGTAACGGAATGGGTATATGGGACAGATTCGTTTTGTGCACTGCTTAGCACGTCTTTTAAACTTTGCAGCATGTATGATATCAATTATCTTTGCGCATCTGTCACAATAGACATAGAATAAACAAGGTATTTTTTGTTATTTTTTATTTAAAGAGTGATATTATATCAGGTGTGACTTAGATCATGTACTTCAAACTATAAGTAAATTCAAACTAATGCTTCAAATCTAGCTTTCAAGTGGCCGAATCCAATCTGCCATATGGTAGAGTTTCGGATTCGGTCTGTATAGCTAAAGATTAATACCCATAGAGAGCTGGAAGTGAAGTAAATCGTTACGCAACAGCTAGTGCGACGAACAAAACTTTTTTCTTTTCTTTTCAAGATTTACCTAGAAAAAACGTACGTGATTTGACTAGTACTTGATCGGGAAGCCTTTCAAGTGCGCGCGCAAAACCGCGTTCGTAACCGTTAAGGAGTGGCGGACCATTTCATTAGCACGTTAGCTTTCACACAAGGTTAATTCCACTCGATAGCAGTTTACACAGTTTATGGAAATCCCATAAAATTCAAATCTAATGGAAGTGATGTTGGCGCCTTGCTAAGCATGAATAAACTACTATAGTGCCACATATTAAAAGTTCGTATTGCGCCTGCGCATAAAGTGAACATATTTTAATTAACGATTTGTTCCTTGAATCCGACACATACGAATAATATCCGACACGTCCGAATAATCCAAGTATACAGTAACTTAGCATGCTACAACTATCTAAAAGCTCTGACCTGAAAATTATGTCTAAAGTCTAAGATGCGAGCCTCAGGGACTAAACAAGTCAAACTCATCCAAGTGGCCATGAATGACACAAAACTTTAACAAAATTATCGCCTGAAAACTAAAAATGTGAATGCGCGGTTCACTCGCTACAAAGTTCTGTATTTTATAAAGAACTTCATTTTTATAAAGAACCGTAATATTTTCCCATTTCAGATCACGTGGCATTCATCTTTCTTTGTTTGGGATTGTTCCATAATCATATAAACTTGAATGCATAGCAGAAAAAGAGAGAAAGGGGAATGCAACGCGTGATCTGATATGGGATATCATTACGCCCAAGCCGAACAGGCTTATTAAAGCGGGACTGTCACGGTACGCGCATGCTCGAGCAAAGACCGCCAATCCCATAACTATCATTCAAAACGGGGATCCTTGAACAATTTCATGTCTCGTGGACCCTTTTCGATATCCAGATCCTGCTTTTATTGTGTTCCCAAGCCATTTTGGCGTAAGGACGACCTCGATTTGGCCTTTCTTGTTGGGCAGCCATCAGTGAAAATGACGCTCGACTCATTCAATTTAAAACGACAAACAATATTGCATCGACTCCAAAATTTGGTCACGATACTAGGAGATCTCAGGGGAGAATACCCGTTAAGAATTAAGGGTAGATGGACCCCGAAACAACAAGATTTGAACGGATTCTATCAGCGTAATTCCTCCCTTTCACAGCCATCGTTCCGGCCCGGACCAAAGTGATCAAAATTCGCACATGCGCGTACCGTGACAGTCCCGCTTTAAATATAAAGAACGAATACATCATATAAAAACCGAATACATTAGTGCCTATTGACATGCTCTTTCATTACCTAAATGATATTAATGCTGATCATAAGACGATTCTATAAAGCAAGACGTTCCTGGACAGCAACCTGGACAACCGAACGATTTTAATTTGTAGATTATGTCCGCTGCGAACCATCCCTCGATCAACGACTTCTAAAGGCATAATCTAAAATCCTCTTTGAGGAAAATGTTTTAGTTGTCGTTGGTTGTGCAATAATGAAACGCTTTTACATTTATTTGCATAACGTCGAAGAAGAGGCGTTTAGTAATGGACATGCTGATGCATGATTATGATGTTAATAAACAGATAAAAAACGATGATATATAAAGCGCTGATCTTGCCTCGTGCTGATTATTGCAATGCACGGTAAGTGTGGGATTGACTAATGCAACCAGTTGGCCGAGCAAGTCCAAAAACTACAAAACCGTGCGGCGAGGGTACATTGGGACTTGTTCTCTACACGACGGAAAAACAGAAGGCAATTGTACCGTATAAATCCCTACATGGCTTGGCCCCCTCACGTTTACAGAATCTATTAAATTCCCGTCACATGAAATATAACTTACGAAATTCCGACTTCAAACTAAATCTGCCTAAGCTGAGAACTGTGAGAACAAAATTATGCAAAAGAAGCTTTCATATAGCGGTGCCCATAGCATTTAAGATCGTGTGCGTCACTTGGTTGTTCTTAAAATGAGCCAAACCGATGGTTATACACTAGTTTTGTAGCCTCTTTCTGTATGCGTGACGTTTGTCACGCACGTGACATTACGTCAGACTTCACTACAAGCATCACATGGTGGAAACTTGCTGCTGTTTTAGAGAAGCAAAAACGCTAGAAAACACTTGTTTTAAAACCTTAATATCGACTACGATAAACGATTCAAGTTTTTAGAAGGTTGCAAGGATGGATTCAAGGGATAAATTCGCATTTTGTGCCTTGGATTATGGATTGTGAAACTGCAGAGTTGCTTCGCTGAAAACACTTTGCCTTTGGTCGCCGTGGTCGCCATTTCACCACCGATGGATGACTATATTTTTCAACCTGCTGGCAGAGAAATTCAAGATTCGTTTGGAATATTCAAACAGAAATTTAGGAAATTAACCTCTTCAAACTCTGGGACAACGAGGAAGACCTTGTTCATAAAAAGAGAGACCACTTTAGATACGTTTGATGTCGGATGGCTCGTGACAAGCGAATCAACAAGTCGACGGTAAGCTTAACTGAAATTCTCTCTTAAACTGATAGATAGATAGATAGATAGACTGCACTCAATGACTGGCTTCTACGATTTACTGTCCCTTCCAACCTACAGGTACATGTAAATGTTCGGCAAAGTAGACATGTTTTCGACAAAATTGCCTTAATATAATTAATATGTTGTTGTGAATGTAAATTCGTCTCTCAAAAGTGCCGTGATCATCGATCTCTGTGATTCCGAAGAACTGAAAAAACAAGAACAGCACATTTTCGAAGTTCAAGAAATACATTCTCTCTCTGATTCACCTGAAAAACTAAAGAGACAACATAAGTTAACTGAGAAAGATTTTTCCGTTGCATTTCGAATCAGATAGTTCCTTTAGAAAGTAAAATATCCGAACCACTTGCACTCGGGCTTCTCAATCTCCGGATAATACTTTCGATCTCGGAATATTGTGGCATTATCCCGAGATAGCGAACCAATCAAAACGCGCGATCTATGGAGGTTCCCGTGTAGTATATACTAATGCAGAATATCCCACGCGTCACTTGTATTTTTTGGTATACACACAGGCGAGTGTGTATGCTTAGAAAATTCAAGTGACAAGTGGGATATTCTGCAGTATGCCACGAGAAATCATTGTATAACTATTTTATACCACGCTACAGAAAATTAAAGTAACGTTTTACGTAAACGCAGTGCACGATGGGAAGCTTGAGTGGAATACCGCCGATAATTATTCATTCAACATATTTTCCCGCTTCTGATTGGTTTAGCGCCCCCGGCGAGTTCTTGATGTTTTTGAAGACGTGCGATCTTGACTCCCAAGAAACACATTGTTTTAATCCTTAAAGGTGTTTCTCAAAAACCGTGTCTGCGTTTTTTTTAAATTTTGTTTAGTTCAAAAATTATGATTTTTTTACATTTTTAGAACGTGAAAATACTAGAAAATTTGACCTTGGAAATTTAAAAGTTCCATAACTTTTTAACTAAGTAAAATTTTGAAAAACGCAGACACGGTTTTTGAGAAACACCTTAAAGGATTAAAACTATGTGTTAATTACTTGGGAGTCAAGGTCAAGAAGTTCTGCAGGATAGCTCTTGCAAGTGTCACACCCACATTTTTAATGAAACCTTTGAAAAAATTATATTTGTTAAAAAATGATTTCTTTTCGACATATAGCCCGCTAGTCCATTCTATAAGCTTTCCAACGATATATAGGTTTTGGTTAAACTAAGGACGAGTATGATTTTTTTTCCGAGGAGGTACGCGAAGGTTCTCAGTAACCTTAAAGAAGTAAAGCGGGAAAATTCATTTTGAATGAATAATAAAACAATTGAAAGTTTGAATGAATAATAAAACAATTAATGAATTCAGCTTTCGTTTGATGTGGAGAATTATTCAGATATCGGGGGTGTTATCCATCTCGGCCTTCGGTCTCGACGGATAACACCCCCTCGATCTGAATAATTCTCCACATTATACTCAGCGGAATTTATTAATTGCTAAATATACAACACCATTCCTGCATTCTGATTGGCTGTATTTTCTGTGGCGTGGTATAAAGATTGGTTTCCCACACGGCAATCATGTAAAAAAGTTGATTTGTGTTTTTTTAACCATGTATCGTATAACTGATTGATTTTACCGTGATTTCTACATGTATATGATAATGATTATGATGTTATGCATGGCAGGATTGAGGATGGTGAGGATGATGGTAATGATAACAAGCATTGACCTTGGTAACGTGTCTTTGCTAGCGATAAAGTTATCGTGAAGATTATGCTAACGGGACATTATTCCTATTTCTACAAATCAGCGACAATACATCTCCAAGGCTGACCTTTTCTTGGTGAGTCTCACAGAGTTCCTACTTTTTTCATTCGCTTCAGAGAATCTGATAGCTTTCTTTCAGGTTCAAAATCAACCTCACTTCCCTCTAACTCAAACCTGACCTTCCTGTTAAAGCTTTGGCTTCGCTTCATGTTATTCGGATCAGTAGTAGTGCTGATAGAATAAACTATATCATCATCATATGCACAATTGACATATGTATGATCTACGTTTCCTGAATCCCCACTGTACATCGCAACACCATCCTCACGAGGGGACTTGTATTGTTGCTCCTTATCTCTTTGCGGACTAGGGTCCGTCTCGCTTTCATCTGCGCTTCCAGCAAAACTTGGGTCTTTAAAAACTACAGTTATTTCTGCATACTCTCTAGGGGTTGGACTGTCACTGTTAGCCGGGGAGCTGGTAGGAGTTACGAGAGGGGTCACATCTTTGTCACTTGGTCGCTGGCGAGACAAAACTATTGTTATATTCATAAGAAGTTATTAACTCTGAATGAATGCATTGGGAAAAGGAACCAGTTTTATAGGCTGTGATATGCGTAAACGTTTGGGTATCATTTCTTTTGATTGTTGTTACTATTCGACTGCTAGAGATGGCTGTCATGTTTAGGGATTCAAATCAGCGCTCCTGATAGGGCAGCAAAACTCGTATCTGAACAACTCAAACAAGGTTTTTAAGGTACCTTTCGGAAAATTCTATGGCTTGTATTTTAAGGCGTCGTTTTCAAGATTTCCGACGGTCATCCCTACCATTTTCACGCAAACGCGTTCAATATTTACTACTTACTAACCGATGGTGAGGTCATTACGGGAAATATAAAACCGAAGCTTTGGTGTATCAACCAAAGCTGAGGTTTGATATTTTCCGTAATGACCGAACGGCAGAGGTTAGTGAGTTGTTTATTATATGGCACTTTTCTCAAACTTTTTACTAACCGGAAGTCGCCTCGTACATTTTCCAGCCGAAGTAACTCAAAAAACACGCGCCCGCGTCGCGACTCGCTCGACAAGAAACCCTCGTTTGAAAACCATGCCACATTTGCTCAAAAGTGATCAATCTCTACTGGTATGGATGTCAAAATACTTCGGAATCGATTCTTTTGCAGATATTTTCGCGAACATGCTTCACTTGAACAATTTTAAACTTAAATTTGAGCTTGTAACGCTTTCAAGAAAAACACCTTTACTTAATAGTTTCGCAAAGCTGGAAAGCTGCAAAACGTGTTCTTCGAAACGCATTTTCAGATCTACACTATTAAAACAGGGAGCTACAGGGAGCCAGAACTGGATTCAACAGCATTGATAATAACAGAAAATTGCAATGGTTATTTAGCCGACTGTATATTGAGGAATGGGTTTTGTGCAAAAGCGGATGTCAAGTAAAAATGAATTCTACTCAACGAGATGGAGAAAGAAATCAACGACATTAGTTATCGGTAAGCACAAAGTTTGAACTCGCTTTCTGTTATTATTTTTAGCTTCCAAAAAATTTCTTGAATTCCTAATAAATTTTGACTTTATATGTAGCTTTTACCTTTTGCTGCTATTTGGCTCCCCTCCCTCTAGTTTTCATTTTCTCCGGATAGAGACCCGAATTCATAGCTTAGAGTAACTTTTTCACTCTGCTTTGCCTTTTGTAAACAGGTCATTTCTGATATTCAGGCCTTTATTTTCCTCTTGTCACATGTTTAAGATTTGTATTACAAGAGACAAATACTGTGTCAAGTATTCTTTGTTGTGAATTTCGCTGAAAATCTTTTTTTTTTGAATTTTATTTGAAGGAGATTCGAATTTTTGCGAGTCGTGAACTGCGAGGTCATTACGGGATTTCTGAGAGGTCATGCCGGGATTTACTGACCTCGTAACAGCCAATCAGAGCGCGCGTACTATCGTTGCCATATAATAATTACTACTTACTAACCGATGGTGAGGTCATTACGGGAAATATCAAACCGAACCTTTGGTGTATCAATGATGCACCAAAGCTGAGGTTTGATATTTCCCGTAATGACCGAACGGCAGAGGTTAGTAAGTTGTTTATTATATGGCACTTTTCTCAAACTTTTTACGAACCGGAAGTCGCCTCGTTCATTTTCCCGCCGAAGTAACTCAAAAGACACGCGCCCGCGTCGACTCGCTCGACACGAAACCCGTGTTTGAAAACCATGTCACATTTGCTCAAAAGTGATCAATCTCTTACTAGTATGGATGTCAAAAAACTTCGGAATCAATTCTTTTACAGATATTTTTTGCGAACATGCTTCACTTGAACAATTTCAAACTTAAACTTGAGCTTGTAACGCTTTCAAGAAAAACACCTTTAGTTTCGCAAAAGCTGGAAAGCTGCAAAACGTGTTCTTCGAAAACGCATTTTCAGATCTACACTAAAACAGGAGCTACAGGGAGCCAGAACTGGATTCAACAGCATTGATAACAACAGAAAATTGCAATGGTTATTTAGCCGACTGTATATTGAGGAATGGGTTTTGTGCAGAAGCGGATGTCAAGTAAAAATGAATTCTACTCAACGAGATGGAGAAAGAGATCAACGACATCAGTTATCGGTAAGCACAAAGTTTGAACTCGCTTTCTGTTATTATTTTTAGCTTCCAAGTTTCTTGAATTCTTAATAAATTTTGACTTTATATGTAGCTTTTACCTTTTGCTGCTATTAGGCTCCCTGTAGTTTTCATTTTCTCCGGATAGACCCGAATTCATAGCTTAGACTTAGAGTAACTTTTGGCTCTCTTTGCCTTTTGTAAACAGGTCATTTCTGATATTCAGGCCTTTATTTTCCTCTTGTCACATGTTTAAGATTTGTATTACAAGAGACAAATACTGTGTCAAGTATACTTTGTTGTGAATTTCGCTGAAAATCTTTTTTTTACTTTTATTTGAAGGAGATTCGAATTTTCGCGAGTCGTGAACTGCGAGGTCATTACGGGATTTCTGAGAGGTCATGCCGGGATTTTCTTGACCTCGAAACAGCCAATCAGAGCGCGCGTACTATCGTTGCCATATAATAAAAATAAGTAACCATCACTTAAAAAAAAACACAAGAAAACAGCCCGTCACTTCGTGACGCTAGAAGACTCAACCTGAGTTCCCCCTTCCATAAACTGCTTTTTAGTAATGACTTCCCTTCAAGAAAGACACCCTGCCCAATGCCTTTTCTGTATGTTTTGCACTGGTCTCCCTGATTTTATGGTGTCTGTCCGAAGAACCCGCTAAAATTGAAAACGCAAGCCTATTACACAGAAAACCCATTTGACATCGGAATTGTTTGTATGCTTATTATATCTCAGTAAGGGAAGAGAAGAAATAGGTAAAGTAAAATTGTTCTAATAAATTTTTAGTTTATCATAGGATTTTAGAGAATTTCATTCATGGCTTAGCGTGCGCTCTGTAGGCAGTGCCAGTGGTGTAAGTTTGTACAAACTTGAATGAAAAGTTTTCTCAGCTCAAATCTTTCGAATTAAAATTATCCCTGCACATAATAGTAAGTAATCTGTAATAGAACCATTTAGGTTTGGATGTCTATGGTGCTTTCGGCTGAGGGAAACGAGTTCTTTTTTAGTTTACGTGGGAGATTTCAACATGGCCGCGATGGCGGCTTTGTCCCTTGCTGAAAAAATCGCTTGAATTAGAACTTAGCCAAAGGTGAATCTTTTCCAACAAAAACACGCACACTGGAGAGTTTTCCTTCATCTCTTCGGGTTTGTGCCCTTCGTTTTGCGATACAGCGTAAGGATTTATACTTATATTTTAGAGAATATTATTCATGGCTTTGCTTTGTGTAAATATGTCACTCGCGCGCTGAGGAAAGCAAAGGCGCTGGTGTACGTTTGTTCAAGCTGAATGAAATTTTTTCTCAACTTAAATCTTTCGAATAAGAATTATCCCTGCACATTCCTGCAAGTAATCTGTGACAGAACCATTTAGGTCTGAATGACTATGGTGCTTTCGGCTTTGCGAACTGAGTTCTTTTTTAGTTTCTGTGGGAGATTTAAAAATGGCGGCGATGGCAGCTTTGTCCCTCGCTTACGAAATCGCTTGAATTAGAACTTAGCCCAGGGTGAATCTTTTCCAACCAAAACACGCTCACTGTCGAGATTTCCACCTTCTCTGAAGGCCTGTGAACTTCTTTTGGCGACACAGCTTCAGGCCTAAGCGGAGTGAGTGCGAACGATTTAGCCAATCACAAACGTTTGCGCAGACAACCCGATTATAATAGTATAGATTAAAAAGAAGTAAAAGAAATAAAAACTCATGCCATTAACTTTCAGTGGTAGGTGTGACCAATTTATCAAAGAAATCACTAACATGAAATTCAACTTAGCATTATTCAGTTGGCGAAGGCGAAACGATCACTCAGATGTGATAATCGCTTATGCACTTTTGTCTCCATTCTCTCACAGCCCCCTGGTGTCAGTTTGGCCCATCCTTTGCAACTTTGCTCAAAAACCGCGTTGTCTTCCGATCGGAACCCTTAAACTTAGGCATAAATGCTACAAAAGCTCACCTTGGCGTATCTGTCAGACCACATCATAGTTTCCGGTGCCTCCTTCAATGTCGTCTCCTCTGCTAGCTCTATATCACCTTCTGCCGCCATGGGATGATCTGCTATCTGTTTGTTCTCGGATTTCTTCTTCTCCTCTTTCCTGCGCGTAGTAATAACAACATCAGTGTCCCAATAGCAATAGGATGGCAAACTGCGGCAAAATGAAATCATGGTACTTCCTTATTTTCCAAACTTGGATTATTGTCCAGTGATATCCGCTTATGTTCCAAATAGAATGTCGAACTCGATCATTGGTGTAGGCAGAGCCTAACTTTAGTGTGGGCAAATTATAGGTAATCTGCTTGTTCACCTTAAATTCATCGGGTATTTCAAAGAGTTTTGCGCAGACAAAATTCCTTTTTGCCCAGAGATATTTACAAATGAACTGTAATTTTAGTTCACATGTTTTGACAAGAAATTCAAAGAAATACAATAAATTGTAATTGTATTGTTGTATTGTATTGTAAATTCGTTGACATGACTCTACTTCAGTTGCCTTGCGCACTGACAAGAATACATCAAGACTTACTCCTTCTTGGGTTCTTCCTGATGATCTGAAACAAACAGGAGAAGAAACAAACTTCATGACAGAAGCGATGACTTTCTAATTGTTGGCGGCATCAATGCAATAGGAGGCCAGAGCGCGTGAGTGTAAAACAGCTTAGTTCTTTTAATAGCTGGTTCTGTTTACTTCAGACAATTGATAGTGTTTACCTTTCAAGTAAAGAACAAACCAAGAAGGGCCATGCACCTCGCGGTAATCTCCTTTGCTTACATAAACATTTCTGCTGGCTGTAAAATGTTATAGTAGGTACAGTTTGCGCGTGAAACAAGACACCTTTCTTCTGAAAACGTGCGAGATGTATGGCACCTCCCTAATGGACTTCAAGGGACGAAGTAACCAATGGAGAAAGATGCACGTGCAAAACCAAAAAGCGCAGAAAACGAAGCGAATGTTAATCAAGCTTGTCAGTTGAGCTTGTCACATGAGAAATCATCGTTTTGAAGTCTTTAAGAAACACAATGACTATTGAAACACCACAGCTTCATCATTACAGACAAAACATGGTTTTACCCAAGTCTCCGTGTCAGTTTCGTAAATTGCAAGCTATTTCCTGATCGTCAAGCTCGTACACGAGCAGAGACGCCTGAGGATAGCAGGAGTGAATTTAGAGAGGAAAATATGGCATGAATTAATTAAACACAAATCAACAACGATATATGATGACTGGGTTGGGCAAATTGTATGTGGCAGATGGGAATCTTGTGTACGTGCTGCTAAAGTTAACCACTAAATTCTGAACTCACAAGATGCTGCAACTTTCCTTTCCAATATAAAATGTACTCGCTGATTCATATCTGTCACGAAGCCTTTTGATGATATAAAAATATTGGAATTGCTGTGGCGATCCGAATTGATGAAAAACTGACCTATTTTAGACCTTAAACACATGACCGGTCAGAAACAAGATACGACCCAGGTCATCATGTCCGGCGACCTTCCAGTTCAGTACTTGTTATTTACCGTTTAGTGTGTGGATTCGCCTCCTTTTCGCTTTGCAGTAGAAGAGACACAGAACTGTCACAACTATCAGTATGATCAGCAAGGCAACAATGATGATGATGACGGGGATAGCGTCAATTCCTAGATAATAACGATATTAATATTAAGAGTAGTCTTATTTTTGCTATGTTGGTATATCACAGTTTTATCTGCTAGCAGAGGCCACTTCTATCTTTTCTGTGTTTTGAAGTGGCCTCTTCACACAAACGTCACAATATCGTCCACTATAGTGACGTACTTGACTGGTTTTTCAAGAATGGCGTCCAGTGGTTTTGCTTCAAAACAGCGCGTGCTTTTACGAGTGATGGCCAACTCACAGCATTTGCTCCGATTGGGTAGAAAATAATTCCAGCGAATTCTCCAGGATAGACTTTAGAAGAGTACCACAGGTAAGTCTCCGACTCTTTAATTTAAATTGAGCAATTGAGCTTTCCAAAAGCTATAAAAATGTTATTTGGAGTAGGTCGTGAAGCTGATAAATTGACGTTTTCTTGCTCGTTCACACACCTGATCGACAAATTTCTTCAAGCTAACTCCATTTTCTCAGACATGCGCGACAAAGCAATGACATTTGTGTGCAGAGGCTACTTTTGCGTAGTTGAAAAACTAAAAAAAAGAATTAAAAGTAAAAAAAAAGATACGAGGAGATAAAAAGTAGCCTCTGCTCGCAGGGAAATCACAGTTATATATACCATCTTCGCATTTAGTTCCATATCTGAAATTTGGGCACAAACACTTGTAAGCGCTATTGCCACTAGGGTTGCATGTTCCGCCATTGAGGCATGGAGATGATCTGCATGGGTCCACTGAAATAGAAATAGAAATGTTCTGTTTATAGCTATATCTATAGTCTTTGCTACGCGTGCTTTTATTCACCCCACCGCGTTGAGCCCAACGTAGTGCGCTGAGGAGTAAAACCAAAAAACGAAAGTGTAGCAATAATCGAGTGCAATCCTAATGACCTACGTGAGTTTGCAGCAGCCAAAGTAACAGTTGTTCCATTGATCCCAAATATTCCAATTGATCCATTTTGGGCCGC
This sequence comes from Scolanthus callimorphus, assembly GCA_033964015.1. Taxonomy (NCBI): domain Eukaryota; kingdom Metazoa; phylum Cnidaria; class Anthozoa; order Actiniaria; family Edwardsiidae; genus Scolanthus; species Scolanthus callimorphus. The sequence goes on along the minus strand of CM066923.1, from coordinate 11,984,305 downwards.
TCGCCGCAAGGGCTCGAATGCTTCGGAGCGGGAAATGGTTTGATTGAAGCGCAGGTCAAAGTCTACGATAACGCCCTCGGTACCATGTCTGTGGAATGGCATAAAACATATAAAAACATTAACATGCTTAGCATCTCCACTCAGATTGGTTAGTGACAGATGGATGTAAATGAAGTAGATGGATACACGGAAGAACGGCCAGGCCGATGTGCAGTTGGATCGGTGGATGGAAAAAGATTAAAACTGAGATAGAGCCTGATGTTATTTAAGGGCTTTTATAAAATAACACCCAAGAATGTCGCGCGCTGATTGTTCGAGAGCTGTGTTTGTAAGAGAGTGCAAAGGCACGGGCGTGACGCCACATCTAATCCGTGAGCGCCTTGTGTCGTCTGCCATTGCGAAGGCGGGAGAAAGACGTGTGTCTAAACGAACTCGAAAACAGCTCCCAAACGGCTCGTCACTTTCAAGTTTTTATCAGTTCTCCGAACATCCCCCTCGTGTTTATAAGAGATAACAGAGACACGGGGAAATTAGCTTAATTGCTTAAGGGACAATTTTTGAGTGTACTAGCGCAGTGAACCGCGTACGGCAAACTCATGTATTTGAGAACATCCAGTCAGTTCGCGTGTTTTTGGAAGTTTCACTTCCATGACTCAGTAATGGTTTCTTATGAACTGTCAGTAAATTCCATGATAACGTTACCTCCTCAGATTAAGAATGTTGCTCTTTACAAAATATCGACGATTTGTGTACAATCCTTCGAGCTGAAAAAAAAAGAACATCATACTCAATATTTATGTTATTTGTTTATCGTTAACCCTATTTTATTGAAAAAAAAAAGAAATATAAAGATATTTCGTCATCATACTCAGTAGTGTAGCTTAGCTTAGCATGGACTTTTAAAGCACGACATTCAGCAACCTAAGCATTGGAGAAGTCTCAGGAACGTAGCCAGGAATTTTGGTTTCGGGGGGGGCAGTAGTGAAAACATGGGACGAAAATTTTCAAATTTCCTCCAGCAAATACAGTAAATGTATGGGAAAGAGGGGGGACGCTGACTTAACTCTAAAATTGTCGTGACACTGCCCTTTTAATAACAAGGTGTCAGTGTCAGTAACGTTGTACGTACCTCTGTTTTGATCTTGCTCGTTGCGTTTCTGTATTCCCAGGTGTTCTTGTTCTCGTAAGATTCGTTCCACATCAGGCCTTGTATGATTTCGAATGAGCCTATAAAAAGCTCATCGTACTGTTCTATAGAGCGCCGAGTAAAAGTTTTAAATTAGTATCTATCTAGGTATATATTTATGTCTAGCCAGGTTTGCATGGTTACCCATGTTTAGCCAAGTTATAACAAGTAAATGATTAAAAAAAAATAACAGTAGTGATAATTAAACATGACAAAACACCATAAATTCTCTGTTTTTAAATACCCATTTAGGTCTTCCGTCGCAGAATATGCATATTTACTCCAACTATGCCAAAACACTTAAGTGTCATTAGCAAGTTCAAAACCGATGGAGTTCATTACTTTTCGTGGATAATAAGTTGTCCAGGAAGATTCTTTCGTAAGGTAGACTCCAGGCAACATACACTTTTTCGCGCCAAAAATGGCCACACCGAAATGGTGCAGGGCTATCTTTAAAAGCGTAGTCATCTTGAATTTCGGTCCGTCATAAACGGACTATCACCTCTCGTCTGTTCCAAAAAGAATGTCTCGCTAATAAATACTGAATTTTTTTGACAATTAAAAAAAAAGCACGATTCTAGAGATCTGTTCTACTTTTTCACTTTGTCTCCGATTTGTATGTGAAGTGGATGTGGTGATGTGCATCTTTTGGTCAGGTTGTTCGAAAGTGGTTTATCAGTAATTCAAGATTAGTTGCCAATGGTGACTCGATGGCTTTGTTTAGAATTTTTTAACCCATCTAAATTTAACCCACTTTCGAACAACCCTCGCCTGAGTAATGAGAAGTTTAGTACCTAATTGTTGGCAGCGTTCGCCGGTCAGCCCCAATCTACATCTACATGTAAACACGGTAGCAGCGTTCGGACAGATGCCGTTTCTGTCACAGTTGTCGGATAAACTGCAGGTACCCCCGTCTTGGCAATAATCTGCCGCGCATGGGGCTGAAACGAAATGGAAGGAAAATGTGTCACGGTTAAGAAGTGGCACTTGTACCAAAGTTCGGATGCCTCCTTTCGTACAAGTACCAATTTAAAGTTCATTTTACTTTAGATTTGTTTAGGCTTGGGAGAGGGAAAATGATTTTACTGTCAAACCAAAGAGTTTTTGGAAGCGGGTGTTACTCCACTCAATATGGAGAATAGGGAATACAATTTTTAATCCTAATGAAACTCCTAATTGCTAACTCTTAGGGTTTAACTTCATTTTTCCTGTCGAGTACCCCGACTTTCTTTAATAGCATGGAGGCCTTCCCTGCGAGCTCGAAAATTTAATACGTTGGCAGCACAGGCTGCCCAAAATAATGGCCGTTTCAAGTTCTTTAACTTACTGTATCGAAAGAGTGAAAGCGTGGTTGACCTAGAAGTCTGTCCGATAGTATTTGACGCCGTGCACGTGTATGTTCCCATGGTCTCATCAGTTGCCGTTATCGTTATTGCCAACCCAGCAATAGTACGACGTCCTCCGGTTACCAAACTACCGTTCTTTGTCCACGTGATCTGAGGTGAGGGCTTCCCAGCAGCTCTGCATAGCAGGGCAATTGTTGCATTTTCTTTCAGCGTAGTGTTTCCTATTATTGGCGCGATGGTAGGTGGGTCTAGAGAATAAAACATGACCACAAGTCAGCCTCTCTTATGATACTAATAGCTCGTTCACACTAGCGACATAATGACATACGTATAACAACACGCAAATCGAATTTTGTATTTTAAAGGTGAATTGCTACACAAACAGGGGCATAGCACAGCAGCTATAACCAGAAGCTCATAAGTACTACTTATGAGCTTTTGCAATAACCTCTTGTCAACACTCCGTATTAAAAGTACTGCGCGTTTCTCTAATTTTTCTATGCTTCTACCATCATGCGTGGGTCGTCATCAGCGCGGAAAGGGGCAAAACACCCAACTGTACAAGTCACTAGTTAATTGCGTCGACTAGCGTGAACTTCCGTTTCGTTCGGTCATGTCTTTGACGGACCTGATTGTTTTTTTGGCAATACGATAGCCAACTGAACCGCTAGATTCCGCGGCAGATCTTGCGAATGAGTAAAAACGATTTTTTTTAACAAGAAGAAAAAGATACTCACAGTTGACCTCTATCTCGTATTTTTCACTTTTAGTTGGACATTCCTCCCCAATATCCAACTGGCATCTGTACCGCCCTTCATCACCACGTGCCACTCGGCTGAATACGAGGCTTGGGCCTTTTGGATAGTGATTGGCACTGCCAAGTTTGTACCACGTCACGTTGTTTACGTCATATCCGGTAGTATTGATGTTGCACGTAAGGGTAACGGGTTGGTCCTCTATAACAGTAAGGTCTGTCCGATTTCCAACGACAACTGCAGGAGAAGAATCATAAGAGTTACTTCAAACTCTTATCTTTCATCCAAAATGATTGCATATGTAGTATTTTTGTCATACCAGGGCGAAGTTTCTCCTTTTTCGGGAGACTTCCCCATACATTTACTGTATTTGCTGTTTGGGAAATTTATATTTGTGGTCCCTACATTATCACTATCCCCCATCCCCCTTTCTTAATTCCTGGATCTGCCCCTGCGCACATTACTACCATCCACGCACAAGAAAGAACTTGGTGTTGACGGAACCTACAAAATTTGTCGATCAAATCACAAACAGGATTGAGAATAGGCAGAATAAAAATCATGCCATAGGTTCAATAGGTTATATACATACTCTCTCATACCTCCTTTAACAGAAACATTTACACTAGCATTGCTACCACTGCCGAGTGTGTTTTCGGGCGCACAGGTATAAATCAGGTCACCAGGTACATTGAAGATTTGCGAAAATGAGCGGGAACGGGACACAAGGGTCGAATAACGGTAAATCTTGTACTGTGGAGCCGGATTGGCTGTAGTGGTGCAGGTAAGGGAGACGGAATCGTCGACGCATGCTACCGTTCGGGATTGTGTGAGAGAGGTGTTTTCTGGTTTGTCTGCAAAAGGTAGGAGGATCAGATTAATTCATATAAATGCTGAATATGGCGATCCCTCTAATAATGTCCCTCCGGCAATTGTAATAATGAAATGTTAGTCTAATCGTTCTTGAAGAACCCATGTAAAAAAATTAATTAAGAGGACGAAGATCAATGTATCCAGGGTTTGTAGTTGATAAATCGTTTAGAAAAACCGAACTGCTTTTGTGAGCCTTCCCGTAAAGCGAGGCGACGAGCCGCGTAGCTCGTACGAGAATGCAGATAGATTTAAAAGCCTACAATGAGGACTGGAACTCTTTTAAAATTATCTCCTTCTCGCTAGCCCCGCGCGCCACTTCCACCCCGCGAGCCCCTTCCACCAACACGTACATGGCAATGATATTCTCTCTAACATCAACTTTGTAAGGATATTTTTAGAGCGGATTTCAGAGCATTGATAACAAGTAAATCCCACAATGCGCTTTCTAGACGTCGCTATTGGCTAAAGGCCCGTTTACACTTTTTTTGCAATTTTGTCGCGTAAGTCGCGGCTATTTTTCTAGCACGTACGCGTCAACTCAAAATCACTAATGTAAACTAGGTGCAACTCGGCGCGATCTGCAGCGATTTTTGTCGCGTGATGTCGCGGAGATTTCAAACATGTTCGAAACTCTTTGCAACTTGATGCGATTTGAAGAAAAGAGAGCACAGGATTTGCATCTCGAAGAATAAAGTGTAGCAAACGCTCGAAGATGCCAATGGGAAGTGTAGATTTCAGTGTAAGGAGACGCCTGGGTACGAGGCATGTGTAAGGAAAATTTAGAAACTTAAATTGGACCGTTCAGTTGAAATGATACAGGAAGCATTCAGGAAAGACACAGGAAATCAAACGCTTGGAGATGCTAAATATGGTACGTGGAGATACAATGGGACCGTTCAGTTTAGGTGGTTGGAAAGTTAAAAGCAGTAAGCATGGACCACCCCTAACGTAACCTTACAGGAAATACTCACAAATGACTTGCAGAGTGACCTTTTTAATGGCATCCGTCGCACAACTATCTAGAAGCTCCACTACACAATAGTAGACCCCGTCATCAGCCCGGTTTAATGGCATAAAGTGCCTGGTGTGCCCTACTGGGTACTTTTCGCTACCAGATTTTCTCCACGTTACGTTTCTGCCGTTAGCGTCACAAGTGAGGTTGTAGTTTTGTCCTTCAACGATGGACTCTACGATGGATGTTTGTGGGACGGGATCTGTAAAGGATGTAAAAGGAGTACTCATTTTTGTTGCTATCAAATCTCAGCTATTGTATAACAAACAGACCGAGAGCTTCGATTTGAGGGGAGATCACGAAACTTGAATTTAGTGCATTTTTCTCTGCCTTTTGTCCGGAAGGTGCTCAACATCCAGACGTCCTCTGTGACGCTGTTTGTTTGACAGAACACGTAACTACGTAGAGCCAAAGCCCTGAGAGGGAGCAGCTCTAACCTTTAACTCCCTCTTTGCATCTAGAGAATATGGTAACTTACTCTCAGTTAGTTAACACTTAATCACATACTGGACATAAGTACTTGCAACCTGCAAGTTATAAAATGGGCTAACTGGCCGTAATTCTGTAAATATGAGAAAAATACTCAGAAAAAATTCTGAGTTCCAAGATGGGACACACTCTATATATCGTGTTTAAACGTATGACGTTCTATAGCAAACATCAAGCCTTTTAAAGCCCCTTCTGTCCACCATGCCTCCATGCGCCTTATCTTAACTCACCCTTTTCGCTTGGTACTAGATCCTAAGGAATTGTCCCTCGGCAGGAGTTTTCCTACTGTTGGCTTTTTTCGAATGGGTCAGGGTTGTTTTAGAACATTGGCTTTGTATTACTTACCAACAATGGTGACAGTTAGCGAGCCTCCCACAACATCCCCAGTTGTGGCCTTTCTTGGTACACATCGGTAGTTCTTTGTTCCCGCGCTTGCTAGCGTAACTCGGAATATTCCACCCGTGTTGGTGTCCGTGTGTTGGTTTCTTTCATAGAATTTGTAGTCCTGGATAGGCGGGAGGGCTGTGGTGGTGCACCTCAGTTCTATAGTCTCACCAAGGCACTGGGTTGGTGATACCACTACCAGGCTTGTAGTGACGTTCGGAAGGCCTGTGGATAATCGGGTTAAGGCAACAATAAATTGCATAGCACTGAGAAGCTTTTACTTCGCGTCAACGGCAAAAGGTAGCGTGATATAATAGACGGAAACACATAAGTGAGCTGAAACGTGTAGCTGCCGAAGGCCGTAATGGTGCCAAGCAGCGAAATATTCGAAAGGTTAACATTTACTTTGTAGCCATATTTGGTTACCTACATTCTGAAAAACATTTGATAGTTGTTTAAATATTTGACCTACCAGTGACTGTGACCATCGTCTGTGCGGTCGCGTTACGACACTCGTCTCCATTTCTAACTGTGCATGTATAGATTCCTTCATCAGCAGCACTCAAGGACGCAAGAGTAAGGGTGTCGCCACTAGCAGTAAAATTAGTGCCCTGTTTGGACCAAGTTGTTATGCGAGGCGGGGTCCCTGTGGACGTGCACTGCATCACGAGAGATAAGTTAATGGGACCTGAGTGAGTGGCGGGAAAAGTGGTTATCACTGGAGGTTCTGCAAGATAAATAATTATACGTTAACTTGATCACAAATTTGCTCCATTTTTCTTAGAGCGAATTTCGACTGAGTGAATGACTACAGCAAAAACAAAATGCACCTAGCCAATCACAAGCCAAGTAAAATCACTGCCACGCGTCGAGACGTGACCGTCTATTTGTAAGCCAAGGCAAGAGTAAAATAACTATCACGCCATGAGCAAGCGATACTAATTTCGCAGCTGCGTAAACAAATGGTTGATAGAAATGATGAACCAATGAGAATTTTAAATAAACTAAAAATACAAATACTTTATAACTTCCAATCGTTAAAAAGTTGACACAAACCTTTCGCTGTTATTGCCACATCAGTGCTGGTTCCAGTCCCCGCGGTATTCTTTGCAGTGCAATGATATGTTGATGTACCTGCTTGTGCAGCGGTTACACTAAATACTCCATGTGCATTGCTGTCGTCAAGAGCCTGGTTGTGGTAGAGCTTGTATTCATGGGGCATTGGCCGTCCACTTGCGCTACATGTCAGGGTAAGGTTGTCATTTTGACAGAGGGTCAGGTGAGAGGGTGTAAGCTGAGTGTTTGCTGGCATTGCTGAAATAAAACAGCATTTATTTCTCAGTCATTCATTATTAGTTTATTAGCTTCGTCCGAGGGCCGGGAAATCCTCACAGAGCGAGGCTCCAATTACGAGGTTCCCTTGTTCAGTGTAGTGGGTTAGTAAGTCGTAAGCCCTGCACTGAGGTTGGGCAACTTCCGACGTCCTCGTGGTTGTTTAACGTCCCTCTGGTTCAGGTTAGTGTAGTGTATGTGAGAGACGGGAATTACGGTTTAACGTCCTTATCCGAGAAGACGCGAAGGTCTAACCATTTGCAGATATAAGCGCAAAGGCAGCACCTTCTCCTCAATTATTAAGAAAAGACCCTGAGTGTTTGAACTCCCAACCTCCCGCACATAAGCCCGGCGCTCTACCACTGCGCTAACCGGTCGTCGTTATTCATTATTCAGTCATTATAACTGGGTTTTTGGCTTAACAATATGAAGAAGCGTTCCATATATACGTTTAATTTTGAATGTAATTCGAAATCAACGATGCCCACAGACGTTATAAATAAGCACGACAGGCTAAGGGACTTTCATGGGTCTTAGCTGGGTCCCGTAGAGTTCAAGCTGTTGTCCGAGTTAAGCAATTGTGAAAAAAATTCCCTAGATGTTTTTTCAAGCTGAATATGACTATATGTGACTTATCTGTTCATTTTTGCAAAATGTTCCGAAGAAACTGCTGTTTTCTAAAAAACAGTCGGTTTCTCTGATGTTTGCTATACTTGCAAGTAACAGTGCTAATTAGAGATCTTGTATTTTGACGTGCTTTACATGTCTACCTACTTTCGTGTATCAACAACGATATATTTAGTGTTTATTAGTTTATACCTGATACTGTAATGTTCATGTACTTGGTCGCAGGTCCACCCTGTGCATATGTAGCGCGGCAATAGTACTGCCCTTCATCCCCTACTGTCAGATTCTCAAATGTGTACGATATCTTTGGTCCCAATCCTGTCTTCAACGATGTCATTTGACCTTCCTTGATGTATACAAATAATAAAAATACATTTGAGAATATTTGCGTTGCTTTTCAGCTTCTTGTGACCCTATAATTTTCTTTTTTTTTATATTTCTTGAAAAATAATTTCTTCATAGAGCATATTACGTTTTACAGTGTGGACGGTATCGCTGCAAACGTCCATCACAAAGTGTATTGCTCAGCTGCGGTTGCAATTTTTTGCCTTTTTTTAGAATCCTATTTCATACTGAAACCCTTGTATTCTCAAATAAATGGAGGGAATAATCGACTTATTTCGAAAAACATTTCTTGTATTGACTTATTCATTTCTAAAGGCTTATGCGATGGAATAGGCTGACCATCGCAATTCAGATGTTTTTGAATGTTGATGGTAAAAGTCGCCATAACCTACAGTGCTGAACGATAGCCGTAATGGGAAAACGTCAATATCAAATAAATAGAAATAGAAATAGAAATTTGAGCAAATCCAGGAGTTTTAAGAAGCTGTTTCGGAATTTTTTCCAGGAGTTTTTCAGGATATTTTCTCATCCTTGTCAGTCATTTTCCATAACGTTTCAATTTTGAAAACAATGTTTTAGACATGACATTTGTTTCTTTTTTCCAGAAGTTTTCGGGGATCTCGTTCGAAATTCCAGGAGTTTCAAGGACTGGAGTACAAAAAAATCCAGGAATTTAAAATCCATATTTTCCAGGAGCCGTACGAACACCGTTATTACCTTCATCAGCTTGACTTCAGTCGGGGCTGGGCAGGCAGACGCAGTACAGTTCAGCGTCAAGGACTCGCCTGGTGCTCGGACGATGATGGTATCGGAAGGGGAAGCTTGCACCGCCAGGAGTTCTACGGAGAAGGAAATTCGTGTAAAGAAGAACTCATTTGGCATATGAGATATAGTGCAAATTTCGATGATTTGTTAATTTTTTGTTGTTTGTAATATTCTTTCCATGCCCCTCTTCGATCATTATTGGTTGGTATGTTAGGGTTGGTATTTAGGTGTTGTCAAAGGCGAGCACAATCATTTAAAGAGCTTTCAGCTATCCGCATTTTTTGGCCGGCATAGCAACATGACTCAGAAAAAACATCTATTTTTATGCGCTGATTTATGTCGTGCGTTACTTTCGATTGAATTTGATAGATCAAGAAAATGGCGTCCACGTTTGCTAAGCACGTTAAAAACAGCCAGCAACGCCCACATTAAACATGCTGATAGATTTACCATTCACAGTGACGTTAATTGCATCGCCGATTGTCTCTCCTGCACTATTGTTGGCGTTGCAGCTGAATCTCTCTTGATTGCAACCCTGGATGTTTGGGACCACGTAGGTAATTGCTTGCCCCGAGCACATCTGTTGGGTCTTCGTGCCAATCTGATGAGGGTGATACGGAATTACATAGTATTCAAGACTCTTTCTTCTACTCATCTTTCAAGGTGAATTCATCTTCCTCGTGGTAAGTCATTCACTATGAAGGGGCTGCTCCATTTAATTTCTGTTACCTCGATGTTGAGCAATCAAGAATCGTATTAAGGGTCGTTGTTTTGGCCCCTTCTCAGCCGCGGATCCAGGGTAGGTTCCGTGGGTTCAATAGAACCACTCTTTTGAGACGAGAAAAAACTCACATTTTAATTAAAATTCACCTTGAAATAATAATATATACAAAAATATTCAGAAGCATCGTGTGCCGTAGTTGACAAATAGAGTCATGTAGTTACCCTGTGCTCAAGTTTATGTAATAATGGCGCAAAATGAAAACAGGGCGAGCGTGCGTCTCGCGTTTTGCACAGCAACGGGTGCTTTATTTTGAGTGGCAGTTCTTATGAACCACATGGAACCACCCTTTGAAAAATCCTGGATCCACTGCTTCTTTTTACCTCAGAATTCAGCAGGGCTTTCATTTGAAACTTTAGAATTTCCATAGGGGTTACAAGAGAAATTTTGAATTTGCTCAGGAGTTGTGCAGGAGCCTGGAATTTCCATAGGAGGAGAGTAAGCTTTGAACATTGGAGTTCTTCGATAGAAGAATTATGGATATTAAATGGCACAGCCAAAATCAATCGAAAAGCTTTCTCCCTTTACTTGTTTAATTGAAAAGAAGAACAGGATAACAACATTTGAGGCTCTAATGTCCTAAACTCCAAGAGCATTCAATATTCGAAATCTTTTTTTTGAAAAGCCATGAAAATAAGCGTTATTATTGAGCCTCGCAGTTTTTTTATACGTCTTTCATGATTCTCTAGCTCTGAAGCAACAGTCAAACCATGTTTGAGCAGCCTCCTTCGATTACACAAGACACTTGGCAACAACAAACATCACAAAGAGGTTTGGCAAATGCTAGTGGGTTGCTCAGATTTTTGATTCAGGTAACACTTTAAAAACACAATAAATTAGTGGGTGTTGAGTTAGCAGCGTTATGAAAACCGCAGTTATACGCAACCTCGATCCCAGGGCCTTTCCCTTCGCTTGTGGGAAGACCCCACAAGCGAAGGGAAAGGCCCTGGGATCGAGGTTGCAGTTATACGGCTACAGCTGACACGTGACTACAAAATATTTTTTTAAATAAAATCCCTTTATGTGCAAAATTTATGGAAAGTTGATCCTACTAACCATGAGATTATTCTGCATGAATTCGATATCACAAAGTTGTGGTTTTCCACTTGCGGTACAGGTAAATGTAGCTGATTCATCCTTCATATACACAGCCTTGTTTGCGGCGATCACTGCGTTATCCGGCTTGTCTAAAAAAACACGTCAAGGTTATGGCTCTGATTTATTGAATGAATTAGGTTATTAAACCTGAATTACAGACTAATGCGCAAAATCAATCTGTTATCAATCAAATACCACCACGCTGGATGATCCAGCGCCTCTGCTGGTCTTGCCGGGAAGAAGCAGCGCTGGACTGGAACCAATTTAAGTGAAATAAACGCATAAAGTTGGAGATTTCAACTATCACACGAAAATTTACAAGTCTAGTTTTAACTTGTAGGTGAAACAATTGATCGAATTTAGATGAATGTGTATGCAGAGTAGTTTAAGTACTTAAACAGGATTTTCACCAGTCTCGTGCATTACGGTACTTACAGTGGACAGTAATGTTGGCGGACGCTGAAATATTTGCACACACTGCACCATTACTTCCGGTACACGTATACTGGCCCTCATGAGTGCGCGTTACGCTCGGTATCGTGTAAACCGGCCCCTGATGAAACACTCCGCCGCCAACTTCAGCCCAGGCGACCGTGGGGTTGGGCGAACCATTCATATCACAAGTAAGCGTTGCGCTCTGGCCTTCAACTTTTATTACGCTGGTAGGAGGAGCAGATAGAGTCGGCGGCGCTTAAAAGATAAAAGAAGGATGTTTATCAAATAATTCCTACCAAATGATTTCTCCGGCAAACTTTCACCCTCAGCAAATTTGGGTAATGGAAGGCCTGATCACTTGCATTTTGACAAGTCGTGCAATTTGTCCCCACAGCGTTCGCTTACGCTAGCAAAGGGCGAATTTGGTAGATCGGAATTAAGATTAGACTTCCAGTCAAAATGCAAAATTTTCAGATCTCCCCAAGCCAAAACATGCCCCCCGCGTCGCGTCAATAACATTATTTCAAAAATGCAGAACAAGGCTCAATGATAAAAAAATACAAAGCGTAAAGATGCAAATAAAAATCCTAGGTGGCTGTACTGTTTTGTGTGTAGTGATTTTCTACCAAGTGATCTGGTGCGCTCCTCGATTGGAACCTTACTACATAGACTGAGTATCATTTATTTTGTATTTGATTGTTTGGTTTGTTTTCAGTTGTGCGCGCGAAGCGCGCCGCAATTTTGACAATGAAGCTACAAGACTATTAATCAAAAGTCCTGAAAGGCGTTTTTGTCTGGCAGACAAAAGTCACTGAAGAGGACCTATCGAGCAGTGGTAAGACAGGAAGGCCTTTTTTAAGTTTATAATTCTTTATGCGCGCCAAGCGCGCAGCTTTTTTCAACATATCAGTTGAAAGAGGGTAAATACACGAGAATAGTAGTGCAAGTGATGTTTCTTCAGGAGGTTCAAACTCGGTGTTCAACAATTAAGCCTTCCTTCATTATCAAACTGCACAACCTTGTCTTAAATGTATATAATACCTCAACAAAAATATGCATCCCCCCTTCATGTTATGAAAAAAAACTTGACATCCCCCCTTTTCCAGTTCCTAAATTTTGAGATCCCCCCCTCAAAATCCTCTGCCCCCTGTAGCATACATAATGAATGCAGCCTTTGTGCAGGCTCGTCGCAACCTGTCTCGCAACGTTGCAGAGGGTGTTACCCGCTGCAATGGCTTGTGCAACTTGTCTCGCAATTGCATTGCGAAACAACATTGCACCGTGTAACGGCGGCTTTACCTTGGACAGTTACTGTCACGGTTGCATTCTTGTCCGTGCCGATGTCGTTACCAGGGACGCAAGTGACCACGTGATCACCTGGTGACGTCATAGTGACGTTATGGGTCCTGCTGGAGCTACTGGTTTGCAGAGCGGCACCAACATAAAACGCGTAGATGTTTACCGTTGGTCTGGCAGAGCCCGCGCAGGTAAGAGTAATGGTTTCACCTTGACATATTGTAGTCTTGCTGGCAGACAAGGAAGCACTATCAGGCTTATCTGTGTCAATGATAAAGACAGCAAGATGATTTTATTTGACACAGTGAAATCAATCGCAGAGTGACTGCATAGTAATGTCACACAATGTGTCACAACGGTCATCTGAAGTCCGCTCTAATGGAAGGGTTTAGACAACAGACGACTCCAGCTGAAATGTATTCGCTTACCTCATACCACAAAATGAGCAACATCCTACATCCAACTGTTCATTGTGACAGCCACTGACGCATGGGCGAGAACCGTCGAGAGAAACAACTTTCTGCGCATGCCCAACGTTAAAAATCAGCCAAAAGTCCCTCATTTTTATGGATGTCCCCAGAGCCTCCCCCGCGAGCAGACGAGCCGGGAACGAGAATGCTTACATCCAGGTCAAACGCATTTCTAAAAAAGGCTGCGATGCGCTTTTAGCTAAAAAGGTCCATATTTCGTATTTTCATCTCTCTGCCTTTCCACATATCCTAGTCAATATAGCAGCAAAATTGCCCAAAACTTTGGTCGGCTTTTTTTTTCTCGGCCAAGGGGCGTTGTTCCAGATAAAGCAGCCAGACTGGACTCGCATAAATATCCATGTCACGTGATCACTCGCAACCAATGAAAATACGTCAAAATTTAGCGTTGTATCCTCATGCTTATGACCAAAAAATGCATGTATAGTAGCAAGTGATACTTACATTTGATACTTACATTTGTTTTACATTTGACATAGATGTGCATGATAGCAGAATAGCACATAACGGTACTCACAGTGAACTACCAGACTGTAGTTCAAACTTGCAATGCCACCGATGCCGTTGCTAATTGTGGCGGTGATAACTCCGTGCAGGCTTTTCCGGATATTTATTGTGAGAGTGGGACCCCTGCCTAAAATCTCTGCTGAGTTGAATCGCCAGGTAACTCTAGGAGTAGGTTCGGCACTGACTGTGGGACTGAGTGTTACATTGCTGCCTTCGATTGCAGTGACACTGGTCTGGGTATCGCTGATAGTTGGCGGTTCTATGAGTGATTAAAAACCAACAGACGCACATGAAATTGATTTTATAAAAATTACGAAAGTTTTAATCGACATGTTTCGACAGTTTCAACTGTCATCATCAGTGAGTTATTCAATGTGATTTACAAACCGAATAAATAGCTAGAGAAATTACAATAATAAATTACGTCAATTGTGTAAAGGACAGCATATGCTGAAAATGCAAGCTTTAAATAACAGCTTTGAATAACACTCGTTGACAAGAGATCGGAATCAATAGGACAAATAGTCCCTTAGTTATTCACATCGTTTTCCCTCTCGTGTTTGCACAGTCATAGGTAAATATCCAGCATATTGAGCTTACCTACGTAGATGGTCATTTTATAAGCATCATATACCGTACCAATCGTATCAGTGACTATAAGTGAAACCACCAACCCCTGATCTGAATTCTCGATTTCCTTCATTATTAAGGTCGATTGCTCTTGGGTGTCTACTACAAATTTCCCTAGGTAAACATTATCATAATATGTGAGCGAAGCTGGCGGTGGTCGCAGTTTCCATTGTATTATATTCGTGCTCCCGATTTTATACGTCAGTTGTTGCACTGTCAGATTTGGAGTTAATGTAAAATTCCACCTGACAGTATCATTTGGCTTGGGGACGTATGCATTCTTTAAACCCGGGTCCAATGCAGCATCAGCATCTGTAAAGGCAATGTGTATAGTTGATTAGAAAATTAATCTTTTTAATTATCTTATAGTATATAGGGCAAAATTACTCAATTCCTCAATCGTCTAAGAGCGAGGGCCGTTGCATTTGTTCTAAGGTGTATAATTCTGATGAATGAACGAATAAAAACTATGCCAAAAATCTATGTCAGTTTGATTGACAGTATTTGCTTCGATTTTCCCTTTTATATCACTAATAATACACATTGATAATGGATTCTAATTAGCTCATAGCAGTATATTATTCTGCCCTGGCTATTGTTATGATATGTAAATAAGGTATGGGGAATCGCTCTGGCCTGGGACAAGCCAAACCAAAACGTGTATAAAGTGTACATTACTGCACTCCAAACCCCTGCTTCCTCAGCGGGCGGGAGGGTGGGCCGCTTGATCGTACATCTACCAACGACCAAGAGTGGAGTGACAATGGGTGTGTTGAGGCCACATTTGTAATAACTGCCACATTTGTAACAACTGCCACATTTGTAATAACATTGTGCCACATTTGTAATAACTGCCACATTTGTAATAACATTGTGCCACATTTGTAATAACTGCCACATTTGTAATAACATTGTGTCCATTTGTAATAACTGCCCCGTTTTTAATACCACTGTGCCACAGTGTAATAGCGGAGCTCCTTAGCGGCCTAAGGCAGTAGAGAGGAGCACCATAGCTATGAAGGCAGATTCGAGACAAAAATCCGTAATCGGCACTTTCCCATTCAACTCGTCGTGTTGTGAGGTCATCTCGTCGTGTCATCATTGATTGGCCTGTCCGATCGACTCGTCGACTTCCAGGGTTCGTCCCGCTGTTCTCCGAGTTCGATTCGTCGTGTTTCGAGTTCGTCCCGCCGTTCTCCGAGTTCGACTCGTCGCTTCCAAGTTCGTCCCACCTTTCTCCGAGTTCGACAGTCGTCGTGTTCCGAGTTCGCCTCGTCGTTTCTCGGCTTCGAATAGTCGTTGTCCGAGTTCATCTCGACGGTTCCTGTCCACTCGACTCGTCAAGTGCAAGTTGTCCCGCCGTATCCGATATCGACTCGTCGTGCTCCGAGTTCGTCTCGTCATTTCTCGGGATCGATTACTGTCTGAGTAGTTCTCGTTTTGGTGGTTTTGCTGGCACGCTTTCGTCTTATCGAGTGCCAGATCTACTCGTCGATAGTTGCCTAAGTGCCAATCTCTGATCTCTTCGGTTGGGTTTCCTGTGCCGAGCCACAACTTTATCTAATTTGGAATGAGCCCAAAACAGTTTTCTTTAATATCGTTCCCATATTTTTCAAGGCCTCACACTTAACTCAAACTCAATCAATAACTCGATTATCAAGCCAATATCTCATGTTTTGTTTTTTCTATTTTCCTCAGAGTGCCGACCAGCTTATCAATCAATCAAGCAATCTTTATTTCACTTTACAAGATATACAATAAATGTATACCAGTGATTGTAATAAGAGAGCATGATATTATTGGCAATATTTCCTCGTCTGCTACTCCTTCTACTAGTACAACAATCAAACTTTATTTCAACACAGAATCGTTTCATAAAATTACAATGTAAAAATATGCTCTTCCAAAGAGCTGTGTATTATTAAAATCTATTCATCTATCTTCAACACCTACTTTTCCTACATTGGCTACGAAAGCGGTAGCACAGATGCTCCTCGCCATATTGATTTCCCGCGTGTTGGGCCGTGGTGACTTATGGGACTGGAAATATTGATCCAGTGGGGTGGGGGTAGGAATGTTTTGTCGACGAGACGATCTCGGAACACGACCAGACGAAAGCGTGGTCAGCAAGCAACGGTTCGAATGTGGAACGCAACGAGTCGAATGGACAGGCGACGGACCGAACTGAAAACACGACGAGTCGAACTCAGAGATCGGGGTACGAGCTTGCAAGTCGAGGAGTCGAACTCGGAGAACGGTGGGACGAACTCGGAGCACGACGTGTCGAACTCGGAGAACGCGGAGGGACGAACTCGGAACACGACGAGTCGAACTCGGAGAACAGCGGGACGAACTCGGAACACGACGAGTCGCGCTCGGAGAATGGCGGGACGAGCCTGTGAAGTCGACGAGTCGATCGGACAGGCCAATCAATGATGACACGACGAGATGACCTCACAACACGGCGAGTTTAAATGGGCAAGTGACGATTACGGATTTTTGTCTCAAATCTGCCTTCACACATAGCTATCGCAGGAAGAATGCAATAACACAAACTAGAACTTAGGTGTACGATCGACTTTCTTATGGTTAACTTGTAATTTGTAATAACTGCCCCATTTGTAATACCACCGTGCCACAGTGTAACAGCGGAGCTCCTTAGCGGCCTAGGGCCATAGGGCGGAGCACCATAGCTATCGCAGGAAGAATGTAATAACTCAAACTAGACTTCAGGTGTACGATCGACTTTCTTATGGTTCAGCGGTATTCCCATATGGGTATCGCGGGCGCGTCCGTCAGGTAAACCAAGGCCCTTCTCCGTTTATTAATCATATCTCAGGAAGTGAGGAAGCCAGACAACCGGACAAAACACAAATCACAAAACAGGTCGATGCATATACACTTTTTTTGTTTCTTTCTTCTCCTGGATGTATCTATGGGCTATTAATGCAAGTCTGCTATTAATGCAAGTCTAAAACAAACGTACACCACAAAATTAGGGGCGTAGCCAGGAATTTTGGTTTTCAATCAAACGTTCCAGTGCCAAACTTGTTTTCAATCGAACACATTCGAACTTTAAGTGAAAAACAGCAACAACAACAAGCCAACAACAACAACAACAAATCTTTATTTGTACTTTTGCAGTTACATTTGGTTATAAAGAGGTAGTTAAGGTAAGGCAGGCAGGTAGTTTATAGGTGCAAAATCTGACATAAAATAGTTTGTACAGGCAACCTAGAGTAGCACTAGACTAATCGAGCTAGGGTGCGCTTAAGATTGGAAAAATTGTAATGTATGTATCGGAGAGAAAAGGAAACACTGATGGTAGTATAGATTGTGTGTTGTAGAGGGAAAAAGCACAGGGAAGACTTCACGACAAGTATACAAACAAAGCAAAATAAAATAAAATAAAAGTACGAAAAAAGCGAGATAGGATGCAGAGATGGTGCATAATTAATATTAGAAAAAGTAAATTTAGTAATTTGCAATTCTGTCGGCTGTTAATTTATTTTTGAAGAGGTTTCGATTGAGCAATTTGTCATTTTTGTCAATAGAATTCCAGATTTTAACTCCTTGGAATCTTATATTAAATTTTCCAAAATTCGTGCGAGCTTTTGGAAGGTAATAATTTAATTTTGAGGCTAAACGAGTATTGTAGTTGTGTTTACTTGATAAGGGTTGGAAAAATGTATCAAAAGTTCTCGGAAGGTTTTTTGAATAGTAATTATGCATAAACAATGAAGTGTGGATAAAAGCTAAATCGTCAATTTTTAGTAATTCTAAAGATTTGAAAATTGGCGAAGAGTGAGCATCAAATTTAGAAAATGTCATGATTCGCACGGCACGTTTTTGAAGAGTTATTAAAGGTTTTAGGGTAGAATGGTAGGTGTTACCCCAGATTAGAATTCCGTAAGTGATATGTGGATAAATGAGAGAATAATAAAGCTGTTTAAGAATGGTTGTGTTTACATAGTGACGGATTTTAGCCAGAGCTCCAATGTTGCGTTTTATTTTTTTAGATAGTTCTTGTATGTGAGTCTTCCAAGTAAGATTCGAGTCAATGAGGATGCCTAAGTATTTTACATGTTTTTCCCTTTTGATTTCCACTTGATTAATGTGTACCAAATACATTCGGTGCTGTTTGGAGAGCAAAGAGAGTGCCAGACAACACTTAATGAACTGTAGAGTCTGTGTACAGTAAATGTGTAATCATAGTGTTTTTCGTTGACACAAAGTTAATATATAGATTGAGGAACTACCTAAAAGTGGAGCTCGAATCAATACATTACTGTCATCGAGGTATCGACTTTTCTACATTTGATGACGTAATTGATGACGTAATGCCACGTGATCTTGGCAGTGCACCCCCTTGCCTCCAAAAAACGTAACACATGTATAGTAACCTAGCAATGTTGCCTTATCGAAATATTGAGTTTTTGTTTTAATGACGTCATAGATGGCGTCATGCCACGTGACCTTGGTGGTGCACCCCCTTGCCTCAAGGATAACTTTACCAAGTTCGGTCACCTAGCGACAAGTGCCTTCTTGAGATAATGGCTTTTCTAGTTTTGATGACGTCATCGATGACGTCACATCACGTGACCATTTTGTTGTGATTCTCTACTCACCTTTACAATTTTGTCCAAGTTTGGCTGTCTTGGAATCTTTCCTTCGCGAGATATGAACTTTTTTTCATTTTTGATGACGTCATCGACGACGTAATGTACCTCCCTCTTACTTTCCACCTAGTTATCAAGTTATTACAAATGCGACACAATGGTGTTACAAATGTGGCACTTATTACAAATGCGGGCACAATGTTATTACAAATGTGGCAGTTATTACAAATGTGGCAGGTTATTATAAATGTGACCTCAACAGGGTGGATCCCGCGTGACCCTTTCGTATTCATGATTTGCATATTTCAGGGCATCATTATTATTATGCAAATGACTTTGCATAGTGAGTTGTTTCTAGGTAACAAAGTGCCAACAAAGTGCAAAAATGGTTAACAAATGCAAATGTTCTTTTGAATTGCTAAAAGGATTACAAAATATTTTGATAACATAGAGCTATATTATGGAAACTTTTTGTTCATGCTCAAATTCTGTCAGGTTTTGGTCCAGATTTCAATCACGGAAAATGCGTGCGGCTTGTTCAGTTTGTAAGCAGATTTGTGAAGGACTCCTTAGAAATGTTTACATGTGTATTATTAAAAGGGAATCATACGACTTTACTCGTTCAATTTGGAATTTATTTCCACTCGGTTTTTTTTTTCAAAAAGCTCAAATTTAGATACTTTTTGAAAAACCAATCGTGCAAATAAATTCTAAATTGAACTCGAAGTCGTATGATTTCCTATACTAAATGTGACATTGCGAAATGATACAAGGATATTTAGTTACTTAATTCATTTATTTAGTGATAGGCCGAGTGATAGTGTGTGCGTGTTAAGAGCGTTGTATGTGCGAGTGTGAGAAAGTGTTTGTGTGCGAGAGTAATTTGTTAGCGACTTTACTGTATTGTATAGGGAAAGCTTCCTTAGCTAATACAAGTCTTCACGAGCATTATGGTTATTTGGCAGGGGTTTGCCTTCGGTGTAATGCGTGTTTACTTGTTTTGTGTCCTGTCAATCAGTATTGTCATGTGTGTGCCGTATATAGTCATTGTCTCCATATTTGGAATGCGAGTACATGTCTTCAAGTTGTGGAGCAAATTAAATTCAGTTCTGTCCCAACGCTCGTGTCGTGTGGTTGTGTTGGGTTATGTTGTTTCCGTAAACTCCTTTATAATTCGAGTCATCCCAAAAGAACCTATTCCACCTCCGGTCACATTTGGCGTTGCGAGCAGGATGGCTCGTTTGGTTATTTACGGTTAAACTGCGAAGAAATGCGGGCTGACGAAGGAAGGTGAAGATCTCAGCGAGTGGCAAGATGGCACCCGAAGTGAAAGAAGAAGCGCCGGCGGATAGCGCAGGTCAAGCAGGGAAGCACGCAGCAGGATGGACAGAACTCGGGTCGACACTGTGGTCGAGTGTCGATCCTACTTGGGGACCACGGCCAGAGATGAGATGAGACGAGATTAGAGCGGATAGAAGTTGTTTTCAAGGCCAAGTGTTTCTGTCAGGTTCCGCGAGGAGCGACGAACATTGGTGAAAGCAATTATTCTCAGGAAGGTTTACGGGAAAAGACGGCCGTCAAACAGAAAACAATGGGACAGTTATTGTACTTTTGTGTGTATTTGCCGCTGTTATGTGTCCTGTGGCTAGTTTTGAGGAGAAAGAGAGCAAGGAATCGAGGAAATACGTTTACCAAACGTAGCACAGCACGTGGTTTGGGGCGACGCGGATGTGCCGGCATGTTCTCCGACCCGTTTACGGTGGAAGCTTCGCACAAAGAAATGCTGCTGTGTGGATCGACGAGGGATTAGAAGGCAACTAAGTCTAATTGTTGTAGTGTATTTTATTTTTACCTGGACTGTATTGGATTTTGAACTGTGAATTTCGAAGTTGGAAATGGAATTACGAGGATTTGTGACAAGACGAAGTCGAAGGAATACGTTTGCTTAACGTTTCACAGCACGTGTGGTTGGAGCTTCGCGGATGTGCCAGCATGGTCTCTGGTCCCGTTTGAATAGACGGTGGGGAGCGTTGCGTCTGTACATGTTGCTGTGTGGAATTTAGAAGACTGGCGAGGAGGGCTGGACTTTGTGTCGATGAACTTTATTTTGGACTTGGGCGAAATACGTTTACTAAACGTCCACAGCACGTGCTTTTGTAAGCTTCGCGGATGTACCGGCATGGTCTCCGGGCCCATTTATGGTGGATAGGGTCGCTTTAACAAATATTGCTGTGTGGTTCTGCGAGAGGATGGAACTTTGTATTGTTTTTATCGTGGTTTATTTACGTGAACTGGAATTCGGAATGTGGACTGTGATAAACTCTTGTGGACGGTGTCTGAACTATCCAACTGGAAAGTAGCTGAAAGTGTGTCGACGTGGACGCGACACATCTAGCAGGGAAGGATGTGACATTGCGAAATGATACAAGGATATGTAGTTACTTAATTCATTTATTTAGTGATAGGCCGAGTGATAGTGTGTGCGTGTTAAGAGCGTTTTATGTGCGAGTGTGAGAAAGTGTTTGTGTGCGAGAGTAATTTGTTAGCGACTTTACTGTATTGTATAGGGAAAGCTTCCTTAGCTAATACAAGTCTTCACGAGCATTATGGTTAGTTGGCAGGGGTTCGCCTTCGGTGTAATGCGTGTTTACTTGTTTTGTGTCCTGTCAATCAGTAGTGTCATGTGTGTGCCGTATATAGTCATTGTCTCCATATTTGGAATGCGAGTACATGTCTTCAAGTTGTGGAGCAAATTAAATTCAGTTCTGTCCCAACGCTCGTGTCGTGTGGTTGTGTTGGGTTATGTTGTTTCCGTAAACTCCTTTATAATTCGAGTCATCCCAAAAGAACCTATTCCACCTCCGGTCACATAAACATGTAATGGCTGGCAGCTCATGCAATTTGGAAAAAAATTGAAAACACTCGTGAATTGATCCCTAATTTTACTCGGTCCCATGTGCCACCAATACTTATAGCGGAACTCCCCGCGCCGAAGACGCGGAGTGAAGCCCCATAGGTATCATTCAACGTCGTAAAAGAAAGCAACCCATATAAGCCGAAACGGAAGTTCAGCAGTTTACGAGAACATCGCAGGCCCTTATTTAATCGTGCGTACGTTAGTGTCGACCTGTGTACACAGCCAATCACACGTCTTGAATCAATGAGCGCGCGCTTCGTCCTCCCCACCAACCCAGCACAGCGCCGCGACGTTCGGTTTGGACTCCGAACTTCAAAAACATTGTTTTGGATTCTTTAAAGAGGTAAACAGTAAGAGATGCACGCCGACAAAAGGAAATAAGCCAATAGCGAAATGGAAAATATTGCCAACTCTCTGTTGCTGGTGTAGGCGATACAAGACATTTGTTTTTCAAGTCAATAAATCAATCAACTTTATATCAATTCTGCCGCTGCAGGATTGATCTAGATGGTAGTCCAAAATAGGCAGAGCATACACATTTGATACTGTCTCAGGATGGAAGAACCAGTTAATAGCAGTTTAATTCTTCAATTTTGCATGATGATAAGCATTTTGTTTGGGGAAGTGCCATTGTACCGAGCGATCTCGTAGTGTTTGACTTTGAAAATTGTTTCGAGGTTACATAGCGTAAGACCTCCTACTCTGAAGTTCGCTGGGACGTCGTGTCTTACAGAATTTCATACTTTCGAGAAAAAATGCGAAAGAAAGTCAAAATTCCCATATAAGATCTGCCCTCATAAAATTGAAATTTAGATTGCCAAAACATTACTTTGCTGTGCGAAATTTGATGACCGATATGTGTAAGATACAAGTAGTTACTCAAACTATTTAGAAATCAAATAACAAATAATATCTCACCCTTCTTTAGGCACAAAAATGCCTATGAACACCTCTGTCCATCCCTGTCGCAGCATAAACAGGCAGCCTTTTGCATCATATCAACAACTTGCAATAGTGTAAGAATGTCCATGCATTGAACATAAAACATAAAATAAAAATAAAACTTCTTCCCAAGCGAGTTTTCGGTATCGGCTCGCTTGATTTTGGCGAGGCCTATTCCTAGAGCTCCCGGCTTCCAATTTTTGACAAACCAATCACATTTTTTTTCTAGATAAAACCCAATGGCTCAATCACTATCATTTTACTTGTGAAAATTTCTTCCCATATATTTTTATTCACTTCGTCTTCATAGAAAAATTAGCCAATCAGAGGTCGCATGTGATCTACTAAACAAAAAAACAGAATTTTGGAATGATCAGCATGACAGCACCTTGGAATGCAAAATTTTAACCGACGTTTAAAAACGTCGTACACAAATTCTGTTTAAATTCACATTTCGAGAACAATAATAATGATACGAAGGCCGTCTCGAGGTGGCTGATTTCTATAAAATCAGTGGCATTTTAGTGGAACTCCCCGTGCCGAAGGCACCGAGTGGAGCCCGATACGTATCATTCAACGTCGCATGCGGAAAGCAACCCATCCAAGCCAAAACGATACGTTCAGCGGCTTACGAAAACATCGCGGGCTCTTATTTACGCATGCGCACTTGCGTTATTGGCGACCCGTGTACACAGCCAATCACAGTCCGCGCCGCGGTGCTTTGTATGACGCGGTGCTTTGGCAAAGGACTCGGACCGGAAGTCGCTCCTTCATTTTCCCGCCGAAAAAACTCACAAAACAACGCGCCCGCGTCGGCTCACTCGAGTTCATTCAGACGAAATTTTTGTTGAGTCAAACTGAGACAAACTCGCGGGTGCGAACCACGCCAAATTTGCTCAAAGAATTCTCTAATGATTGTCAAAATACTTCGGATTCGATTCCTTCGCCGATATTTCATAATGTTGTTTAGTCATTTTGGAGAAACTATCAGGGAGTTGCTAAAGATTCAAAGGCGAAGCAAGACTTCGGCGAAGCAAGACTTCGGCGTTCTTCTGAAGAAAAACAACAGTTTCTTTTGTGAAAGCTGCAAACGACGTGTTCTTCGAATACGCATATGAGATCTACGAACAGGGAGCCAGAAATGGATTGAAAAGGATTGACAATAACAGAAAATATTATATTATAATATATTTAGGAAAATTAGCTTTGTGCAAAAGCTTGCCAAGTAAGAATGAATTCAACTCAACACGACGGAGACTTTCGGAGGAAAGAAACGACTTCACTATCAGTTATCGGTAAGCACAAAGCTTGAAATTGCTTCTTATGCTATTTACATTTTTAGCTTCCAAGTTTATTGCATTCCTGATGAGAAAATTCTGACTTTACATGTAACTTTTACGTTTTGCTGCTTTAGTTGACCCCCTCAAGGTTTCATTTTCTCCAGCTAAACTCGAATTATAGTTTTGAGTAATCTTGGCTTTTTGGCCCTGCTTTGCCTTATGTAAACAGGTCATTTCTGATATTCTAGCCTTGATTTTCCTTTGTCACATGTTAGATTTAGTTACAGCTGTTTCAGGTAACACGCGACTTCGCCGTTGCCGCCAGAGTTTGGCAGTTGGGTTTTCTGTGCTGTCCATCAATGCAATCCGTGTCCGTGTGAGCCAATCATATCCTTACTCAGTGCATTCGATTGGCTTCCCTTGCGAGACATGTCGCGACAGAAGCCAATTCACTGCACTAGGCGAAACTAGGCAAGGATCTGATTGGCTCACATGGTTTGATTGACTACACAGGAAAACCCAACTGCCAAAAGCTCTCTCGATGTTTTGAACGCGCTTGTCGCGTGTTACCTGAAACAGCTATAGTACAATGAGACAAATACTATGTCAAGTATTCTTTGTTGTGGATTTCGCTGCAAATCTTATTTTTCATTTTTATTTCAAGGAGATTATCTTTTGTCGGTCGTCAACTGCGACTTGTTAGCATATCAGAACGCATCAATACTTACATTGCCATATAATGGTAACATGAATTTTCTTGATTTAAACTGTAAAGGTGAGCTCCCTGTGAGTAAGACGTGGGTTGTGTATGATTGGAGTTCCGCTTTTAGGCATTGCCTAAATCTATATATTACGGTTTAGTACCGGATTTGCCGTAGAATCGATAGGTTAATAACTTTCGATAGGTTAATAAACGTAGATGTCTTATGAATGTTACTCTATACAATGTTAGTTAGGCATGTGTTTTATTTTCAGATAAAACACAATGGCTCAGTCTGGCTCAAATGGAATTTACAACTATCGAAATCATTATCATTTTACTTTCGAAACTTTCTTCTCATATATTTGTGTTTTGTTTTTTCCTTGAGGGCACGGTAACGAATTC
Organism: Scolanthus callimorphus; assembly: GCA_033964015.1. Classification (NCBI taxonomy): domain Eukaryota; kingdom Metazoa; phylum Cnidaria; class Anthozoa; order Actiniaria; family Edwardsiidae; genus Scolanthus; species Scolanthus callimorphus. The sequence continues at coordinate 11,959,093 of CM066923.1, read as the reverse complement.
TGCATTCTGTTTGGTTCTCAGACAGCGAGCGGGGGCGATAATTTTCCTATCTCTGACCTACAATGGGGGCCAAAAATAAGTAAACACTTGCTATCCAGGCTGTTCCCCGCTCCCCTGTTCAATGTTGTTTGGTGCGCGCAGCGTTCAATTCAAATTGGCATACTCCAACATTGGAAGGGGGAACGGGGTGTTTACGATACTTTTGTCCGCCGCTGTCTGAGTGAAGTAACGCATGCGCACTAGCCTACTTTAGGCACTTGGAAAAATAATACGTGACTGTCTGAAATCACACGCAAATGAGGGCTTATTTGTTGCCCCTAAAGTTTCCCAAAAAATGGTGTTTAGGAGAAAATTTATTCCTAAACCAGTGCTTTCATATTATTCAGAACATACAGAACAGTTTTTCAAACGCTTCTGCTCGATTCTTAAAATATTTCACTTGATGTTTTCTGTCGATGTCATCGTTTTGCACGGGGTGTTTGAGCTGATAGTTTGCGCCAGCTGCAAAGTTATTAAAGGCAAAAAATCTGACAGCTAGTTTTAACCACGAGATTCTAGATAAAAGGGAGAGTTTACGATTCTCAATCCGCAGCACGGGGGAAGTTTACTTGTTTGTTTGTTTGCTTCTTAACGAGATACAGCACTCTGTCTGGTACAGGGCCATGTGCCATCGGTAAATGGTTAAGTTGCCGCCATTTGACTTAACCATTAGAAAAACCTTGGTTCTCCGGGATAATTGATTTCAAACTAGGATAAAAATATCACTATATCTTCACTAACACTACATTATTTGTTCTCAACCAAAAAGGCGACAGAAAAATACAGTTTTAATGAAGTAAAAAGCGTGGTAAACCATTAGCGACAATATAATATAAAGAGTAATACTTGTCTTCTTATCATTATGAGCAGCTTAACCATTCAACTTAACCGTAATATTTTTCTTACATGCTCAAAGGTAAACAAAGTTCTAACCCTGTATGTCGAATATAGCGCTAGATTGCTAGCCATTTCAAAAGCTTAAACTTTAAAATGTGGATAAAACGAAGACATTTTGGCGAGTTTAAATGAACGGTTAAGTCGGTTAAGTGTAATGTGGTGGTGCTTGTTTAACCATATGTATTTGCATATTTGGCGTCCGTAGAAGGCCCGAGGTAGTTGCGCATGGAAAAAGCATCGAGTTAATTTCTTGTCATTGCTTTTGACATCTCAGAAACCTCGCTTTTGAACATTATTCTTGCTTTCGTGAGATGTTCCATTACAATAACTTAACTGATAGCCTTTGATTTTTTTGTAACTGAACTTCCAGAAAACTCGCTAGTAATTTTGAGTCTGATTGGCTTTCCTTTCGTCCTATTATTTGTACAATTTGTCCTAAGACTTTAACAATACTTTAGTATATCTCTCGCTCGCATAAAGTGAACACAACCACACGCTTTGGTTCGTGAATATAGACTGATCTTTAATTACATATCTACAGCTTATGGCATACGCCATGACCTTATATGGTATTACAAATAATCATAAGCAATCACGTCATCCGTTATGTGATACTAGAGTGCTGATACACTACATCCCTCCCCTTTTAAATGAAAAGAACAGAACATTAGTTAACTCAGGAGCAAGAACGATATCTCAGTACTTGACAAGGTAGTCAGCAAGCCTTACAGGTTGTTGACGCACTCGACTGCTACGACGCACTTCACTGGCTGCACTTGGGGTTGCCATGGTATCCTCACTCGTAGTGACTCCTTCTGCTGGTGTCTCATTAGTAGCCTCGGTTGTCATGGGAACCTCTTGTTCTGCCTGAGCTGAGGGGAGCACTTCATTGTCAATTTGTTCAAGCATTTTTCTTTGCGAATTGAACATTCCGCCTAACTGTATTTCCTGTCTCATTTGACTGGACGATCATGTCTGAACCTTAAGATTGATTACCCTGTATTTCTCTGGCCGGAAATTCGGCTGTAACTTACCTTTCGTCTCATTCCGCATCACTACTATATCCCCCTCCTGGATATTGCTATCAACTGCCTTCTGGTCTGCATAGTCTTTCATCTTTAACTTATACTCCATATCTCTTTCTCTTGCCACTTCTGGGTTGGCAGCTGTATAATCTAGCTGTGGTAGCTTTGTCCTCATCTCTCTACCGAACATAAGAGAAAACGGAGTACACCCAGTACTTGTATGCGGAGTTGACCTATATGCCAATAAAAACTTCCTAAACTCTTTCTGAAGGTCCTTCTTCTCTACCGTGGCTATAGTGAGTATCTTCTCTATGGTTCTGTTGGTCCTCTCTACAAGACCATTGGCCTGTGGCCACAACGGAATGGTTGGCACCCACTTAATACCATTGCTTTTAAGGTATGCCTGAAACTCATGTGAAATAAACTGTGGCCCATTGTCTGATCTAAGGGCTTCTGGGAAGCCAAATCTTGTAAAAATAGCATCCAGAAAATCTATAACTGGCCCTGTAGATCTAAGCAATGCTGCCTCAAAGTATCTACTAAAATAATCAATTATCACAATAACGTAACGGCCATCTGGAAGTGGGCCTAGCAAATCTGTACTACAAAACTTCCAGGGTGATGTCGGCATCTCTGTTGTTACTATGGGAACTGGCCGATCATAACTAGACACTAACTGGCAAGACTTACACAACTTCTCTATGTCCTTATCAATGCCTACCCACCACACCGTGCTCCTTAGACGTTGCTTACACTTAACAATTCCCTGGTGTCCTTCATGAGCTAGCATTAAAACTCTGTCTTGTAAACTTGGTGGAATAAATATCCTTTTCCCTCTCAGAATTACACCATCACTCTCGCTAAGTTCCGTCCTGACTGCTTTGACACTTGTTGCACATTTCTCCCATCTTCCTGTCCTAATTGCCTCCTTCACTACTTGTACAATCTCACATTCATCTGAACTGGATTTAATTTCCTGCCACGACATAGCTTCTGGCACTGCCTCCTGAACAATCATGGAAATGTATTCCCTAGTATCATCCCCTACAGGGAAACCTACACTGTCCCTGCAACTCAACCTAGACATAGGGTCTGCGATATTAGACTCACCTGGCCTATAGACTATCCTAAAATTATAAGGTGCTAATCTTAAACTCCACCTCTCTAATCTGGGTGTGGACTTAGCATTAGCATCGTTAAATATGTGCGTAAGTGGCTTGTGGTCTGTGATTAACGTAAACTGTGTTCCTAATAGATATAATCTAAAATGCTCACATGCCCACACTAAAGACAAAGCTTCCCTCTCTGTCTGGGAATACCTACTTTCAACATCTGACAAACTACGGTGTCCATAAGCAACTACTTTCTCGGTTCCTCCCTGTCTCTGAATTAAAACAGCTCCTAACCCACGGGACTGGCATCTGCGACTACCGTGGTCTCTGCCTCTCTATCAAAATAAGCTAGGGTTTCACTAGCGCTCATCATACGCTTGATAGCCTGAAAACTATCTTCCTGTCTCTGGTTCCACTCAAATGTCACTGACTTCCTGGTCAATTCCCTTAATGGTGCGGAAAGCGTGGCTAAATCTGGTATATAGCGGCCTACATATTGCACTAAACCTAAGAAACCGCGTAACTCTGTTACATTACTTGGCGCTCTGGCTTTAACTATAGATTCTACCTTGCCTGGGTCTGCAGCTATACCATTGTCTGAAATTACATGTCCTAGAAACGTAACAGAAGATAAACCAAACTGACACTTCTCTGGATTAAGTGATAACCCACTCTCTGACAATCTATTCATGACACTAACTAGTCTACTCTTGTGTTCAGCCTGATCTCTACCAAATACCATAATATCATCTGCTAAATTTAGCACTCCTGGCAATCCAACTAACACCTTCTGCACTGTATACTGAAATACCTCTGGTGCACTGGAAATTCCCATACCTAACCTCTTCATACGAAATAATCCTACATGGGTTATAAATGTGGTCACATCTCGTGACTCTTCCTCCAATTCTAGCTGAAAGAATCCCTGCTTAAGGTCTAACTTTGAGAAAACAGTAGCACCATTAAGCTCAACTAACATTTCCTGCATTGTTGGAATGGGATACCTGTCACGAATTGAACTGCCTGGTTAACTTTCCTCAGATCAATGCACATCCTGATTTCGTCATTCGCCTTAGGAATTATTACAATTATTACAATTAGGAATTATTACAATCTCGATGCTATCCCTTCAACTGGTTCAATAATATCCTCTGCTTGCAATCTTTCCAGGAGATCCGCCACCTTGTCTCGATAACCAAACGGTAATCGTCTCACTGGCTGAGCAACCGGTTCCACCTTATCATCAATATGTATCTTAACCTTACTCCCTTTGAGTTTGCCCACCCCTGAAAAGCACTCTGGAAAATTAGACTTAATTTCCGACTCTAGGCTAGTGTTACATTGTTGTTCCGAAACTGAATTTACATGTAATAATTGTAGCTTCTTAGCGGTGTTATGACTAATCAAATTACTAACCGATGCATTGCCATCAAAAACATAAAATACCGCAAGACATTTCCGGTTACGGATACTAACTTCCGTTTGAAACTCGCCTTTCAGCTTAAGCGCGTCTTGTTGACCAAAAGCATACAATTTCTTGCTAGTTTTCTTTAGCGAAATATTGCTCTTAATTTCCTCATAAAGCTTACTAGAAACAATATTTGCCGCAGCACCGGAATCTATGATAAATGGAAAACTCTTTCCCCCGACTATCGCCTCACACGTAGGAGTCTCTTTGAGCTGCCTAATCTCCTCAACAGAAAATAAATGGGTAACCCCACTGTCCCGATCTGGTTTCTCTTCAGCAGGCTCTTCAGTTATCTCATTTTGCGTTCCGCCCCTTCCTCGCGAACGGCCACGTCCTCGTCCACGCACAGTAGGAGTTTGAGTCTTTTCCCCCCCAATATTTCGACTTCACGAAATGTCCTACCGCTCCACGGTCATTACATTTCCTCCCCACTGCCTTACAGATTTTGTCGGTGGATCGGTGTCCGGTTTTACCGCAGCGATAACACTCTGTTGCTGTTTTCACATTGGAAATTCCACTCTGAGTCATTGGGGGTGTGTCGACTTTCCCGCCACGTGTTGAATCGTCAAGCAACAGAAAAGCGTTCGCTAGCTGAACCGCCTCAGCCAAAGTTAAATCACTCCCCTTTTGCAGAAGTTTCCTTTCGATTCCACTGTGATTTATCCCAGAGATAAACTGTTCCACAAGCTTCTCGTTCAAGATTGTTCCGGTAAATCCACAGTGTCGAATTGCATTTCGCAATCTCACCTCGAATGCCGCTACACTCTCGTTCTCTCCCCGTTTAAGTGCGCGAAATTTCGCCCTCTCCAATCGAGTATTGCGCACCGAACCATAATGTTCGATTAGCTTGGCCTTCAGATCCTTGAATGCCATCGACTTGGGCACTGCTGGCGACACTAAATCCCTGAGTGTCTCATACTGCCCCGCAGTAAGTCCACAGAGGAGAAGCGCAACCTTGCTCCCCTCTGGAGTCTCCATCAAATCACAATAGCATTCAAGTCGCTCGAAATAGCTCTCGATGTCCCCAACTCTAGTGTAAGCTGGGACAGGGACGCTCTGCACCATCCTCATCCTCGTCGCCAATTTAGTATATCTCTCGCTCGCATAAAGTGAACACAACCACACGCTTTGGTTCGTGAATATAGACTGATCTTTAATTACATATCTACAGCTTATGGCATACGCCATGACCTTATATGGTATTACAAATAATCATAAGCAATCACGTCATCCGTTATGTGATACTAGAGTGCTGATACACTACAAATACTTTATAGATTTCAGTTTCGAATATTACTACATTCTCTTAAAGAATTAAATCAGCCAAATCTTCAAAACACACACCGATGCTCAGCCTTTTGCGCTCCTTTGTCAAGTACCGTTAACTTTGCTTGATCCTTCTATCGTGAATTATAGTACAGAGCTCGTTCTTCAGATAATCTGTTTTATTTTTCTCCTCTATGAATTGCCTAAATTTATTGTGCTTTCATTATGAGACTCAAATCCGTAACTTTTGCCTATGTTAGCGAAATTTTGAGGAAAAATGTATCGCGTAATGACGAAAAACCCGGCTCTTGCGCGACACTATTAGGTCACGTTATCCTTGACTAAACTGTCATTTTGACGAATGCCAGTATCGATTTCAGCTCAGACAATGGGGGCCAAAAATAAGTAAACACTTGCTATCCAGGCTGTTCCCCGCTCCCCTGTTCAATGTTGTTTGGTGCGCGCAGCGTTCAATTCAAATTGGCATACTCCAACATTGGAAGGGGGAACGGGGTGTTTACGATACTTTTGTCCGCCGCTGTAGGTCACGGTAACCATTTCCAATTTTAGAGTTGGAAAAAAATGAAAAAGTTATTTACCGGCTTTAGGTCGGTCCGTATAGGGAAAAATCTGTGACCTCGGCCTCCGGCCTCGGTCAACATTTTCCAGCCCTCAGTCACAGTTTTCCCGTATACGGACCCCCCAGCCGGTAAATAACATAGTATTTATTTCGTCTTCAAAGCAAACTAGACTGTCAGAGCTTGCATTGATCTGCTAAATAAAAAACAGAATTTTGGAATGATCAGCATGACAGCACCTTGGAATGCAAAATCGAAAACATCGGCAATATTTTAACCGACGTTTAAAAACGTCGTACATAAATTCTAGTTAAATTCACATTTTGAGAACAATAATAATGATACGAAGGCCGTCTCGAAGTGGCTGATTTCTAAGTAGTCAGTGGCATTTTTACGGTTTACCGGATTTGCCGTAGAATCGACTTTCGATAGGTTAACAAACGTAGATGTCTTATGAATGTTACTCTATACAATGTTAGTAAGGCATGACCTTTATTATATGAAGGGAAAAAGAATATATGTTGGAATCCTTGACTCCTTGGGTACAAAACGTTTGCAAAGTGCAGTAAGTGTTAGGTAGCAAGGGGGTTTCTTGCAAAGCGTATTTCATGAAGGGCATTGTTCAGCATTTTTTAATACACGCCCTATTAATTTATTTTAAAATGTATTTTAAAATAAACGCTTCCTCAGGCTTATTATTTCTACGGACTATTATTTTTCTATCGAGAAGTTGCTTTAAATAAAGTAACCTCGGATAAATTTGACTATATCGTTTCAAGATAAAATTTATTTGATATTACGACTGACTCACGACTGTTAAATATTAAAAAGAAGATTGAACTTTTGATATTCGTATTCTGTTAAAAAGAAGTAATTGAAAACGACGCCCTTGCTTCATGGAATTTAATACAGTTTTCTTTTTGCAAACGAAGACTTTTAAATAAGGACTGAGGTACTGTTTAGGCGAAAATCTTACCAGAGCGTTGGTGCAAAAGAAGAGCTATTGTGACGATCAATGATCTGATGAACCACCGCCGAGGCGTCGGTATCCCTTCCATGTCCGTCCCTTTTCTTTTTCTTTCTGTTCTGTCTCCCCCTCGAAAGATGGACTTTTTGTCGAAGCGGAAAAAAGTGTAAGGCGAGTGATAGGGGCGTCGGAGCAAATGAGGTAGACGAGTTTGAGCTCCCGTTGATTGCTAAAAGACACCTGTGAGCGAATAATTATCTCATGAGTTGGCAGCTATTGTTTTGATTTAGTGTTTCAGAAGTGTTTTAGTTAGGATTGGGCAGAGTATCGTGGAGTATGAAATTTGCTAAAACCATAGTAATTTTTGAAAAATAAAACTTTGCCCCACAAAGCTGGCTAGTAAGCGAAAATGTTTTTCATGTGCCTTGGTATCGGATGCATAATCGAACGAAGGAATTTCCCCGCAGAGGGAATTTCGGGGACATGTTACTAGATTGGACAATGAATCCTTGGGCTGTTTAAAGAAAACGTTTTGCTGTTAATTTGCTAAGATTCTTAAATATGGTAAATTTAGTCACTGACCCAAAACCGTTTCTTCTTAACAGAGAAAATATATTTCAGGAAGAAAGATTTACAAGGGTTGAAATTCTTACCAAATTTGGAAATAAAGTTATGTCAAGCATGCAATTGTAATGAAGGACGCTAATATTAACAGAGATTAACATAATCCGACCTATTTCGTATTTCTCGATTTTTCACTTCAATTGCTTTCCCTAAGAAAGCATTAATGGAAACAACCGATGTGTGTTTTCACACATTTCTTTCCGTTTATACATAACTGCTGTTCCGTTGGTCTTTAATTTAAGGAATAACGTTTAGTGTAGGAAACGTAATTATCTAAATTACTGAATTCTCCGAATTCTTGAAAAGTTATTATTTGATAAGCAAGCTCCCCAGCTCCCCAGCTAGCTCAAAGACCAAGATACATTCTTTGTAGTAGAGCCAAATGGTGTTCGGAAAATTAATGGTCTAGTTTCTAGGAACTAAATCGATATTCCGAATTGCAGTATACAGTGTACAGTGTACAGCATAATCACACACTTCGACCCTCACTGAAGGAATTAAGGGGGCCGTGCCGGGGCTGTATCAACATAAGAAGATCAGTGATACTCAAACAACTAAGAATCATGCATTATTCTTCTACTTGATGCAGGAAACAAGGAAAGGATGCAGGAAAGGAAAAAGAACTAGAAATGGCATTTTACATGCGTTCTTCTCTTAGGTTTGATAGGTTTTGCGAAAATAATTTCATGTTTGAGAACTTCAAATACTTAACCGACAGAAACGAATTTGTTCCCCTTTTTCCGTGATGAGCTAGATGGTACTTGAGCAACTAAGCTGACCCAAAAATTGTGATGCTGCCTCTTTAAACCTTGCCTGTGGCTTGTGATATTTCACATATCGTATTTTGTGGTAAAATGAAAGGAAACCAAACGCTTAATATATAGATTTAGGCACTTCCTAAAAGCGAAGCTCCTCTTCACCCGTGAACATGTTTGATCACGCCATACACGTAACCAAGCAGTTGCACCCCTTGCCACTTTTGCCAAGTTTGGTTGTCTGAGGCTCATCCCTTCCTGAGACGGGTCTTGGGTTACCTGTGGGGGCAGACACACACGCACGCGCCCGCGACACCCATATGGGAATAAATCCAAATTTATTCCTTCATTGATAGCGCGCCATAACTCTGCAGAGCAGCTATCAAAAACAATTCTTCTAGAACAATTAGCAAACAAGATTGAGATTAAATAAATATTATTAACCCGACGTTTCGACGCTAACATTGCACCATTATCAAGAGTGAATGGTAGAGTTAAACAAAGCGATTCTTTTAGAACAATCTTTGTAAAATTCAATTAAGGGTGGTTACAAATAAATTTTTCTGAGTGTTGTATGTGGGGAATAAAAAGGAGAAAATACAGATTAGAGCACACCAACAATCACACCAGTGATAACGGACATTTCATATTTTTAAATATCAACCAAATTAATCAATTTTCTTTTGTTATCCCTCAACACAATTTTCTCTTAACACAACTCAAAAATCTTTTCAAAGAATTCTTTTATTAACTCTTTTTTTGCAACGAGTCATGCCACTCATGACTTGAAAATATATTATAGCTTTAAACGAAAATATGCTTTTCGGGCATGCAAAATAGCGTTGATGATACCTGCGAGCAGTGGTTTCGCCGTCGGCCTCAGAGAGGAGGAAACCTGCTCGTAGGGTACGTATACGTTGATGACTGTAATCCCTCCTTTTTTTCTAAACTCTATAAAACTGGGGGCGTGAATTTAGGAGGGTAGAGGGCTCAAGGAGAATCGGTTTAACGATGAAGCTTAGTGTTGTTCCTCTTTACAGTTAATCTCGTTCCCAGAGCCTACTCCGCTGTTGTTTGTCGTAGGCTCTGTAGGCATACAATCGTAGGCCGATTCAGATTGGTCGATATCCCCGCCATTTCTGGAATTTGCCTAACCGACAATACCGGATGTCCTAGATTCTAGGACTTCCGGTTTCGTTTGCGTCCAGAGCCTCCGAGTCAGCATGACCGAGAGGCTCTCGGAACGAGAATGTTAAACAGTGATGCCTTTCCTCGGTGTGGATGGTGTCAAGCGTTTACGGGACATCGACTAATATTTATAAACGAAACAATCTAGCAAAAACATCGTAAACTTATTGATAAATATTGGTATGACTAGTTTTACGGGAAAACTAGGTGGTTAGTTATTTTTTATGAAACTCTTAACCCACCAAAGAGATATGTTCTCAAAACTTATCTTTAAAACTCAATCTTTACATTCCATCATTTCTTCTATTTATAATACAATCTTTATTTTCCTTAAACCAAAATTGCCAGGGCGGAAGGTTAAAAAGCGTGTTAAAAAGTTGCTAATGAGAATCCAGTTTCCCTATTTAAATCTTTGCGTGAAAAATATATAAAAGTAGAACCTCTGCCGCATGTGAATTGACATTGTGGTGCAACCTAAAAAATGAAATGTTTAAATAGTTTGAATTACTTGAATATTTATATAAATGTGTCAAAGCGATTGCGTGTCGACTAATAATAGAATACAGATAGTACATGCTGCGTGTAATACTAGGTACGTTAAGCAGTCCCCGGCATGAGATTGCCACGCAGTTTGGAAACTTCACGAAAAAAATTGTGTTGTACTTAATTCGAATTTCGGATGAGACGTCCTAGCTCTCATTTCACTACACCTAAACAGCTATCTATGAAGGACGTTTCCGCTTCGCTGGTCGATGGATATGGCAGAAATGACTACACAATGATATTGCTGTTAAACTTGTTGTTAAACTGCTGTCCGCATCTTCAAGATCAGACACAAACTGTAAATCGCATTGAGCATACAGTCGAAGCTCTCTGTGCGACCGCCCTCGTAAGCGACCAGCTCTCATAACGACCATTTTCCCGAAACCCCGTTTGAAATGTCACATAAACTCTGTTATTTCAAGCTCTCGTAAGCGACCGCCTTATCGATGCAACCAGCTCCGTTAGCGACCACAATTTCAAATCACCAACAGACATTTTCTATTGTTCTTAAGCTCTCGTAAGCGACCACAGTACTTATGTTCTTTAAAACATAAGTCATCGAGCATAAATATCTAAACTGATACATGCTGCACCGGTGAAATGCCATTTTCTATGTACATGTTTGCGGATATATATTCTTGATTAAAGTCGGGAAATAAATCAAACTATTTTAAGCATTAGTATCACATGATATTTTCTAGATTTATTGTACTAAGCTCTCGTAAGCGACCAACACCTATTGTTCAAGTAGAAAGCCGCTTGGTGGTCGCTTACGAGAGCCGTTCTCGTAAGCGACCAGCTCCGTTAACGACCGCAATTTTCAGTTCCCGAGGTGGTCGCTTACGAGAACTTCGACTGTAATTGATATGCATATTGCAGCAATACAATTGCATATGTTATTGTTTGTGCAAAACAATGCAAGAGATATATGGAGGTTGAATTTCTTCGCGATCTTTCCCAAGCTTGTATGTTTTCTTTTTGGTGCTACTAACTTGTTTCTAAATCGGAAAATCTTAGTTTGCAGAACTGCCTGTTCCGGGAAATACATTTGGCTTTTCTTTACTTCTACCGCAACGGATATGACTTCTTTGTTCTTTGGTGGTATAATATAAATTAATGTTTATATACGAAAGTTGTACGAAAGTTGCTCTATCCATTGTGCCTTTGAAGACGTTTGACCGTGACACTAAGTATCTAATTTGTTTTTTTCTGAATCTATTGTTGATCCTTTCTTTAGTCATTGTTCTGTGCTCGATAGGTTGCAAAGTTCTTCTGAAAGACAATAAATAATTACTCCTTAAACATTAATACCCTAACACCAAGTGTCTTTTTTCTGAGATATAATACTAATGTCAAGATTAAACGTGGACATTTCTGTCTTATTGACGAAAACTAATGAATACGTATTTGCTGTGTCTTTTTCTGGCTAAGGCATGAATTTAACAAAAGAAAGCCAGAGTTCAGTCAACCTTAACTTAGAAAGAAAAGATCTCATACAGAGATGGAATTCAGTGTGACACTACTTCAGCATCATAAAACAACGATGAGTTTTACTTACAGAACTAAAGCTAATCGTTTCGACTAAAAGTCATGATTAAAGCTATCAAACCTTAAGGGAACATTAAGACTCCGTCATAATGCATTTCCCTTGGAAGGGATGGAATGAAGCTAATGTAGGATTCGTCAGATGGAGTATGTTTCTTATTGTGTTATCCAAGACTGAAGGTAAACTGTACTAATCCCGATTCTTCTTTACCTGTTATATGATATATTTCCCAAATTTCACGTTCTGTTAAAACATTATCCGGCACTTACTACTTTTTGTACATTAAAGGGGCAGGGTCACGATTTGGGAGTTCATTTAGGTAGCTAAAATAAAGGAAAATTAACAAGAAATAATCGTCTAGGTTGGTTAAATAACCTTCCAGCTACCAGATAACTATAAATTTGAAGCATGTTCGTGTGTTATCGAGAGGATTGAATTGGATTTGCGAAACTGCCTTTTTGATTTCTTACCAGGCTGAACAGTCTTCAAACTTGGAAATTTGATAGCGAAAGCTGCGAAATATGGCCTACATGATGCAAATTTATTTTAAAGTTCCTTTTACGTTCTAAGGCTAGCTTCAAGTATAATATAGGATGCTGAGTTATTTATGTGGCCCACTGGTCTTATTTTATAGCATTTTCTCGAAACATAACACCATTATCGTGACATAACACCTTTTTATTGCTTCTATGAAGTGGAATACACGAACCTACATGCAGAGAACCATCGTCAGTTGGGTCAAAACACTTCGAATAACTGTGTCCATTTGTATTAGCCAGGACACAACATCGTGTCAGCATTCTTTCCAGCGCGTGTGCCAATCATATATTAATATCGTCATTTTTAATGATGAGATACCTAAATTGTGGGTGTAAACTTAGGTTATTGCGTGTAATTTGCGTCTTTTGGTGAGACAATAGAAGTTGTAATAAACAAGCTTCTGTCTGCTTTGACTTCTTATTATACATTGCACTCACTATCTCGATTCTGATTGGCTAAAAGCGCGCGCTTTACTTTAGGAATCACGCACTTTAAGGGTCTCCAAGAATCAGCATGCTGATTCTTGATCCTACGCGTGCAATGTTTCATGGGACTACAGCCCTTGAATGTTTCCCCTATTTAACAAGGCGCTTGTGTAAAAGAAATTGCTTGACAGAAAAAAAGTATTTTCACTGAATCAATGTATAATAAAACAATTATTGAATTCGGTTTTTGTGATTTCCAGAATAAACAATATCTCGCCAAGTGGAATCAGGCTCGGCCTTACGGCCTCGCCTGAGTCCACTTGTCTCCACATTGTTTATTCTGGAAATCACAAAAACCTCATCCAATAATTGCTTATAGTCAGAGTCAAGAACAGAGTAAATTCAAGGAGGCACCATATTGACATTCTAGAACTGCGTCGTAAAACCCCGCATTTAACCATCGCCGCTTTTGCTTCTTTTTTTGGTTTGGCTTATTTGCACTCTGTCAAGTTCTATTACTTTTATGTAATACCAAATTTAATGCGTTTTTTTTTAATGGGCCACTATATCTTTCTTTATCTTCAATAACGGATAACAAAAAATGTAACAAGATGCAAAGAGTGAGGGTTTATACGCAGAGCGTAATTTGGTCGATGGTGTCAACCCAACCCACGAGCGCTAACGGACAGAGTGCAAAAACTAGTATACATAACTAGGCCAGACTATTTTGTCAAATCAATTTACAACTTACCAATGCGCTAGCTTGCTTGCATGCATCTTTTACAGAGCGGACAGAGTGGCAAACATAGTACTTTTGTTGATTAAGCCTCGTTCTTATTAGAAGACGACTATATGGCAATCAGCCAAGGAGCATATACCCCGAAAGCCGCTCCTCGAATTGTATCGAAAGCTTCATTTATGCCTCATTCCTGTCTGTTTCGTCTTTAGGTGTGCTACAGGTCACAAGCTCAACTCAAAACCCAATTATTGACTATGGTACAGAAAATGAAACACTTGTATGGACGATTGAAGCACTGGGAACGAATACAAGTCGAATCACATTTTTCAAAGATAGTGTTTCTAGGACTATTGGATACATTGAAATATCGCAGCTTGGAACAAGAATAATCCACTTGTTCCCAAATTTCGATTCATCTATAAGCATTAGTCCAATGGAGCAACCAACTCTCATTGTCAAATATGCGACAACGACCGAGAGTGGAGTTTACATCTGTAAGGTGATTGGCAATGATGGGAGTGAAAACAGTAGTAGCATTACTTTAGTTGTCCGAGGTAAGTGATACAAGAGTAGAGTACAAATAATACGTTGATCATGAGCGTAGTTCAATTTATGTACACGATTCGAGGGTTCAGATTTTCTCATCCAATTTGTTTTTTAATCGAACAGCGTGGAGTTCTATTATATGTACAAATTGGTCAAAATAATAATATTTATTATCAACTACGATTTGAAAGTAGATAAAATGTGGCGAAAGGATTGTACATCCGGTTAGATGCGGACAAAAAGTGAAATTGCTTTACAAAAGGTGTGTATTTTCTGGTTTAAACGATTGCCTATTTGTCATATACTTTAACCTCGATTAACCTGCACTCGATTAACCTGCATTTTCAAATCATATTTTAAGCCCCTTGCAAACATCCGACCGATCTGATGTGAAACGCATATAATCATCAATGCTTCTAGTTTATGAATATTGAAACAAATATTAGATATTTATAATTAGGCAGGTGCGATGCACGTGCAAACAAAACCTCGTTTTTGGGCTTTTGGTACAATTTCTAAAATACTAAAGTTGCAAACCACTGCATTTTGCGTGTATGTGGTCATTGTTAATTGAACTCTCATCTGACAAACGTATTCTGAATTGGGACGGGAAGTCACTGTTTGAAAGAAGACCCCATATAGGTATTAGCGTGAGTTCGACGTTACAAGCATATAGAAATTCGTCATTTTGGCCGCGAATCATGAATCGTAATAACTTCGTCATTTGCGCCGCGCAGTTGCGCGCATGAATAATATAACCTGTTGGCTCAGAAACTCATCAATAGGGAGAAGCTTTCATCTAACCTATATAGTTGAGGTAGCGTTCTTCCTGGGCTCCTGACAGGCATTGTTTACTATACCGTACACAAAACATGTTCATCTATCCTTTCTCTTAGGCTTGATGAAATGCGTTATCAAAATTCGGGCAAACATTTCCAAACACGAAATAGCAATCCAGCGTGAGAACAAATGTCCAATCTTCTTTTACAATTTTACACGTTTTTTCGTTTTGCGTTTTGCGATGCCTTTTAGCGGTGCGTTTTGCAATGCATTGTAAGGAGGCTCATATCAGTTTTTGATATTGTCCTCAGCCGTTGAACTTCAATGGTCAGTATCTCATGCGAAAACGCACAGAACGGAAAGCCACTTTACAAGCAAACATGGTTGTTCTTTGTGTCGACATATGTTTTGTTTAAATTGATGCTTCCATGGCAACCGTAATGGCAACCCTCCAACAATTTTAAGCTACTTAATTCACCCAGTAAGAGAGAAATTTCGGCAAAACCCTCCTAACGCCAAAGACGTTAGGCTATAAGCATTACTTGGGCAAAGTAGGATTAAAAAGTGCCATCGCGTTTTCGAAATATAACGCGGTCATTATTTTTGAGCCGAAATATTAGAATTTTCTATTAGCCTGGTAAATAAACTAGACGTCACTTTGAATGGTGGCTCTCAAAAGAGTCGTTTTATTAATTGATTTAGAATCTCTGGTTCTCAAGGCGAGAGATGATGAAGCTCTGATGTCTTGATAAAGAGTGCAGTAGGATCTAACTCGGATGATGACTTCTTCAGAATAATTGAAATAGCAAGGGAACAAAACCGAGTACCATCACCTCCAAAGAGGCATCGCAAAACGAACCGCGAAAATGAATCGAGAAACGCACCTCTAGTGAACTAAAACGCACCGCTGAAGGCACCTGTGTCAAAACACACCACTGGTGGTGCGTTTTTGACCGATCCCGCTTCATTGTTCTACTCCCTAGTTACTGTTGCTACGTCAGACAAGCCAAAATTTTACTTTGGCATAGCATGGAAAATACACCGATTACAGGAAAATGTTAGAAGTTTGCTCATATTATATGTTTTTTTTATTTATTTTCGTCACGAAAAGCTGAAGAATTCATTTTCAAAATTCAAGCTTGTTGCTCTGACATTTTAAATTCCATAGGGAAATCTGCCCATTGTTTGAAGTTTAATTAATGGGAAGACGGGATCAATCCTATTGGGCACCAAGTCTGTGTGCATGGCTACACTTTCACTTTTTCACTTTTTTACGTTAGAAATATTTTTTGCAAACTGTGGTGACGGCAAAACGAGTACACAATGCACTGCTTTACGCCTGATGATTATCCAAATGAATAGGATACATATGCATGCTGAATATGCACTATCTTTTGCAGGGGTACTGCGCTTCAAAAGTTGGCCTCAAAATACAACGATTCCCTATGGCACAAGAAACTACTTACTAGTATGGGTAATTGAAGAGCTGGGAAAGAACGTCAGTTCTTTAATATTTTACAAGGATAGTGTTTCTACTACTATCGGTTCTATCACTATATCGTCGGGAACTAGGACTGTGGCATTATTTGCACAGTTCAGTTCATCAATGAGCATCAGTTCAACAGAGCAAGCAACGCTTATCATCAAATATGCAACGTACAGTGAGAGTGGAATTTACATCTGCAAGTACATTGCTAGAGATGGGAGCGAAGACAGTAAAATCATCAACTTAGAAGTAAAGGGTAAGTGATATGTTAAGGAGGTGTGGGTAAGGCGGCGGCATGGCAACTGTATATCATTAACGCAAATTTAGCGTCGTTAGAGCGGATTTCACATGACTGTCGTGAAAACAATTGCAATTGAGCAATCACTAGCCAATCAGAATCGAGAGAAATCACCACTTGCTCCTAAATGGCTTTTTTCTCAGCCAATCACAAGCCGAACCAATTACTGAGTGATTACACAATTGTATTTACTACAGAATTTGATTGGCTGAGAAAAACGATTAGCCAATGAGAACGCAAAGCAATCGCAATTACATAACAAGTCTTGACAGTCATGTGAAATCCGCTCTACTGTAGTTGCATTTAGATCATATTCTAAAGGGCGAATCCTAAAAACAAAAGATATTGGTCAATGGGGTGCGAAATTTCATCGGGTTTTTTTAAATTACTTCTGAAATTTATAGTATAATAATATGTGGAAATTTATAACTTTAATTAGTCAGTACGAAATATATTTTATCAAGTAGTGAAGACTAGCCGTTATACACGTACGCCTTCATTAAGTCAGGAAATGAACAAATAATCTATTTCGACAAAGATCGACGTGTTCTTTCTATCTTAAGAACAAGAAACTAAAGAATGCATTAATAAACTTTCTCAAAGAAAAGAAAAATGTAGTCATTAAAGAATGTCGACAACTGAAGAGTGCGGTTTGTGTGACGTGGAAAATCAAGTATGCGCATATACAGAATCAAGCATGCATAATAGATACAGAATAAGCATCCCACGTTGATAAGAATTGCAGTTATGGGTGACCAGTGTTCACGAAATCCTAGAACATTTCACCAAAGATGTGAAGTGTAAAATGAAAATGTACATTAGCATTAGTTCCGATCCCGGGTTGGCAAGGGTTCACCCCTGTGCACCCCTATGCGCTTTGAAGTGTCAAAATAGACACTTTATCCGGGATACCATTGTCTAAAACTACGATATAGATGCTCATTAATTAAACATAGTATCTTTATCGTAGTTATAAACACGATACGTGACCAATATAGGGTTGACCATTATGAAAAACTCATTTTAGAGGAATAATGTGAAATCATTTTGAAACGTCTTTGAAATGTCTTTTGCAGGGGTACTGCGCTTCAATAGTTGGCCTCAAAATACAACGATTCCTTATGGTACAAGAAACTACTCACTAGTATGGGCAATTGAAGAACTGGGAAAGAACGTTAGTTCTTTAACATTTTACAAGGATAGTGTTTCTACTACTATCGGTTCTATCACTATATCGTCGGGAACTAGGACTGTGGTCTTGTTTGCACAGTTCAGTTCATCAATGAGCATCAGTTCAACAGAACAAGCAACGCTTATCATCAAATATGCAACGTACAGTGAGAGTGGAATTTACATCTGCAAGTACATTGCTAGCGATGGGAGTGAAGACAGAAAAATCATCAGCTTAGAAGTAAAGGGTAAGTGATATGTTAAGGAGGTGTGAGTAAGGCGGCGGCGCAACTGTATATCATTAACGCAAATTCAGCGTCGTTATTGTAGTTGCATTTAGATTATATTCTAAAGGGCGAATCCTAGAAACAAAAGATATTAGTCAATGGGGTGATTGGATTTTAATTTTTAATTTTGCGAAATTTCATCGGGTTTTTTAAATTACCTCTAAAGATGTATATTATAATAATATGCGGAAATATATAACTTTAATTAGTCAATACGAAATATATTTTTTCAAGTAGTAAAGACCATCCGTTATAGATCAAAGATCGACGTGTTCTTTCTATCTTAAGAACAAGAAACTAAAGAATGCATTAATTAACTTTCTCTAAGAAAAGAAAAATGTTGTCATTAAAAAAATGTCGACAACTGAAGAGTACGGCTTGTGTGACGTAGACATTCAAGCATGCGCAGATACAGAATGAAGCATGCATAACAGATACAGAATAAGTATCCAACGTTGATAAGAGTTGCAGAGCGATTAATGGTTGACCAGTGTTCACGAAATCCTAGAACATTTCACCAAAGATGTGAAGTGTAAAATGAAAATGTACATTAGCATTAGTTCCGATCCCGGGTTGGCAAAGGTTCACCCTTGTGCACCCCTATGCGCTTTTTAGACACTTTATCCGGGATACCATGTCTAAAACTACGATATAGATGCTCATTAATTAAACATAGTATCTTTATCGTATTAACATGACACGTGACCAATATAGGATTGACCCTTATGAGTAACTCATTTTAGAGGAATAATGTGAAATGTCTTTGAAATGTTTTTTGCAGGGGTACTGCGCTTCAATAGTTGGCCTCAAAATACAACGATTCCTTATGGTACAAGAAACTACTCACTAGTATGGGTAATTGAAGAACTGGGAAAGAACGTCAGTTCTTTAATATTTTACAAGGATAGTGTTTCTACTACTATCGGTTCTATCACTATATCGTCGGGAACTAGGACTGTGGTCTTGTTTGCACAATTCAGTTCATCAATGAGCATCAGTTCAACAGAGCAAGCAACGCTTATCATCAAATATGCAACGT
This sequence comes from Scolanthus callimorphus, assembly GCA_033964015.1. Taxonomy (NCBI): domain Eukaryota; kingdom Metazoa; phylum Cnidaria; class Anthozoa; order Actiniaria; family Edwardsiidae; genus Scolanthus; species Scolanthus callimorphus. The sequence continues at coordinate 11,939,775 of CM066923.1, read as the reverse complement.
ACAATGAGAGTGGAATTTACATCTGCAAGTACATTGCTAGCGATGGTAGCGAAAACAGCAAAATCATCACATTAGATGTAGAGGGTAAGGGAGCTTTTACTAATTATACTATAATTTTATGATGATTTGAGATTGTGCGGTTGTGCGGCTAGTCTCCCCTAGCAGCATATGTTATGAAAAAGGCTGAAAAACACCTTGCCCCCCCATCAATGCCAACTCTACCACCGCAAGTTAAAAAAACGTTTTGCCTCAATGGAAGTGTTACCTACTTGAGCTGAGCTGAGCTGTTAATAGAAGAAGGTGTACTCGTGATAGACTTGAGGCTCTTTGTGTTCAGAAATATGAAAAAAAGCATTCTTAATCGAAAATAATTAGTTAAGCTTAATGAATTTTTGTTTTGTTTTACAAAAACGAAGGCTCTTCTGCAACAAGGTACATTACTGTGGAAACTAGACGTGTGTTCGTATGCCTACCGTCACATCAACAATAAGCATCAGGGAAACTGAGCAATCAACCCTTATCATAAAAAAATGAAACGACAAATGAAACAGGAACTTACATTTGTAAGTTGGTGGATATTAGAGTGGTAGAATACAACAATAGCATTGTTCTCAACGTCCAAGATAAAAACGAATTTGTGTGAATAAATTTGATAATGGGTGCATGCCGAAAATGTGGTTTTCAATTAGATACGACGAGCTTTTTTGATAGCAATACCGAAATTTATATATTTTTAAGGATACGGTCCATGTTCGCAGGTGGTCCTGGCAAAGAAATCAGAGCGCGTTAAGTTTTTCGTTTAATTTGTTTATGCTATACATCAATTTAAATTTCAATGAAGAAAGCATTATCCTGTTCTATTGTTTTTGTAACTAATTTGAGAATTTTGTTATAAACAAGAAATGTTTATTAAAATGATCTTGTTATTGTTGTTTCAAAAATTTGGAATTCGGTATAAACTTTAAACCAATTGTGCGCCTTCAGGTGACTAACGCGTAGGAACCGCACATACAAATATCATAAAATGGCTCTTTTTAAGCAGAAGACTTTAGAGATACAAATGGTGTCTCATTTTATTGATATAATTTTCTTCATTTGAAAAAATATTTTCGATCGACTTTATCAAACACATAAAGGGTAGGAGTACCTTACACGCTAGTTGCTTGAAGATGCACAATTAGATTTATAGTTTATACCGAATTCGTAAATCTGTAACAACAAAAAAGGAAGTTGTAATAACAAAAGAGGGACACAGATATATTATAGAATTCATTTTGTTGGCACAACGTAGTGCACATTTGTCACTCTTCTGTTGCAAAAATGCCCTATGGCTGCAGAGACTTAAAAACTGTTGTAAAACTAGTGTTGCAGAAATGCCCTAATCACAGCACTGATGTGACGAATATGCCCTAATGATGCGAAATGCCCCACCGAATTGTGACACATGTGCCTGCCCATCGCCCTGCCTGCCTGTCTGTCTGTCTGTCTACCGTATCCTTAAGCTCGATGACATTTTGGGGTTTAAAGGATTCTGCAATATGCCAATTTCATATGCCAAGCACTCCCTCCCAATACAATAGCGGCAATCGGCGTTTACATCTTTTGCCAAAATAATGACACTATTTGATTTGGGTTGCAACAAGATGATTTTTATTCTTAACGAAATCGTAACATAGAATGTAGGAGACACTCTCAAACAGTTACAACTCAACCGAATAGTTTTATAGGTCACTCAATTTTGAGCAATGGCGACTTTTGTTATGCGGGAATATGAAGGAACCATGAGTGCACTATGTGTAATCTAACTGCAAGGCAACCTCATTTAAGCATTAGAGCACAACTTTCTATGACAAGTGCTCTAATGCTCTAATGACCTAATGCTCTAATACTTTTATGATATAGCGGAGGAGGTCAATTACTTTATCGGTGTAATAGAGCATAGATGTGGACCAATCAGAGCGTGTGCGTTAAATCGTAGCAATATTATAAAATGATAATAAGAATACATCATTGACCAAATATCTTCAATTTCCTCAGCTCCAATCGGCTTCACAAGCTGGCCAGCTGATCCATCTGAAGTCTTGAAAGGAGCAGCCAACTTCACGTTATCTTGGACTTACGGTGCTTTGCAACACTTGATCAATGGTCCAATTTACTTCCTAAAAAATGTGGTCATAGTCGGATACTTACAGCTTTCACCTACTGTGAACAAAACGGTTTTTACTGAATTCGCCTCGTCACTAGATATAAGTGTTTTCGAGCAGCCGACATTGATAATCAAAAGCGCTACACCAAATGATGCAGCAAGGTACACCGTTAAGTTCCAAGACGTGAATGGGAGGGAGCATAGTAAAGGGATTGATCTTCTTGTAAGAGGTAAGTCTTTGCTTATTCAATGTCAATAATAGTCTTCGTGTCTAGATGACATCATTTCGGCCGACTCTTGTTCGGGCCCCGCTGTTGTACTCCGAGTCGGCTCCGAGTCTACTTCTCGTGCCTGTTGTTATAAGGGCCCGAGGAACTCCGATTCTAGTACAACAAGATGTCAATGTAGAACAGTTCTTTATTCGTGATTTTAAATTTCCATCGTATATTTTTCTCGTGATTTACATGTCCATACATTCTCTGTATTTAACCGTTAATTCTTCACAAAAATCAGTAGCCTAGGGAGCCTATGACTGTTCATTCAAACGGACGGAAATAAACAAATCGTTCACAAGTCCTAAAATTACTACGAAAAAGGTCAACAAATGTCCGTCAATTTGGAATTGTCATGAAAATGTCAAGGGGTGAACCGAAGCGGCGGACCGCCAGTCAGTCCATAAAAATGTTTATGTAACGAAGTTCCGTCCCATGTGAACCTGTAAGCTTCCAGTTTGCAGTGCCTCTTTCCGAGTCATTCGAAATAGATTCTACTGATCTGCTCTCCTCCTGTCCACTTATAGTGCCTCCAGTAGCAAGCACTGTCGGAGACGTCGTCGTCAATGAAACAAATACTGTCACCTTGTTGTGTAATGTAAATGCAGACGCGAATCCGTCACCAGCAATCGTTTGGACTAGGAATGGTCATCAAGTTGGAACAGGAAGACGCCTCAACATTACAGCAAATAAACAAGACGCCGGCACTTATACTTGTACAGCCAATAACGGCTACGGGACGGCGTCAAATGCAAGCGTCCGTCTAAATGTACAATGTAAGTGCATCTCTTCCCAATAGACGTTTCTGTTTAACTACCTCTCACATCTGACTATATGTATGGAAATTTGGACCCAGGTAATTTTTACCACCTGGCACCGAAGGAAATCTCCATGTTTTAAAACTGAGAAAAAGCTTATCATTTTTGGGATATGCTCTCAGCTTTCCTTTTGGTCTACACTATTAAAAGCATGTACGCAAGGCTGCATCTTCGCCATCTGATATTTGAGGTAATACGTTGTAAGCCTTGACGCTTTTCCAAGAAATCAAGTAAAATTAACCTCGAGATAATTTCGGACTAATTTCCGGGATCTGAGCAGCTTGGTGTAAAGTTAACGCGGGCCTGCTGGTGCTTGGGGTCGCTAATTCAGTATAGCTAAGAGTGCCATTCTTTTGCTGTCCACCATTCACCACGCCGAGGTCCTTTATTCACACATTTAGATGGTCTATAGGTACCGTCACTATCAGTGAAATGTACTTTCTTCTTCCCAGATCCTCCAGCCAATTTAACAATTACAGCTACAAAGTTCTCGGCCTGTGTGAATGAGGTAGTAAGTCTGGAATGCTCTGGTGATGCTAACCCGTCCATAGAGAGCTACAGTTTTATCATAAATACTAATCATTTTTACACGGTCCGAGGTAACAGTTACAACGCAAGCTCTGTAACACCAGCTTCGTTGGTTGTTCAATGTGAAGCACATAATCACTTGATGGGAGTCGGTGCAACATCCAGTGCAGTTAATCTTCATTTCAAGGGTTTGTTAAGCTTTCATTAGTTATAAATACACTAATAATGCTATTTTACTAATTTGTGATAGGTGTCACATATCAGCACGCTACGAACAAACGCTTTGCATTGTCAAACAGTATGTAGTAGATTTACCTTATAGTAAATCAGACATCATTCATGCGGTCCAAGGCGATCCTGATTACGATAGACAGGCTAGCCTCTCTCGCAGCCGTTCGTTTGGGCCTCTTGTGGTCCGGGGCCCATGTGATTAAGTGTAAAACCGTCTCGCATGATCAAATGAATAGGTCCTCTTAGACTTACAACACAGTATATACTAATCCTCTGTCGCATTCTCATTTTCTTCTATCCTCCAGTCTACCGCTGACTATAAAGTTATGTATTATGCATGACTCTGCCCGATGCGTGGAGTAAAGCATCAACTTCTCGATACCTGCAATTGCAAAACATTTCCATCCCTCGATTGCAATCCATAAGATTTGTCCTTTGTTCTTTGCAGCTCCTCCTGCGATTTCAAGTTTCGCAAACAGACAACTGTCGGAAGGATCTTCAGAGACTCTTATTTGTAACATGACTGGTACTCCACCGTTGAATTTCAGTATCAGCAAAGGCTCCGTGGTTTCAAATAACTTCGCCTTCACGTTAAGTCCAGTTCAGAGATCAGATGAAGGGACTTATGTCTGCAATGCGCAAAACGATTGTGGCAACGTCTCCTCCTCTGCGTTTGTTACAGTTAACTGTAAGTACAACATAAGTAATGTCTAATATTTTTTTTTCTCTAACTGTCTAGTTTCCGTCTTTGCACAGGGCTGTTATTTTTTTCTGCTTGTTTCTCTATTGCTTTATTGTATATTGATTGTCCCGTGTGCTCCATGTTTGATACAAAAGCACTTTCCCTATCCACCAAGTCGAGTTTCATGCTTGACTATCATTGTTATTTCTAAAAGGGCCGGTGCACATCCACCTAAACGTATTTCATTATTTATTATTCATACATGTATATACTTAAAGCGCTACTGAAATGAGTTATTTACCCATTCCATTTCGGTCACACCCAAACAAGCTTGATAAAATAAGAAAAAAATGACGTTTTCCCCAGTTTGATATCATTGTTAGTTACAGAGATATTAAAGTTTGAAAATTATGCAAATTAGCATATGTATGACGTCACACGATTGACACCGGTAACGCTTTGTATAATAAAATAGAGATTTCTCAGCTTACTTGTGGCGTAAGCTCTTGAAACTTTCCAGAGTGACAGAACAAAGTACAATACACATCATAGCTATATAATGACGTTACTATGGAAACATATTTGGGCCCAGGCCCAGATTCAATCATTGAAGCTAAGGCGCGATTTCCTCCGCTATTTTAGTACATGAGATAATAAGTGGACCCTGTCATAAACCTCTACATATGCAGACATAGTAACTTTAGTTTGGCCGTCCAACATTTACTCCTCAGACACAGAAATGAGATTTTCTTTATTTTGTACCCGGGAGCCTGGACCCGAGTTGGCTTCCATGGCAACACCATAGTGTAGTATGATTTGTATCACTCTTAGTTCTATCATTCTGGAAAGTTTCGTTTCAGTAGCACTTTAAGGAGTGCAAAATACAATTGCTGTTCTTTTAAGAAAATCTGCCCCGCTTTCCGGACAAGGACATTCGGAACGCAGAAAAGCTCTATTACTATAAAAATTCCTATCAAGGAAAGTGGAAGGAAAAGTGCCCGACATCAAGCCGTGGCAGCCCTAGCCGAAGATTGATCCAGGCATATAAGAGGATTTTCCAATTTTAGAAATCCGAGGGCGAGCTTTTTCGTCGACCAGTTTTTCTCGTTTATTGTGATTTCTCGTTGCCCATTTTGGAATTGAAGTTTTCGTGTCAGCTTTGAGAAGCACAATTTTCATGCAGTATCATTAGTTTTGGGAAACATCTCATTATAGAGAAAGATGAAAATTAAGAGTTAAAATCATAAACAATGATTCAAATATTCACGTGCAATCTGAAAGCCATTGCTTTAAGCTGATTTGAACATTTTCGAGAATCTGCAGAGCATCTCTGAAAATGTCACGGCGAAAAGAACAAAGCAAATTTTAAATAGACTTGTTGAGTCTAATCCGTACAGCACGTACGATTCTATTTCATAACCCTGGACGGTATCTTTGCTTGAAGGGAGACCAAAGCTAACAAACTTATCACTGGAGACATCTCGCGATTGCGTCGGTTTAACAGCTTCCCTGACGTGCGCAACTGATGCAAAGCCTGCGCCACACTCTTGGAAGATCTACATGAATGGTACAATGATAGATAACCGTCAACAGCTGACAAAGGTCCTAACAAGTCCTGGAATGGTGACGTTTTCGTGCGTACCTATTAATACCGTTGGTGTCGGAGATAATGGCAGTGCTAGCTTCATTGTCCGAGGTAGGTGAGGGTACATCATAGATACTAGCCTAAATTGTCAGTCGCCTTTTTATTCTTCCAACACTCGAGCAACAAGGGTCAAGAAATGATAAATCCTTGTAATTGAAGTGCTAATTTATTGTATTATGTTCAATTAAAAGGATGTAGGCAAATTATTTTCCCTATTTTCTGACTCTTTTCGTATGAGCTATAGTCGGACTTATTGTTTGTCTCCGTATTCCTCGAGCATCAGGCTTACCTTTATTTGAATTCAAAACCTCACTATTTCAAAGTGATACAACGGACGTTCAACGTTCACCTAATCTTCTCTCGTTATCTGTCACCAGAGCCACCCGTTATAACTTCCTTCTCCTTTCATCCTTCTCCTGCCGTCGAGGGAATGCCGGCAACGCTACAGTGCATAGCAACAGGAACGGGTCCCTTTAGTACCACGCTGTCAAAAGTTGGAGGAACTACAATCGCCACCTCTGGCACCAAAGTTTTACCATCTGTTGCTAAAGGAGACGAAGGCACCTACCGCTGTGACGTATCCAGCAGCTTCCGATGCCCTGCTGCTTCAAATACTCTAAGCTTGACTGTCAATTGTATGTATTGTCAGTTCAAATGTATGTTCACGCAATCTCTGGGCCCTTCTCCTTTACAACAGTTGCATATACCTTTGTTCTGTGCCTTTTTCAAAGCGATACGAAATCTGTTCTATCTGCCAAGATTTCCGTATCTGCAAGACTTGAAGATTTGTTTCACATATACATCTATGGTATCTAAGATATTCAATCTTATTTGAAAAATATAATTTAAAGGTGGTTTAATTAAACTGGTTTAAATCATTTTCACCCAAGAGAAGACTGTTCCAAAGACAAAACCGAACAGACTGTACTTTACATGTTACCAAGTGATCATTTAGCTAGTAAGAGTTTATCGCAGTAAGAGACTTGTCATGTTATCAGGCCATGAAAAACCTTGTTTAACTAAACATGGTTTTGGTGTGAATGGGGTATAAGTCAATGAAAATGTAATTTCGGGAAATGTTGAAGCACGTTCAACGATGTTGAATTGTTCAACTTCCCTGAAAAAGATCCATAGAAGTCTAGTGTACGTCCTGTAAAATGATTCATCTTTTCACAATTGCTATCTTTGCTATAAACTGATTGGAAAACTGTAGGAATTCTGCTGAGCGTAGACTGCTTGCAGCCCCTTCTCCGGCGAACGTCCGTAAATCGAGAAAAGCGTAAATCGAGAGAAATCCCGCGGCGGCGTCTCTCTCTCTCTCTCCTGGTAACTCGACACTTGTAAACAAACCGAAGCGCGCCGCCGCGGGATTTCTCTCGATTTACGCTTTTCTCGATTTACGGACGTTCGCCGGAGAACTCTCTCTCTCTCCTGGTAACTCGACACTTGTAAACAAACCGAAGCGCGCCGCCGCGGGATTTCTCTCGATTTACGCTTTTCTCGATTTACGGACGTTCGCCGGAGAGTCTCTCTCTCTCTCTCCTGGTAACTCGACACTTGTAAACAAACCGAAGCGCGCCGCCGCGGGATTTCTCTCGATTTACGCTTTTCTCGATTTACGGACGTTCGCCGGAGAAGGGGCTGCAAGCAGTCTATGCTGAGCGTTGATGAAAATTTCGCGCCGAGAAGAACATATCAAAACAATGAGTGAATATGTTCAGTTGAACACGTCCATTTTGCACTTTTTTTTTGTTCTAACTTCGGTGCCTACATTTAGCTCCAGCATATTGGTACTGCATGTGTCACTGTATTTGGTACTCTGTGGACACTATGTTTATTTCCTAGGGAGTCCAAAGCTAACAAACCTATCACTGGAGACATCTCGCGATTGCGTCGGTTTAACAGCTTCCCTGACGTGCGCAACTGATGCAAAGCCTGCGCCACACTCTTGGAAGATCTACATGAATGGTACAATGATAGGTAACAGTCATCAGCTGACAAAGGTCTTAACAAGTCCTGGAGTGGTGATGTTTTCGTGCGTGCCTATTAATACCGTTGGTGTCGGAGATAATGGCAGTGCTAGCTTCATTGTCCGAGGTAGGTGAGGGTACATCATTGATACTAGCCTAAATTGTCAGTCGCCTTTTTATTCTTCCAACACTCGAGCAACACGGGTCAAGAAATGATAAATCCTTGTATATTGAAGTGCTAATTTATTGTATTATGTTCAACTTAAAGGGGCTCTCGCACGCTTGCTGGCCACCTCTCTGACAAGAAAATAGCTCAAACCGCAATCCAATTCCATCCGCTCGATAACAGGTCAAAACAACCTAGAATTGCATTTGTCTAAAACTTGAAAGGTTTTTCTATTAATCTGGAGGATTATTTTGATTACTATGGGCAATTGCACATGTGTTTTTATGGTTCAATTTTATACTTATTTTATGTCCACGGTGGACGAATATTAAGCGTGCGAGTGCCCCTTTAAAGGATGTAGACAAATTATTTTCCCTTTTATTTTCTGACTCTTTTCGTATGAGCTATAGTCGGACTTATTGTTTGTCTCCGTATTCCTCCAGCATCAGGCTTACCTTTATTCGAATTCAAAACCTCGCTATTTCAAAGTGATACAACGGACGTTCAACGTTCACCTAATCTTCTCTCGTTATCTGTCACCAGAGCGGCCCGTCATAACTTCCTTCTCCTTTCATCCTTCTCCCGCCGTCGAGGGAATGCCGGCAACGCTACAGTGCATAGCAACAGGAACGGGTCCCTTTAGTACCACGCTGTCAAAAGTTGGAGGAACAACAATCGCCACCTCTGGCACCAAAGTTTTACCATCTGTTGCTAAAGGAGACGAAGGCACCTACCGCTGTGACGTATCCAGCAGCTTCCGATGCCCTGCTGCTTCAAATACTCTAAGCTTGACTGTCAATTGTATGTATTGTCAGTTCAAATGTATGTTCACGCAATCTCTGGGCCCTTCTCCTTTACAATAGTTACATATACCTTTGTTCTGTGCCTTTTTCAAAGCGATACGAAATCTGTTCTATCTGCCAAGATTTCCGAATCTGCAAGATTTGAAGATTTGTTTCACATATAAATCTATGGTATCTAAGATATTCAATCTTATTTGAAAAATATAATTTAAAGGTGGTTTAATTAAACTGGTTTAAATCATTTTCTCTCCAAGAGAAGACTGTTCCAAAGACAAAACCGAACAGACTGTACTTTACATGTTACCAAGTGATCATTTAGCTAGTAAGAGTTTATCGCAGTAAGAGACTTGTCATGTTATCAGGCCATGAAAAACCTTGTTTAACTAAACATGGTTTTGGTGTGAATGGGGTATAAGTCAATGAAAATGTAATTTCGGGAAATGTTGAAGCACGTTCAATGATGTTGAATTGTTTAACTTCCCTGAAAAAGATCCATAGAAGTCAAGTTTACGTCCTGTAAAATGATTCATCTTTTCACAATTGCTATCTTTGCTATAAACTGATTTGAAAACTGTAGGAATTCTGCTGAGCGTTGATGAAAATTTCGCGCCAAGAAGAACATACCAAAACAATGAGTGAATATGTTCAGTTGAACACGTCCATTTTGCACTTCTTCTTTGTTCTAACTTCGGTGCCTACATTGAGCTCCAGCATAATTGGTACTGCATGTGTCACTGTATTTGGTACTCTGTGGACACTATGTTTATTTCCTAGGGAGTCCAAAGCTAACAAACCTATCACTGGAGACATCTCGCGATTGCGTCGGTCTAACAGCATCCCTGAGTTGCGCAACTGATGCAAAGCCTGCGCCACATTCTTGGGACATCTACATGAATGGTACAATGATAGATAACAGTCAGAAGCTGACAAAGGTCCTAACAAGTCCTGGAATGGTGATGTTTTCGTGCGTACCTATTAATACCGTTGGTGTCGGTGATAATGGCAGTGTTAGCTTTATTGTCAGAGGTAGGTGAGGGTATATCTGGGGGACTAGCCTAAATTTTCAGTCGTCATTTTTTTCCCTACACTCGCACAACGCGGTTTCAGAAGTACTGAATTCTTGCACTGTGGTGCTTCCGTTCTCAGGTAACTTAAGGCCTGGGCGGAAGCTCAATCCAAAATGGCGGACGTAAAACTGAGGGGGGTGGTCCATCTCTAAACCAATGCCTCTGAGGGATCCAAGCAATCTACAGTTTGATACCTTTGGTCTTTCTCAATCATTTTCACCAATGTTGGTTTCTATGGCAACAAATGTATGACCTCTGACCTTAAATTTAATTTCTAGGAAAATGGCCTCTGCATTCAATGGGGATAAGTGAAATCGTTCCCCAGAGTGCATTATAGTATTAGTTATATAGTGTAGATTATTGATCCAACGAGGATGACTGGAAATGTTTTTTAGGATAGCCTTTTTTGTGATGATGTAATATGATACCTCTCCTTTTCTTAAAATGTGGATAACTTGGACATCCATCCTCGTTGGAATGGTAATATACGCCCGACACCGGTCATAATAGGAGGATCCTTTGTTTACATTTTGAGCTCATTAGCATAAGCAATGTTCAGAATCAGACCGTTCGAGGGAGCTATAAAATGATGCGTTCTGAATATCAATAGACTACTGTAAATAAAACATAATTTGAAAATTTCAAGCTGATATCTCGAATTCTAAGCGCGTGGTGCAACGTTCAATTTAGAGGAAACATGTGAGCAAATTAGCGTTTTGCCCCAATGATTTTCACACAATTTTGAAAAGCTTCAACTATCCTGAAAAATGACACAGAAAGAAAGGAAACAGGTCAAGACTGTTTAAGAATGAAAAATAAACTTGTTTTGAGCTTTTCGTTGCATTTTCAAAGTTAAAAACGGCGTTTCAAAATTCCGAGAATGTAAACAATGACGTCAGCAAGGATCCTCCTATAAGACCCATTGGGAAACCATTGGTATGACCCCCATCGAATGCAGAGCCCTGAAAGAAAATTGTGCCTTTGTCACGCTCTTACAAGTCACGCAAACCGTTGACATGGTAACCAAATACATCAAATGAAACGTCTCACTGGGTGTATCAACCTTAACGAAGAACATTCTACAGAAGACATTTTGTATACCCTAGAGAATTTTTTTCAGTATTTTTCGCATTTTTTTTAAAAACACCCATGCCTTAATATACCTGAGTTCAATCGCATTGCACTGAAAGAATCCGTCTCACCCTGTCTCTAATGCACTGCTTCTCCAATATCAGAGACTCGACAAAAAGTGGTCAGGTTAGAGCAAGCTGGAAGAAAACTCCTAATAGTAGAATTCCTTTGCAATATGTCAGAGTTTGTGATGCAATGAATCATGTGAACAAAAATAAAATAATGCAATTTATTATGTGCAGGGTAAGACGGATCCTTTAATCTTCTCTCGTTATCTGTCACCAGAGCGGCCCGTCATAACGTCCTTCTCCTTTGATCCGAATCCCGCCATCGAAGGTAGGCCAGCAACGCTACAGTGCATAGCAGCAGGAACGGGCCCGTTAACCACTACACTGTCCAAGGTTGGAGGAACAACAATCGCCAACTCTGATACCAAAGTTGTGCAATCTGTTGCTAAAGAAGACGAAGGCACCTACCGCTGTGACGTAAGCACCAGCTACCGATGCCAGGCTGCTTCAAATACTCTAAGCTTGACTGTCAATTGTATGTATTGTCTGTTGAAATCTATGTCCATGCAATCTCTGTCTTTTCCACTACAACGGTTTCATATCTTGAATTCCGTTTGGCTTCTATTGTTATGGGTACATTAGAGCAGATTTTGTATCACTGTGAAAAACTTTCCGCGCGTCCTGTGTTGTGATTGCACCGTGAATATTGATTGGTTAATCATTAATATTATATAATTCTTCATGTGGTGCCATACCATACGGTTGCCGTACTGGGTTTCCGCACATTTTCACAGCGGTTCGAGATCTGTTCTAGAGTAACGACATGGCAACGGCACGCAAATTGTGAACACTCATTACGCGTTTTGATTTAACTTTTTGTTCTGTCATGATCTCCCATTGTCCTCAATATTCTAATCAGTTGATTCCGTCATTTCGTAGTCTCTTACGTTACTAATGATACGATATATTCTTAAAAAAGCAACTGTACATGCCTGCAATTTCATGTGCAATTTTTCGTTAAGCATTGAACATTTGGCAAAATGGTTCAAGATGGCTGAAAACTGCGCGTCTTCAAGATGAAAATGACTTGCTCTTTTTCCATATACATCAAAGAAAGATGTTGAATCAAATGTTGAACTGGTTTAGCCCAGCATAGAACGCCGCTCTATGAAATGAAGGCATCTTACGCAAAAGGATATACAGTTGACAGCATTCACTAAAAATTGACTGAAGGAATAATTGATACCAAAAGAGAATATTTTTTTTATAAAATAATTCGGTTTAACAACGTTCATTCTCCATAGTCAAACCCCAGAACATCGATCTGCAGTCCAGTGCGGGCGCTAAGGTTTGCCTGGGTGACCTCATAGTGCTTAATTGCTCTGCCAATGCCAAACCTGCTGCGCACATATTTACGTTTTACGCCGTCAACAATGGCTCAGTAATCCAGAATGGCAGTGCCAATCAACTGCAACTTACGATGAATACTGCTGGGAATCATGCGTATGAATGCAAAGCGACAAATGTCATATCAACTGGAAACGAAAGTAACACTGTCAACACTTTAGTGAAAGGTAGCAATATGCATGGGTGTCAGACGAATGCCGTATCTTAGCCCTTTAAAACCAAAACGCACTCTCAAGTTTGGATCCCAAAGATCCAAACTTGAGACATATTTTTGTTTGGAAACAAAGGGCCTTGTAGTATTCTCATTTTTACGAAGTACGAAGGAGGGTACGAAGGAGTGAAGACTGCGTTCTAGGTATGGTTTCCTTTCCCCTCAAAATCAAGATGCACAATGATCGAAGAGGTTAATGATCCGTTCAAAGCGAGTTCTGTTCCTCATTTTTGTTTTAATTTCCATTGACATTTTCTTGTAAAAGAAATACTCCCCAGTCTTTCCATTGTAATTCGGATCTCGTACCGTCACATAACATAAGACTAATTGTCGCTAAACGAACGATATATAGTAAAAGGGTCAAATTTGCTGAGCTCCAAGAGATATAACAATAGGACTTCATTTATTTATATCTAGCTACGTCATTTGTTGTAAGGGCCTTGCAGTGACCAAACATCTACTCGTTACCTTCTAGTCCCACCAGATATTGTTAGCTTGCCATCAAGCAAAGTCGCTGAAGAAGGTTCTCAAGTATCTGTTGAGTGCGTTGCCACGGGGTCCCATTCATCTTATCCATTGGTCGTGAGTTGGAAAAAGATGAGTGACAGTACGACATACCAGGGTGCAAACCTGACCTTTCGCTCTATCCAGAAAAGCGACGAAGGTAGTTACGAGTGTATTGCCAACAATGGAGAAGAATGCCCGGAAAAGAAGGCATCATTACATCTCATCGTAAATTGTAAGTATGCATTTGACGGTGTCATATCGCTTGTGCACCTCAAATAAACATACTGAAGTGTTTCGAGATATCGCAGCGAAATACTTACGGCATTTTGTCGAATGCCGCAACTGACAAAGATGTATGACAGCTCCGACAAAGATGTATGACAACGCCGTTTAGAGAAGTTTCTTAACATAGGGGCACATTTTCTCCTCTTCTTTCTAGACAAACCCGAGGGCCTCTCATTGACCTCAGACGCGATTCGCATCCCCCGTGGCAGTAATCTGACGCTGACTTGTCGCGCAAGCTCTAAGCCAACTCAGTGTAACGTGGCGTTCCTTCAAGGAGGACTCCTTCTAGCAAACTATACCAACAAGAGTTGTACGGGTGCAAACGTGCGTCATACCATTCAAAACATTCAAAGCTGCGGAGAGGAAGTATTTTCGTGTGAAGTGTCGAACATTGTCGGTACTAGTCGAATAAACTTATCGATCGTTGTACAAGGTAAATTGGAGCTTTGTAATTGTTTACTGGAAATATTAATACCGACAGAGATGTGTATATTAATGGCATATAAATGAATACCAGATGCAATGATATGGAGAAAACAAAACATTTGCTTGACCATCTCAGGGATACATGATTTATTTGTTTTGAAAATAATAATGAGCGGGGGTTGTGCCTCAGCCTCCGCAATGCGTTTATTCCACCGCAGGCAGAGTATCGCCTATGATCCCCTTTGTCGTGTGCAGTTATATTGCGTGATATCTCATGAAAACAATAGACAATAACGTAAAACCTTATAGACTTTTAAAAACTCCAGCAGAGCAAGAAAAGCAAGAGAGAAACTAAATTGTGCTACAAAACGAAAACACTTCAGGGCGTCGTTGCATGTGTTTCACACTCTTCTTGAAATTGCTAATATTTATAAATCAATTTATAACTTGTTCAGAGCCGCAATCTGTGACGCTAGCTCAAGGAGGTCCTATAGAAACCATCACCGAGGGAGAAAACTTGGAACTAAATTGCACGGCGGGCGGATGTCCATCACCAGCGTTGAGTTGGATTCAAAACACACCATGGACGATCCTCAGTTCCACAACTGTAATGAAATACTTAACTCATACCATTGCTAATGCTACCCGCCATAATGAAGGGATCTACACTTGTTTGGCTTCCAATGGATCTGGGGTTCCCGCGCAGACATCTATTCGAATTGTTGTGTGTAAGTATGTCAACATTATAAGACTTTATCCAGAGGCTCATAAATTGGGGCGCTCGTCTAATTATTACGACCTAATTATTTTTAGAATGATTTTACCGCTGATAGTAAAATTTTTGTTACGTTTTATCGATAGATTTACAGACGCCTATCATTTACAGCCGATATGAACATGCAAGCACCGATTTCTTTTAATTAAGCAGGTTGTTTTCTGATGCTGTTGTTCTAATGTACGGCATAGAAACAAGAGTAAATACAAATCTAAAAAACTAGGTCTGTTAATATATATCAGAGGAACGCCTCTATCCGCATACTTAACTTGATGTTGCAGGGATTTCAATCACTGAGAGATATTTTA
This sequence comes from Scolanthus callimorphus, assembly GCA_033964015.1. Classification (NCBI taxonomy): domain Eukaryota; kingdom Metazoa; phylum Cnidaria; class Anthozoa; order Actiniaria; family Edwardsiidae; genus Scolanthus; species Scolanthus callimorphus. The sequence goes on along the minus strand of CM066923.1, from coordinate 11,924,389 downwards.
TGTCTTATTTGAACTTAACTAACTTAAGTCTTTTCTTCATTTCTTCGGAATCTAGTGTAGTGGATGATTCATTCGCAACAGCACTTTTAGCAACCACATTATTTTCATAACAAGGCATTATAAGAGACTATTCACTACTATTCTCTTTGCCTTTATAATATCCGACGGCAGTTGAAATGATATTTCAACAAACCTGAGCTTATTTTTTATGAATTTGACTGCATTTAAACATCAAACTAATTCCCAAAATTGTGACACTTTCATAATTCTTCTTTATCTGATTTTATAAGCTACAAGCGCTGTCACAATTCGCCCTGCCGAGTCCTTCGCCCAGCTGAATGAGTCAGTGACATTGACGTGTCTAGTACCTCACGTCACGACACCACGAGTCAGCTGGTACGACCAGGAAGGAGTCTCGGTCGGGAATCAGTCGCTACTTGTCCTCGTCACTAGCAGAATAAATGGAGGGCTATACACCTGTGCATATCTGAATACCGCAGGCCAAGAAATCCGCGCCACAGCACATGTGATTGTATCAAGTAAGTTAGTTGCCAGAACGCAGGGAGGGGTTGCCCGAGTTCCCGAGCCGGAGGCTCATGACATATACGCTCTACACGAAGATAACAGATAATACTAATCTTCCCTAATTGATAATCATTGAAAAGAAAATAAACTAATTAATACCAATAAACTGATACAAAAGGAAATGCAAAACATATTACACAATTGGTTTTTATGGCTGGAAAGCATACCCTAAAGTTTTTTAAGCATTTGCTGGAAGAAACATCGCAAAATAAGTCGCTCTGGCATTTTTCAGATGATCTATCGAGCCTTCTTTTTCCTTCTTCAAGGTCCAGAATATGAAGTGTACCTTTCAATAAGGTTCCCGGATGAGCCCTTCCAAGAGGATCTACTGGATCCATTCTCAAATGTTTATAAAGAGAAGTCACTGGATTTTAAAAAGCTGGTAAGTAAAACTGTGCGACTGGTTCTCGGTTCTCACTAATTTCATGTACTTTCCAAAGCGCTCTGGAATAAGCGCTATTAAAATTAGGTCCCTTTCCATCATCTTCAGAAACTGTCTATTTTTAGAAACACATTTCCTAAAGAGACTAGAAGACAACCTCCAAGCCACACGAGTAAAATACAACAAAGCTGGAGTAGTTCTATTTTGGCTTTGGGCTAACAAAGCAAACAAACACACATAAACAATGAAACATTGTTACTAAGAATAGACCCTTCTGACGCTAATGGGAAATACTTATTGCATAAGTAGACTGCTGCTCTCAGTAATAAACTCTGGATAATATTTACTGTTATCATTACTATGATATTTTTAGTATACACGAGAAAAGAGATATTTTCCGTCCACATCGCTCTTGGTAAAGTCGAAAATTCTCCTTTGTGAAATGCTTCCTCAATATTTCTGCTTCGCAGTGTTGTTAAGAACTAATAAATTCGTGACAATGAGTATAAAGTACGCCATACACCTTTTTAATACTATAGGCCTTTCGGCCAAGCGGCCATCTTCAATAGTAAAAAAAAACGATTACACAGTTATAAATAATAGAGAATAGTTGAGCTAAGGCTTTCCCCCTTTAGAACTAGAACGAAGCTTATGTTAGTTTTGCGGCTTAAGACTCAGAAACTTCGAGCGCGAAACACCGAGCGCGAGATTTCACTGCGGACGAAGCAAGGAAATCAACACTGCAAGATTGGTGGGAGATAGTGTAAGCGAGCATGCACATCCGGTGTATTCGGTACATTCCATATTTTCCCTAGTGACGACATGGAAAATACGAGTGTTTTAGTTTCCAGTAAAACACTGTCATCCATAAAATAAAAGCTTTAAATTTGATTGGCCGATAGCAGAAAATCTAGATCTCATCGCTTACTACATTTCTTCCATATAGAGTCCTAACGTAATAACGTCAAAAAAATGTTTTGATTTGGCAATAATTGTCCATTGATTTCGAGGCATATCGAACGAAAGCTACACAACAAAAATGTGTCAAATCGGTTGAAACGCGGCCAAGATATGGTCCGCTGAATGCATTACTTTCTTAAACAAATCACTGTATTTTTAGTTCAGTTGCAAACAGTTTGGAACTGAGTTCAAAATACAGTGATTTGTTAAAGAAAAGTATGTATTCAGCGCGGGACATATCTCGGTCACGTTTCAACAGATTCACCCCATTGTTTTTTGCATGCAACGTTCTTTGGAGTTGATCTTTCATTATTCGTGGCCAAAAATCTGACATTCGAAATTTTTCAAATTTGTGAAGTCATACTTTAGGACTCTATTCCCAACGTGATTCTCATCCAGAGCTTTTTCCCAGCCCCCATGACGTTTATAAGACGCGGCGATAGAAAGTTCCAACGTATTCTATGGTAGCGTATGATTAGCATATTCCCGCAACAAGAACTAGTAACGCATTATCAGTCCTAGTACTGCTTAACCACTGGGCAAGTGTTTTATTTTTGCAAGTAAAGCAAAACAGTAATTACAGACCATCAGTTGGCAAAGATTGACATAGGATATTTCCTTTTTTAGTAACGTTTCGATCCTGATATACAATTTCTTTTTTCTTTTTAGTTTGAAGATATTTACCGTAAACATGGTGTGTCCTCTGGAATGACAAACACAACAATAAAAGGGTTCAGGTAGGAAAATAGGCAAGAGAAACTCGTAATAGTAGAATTCATTTTCATTATATTCAGAGTTTCTGTTTTAATGAACCATATAATCAAAGCAATGCAAGTGCATGCTGGCGTATGGTTTTCGTAGCAACGAAAGAGGACAATCATCGCGACGTTGTACAGGAAATCCTGGCCTAGACATAACAGAACAAGTATTTGATTACCTCAAATGGTTTTATAAGAGCAAGAAAAAAATTAACACAAAAAAACGAAATCGCTGCTTTGAAGAGTAACAGGGAAGCAACGAATTGCAACTGATGACAATCGTTTCATTAACTTGACTAGGATTATTACGTTCTACCAACATAAGTGGTAGAAAACGTTCAAGAATACATTATTCGAGCTTCTGCATCATACGGTCGGCTAGAAACAGATAATACTTTGTTACTCTTTTGAATAACGTCGTTAAGAAAGCGTGCTCTTAAAAACTGAAAAAGTGGATCGAACCAATAATTTTACATCCATACCAATTAACGTTGAACCGCTATTACTAAGGCAGGTTGATCTCCAATAGTATTTGTAGCGAAGTGTGAGAACGTGCATTTGAAGAGTCTGTTTGATTGAATGTTATTTGACTGGATTGTTTGTTGCCAGGGACATTTTGATGCCAGGAATTTTAGAAGTAAATTTCCAGGCTTATTTATTTTGGGGTTTTACAATAAAAAAGACGCTCCGTCGGAATCCCTGCCATGTATACAGCGAGAACAACCTGGGGTTACACCCAATCGCAAAGTATCTTAGGGCTTTAATTTGTCAAGAAAATGCCCGTAAAGTTTGCTAGGCCCGGTTATCAGGTACCAACATATGTTTTGGCCTATTGGTTGTGTGTTATATTGGCCGGCCGATAGAAATCATCCTGTCAACCGATGCGAAATGGGTCGATCCATCTTAACTGTTTTTTATGTTGTTATAGAAAAGGCAGCACTGTAGTGGACGCTACATTGTCAATGAACGCTTTTGTAAAAGATCCGTTATTGCCATTCCGACAAGAGGCTGCAAGAAACGGAGGTTATTTAAACGGAAAGAGGGTTGATTTGATTTACTTCAGTCCTCTAGGTAAGGGATTAACATTCAAACATTCACAGGGCGAATGGTTCGCGGAGAGGGAGGAGTTGGAGGGGGGATGTGGCTCCCTCCCCTCCCCCGTTTTTTGTTCATTTTTCTTACATTTTCTAATATTCAGCCTCGATCCCCACACTTGTGATTCAAGTTAAGGTTATTTTGCGTACAATTCGAATTGATAAATTTGATTTTAAGGGCAAAATCAGTATTGGATTCGCATGCACATTATCATTAAAATAACATGTTGCGCGACAAGTTGTGTATTTGATGAACAGAAGCAATAAATAGAAGATAATGTTGTGCGACAAGTTGAGGAAGTTTGTGCCTCGTATTACCCCGACTTAATGAAAAACAACGCTAGCAGCTTTCTTTTTTATCATTCCAGTTCCCCCTTACCTTTACAACGTTACGATGGCAACCAACAGCCTGACTGCTGTGTGGAAATACTCCTTCCCGCCAATCAACGCCAGCTGCAGGGCTGAAATCAACAAGATAGACGACAAAAAATACACGAAGTCTTGTGTCGTACAAGGATCTACCATTTCTCTATCGTGTACAGTTGATGGTTTAGACAAAGGGAAGTCCTATGTCTTACACACGACATGTGAAAATATTTTCGGAAGTTCCAAGAACAGAACTTATGTGCAAACGATAGGTAGGGTAGAGTTGCGTTCCCTTGATTAATTTTAAGAGCTGTATTAGAGACTGCCTCTGCTTCAGCAATTTTCCATGTAAGCTATTAGTAATTGCCATTCTCGAACCCAGAGCTCTCCGGCTCGTCACCTCGCGGGGGAGGCTCTGGTGACAGCCATTGACGCATGTGCGAGATTTGATACAGAGCCGCTGAGAGAAACACCTTTCTGCGCATGCACCAACGTTTAAAATTAGCCAATCAGCGAAGGCCCTCAAATGGATGTCCCCAGATCCTCCCCTGCGAGCAGACGAGCCGGGGAGCTCTGGGTTCGAGAATGAGTAATTGCCATCCTTCCTTCAGCATGCGCATCTCTTACTCAGATGTCGCTCGTGCCTCGGCAGGCACAAATGGCTGTTCCATTAAATAACACAGGGTACTCATGTGCAACTTTGGAATTTCCACAGGGGTTCCTTCAGAATTCTGCGGGGGCTGTGCGGGAGCCTGGAAATTCAACAGGGGGAGAGCTTTTTTGAAGATGTGGAGTTCCTCAATGTCTTTTGGGGAACAGCCTAAATTCAGTTCCAAAGTGTATCAGTCGTTTAACTCTTCCTTGAAAGCACTGAAGTGGTCATTAGTTTTTCCAAACAAAACACAAAATAATTCCACTATATCCATTATTTTGTATAAAAATTTGTTGAACTACCGGTACCTGATCATCATCTCCTCAGTCAGCCAGTTATCAGTTCAATTTCTAATCTCTTATATTTTTTTGTTGATCTGTATTGCTAGGTTTGAAATCCTGTCCTTCAGAGAGCGAGGTAGAATGGATTATCACAGCTTTTATCATCGCTGGAGTTATTCTACTCCTCGTCATTTGCATTCTGGCAGCTTGTTTGATGTGCAGAAAAGGCACGTTTCCTTTCATATTTCGTGTGTTTTAGTCATTATCTATCGTTATCTGAAACTGTATTGTCTGGAAACTACAAGCAGGTTGTGAAATGCTCCAACTCCCCAGACAAAACCCTGAGCATATTCTATGCTGTGATCTAATCATAAGACGTTCTTGACGCCAACACGAAAATATAGTTTTATCTAAGCTCATTTGTATTAGAAACAGCGAGAGACGCCTTTATTTAAACCAAAATATAACTGCATGTTGCCCCACGGTAGTCATTCCCGGCTATTAATGAGCCCTGGAAACAACATGCGTACAAACTAAATATACATATATCTCATATAAAAAGCAATCTAAAAAAAATTGCTCGTGATAAACCGACGTATAAATGACCCTAAGCGGCGAGACGAGTCCGTAAATTCGTTTGGTATTGACCAAGATGCAAGAGCCTTTATGGAGCAAACGATGTATGTATCTCGTGTCGTTTTCCGTAACCTAGGAAAAATCTACACTAGAAGAGACTTTCCATTTCATTCCAGTAACTTGTGGACTAATACTCTCTTTCATAATTGTTTGTAGGTCGTAGGATTAAGCGATCATATAGGTAAGTACTGCTAATACCCACGCTTTCCCAGTCGAATGACGAAATCATGGTTCACTTATCAAGGGCGTAGCTTGAAAGTCTGACAAATGCATTTCAGTGGCTGACGCTGACCCTTGAGAAGAGGGGTGGCTAGCACAAAAGACATTACTCCCAATTCAGACCAAGGGGGTGGCTAATCTGAAGGCTATATCAGAAATATAAGAAAAGGGGGTGGCTAGCTACTCTAATCACCCCTCTGGATCCGCCGCTGGTTTTTATGCCTAAAGAAAGTAAAGGCAGATAAAAAGTCGCTGTTACTGCGGGTTTCCCGAGTCATTATTTACAATGTCTATGTCTATTAGTTTGTGCTAGTTTTACTACCTACAGTGGTTTAACATGTAAACCTGATCTGAGTCTTGCTGTAACTTTAGGAGCGACTTAAGCGAGGGGCACTGGCTCTCCAAATATTATAAATAGTGTTTAGCCGTTAAGCAGGAGGCAGCAACACACATTTCTGCAGAAAACAGCTCGAGTGAATTTGTAAAGCCCGATTGTTAAAACTGAGGAAGCCAATGTTGTCATTTTGGTGACGATTCTTTTCCTTAAAAGACTTGTGCCTCCCAGTTTATTAATTGTAATGATAATTGCCTCCACGTTGTAGCTTCTGTTCATATTTTTACATCCTTAAAATAAATTAAAATATTTATGAAATTATTTTCAAGTAATGAGTATGGATGGATTATTATGGATTATCTGACAAAATGGGATGAGGATGGTTCCGATTGTTTGGCACCTTCAATGAGGCTTCTATGAGATTCAAACAAATTGATCTAATTTTACTACACTTTTCCTCTATAGAAACACTATACTTTATCCATAATGTAAACTATTGCTTCACTGAATATTTACCTATACCTAAGAACTTTATGGAGTCTTTTTAATCTTTTTTTTCCAGCCCCACCAAGCGGTACACGGATGTGATGAGGAATTACGATAATGCAGCAGTGACATCGTAGAGCTGTGGATGAAGATCCACAACTAGACTTTCCATAACGGAGCTAGATTGGCGTTAAGAAGATAGACTTCTTGTGGTTTGATAGTCTGTAGTCTCAATAATAATTGCGAATAAAAACATAAATGCTACGTTGTGAAATGGAGAAAAAATTCGTTTACTTTCACAGCTCGCTCATTTCATTCGCTATTCGAAATAAATCTCGTTACATTCTACAAAAAGAGGAATAAAACGACTGAACCATTTTGGAGGTCACCATTGTTCATTGTGTACATAAATGCATACGCTAGGTCGTATGTGAAAAATTGATCAATTGTATCCTGTCATTAGGCTCGATTCCCAGCCTTTGTTGTGAGCCCGCGGTTAGTCCCCCCAACAACGGCTGGATCACTAGTCCGGTCTTTGGTTACGATCATCCAGTCAGATAATGAGCCTGCCCCATTTGGCGGCGTGAGTACGCTAACCGAATACAAAGGCTCAACGACTAAACAATGACGGCGTATGTAAACAAAGCTAAACAATTCCTAAGAGCTTGCAAAAACTGCTGTGGAAATTCTTTCAATGTCGCAACTCTCGAGTCGCAGCTCTCAAGAAGTTGCTTGAATGCAGAGATCTTATGGCGTTTCGGAGTACAGGCTTCGAAAATTAATGACTTCTGAAGGACTTTCTTCGCGTCATGATGCAGTGTGACGTCAATAGCCGTATTCACACTAGACGTAAAACCCGTCTGAGACGAGTTTCTCGTCAGAAAAAGTTCCTGCTTTATGTCAATTCTGCTCAGAAACGCTTGTTATCTGTCTAAACTTTCCCCTTCAAAAAAATCGTTTTCACGTGATCACAAAAGAACAGGGAACCATATCGAGAAACTGACGTCTCAGACGTGAAACTCGTCTCTAGTGTGAATACAGCTAATGACATATTTATCTACCAAACAATTAAGAAAACCCGACATTATATTTGGTCAAGTACAAACCAATTCATTGTTTTACGTTCTTCAATCAACACATCTGAGCCAATCAGATGCTTGTCCTGTATCTCCGACTGCAGTCGCGTAGCGTCCGCGACAAAAAACAATCGCGGTGCGAGGATTATTTCTCAAATGAAACATTCCTGGGTCTGTTTGGAACGTTTGACGATGTAACATAAATCGTTCTGAATGGTTAAAAAGCGTGTGTCAGCCGCCATTTTGACAGCAGATCAATATACCAAGTCCCAGAAACCATCCATTTCCATCGGCTGATTTAGATAATATACAGCAATGTTCTGGATTGAATTTGGTACATCAAATCTGAGACTTTGTTTTTAGATGTTGGTTTAGATATTTCTACACGTAATTCGTCTTCTAATTGCGAACGAAAACAATAGCAAAGGAGGCTCTTTAATTAGATATCAAGTTTGACAGACGACTGCATCTGATGAAACAGGACAGGAGCTGATTTGCAATTATGGTTTGAGAGGCGCAGTAGATCAATCAAAATAATCGATTTAAAGGGTCATTGTCATCATTTTACACGATTTTAGGGTTAATTTAGGTCAGATTCACAAGACATGAGCAACATAATCGTCTAGGTTTGTTAAATAACCTTTCAGCTACAAGATGAGTACACATTTTGAGTATTTTCGTGAGCTATCGAGCGGATGGAATTGGATTGTGAAATGACATTTTTACTTTCGTATCAGGCTGAACAGTTATAAAACTTGGAAATTTGGTAGCGAAAGCTATTAACTCTTATGTAAGAAAGTCTATATAATGCCAGTTTCAGTTTTCTTTCTTTCGAGGACATAATAACAGTATAACTAGGATTCTGGGTTGTTTATGTAGATCACTAGTCTTATTCTATATTTTGTTGAAACAACAGTGACAGTGCCCCTTTTAATGCATTGCGAAATAAAATCAAACGCTGGAAGTAATTTTACGCCTCCATATCTTTTAATTTTGCTTTTAGTTATTTTGTAAAGGCATGCTTCAATCTTCGCAACAAACGTTTCAACTAGAAAAGTGACTATTTCTAATTGTAGTGAATGTCAGAGAAATAGTAGCACCTATTCGTGACACGTACGAGGTAACGTTCAGAGACTCTGGTACCCAGGTTAGAGAAGGTTAGCGTATAACCACACAATATTTCAGATTCTAGCAGGAGCCTGATTCTAGTTAAATTATTTTTATAAACCGTATTCTTTTTTGGGGAACACATATTATATATTTAATAAAGCATCACAATAAACAGATTGATGAAAACTCGTTTGTTTAAAAAAAGTTTATTTAGAATTGTACAAAGGTTAAAACATTTCCTCGATACCTTATGCACACTAGCGACATAACGACATGAGCGTGCGCTCTTTTGCTCAAGTGTGAACATCCGACATAACATCGATATAACGACATAACGAAATAAGAGAAAAAATGTTTTTCTCTTATGTCGATATGTTCTTATGCGCTTATGTCGCTAGTGTGCACCAGGCATTACAGCCAAATTCGAAGCATCGCGATGATGCAGTCTAGAATCCGTGCTTTGGTTTGTCAATAGGCCATTTGCAGCTGAACAGTCATGTGCTTGTTATTTCGCTACAAGCCTATGAATAGACCTCTAGACTCCCAAAAAGTAAATCAACCGTGAATGACTGGGACGCAAACAAACTTTTTAGTTGACTTGTTTACGAAATTAAAATGAAAGAGAAGTATAGTCGAAGTGATTTGACCAAGTTCTTTATGAGCAGGTAAAAAGATTACAGATCAACCAGCACGTTTCTGATTGTTATGCGCCCAGTTCAACCACGTGACAGAAGGGCTGCAAAGGACCGATTGAAGGAATCAAAGCTACTTTACCTCTCTGCAAAGGTCTTGCTTCAATCATGAATTCCAATTCTTTGCTTAAGGGTTTTATTGCACCTAGTGTGTTTTATCAAAACGTATTTAATTTATGGGATATAGTTCTGTTATGTATCTGATTTCTAGAAATCGATCGTTACTCTAATCCGTGCTCTCATTTCTTGACCCACAAAATGACCCGTGAGCAAAGATGCTGTTTAAAACTATAAAATACTGCCTTTAAAAATCTCTCAAAGATTGAGATGAGTTTACGCAATCCTATTATAATATGTATACACCTAACTCAAAAAAAACATTGCAAACGCTGATTTCGTCATTGCCAAGTGGTATCTGCAGTTACATTGAAGTCTTCATCGAGTTAGACGTATACAATCTTTATATATAAAAAACATTGATCGGACAAATTACTAAATGCCCGTCACCTAAGCCACATGGGAAACACCATGTGAGGCTTAAAGAAGGGATTTGAGATAGCCAGGACAACGGAAAAGAAATTATTGGTCATCATTCCCGACCATCTAAAGCTTCCTCTTCTCGACATGCAGTGCAGTAGAAACGTTTGTGTTTTGTCATGAGCTAGCTTCGTCCATAGTCGTCTTATGTCATGATCTCCCTGTCAATCAAGGTCACTTTGCATAATATCCGTGATGTCAATAACTGACAAGCCGTGTAGTCAAACGGCGCTGGAGACGAGGCTAATCATAATCATTAGGCGGCATTTAGGAACATGTCCCGATCAACGTGGTGTATCATGGCAGATATATGCAGAAGTTTAATGTTTTAAATTTAAAGCTAAACATGGACGAGTACAATTTTTACCATGCCTGTACAGTAGTATGACATGGTTCCCTAGTCTATAGACTTCGTCCCCATCAAAGTTTCTCAAAAAAGGTGTACCGTGGCAAATATATGCAGTAGTGTCAAATTTAGAGGTAAACGAGAGTTTCTGCTACGTGGAGCACGCTACAGTTTTTGTTTTCACCATGGCGATAGTAGGTCATCGTTCCCTAGTCTCTAGACTTCTAATTAATAATATGTACCCGAAGGCGAAGTGATTATCGGCTATAAGTCAAAGTGAAAGAGAAGAAGCCATAATGTAACCTTTAACTGTTAAAATAGCATATTCTCTTGATACGTTATCGTGAACGTGCAGTTTTTAGATATTTTTCTGTATAACTTTTTATAAAATGGAAATATCTAGAAAATGTATCTATCATGAGCCAATCACTAGGAGCAAACAACATAGCTGTGTGACTGAGATAGCCCTCTTACACACCGAGCTATTTTTAGATCGGTTTTCTAATTGTTCTGACGCCGGCATCTCCAATGGTAAAAGAAGAAAACCAGAGATTAATAACGAAATGCAGCAAATGTGTCGTTTGGAATATCAGTTGCCTCAGCTGTGCTAAAAATAGATCGGTCTGTAATAGGTTTCTCTCCAAGGCAGTATATAGTAGTTGTTCACTCCTAGTGATGGGCTCCTGGTCTGTATGTTGAAACCGATTATTGTAAGTCTAGACTTTAGGCACATTCTCTATGTATCGTAAGTCATACAGCATTGAAATAATCGGCTTCAAACTGTTTTCAACTGCTTCTTTTAGAAGCGTCTTGCTCAATTTTGCTGTCGTTTTTTTTTGCCAAAAATAAGACGCCGTGTTTCAACAACCTGCAGGGCGACTTTTAGGAGAAAAGCTAACTTTTATATTACAAATTATTTCTAAGAAGAAAAGTACAGAGCGGATTTCAGATGAGTGTCGAAAACTAAACGCAAAGTAAATACACTTAGCCAATCAGAAACGAAAACCATTCAACAAACAAACCAATCAGAGGACAAAGTAAATACACTTAGCCAATCAGAAGCGAAACAAAATTCAGCAACTAACCAATCAGAGGACAAAGTAAGAACGATTGTGTTACTCGTGATCCAATTCTAATTGGCTGATTAAACAAAGATCCAAGACCTAAACCAATGGAAACGCGCAGAAAAAGGCAAGTCTGATTTACTTTCAACAGTCATCTGAAATCCGTTATAAACAACGAAAGTCCTAGCACCAAAGCCTGAATCAACCTCATTCTAAAAAGCCAATCAAATGGTCTGCTTCAATGGACGGACGAAGAGTGAGAACGTTCCATGTCAAGCAATCATCGATGCTTAAGGTCTGAGTAATAAGGAAATTTTGACCCAACATGGTTTACTCACTCCATTATTCCCAATGCATTAAAGCAACCCTTTTGATATTGATGGCTACAAAAGAAATTTCCTTTTACTTTAATGACTACAAATTTACATTTATTGTTCCCTATATTGTACTGTATTGTACTTTTCTATTAGATGGCATACATATCTAATTTGGGGTACACAGATGTAGCTGTGCCATCCGTGTCATCGGGCACGTGATTGGCATGTGACTGCTGATGATCAGACACGTGATCATCGCCCGTCTGATTGTCAGCCACGTGGCCATCAGACACGTTGGACGGCTGTTCTTGTTCTTTAGGTGTATTGGAATCTGTACTTGTAACAGGAGATTGATCATTATCTGCTGCTGTGAATGTTTTAAAGTCTGTTATGTCGGCGTACGTTGTTTCATGGGGAGAGGCAGCTGCCATACCGTTACGGCTCTCGTCTTTAGGTTTATAGCTGTCGAAGGATAAATCTGCGTACACCGTATCGCCTTGTCCTCCGTACAACTGAAAACAACAAAGAGAGTTCGAAAATTTTTAAATATATACGTATTTATACATCCAGCGACATTCTGTGTGTGTTGTTTCACAGGCAGCCCAAGCTTACAATCTGTGTATTAAATATGTGGGAACTGTAAGAATGAATTTTATATCGTTAATCTGAGAAAATAAAGATATTTAAGTATATCACATACCTTCATTTGCGTCTTTCTTCCTTCCCTTTATGCCACTTTGGGTTGAAATAGGTTGAAATATTTTAACCTTTTTTAAAAAATAACACGGCAAAAGGGATGCTCAGTACGATCTGCTGGACAGTTTGCGAGTCACGCCACTCTTCCGACTTCTTGCCGACGGCCCGAAACCTTGAAAGTGTAGCGATAAGTCCCAAGAGGGCTGGGCGAGAAAATTTTTTGCGCGCGAACGTCCCAAGGATTCTTCCCTGAGCCGTCACACAACGTCGATCACGGTCCAAGGTTTCGGGCCGTCGACAAGAAGTCTGAAGAGTGGCGTGACTCGCAAACTGTCCAGCAGATCGTACTGAACATCCCATTTGCCGGGTTAATTTTTAAAAAAGGTTAAAATAGAACGTGAAAAAAGCAAATTCGAAAGTTATAGCTCAGTTGGTAGGAAAGATACATCATCTGACTTTAATGTTTCTGAGGTCAAATGCCAAATAATTGAAAATTGAGTGGAATTCGGGGTCTCGAATACAGCTGGAAGCGTGTTTGTAGCGTGGTATTTGTCAAAATGGCGTCTGAGTTGCCAGCCTTCCAAAGTCTTTATAGACCCCGGGAGCAAATGTTAAAATGTCACTATTTCAACCCAAAGTGGCATAAAGGGAAGGAAGAAAGACTCAAATGAAGGTATGTGACATAAATATCTTTATTTTCTCAGATTAACGATATAAAATTCATTCTTACAGTTCCCACATATTTATATATCGAATAAGTAAACTGAAATATGCTAGTTGAGGAACTGCGTCCATCATAGTTTGTCTATCTTCTTGACGAGCTACTGTCTTGGCGACCTTCTGCCTTATGAAACAACTTTTTTTATATTAGCCCGTTGAATTAAGCAATAAAAGTACTTTCCGCGTGCTCTCTGGTTTCTTACAAACACTCGGGGAATGTTGGTCGAACTGATAAAACTCGAAAGACACTCGCCTGCGTCTCGTGTCTTTCAAGTTTTGATCAGTTCTCCCAACATCCCCCTCGTGTTTGTAGGAAACCAGAGAGCACGCGGAAAGTACTTTTATTGCTTAATTCAACGGGCTAATCATAAAAAAAGATGTTTCATAAGGCAGAAGGTCGCCAAGACAGTAGCTCGTCAAGATGATAGACAAACTATGATGGACGCATGTTCCTCAACTAGCATATTTCAGTTTACTTATTCGATCTGAAATGGAATCTGTTCAAAGACAATAGCCTAGTTTAATACCAATTATACTAAACGGTTTGGTGATTTATTTAAGTTTATGTTTATGTTTTGATTTCAAAGTTATAAACAAGCAGAGCGGATCTCATATAACTCTGAAACCAATTGCAAAATAATACACCAATTCTAAATAAAACATACAATAGTGATTGCAAAGCGTTTACCAATGAATCACAAAAGTCATTTGAAATCCGCTCTAGCAAAATTGCCAAATCAAAATGGAATTGATTATCATTATTTTAGTGACATACAGATGCCCGTTGGCATGCATGCAGCCAGCTCCTTGCACCACAATCCAGCGGTTTCTGTTCTGTTTCTGTTTCTGTTTCTGTTTCTGTTTCTGTTTCTGTTTCTGTTTCTGTTCTGCTCTTGCATACCGCAATACAGTCTACGGTTTACAGTTTGTGAGATGTGCAGTATAACAACACAATGTCAGTCCTGTCTCTCTCCCTGTTATTCCTGTTCCTTTGTACCCTGGGTTCCAGAGTCTCCAAGCTTCACTCGTTTCACTCGTTTACAAAACGCATATTTACTGCGACGTCTTGGCTTAGCGTGTCAGTAAACGAGTGAAGCTTCGAGCCTCTGGTACCCAGGGCAGTTCCTTTGCTGTTCCTGTACTGTTTCTGTTCCTGTTATGTGCCAGTTCTTATTCCTGTGATGTTGTTCCTGTTCAGTCATGACCTGTTCTGTTCTGTTCTTTCTTTTATTTTTAGATGGGGATGTAAACAAATTTGGATAGAAAGAAATATGAAAGGGAACGTATGAAAATAGGACGGCATAGGAAGTAAAGTTTAAGAAACGTTGCTGGTTGTGGTAGCAAGGCATCCTAGGATCGTGCTAGTGTACCTTTAATGCATCACATGCTTAAAGGTCCAACGTAGTTCGATCGCCTCCCGAAAGGTCGATGAAAATAGAGTGACCCTTGAGCATGAATGCATTCAAGAAGGCATGACATTGTGCTATGCTATAGAGGTGGTGCGATGTAGCGAATTATGCTTGGCATGCATGTAACTGTGATTAAATGAAACTTTAGAGAAAAGAGAAAGGAATTGAAGGAGGGACAGGAAACTGTGTTTGAAGGTCGTAAAGATATGGGATGGCAATTAAACTGACCAATTTTCCGATCATTTAGAACTTTATCTTACCTTGAATTAGAATTTTTAATAATCTCAGTTGGAGATCTGCAATGTTTACAAATTAAAAGGTTATACTTTCTAGTCATGCGCTTGGCAAATAGGGCGTCACCAACCTGGACCAAAAAGCAATTAGATGCACGCTCTATGAAGGCCGCCAATCGTGGTAGCCACTTAATGCATTAATTATCGCATTAATTGTGCTTTTTTAGTCACATCCCACTAAGTTTTCTATTAGCAATGCGGCATTCTTGGTTAACGTTCTTGTAGGCTATAGGCTATAAATTATAGCCTGCTAGTAGCAGCAAAACGTGTCGGGTTTGACAGAGCGGAAATGACCAAAAATGAAATGTCTAACTTCGCCATATTTAAATATATAAGCTCAAGATTCCGTATACAAAGAGTTTCTATGACCAAAAGCATAATTCCAAATTTTCAAGAAATTTGAAGAATATGAATTTTAGATATGATTGAACAAAGTTTGCAGAATTCCTGATCAAAGTACCAATTCTCCCATAAATGGCACAGAAACCAAAGTGTAAACCCTAATATCTCAAAGACGGATCCATTAGAAAAAAGTCATTTTTGATATTTTGTTTCTAATAAGACAAGGAGTCTGTATGCAAAAAATCAAGCTTTTCTGAGTTAACCTGACCTTATTATTTGAAATTTAGTGATCTAAACAGGTCATTTCCGCTCTGTCGTCGGGTTTAAAGCCATGGCAAGCAAAAAGCTTTTGGAGCACGTTTGTTGCGCATGTTTGTTGCGTATGTGTGTACGCCCTTTTCTTTTAATTAATGGCATTTACCAACTGGGCAGAAAAATAAGAAAAAATGTGTATTTCGCTCTAAAAAAGAGTACAGGAAGGAAGTATACTCCAGTTGTATTCCTCCAAAGCAAACCAGTATGCAGTAATTTATTTATATTGCCATGCAGCTTTAGGTGTGATGCTTAGTTAGAATTCTGCTCCTCCTCTCCTAGAATTCTGCTCCTTCCGTTAAAAGCGAAACCTTAAGTTGTGCTTTCCCGTTAGTGTATAATTTCTCGTTTATTTATAATTTCTCGTTAATTTGGTGCTTAACCAAGATAAACATTTATAATTTAAGTGTTTATTACTGCTTATACTCTATCTGATCAATTCGATATATAAATCTTAGGGAATGAGGCAGAAGGCCCATGTGATGCCTTTTGTTCTATTCCGCTAAGCCTCGGACACAAGGGAAATTTTAATCATTTTAAAATTATTTGGGATAGTAAAACAGCCCAAGTGATAATATAAACGCTGCCACTTATCGGGGAGATTATGATTGCTTTAGATGAGTCAAATAAGTCGCGGCAAAAAATTACCAACCCGACAAATCGCAGCACTCAAATCAATGCATTTGTATAATATCGTAATTTCTCTCAATAGCTTACAGCAGGAACCCATAAGTAGGAGCTTTTATCTAACCTATATAGTCGAGGCAGCGCATTTCCTGACCTAGTTATTTTTAGATGCAAATTTGCATTTTAAATTTGTTTCTGATTCCCCAAGAGGTCCGCACAGTGCCGAAACACAAGATTGGGGTGGAGGCCAAAACACGGTTTTTTGGGGTTATTTTGAGGTTGGGACTTCTGCTATAATTGTTATCCCAGAAACCGAACTGAGTAATAAACTACTTTAGACATTTACATGAGGAATTTGACTCACAAAATCAGTCTTCGCTTCTTTCTGTCATGTTTATCGATGGAGATAATTTATACAATATTGAGACTTGGAAGCTGACTGGACGCTGATTGGACAATTTCTACAACGATTCGCGCCAAATTTGTTCTAAAAATAGATAGGTCAGGACAAGAGTGGATTAACAAGAGTTAGAATCTTTCGTACAGTTTTTGTCCACATCACAGTCAGAACAGTGTCTATTTTTAGATTTGAATTTCGCGCGCGAAAGTATTCGAATGCTCAGGTTCGAATGTGCGTATACCCAATACACAACAAATAGACAATATCCTACCTTATCTTTGCGACTTTAAAGGTTTTTCGATTCATCTGCGATATAATTTTAGGCTGGATCTCACAACTCTTTGCGTGGCGAGAAAGTGGGAACCCTGTGGATGACGAATTTTCGCGGGAATCCTAGTTCTAAAAATAGACACTTTTCTGACTGATTCGGGCGTCTTGGTCAGGAAAAACGCTGCCTCACGGACCCAGTACCAAAGATGAAAGCTCCTAGATGGGCTCCTGCTTACAGTAGATATTTCATACCGGTTTATATGACTCCACGCTCGACACATTGACTTTTGGAACCGGCGCACCATTCGCGCTATGAGATTGACCACTGGCGACGTTAACGGCGGCTCTAGGATGGTCGCGGTCCATCCGCCTCCTATTAAGAAAGAATTCAAGCACACATTATTTATGTTATTTATATCAATAGAGCATCTTTCAGATGACTGTCGAACGTAAATCAGACGTTTTCTACCCGTTACTGGGGAGTTTGAAGGCCCATCACCAACCGAGACCCTTGGCGAACTCTTAGTCCATCAGAGCACACGAAAAACAATGGATCAATTTGAAAACAAAAGAAAACCGGGCGCAAACGCTCCCGCTACGACGGCAACGGGAACGACTCGCTAAACTTTGTGTAGGCGTTTGTTCATATTTTTCAAGATCAATAGTTTAAATTTTTTTCCTTTGCATTCTAACCTCGATAACAGCAACATCGCATCCATTCTCAAACATATCAAAGAAAAATACAGCAAAATCGCCAACAACGTCCCCGTTCTCGCCAGAGCGTGAAACAAGGGAGTTTCACGTTCCAGTTTAGAAGAAAAACAGTAGAAATGCACTTTATTTTATGGATTTGCACGACGCGAGCATTGTACTCTGTAATAAAATGTATTGTTATTTGCCGCTGCCGTTCTTGTTGCCGTTGTCGCAGTTTTAAAAAGTTCCTTTGAGTCGTTTAATCAGTCAATGAGACTGCAAAGAAAAACGCAGTGACTTGTTGTCTTTGGTCGCGACTAAACGAAAGTCGCATACTTCCTCCCCTGATTGCTTTGTTATTGAATTTGTTTCATTTCTGATTGGACACGTTTTTGTATTACTCTACGTTTAGTTTTCGACACTTATCTGAAATACGATCCTAGCATCAAAATGGAATGAGGAGAATAAAAAACGCATTGTCCGCTTTTTAGCCAATATTGAATTATACAATACCAGAATGTATCTGACAATATCGAAGTAGTATATTTAAGACAGGTTATTTTACAACTTCGTGCAACGTTTGGCCAACATTTCGAAATATCACAAAAGACAGAGGACTGGGTTCGCGCCGCCACGGAAATAAGCTGTCAAAAATGGAAAAATTCTATAAAATCTATATAGGCTGCGATTGGCATCACCATTTTAGGTGCGAAAAATATGTCTATCTGTAAAAACTAAATTTATTTTACCGGGACGATAATACACGAACACTACCATGAAGACCTTGAAGAACACTACCATGAAGACCTCAAATGAGACTCATTTTTTTTATTTCGAGTAACAAGATTTTTTGCCCCTTCCTGGCAAAATTGCTCGAAGTTCTAAAAATCTGTCTTAACAGTTAGACTACGAGTTCGGGGAGAAGCCGAGTGTTTCTATCCGCCGATAAAACACGACAGCGAGTTTTGTAAACTACTTCTAAAACGGTTGCCAGTAATAAATCATAATTCCAAGTTTGGTTTAAAAAAGGGAAATAAATTTGTAAAAACTACTTCATTGAAATCGAGATATAAGAAATCTGATATAGACCGGATTCAAGTTGTATTGTTTAGCTATTGTGAAATGGCAAACAAAAGATTGACAATGTTTACATGTTAACGAGGCGCGTAGCGCGTACAGTATTTGCCAGTTTCTTGGCGATCTGAAAAAATCGCAACGGCATCGCAGTGGAATTTGAACATGTTCAAAACGCCTGCGACGTCGCGGCGACATCGCAAGTGAAATCTCCATAAGATCGCCGACCGTTCACACGGCGCGATATGACATCGCCATGGGATCGCCACAGAAATCGCACCTCAAATCGCAGCTGAAATCGCGCCGTGCGAACGGGCCTTAAGAAATTGTACTTACATTCTTGTGCCATCCTCATCAAAATCTGCAAATAAAGAATCAATTTGAGAAATGTAATTTACACGTGAAGTCAGATAATAAAGAGTCGATACATCATGGTCAAGAGACACATCGACATCAGCATAACAACACCCCTACCATGAATATACTTGTCGTATATTTTGGTTCGTTATAATCATCTGTTCAAGAGATAAGGCTCCGAAAAATTGTATGTTGTCATTAGATGTCAGGTCAGACAAAATCTTCTAAGCCCAGTTTTTTATGACTGACTGATACTATTATCTCATAACTTTTGTGAAAGAATCGAGTACTCCCACGTACCTTGTCTGAATTATTAACACATTTTTCTCTCTTGCTGACGAGCTATAATGTGCCTGTTCTCGCGGGCCAAATTAGCATAAAATTTTGAGCCTTGAATATCTCCTGTTAAAAAGAGCAACTGCTCAAGATCAACGGTATCTTTAATTATGTTCAGTTTTAGCCCGATTCAAAGAAGGAGGAATCCATTTCCCTCGGCTCATATAGGGAATGCAATGCAATATTTACTAATTCAGTCAATAAAACATTCCTGGGTTTCATTGTGAGTGCCTGGGGCGAATCTTTTAATATTAAAAGTATCTTATAGTATACAAAACGCCGAAGTTTGGTGCTAATCGGGTAAATACTGAGCGAGATACAGCTATTCAAAAACTCCAATATTTAACAGCAATGTATGAGAGTCCGGGCATGGCGTCCGGCAAACCATTAAAAAAAATATTATTTAGTTTTGAAGTTTTTGAAAGGCTGTATCTCGATCAGTATTGTTCCAAACAACACCAAACTTCAGCATTTAGTATACTTCAACGTGCTCATTAATTCTTGCTATTTAGATCGAATGTGTACATATAACATTAAAAAATTCGCCCCAGACACTCACGTTATGAAACCCGGCAATTAAACTTTTTGGAATTTTATACATTTTCACTTATTCGATAACTTTTAACGCCAAACGTTTTTCTATATCCTCTATCCATGATAGGGGGATGATTAGCACTTTGTAAAGGAATTATGAGCTTACCTTTTGTACTTCGGCCTTTTCGTCTGCAGCAGAACCATACGCACAGTATAAGCATTACCAAGATGACGGCCCCACACGCCACAATAATCACAATACCGGGTACCATTCCAACACCTGAAATAGCAAAACAATTAACTTTCCCAGAAGGGTCTGATTCAGTTACGAATGTAGGGGCGTATCTCTCCACAGAATTAGTTGCTACGCATGGGTTCCCTGTGGCATGAAAGCACGCGGCGTCGCCCAAACGCACCAACCCGTCGTTGTTCCAGTAAAAGTATTATCGTCAATAAGAGATAATCAAATGAGTTTTCCTTTCACTTTTTTGTTTCTGTATTATCTTTAACGCTGACTATGGAATCTTGATTAAGTCAGAAATAAAAGAGTCATCGAAAAACATTCATATTAGTGAAACGGTTTGAAAAATCTATAACCATACTCATTTCCTGTAAATCATCATAAATATCATTGTATGTTTTCCAAAGAAAATTTATATTGTGATCACGTAAATTGCTGACGCAAGAAACAGGCTGTTACCAATTAAATATTAGCCAAGAAAGATCTGAAACATGTCACTGCACCCTTATTAATGGTATATACTAGTTGAAGCTCCTGCTCCAACACTTTTCTATTGAACATGGCTGCAGTTGCAAAACCAAACGTTATAGCCGTTTACCACAAGTAAAAGGTCCACTCATTTTTCCTTAACGACTTGGCATAGAGTCGTCTTGTGAGTTGAAAGTTGACGGAGAAAAACTCGTTCAAAATTTCAAAGGCTGGACGACTGAATGGGCTCCCCATCGACAAAGTCTCGGAGATAGTTCAATAAGAATTCGGAAGGTGTTCATAAAGATTTTTGAAGGTATTTGGGAGGTTTCATTTAAAAGGAAAGGTTGTTGCGGTTGCGAAGTCTTTCAGGTAAGCACGGTATATTTGCAATATTATTGAACAGTAATATCAAAAAGTGTTCAGATGAAGGACACTATAATAACAGTTCTGTCTAGACGGTTCGCATTCTTAGCAAATCGTACCGTTCTCACAATGTGTCCCATATCTGAATGATAATAGAACATTCACACTTGTAGCCATTTCCAGATTCTACACAGGTACTGTCATATTTACATGGACTTGAAAGGCATGGTTCGACTGCAAAGGAAGAGACACACGAAATACAAATTACAATTAATTTAGCAAATTATTGTAACATAGAACAAAACTGTTTCAAATTAAATGGAAATGAAACATAAAATACGCTACATGATTAATAGTGATGCGGCGCTAGAGGCTGCCGGTTGTGTTTAAAAAGTTACATGTACTTGTGACAATCCTTTTACCCTGGGAGTGTTCATGTTGCCAAATATCGTCTGTAATGTGCCTATACTACTACTGCTGGCCCACTTATAGACTAATCCACCATAAACAATTGCTCGGTGTATTATGGCCTTCCGTTAAAATTCTCCGATCTTGAATCGACTTGGCTCAGTGTCTACAAGCAGAACATTAGCTATAGCAAAACTGATCTGAAGGTTGAAATAGAAAAATATCTCCTTAACAATGCCTTTCTGCAGAGTTAAACATGCTGAAGCTAAGCGCCAGCTAGGATTATGGAATTCGGATCACGTACGTCGGATCATGAAGTCGTCGTGCACGACTTCGGTGGTTTGACCACGTGGTGGAGAGCATCAAGTTTAATCTCCTCCATCAGGAACTTTGAAGTTGAGTCAGGCTAAGGACAACTTTGTCTGAGTTGATCACGGATGACTTAAAAAGGTGTATGGCCTGTCAGCTGACTTGACAGCGGATCGGGTTGCCTGGAAGAGGGCTGCGACAGCCATGAGACGTCATACCCGCTCACATGTGGGATAATGACGTTAACGGAAAGTGAGTGAGTAAGTGAGTAAACAACAGAGAGCTGACAACCTGCGTTTCAACATTCCTCTATCAAGAACAAAATATATGGTATTCACCAAGCTACTTAGCACAGCCATTGACGTGACCTTCCCTTTAGGAAAGTCAAGCTTTCCTCTTCCGACAAACCCAGGATAACGGCCAAACTCAAGTCTCTTATTGCCAGTAGGCATGCTGCCCTTTCAAGCTTTGTCTCCAGTACGAGTGCTCTATAGCTAAAACGCATTATATGATGGCATCTGGATACTGTCCTTTGGTACAGTCTTTCATCAGTTTCTCGGAGATCCTACAGAAGATTTCACTTCGTCTGTACCATCCGAGCCTTTTTCCCACACCAGATGGCTTCTTGATTGACAACGTTACAGCATATCGAGCGCTAAGGGAGGTCAAGGCCAACAAGTCGCTTGGTCCCGACTCTACCCCAACAGGAGGGGCCTGGAGGGACTTTGTTTTTGCGCCGGTTGTGCATGATAACTACAGCGCGTTTATTACTCAAACATTTATTCCATCTCAACTGAAGGTGTCCATCGTGGCGCTTATTCCCAAATACAGCATACGTCCCAGTTATACAAGGTGCTCGAAGAATCCACCTTCAAATCCTTTTTGACCGCTAGATGCCAAGTAGTTCGCAGTGGCAGGCCGATCTTCCGCCCATACACTTGTTTGTTTGTTGCCCTATGTAAGAGTATTCGTCATCGACTTCAGCAAGGGCTTCGACCGGGCAATTTCTTGCACTCAAGCTTTTTGTAGTAAACGAATCTTTTACCTTCTAAGTCAACGCCTTTCTTCTTTAAAACCAGCAGTGTGTAACGATTGGAAGACATCTGTCATCTCTCCTTCAAGGGATATTCCCTAAGGCACGGGGCTCGCACCACTTCTTTTTCGGATACTACTGATTCGTCTCGCAAAGGTTTGAGCTACAGTTGGAGCTACCGTGCAAAATATGTTGACGATACCTCTCTTCTTTGATTAATACCGCGGAACTTTTCCAGCTACTTACCTTAATCACTATGCATCTATTAAGTGCAATACGAGACTGAATATCAAAAACTGTAATGAATTCTCAAATGTAAATTTACGAATATGAGTGCACTATTTGTTGGAGACCTTATCAAAAAGGTTTCGACACACAAGTTACTTGAGATCCAAGATCTCGATAACCAAGCCAACCAATCAACGTAACAGCCATCCACAAACTTATATCAGGTAGTCAGTACCGCTCCCTAGTCTTCCGTTTACTGCTTTTGTATAGTAGTTAGTGGACATTTATGAATAAACCATAATAGTATCACCCAACTAGTGGACTACTGCCAATGCTGCATTCTGACTGGCTATACGCTACTAGAGGACCATTACCAATAGGCCTCTAGTCCGATTTTTGGCCCAAGCTTTTTTTTAAATATCTATGCTATGGTTAGAATAGCTCAAATAAGATATCCTGAAAGCTTTGGATTAATACGATAATTCTGGAGCGAAGTTATCAGGCCTTTAAAGTTGCACATTTTATAATGTTTGTATGGAGGTCGGGTAGATTGTGTCCGAGCCTCATTCAACGTCTCAAAACGTAGCAAATTCTAGCGGCCTATTACTTTGCTCCTAATTATTGCAATACCCCAAAATCATCATGATTTCTTAGATTTGGGGTATTATGGCTAGAGCAAAAAAAAATGTGGCGGGAATACCAATAATTGCGTAACTTCTAAATTACGGGGATTGGTCAATTCCAGAAAAGATAAAAAACATGCAAAAACATATACTTATGCAATACACAGTTTACTATGATAACTTACTGAAAGGCGTGATCTTTATGGACGCTGGATCCAATGTGAAATTCCCCAAAGTACCGTTAGCTGTGGCATTAGCAAATGTACGCCTGATTTCGCTGAGGAGCATAGCTTTCGGCAGTGTAGTATCCGCAGTCACAATAACACTTCCCCGTCTGTAGGAAATCAAGACGTTAATTCATGACGTTAATTCATGACGTTAATTCATGACGTTAGTTCATGACGTTAATTCATGACGTTAATTCATGACGTTAGTTCATGACGTTAGTTCGTGACGTTAATTCGTGACGTTAATTCATGACGTTTATTCATGATGTTAATTCATTACGTTTATTCATGATGTTAATTCATGACGTTAGTTCATGGCGTTAATTCATGACGTTAATTCATGACGTAAATTCATGACGCTAATTCATGACGCTAATTCATGACGACACTGCGATGTTCATGATCTGCGGACATTTCCGAACGCCAAACTGCGTTTTGACTTCCGTCAATCAAACCTTGTTTAAAAGGTCAAGTCAAGTCAAGTCCACGTATGTTTTCTGAGTTTGGTTTGCTTTTTACAGTGAAAAATTGTGTTTTTCAGCCTAGCTAACCCCTAAAAACGCCCACAGTTGTTCACTCGTTTGATTGACGGAAGTCAAACCGCGGTTGGTTTATTGGTCGCTTTAGAGTTCGCAGAATTATAATATAGATTTAGCCACTGGCTAAAAGCGGAGTTCGTGGTTATAATTTTCTACGTGAATGAAAGGGATTCCCATGTGTACATGGTTTATATGGTTGCTTTAGAGTCGTCCCTTCACGAGATATTAATTTTTCAAGCATAGATGACGTCATCGATGACGTTATATCACGTGACCACTTCATTTCGCTCATCTGGTGGCCTAGACTACACTACCCGAGTTTGGTTCTTTTAGAGTCTTCCCTTCACGAGATATTAATTTTTCAAATAATAATATTAAGTATTTAAGTATCAAGCATAGATGACGTCATCGATGACGTCATATCACGTGACCACTTCATTTCGCTCATCTGGTGGTCTAGACTACACTACCCAAGTTTGGTTGTCTTAGAGTCTTCCCGTCACGAGATATTCATTTTTCAAGCATAGATGACGTCATCGATGACGTTATATCACGTGACCACTTCATTTCGCTCATCTGGTGGCCTAGACTACACTACCTAAGTTTGGTTCTTTTAGAGTCTTCCCTTCACGAGATATTAATTTTTCTAGCATAGATGACGTCATCGATGACGTCATATCACGTGACCACTTCATTTCGCTCATCTGGTGGCCTAGACTACACTACCAAAGTTTGGTTGTCTTAGAGTCTTCCCTTCACGAGATATTCATTTTTCAAGCATAGATGACGTCATCGATGACGTCATATCACGTGACCACTTCATTTCGCTCATCTGGTGGCCTAGACTACACTACCCAAGTTTGGTTCTTTTAGACTCTTGCCTTCACGAGATATTAATTTTTCTAGCATAGATGACGTCATCGATGACGTCATATCACGTGACCACTTCATTTCGCTCATCTGGTGGCCTAGACTACACTACCCAAGTTTGGCTGTCTTAGAGTCTTCCCTTCACGAGATATTCATTTTCAAGCATAGATGACGTCATCGATGACGTCATATCACGTGTCCGGGTTACAGCACCCCCCTTGTGGCATAGACAAAATATCCCAAGTATGGTTGTCTTAGCGTGTTCCCTTGAGGAGATATAATTTTTTCTTTGCATACCACAGGGTTCCCATGTGTACACGGACGACGGACGGACGGACGGCGTACGCTATAGGTTTAATACCAGAAAAATAAAGAAAAAACCATATCTCCCGAAGGGTAGCTTCTATAGAAGCCGAACTTGGACAAATTTCCAAAGACCATAAGAGGAACTCTACACCAAAGTCACGTGCCCTTACGTCATCAATGACGTCATCAAAAAGATCCATAATGCCCGTGACGTTCAAAAATCAACTCGATAGTATACTATACGTTTTTCTCTTAGGTATGGTGCTCCGCAAGCGCGGGCCTTCGGCCCGCGCTGGAGCTCCGCTAAAAATCGCAGTAATTCATGATTAATGAAATAAGGGATATGAAATAGATGCCATGCCATGCCTTATCCTGTTTCTTTTGGTAATTTATACATATAATATAAGAGCCTGCGATGTTTTTGTAAACCAGTGAACGTTCCGTTCTGGCTTGGATGGGTTGCTTTCTCATGCGACGTTGAATGATACGTATGGGGATCCACTCAGCGCCTTCGGCGCGGGGAGTTCCGCTATTAGTCTAGTCGGAAACCTCTTAGAAATGCAAATGCCTGATTTAAAACAATGGCGATTGTATTTTAAAGGAGTTTTTCCAACAATTGCGATGAAACACACCACATCTTTTGAATAGCGCTTGTTGTTGTTGTGCTAAAGTCACGTAGTTCAAGAAGAAAAGCGACGTCTCTATGTTCATTTCAGCGTTTTATGCTCTCAAGTACTTACGAGAAGAGAAACTTGATTTCTGCACCTTGAGGAAGGAAATCCAGGAGCTGAGAAATAACACATTTTGATTCATTAAGCAACATTGCATTCTGGTTTGTACCATATTTTGTAGCGTGACAAATCACTATAAATACTTTTGAAAATAAGTATTCCTTAAGTGCATACACCCCTACCTCGAGCCAAATTAGACAAAAAGTCGAGAAAGCGATGTTTACGATTAGAATATTTTGTTTTGCCTCGTGAGACCGCAAATGATTTAGTCCTGGGCCGAGTGACGTTGCCGGAGGTATTGTTTTCGACAAATACCTTCGATGACGTATCGCCTGCCTTTCGTGCGAATTTGTAATTGTGACAGCGAAAGTATTTATCAGTCACTCGGCCTTTACTGGCCTCATGGGCACAGAGCGCCAAATAGGCGGAAATTTGTGATATTTGTACACGATGCTGCTTTATTTTGTTAGCGGAATCTAGTCTCCAGAAGCTTTGAATAATTCTATAAAATACCATGTGTTTGGTGGGAGCTAGGCAATGCCTATAACGATCTAAACCGAGGGGAGGTTGTTTTGCTGTGTCTTATCCTCACCAGGGGCAGTAATCGTTTTGCTAAATTGGCATACTCTTGGGAAGTCTCGTCCAGCAGGTTTGTGTTGAACTCTTCGTTGATGATTTCAAAAACTATTTTATATCTTGTGTGAAGCGTGTCTGCAAAAAAAGAAGAGAATACCACAAATACCTCAACCCATTCCTAGAAATCATAAACAACGAGTAATGAGGTCCCACAGGGAAACTGGTTTCTAGATATGCAAGCAATTATGGTAGATGTAAATATCACGTTTATTATATAAACACCAATGAAATACCGGGTGGTCTCCCTCGTGAAAAACTTGATATCTTCACACGCGAAAATAACACACCTGCCTGTGCCTCGTGTTCGATGTTTAGGTTTTACTCAAATAAAATTAGAATTTGGTAGTTTATTGATATTTATATAATATAATAAACACAACATTACATGGCCGCTTGGATACTTTTATCTTACACAAAACGATAAAATTCGTATCTCAGCGCGGCCATGTAATATCCTCTATATATATAGAGAGAACTAAGATTCGATCTTTATAGGATCTTTATTCGATCTTTACAGTCTGAACTCATTTGCATAAACAGGGTCTAGATTCAGAGTGTTTGGGAGAGCTCGGAAATTATCACTCGGAAATAATATTAATAGCGGACAACATATGAAGCCTACTCAGACAATTTGAAGGTTATACATTAATTCCGTTTTCAAAAAAAACCCTTAAATTTGAACATTTTGCCAATATTTGTTTGCTAAGAGATAGATCATGGTGTGTCACTCCCTAAACTGAATACTTGCTGATTTGCAAGAAAAAATACATTATAAATATTTAGCAAAAACAACAAGTAGCATACAAAGATCACAATGATTTCAGGTTATCAATAAATTTATAACCTTTATAACTAAGTATGCCTGAAAACCTAATAACTTGTTGACAAATGTTATCTTGTTTGTATTTAAAGCAAACTGAGCCGATATATGTAATTTCGTATTTGACCTGTGCGTTAACTCGAAGTCGTCCGATTCACGTAGATAAATCACACCTAGATAAATCACAAAATAACTACGCCTCGAATTTGTCAATTTTACACTAAATTCTATATAAAGATAGATATAGACAGAAGCACGAGTTCACGCAGTTATGCGTCTAGTTATTATTATTTTGTTATTGTCATCAAGGATATACTATAGTCTAATGATTGCTAAGGACAACTACCATTTTCAGTTTCTGAGCTGAAAGGGAGCCTGTCGCGCAACTGCGCAGCTCATCTGCGCATCTCTTAAATCAAAGAAGTATCGGCCCGTATAGTCTAGTCGGTAGAGGGGGTCCAAGGACACCCCCCGAAACTAGTAACGAGACATACTTTTTTGGAATCCTTTGTATGTCTAGAAACTGGTTTTAGATGTTAGCAGCTCGAAAAAGTTTCCCACGGCTCTAATTTTGCCATATTTTATGTTTTTTAATTATATTCTTTCGTTATTCATGAGGCAATTTTATGGACTGTAGCACTGTTCATTAAAGCTCTTCAGATTCTCAACCTATATCGATCTTAGGAATACTCTGATCACATGTAACACAAGGTAAATCGTCTCAGCCTTTATCGTCACATACGCATATCGTTTTGGTATTTCCTAATAGAAATACAAAGGCTGACAGGGTCTTGAGATATTTTCCAATGCTTGTGTCTTATTAACTGATATTTAGAAATATCTATCAGTAAGGAACGTAACTTGTATAAAACGGGCATGCAAATTGTACGTATGTGTTTATAACAGCATTGTGGTAAGGCTGGAATGTTTTTCTGAACAGCGCTACAGTCCATGAATTGCCTCATTGAATAACAAAAGAATCTCATTAAATAACAAATTGTCGCAAAATAGGGCCGTGGCCCACTTTTTCGAGCTGTTAACATCTAAAACCAGTTTCTATACATCCTAAGGATTCCAAAAAAGTATGTCTCGTTACTAGTTCCGGGGGACGCTCGTGGACCCCATCTACCGACTAGACTAGTAACGATGGGCAGCGAAGGCCAAAAACCTCGAAAACAAATCGTATATAATCTCGCTACTCCTTTTAATTAATCAGGCCATGCTTTTTAGCTTTACATATACTTAAAAAGTCATCTGATAGATGGACTTATTACCTTTGCCGATAATTCAATGGCATCATGACAGACTTTCTTTAAGACATCAATCATTTTCTTTAAAAATCATAATATTTATTGATACGACTTACCATCCTCGCTACAAGTAGCACCAGTCCTTCCTACTGGGCACTTACACGCTGCAATTCCATCCACAACAAAACATGTTGCCCCACCCTCACAAGGATTAGGAACACAAGACGCTAAACAATAGAACAAAAAAAGAAATGAGAATTGAATACGAATAAATCTTGTAACAGCAAAATTACAATCACTCGCACTAAGCTCAAGGAGAACATTTCACATTGTATTTCTACAAAGCTTACGTTAATATTCACGCAATAGATATACATAACATGCATTAGTTTAACGACCGTATATGCTCGGGTACAGGTCTGCTATTTAACACTAACTCGCCTTCCACATAGTTTAACGACCGTATATGATCGAGTACAGGTCTGTTATTGAACGCTAACTCGCCTTACACATAGTTTAACGACCGTATATGATCGAGTACAGGTCTATTATTGAACACTATCATAGTTTAATGACCGTATATGATTGAGTACAGGTCTGTTATTGAAGACTAACTCGCCTTACACTACACATAGTCTAACGACCATATATGTGATTGAGTACAGGTCTGTTATTGAAGACTAACTCGCCTTACACATAGTCTAACGACCGTTTATATGATTATGTACATGTCTGTTATTGAAGACTAACTCGCCTTACACATAGTCTAACGACCGTTTATATGATTAAGTACATGTCTGTTATTGAACACTAACTCGCCTTTACACATAGTTTAAGGACCGTATATATGATTGAGTACAGGTCTGTTATTGAACACTAACTCGCCTTACACATAGTTTAATGACCGTATATGATCGAGTACAGGTCTGTTATTGAACACTAACTCGTCTTACACAATAGTTTAACGACCGTATATGATTGAGTACAGGTCTGTTATTGAACACTAACTCGTCTAACACATAGTTTAACGACCGTATATGATTGAGTACAGGTCTGTTATTGAACACTACCTTACACTAGTTTAATGACCGTATGTGATTGAGTACAGGTCTGTTATTGAACACTAACTCGCCTTACACATAGTTTAATGACCGTATATGATCGAGTACAGGTCTGTTATTGAACACTAACTCGTCTTACAGTTTAACGAACGTATATGATTGAGTACAGGTCTATTATTGAACACTACCTTACACATAGTTTAACGACCGTATACGATTGAGTACAGGTATGTTATTGAACACTACCTTACACATAGTTTAATGACCGTATGTGATTGAGTACAGGTCTGTTATTGAACACTAACTCGCCTTACACATAGTTTAATGACCGTATATGATCGAGTACAGGTCTGTTATTGAACACTAACTCGTCTTACACATAGTTTAACGACCGTATATGATTGAGTACAGGTCTGTTATTGAACACTACCTTACACATAGTTTAATGACCGTATGTGATTGAGTACAGGTCTGTTAACACTAACTCGCCTTACACATAGTTTAACGACCGTATATGATTGAGTACAGGTCTGTTATAAACTCGCGTTATTCTGACTACAAGAATAGGCGAGAACAGAAAATTGTGACAGAGGTTGGCGGGCATTGGCAAGAAAAGGTGGGAACGGGCGAGATTAGCCCGAAAATGAAGCAGGAAGAGGAACATTGCACTCCATCTTTTTAACTGTTCCCGCACCAGAATGAAGCACGGACTTTATCTAGTTTTTGAGCTAATGAATGCTGAGCACGCTGTAAGTAAATACTGGGCAAATGCTGTTTATCGAGAAAGAACGCGGACCAATCATAAGCTTCCTAAATAGCAGCTGCTATATATAATGGACCAAGTCTTGACTACTTACATATCACTGTAACAATAGCAGAAGCTGAAGCATTGGGCGATACCCCGTTATACGCCGTACAGACATAGGTTTTGGTGGAGCTCTGGTTAGTGTTAACTCTCAGCTCCCCTCCAGTGTGGATCACTAAATCACTGCCTTGTTCAGTCCATCGTATTACAGGTTGAGGATGACCGTCAGCAGCGCAGTTGAGCTTCAATTCCTCATACAGGGCTACTGTCTTATTCTGAGGTCGTGTTGTAATTGTCGGAGCAACTGAATAAAAAACAAAAGTAAGACTTTTATAAAAGAAACCTACAGACTGCCTATGCATGTGTATTTCGCATTCATTAGTAAATTCCTTTTTTCTGCCTCATATAAAATTCAAATAAAAGTCCCCTATAAAAGGAGACTTAAAAGTAAAAGATGTTTCAGATGTATTATTTTCGAAAAAAATGTTTGTATATTTGTATTATTTGAATTATTTAGTGTACTTATTTAGTGTCTGCTCACTTTCTTGACCTTTAAAACCACTCAAAAGATGTTAAAATTTTTCTTTACTTTTATTCTTCAGTTACTTGATTTAGTTATGACTTATTTGTTTCACCTATTTTTTATGTATCGCCAACATGCAATCTGCACATCCTTATAGGTTGTTGAGCAAATACATTTAGGTTTTTATATAGAACCCTTATGACGCATGCTAAGTTGCCATGTTATACACTATAAAAATACAATTAACACTATAAAATACTATTAAATACTATCAATAAACCTCTTGTTTGAAAAGGTTTACCAAAATAACTTTACAAACCAAAAGAGGGGTTTTTTATAGCGACACTTAATTTCTTGTACTCACAACTAGTCACTGTGACAGTAGATGTTGCGGTTGCATTTGGGGATATTCCGTTACTTGCTGTGCAAATGTAAACCCCACTATCTGCACCGCTGTTTACAGTTACATTCAATAAGTGCCCCGATGTAAAGATCCTGCTAGGGTCGCTTTGCTTCGACCAGATGATGGTGGGAGGTGGATTTCCAGTTGCATTACAATACAAGGTAACAGATTCTCCTTTTGCCAAGCCGGTAGCATTGTGTGGCGCTGAATCGATCGTCGGCGGAACTACAATGACACCATCAAATGTAAACTGATTGAAAAAAAAAAAACGTGACGACAAAAAACGATGCGACAGAAGCGCTATTGCAATTTCATTGTCATCTGAAACAATCAACATACTTTAAGGTTAGAATTTATAACTATAACAGTCCTTTTATTCCAAAATGGTGGCCCTGCAACACTTCTCTGGGTGACGAATATTCAAATTTTGCTTTAACCATGAACTGGGTTCTGAGAAGAAGGGGTATCTTCACATCAGTGAAACCTACCATGTTTAGGCAGACGTTGTATAATATAACTCGAAAGTTTCGAAATGTGCGTAGGCAAGATATTTTAAAATGATAAATAGTCCCGACGAAAACCATTCCCGAGGTAAAACAGTTTAGTATATACTACATGGGAACCTCCATAGATTGCCACATTAGTATAAACCAACTAATGGTCTATTACAAATCCTGCATTCTGATTGGCTGAGCTACTAATGGTCTATTAGTGATAGACCGTGCCTGGCAAAACCACCGCCTTTCTTTGCAAGAAAACTTGATTTTTTCAACATAAAATAATGGAATTCATTGCCAAAACCGACCAACTAGGTGGTTTATACTAAAACAATTAGACCTCTCGTCCTCATGTGCTATGATATCAATAGACCATTCGGCCTTTGGCCTCATGGTCTATTCATCATAGCACATTCGGCCTTGAGGTCTAATTGTTAAATATTCCGAGATCGAAAGCATTATCCCGAGATTGAGAAGCCCGAGTGCAAGTGGTTCGGATATTTTTACTTTCTAAAGGAACTATCTGATTCGAAATGCAACGGAAAAATCCTTCTCAA
This sequence comes from Scolanthus callimorphus, assembly GCA_033964015.1. Lineage (NCBI taxonomy): Eukaryota > Metazoa > Cnidaria > Anthozoa > Actiniaria > Edwardsiidae > Scolanthus > Scolanthus callimorphus. The sequence goes on along the minus strand of CM066923.1, from coordinate 11,891,530 downwards.
TGAACTTATGTTGTCTCTTTAGTTTTTCAAGGTGAATCAGAGAAAGAATGTATTTCTTGAACTTCGAAAATGTGCTGTTCTTGGTTTTCAGTTCTTCGGAATCACAGAGATCGATGATTCGTTCACGGCACTTTTGAGAGACGAATTACATTCACAACAACATATTAATTAAGGCAATTTTGTCGAAAACATATCTACTTTGCCGAACATTTACATGTACCTGTAGGTTGGAAGGGACAGTAAATCTTAGAAGCCAGTCATTGAGTGCAGTTTAAGAGAGAATTTCAGTTAAGTTTACCGTCGACTTGTTGATTCGCTTGTCAGATCACGAGCCATCCGACATCAAACGTATTTAAAGTGGTCTCTCTTTTTATGAACAAGGTCTTCCTCGTTGTCCCAGAGTTTGAAGAGGTTAACTTCCCAAATTTCTGTTTGAATATTCCAAACGAATCTTGAATTTCTCTGCCAGCAGGTTGAAAAATAGTCATCCATCGGTGGTGAAATGGCGACCAAAGGCAAAGTGTTTTCAGCGAAGCAACTCTGCAGTTTCACAATCCATAATCCAAGGCACAAAATGCGAATTTATCCCTTGAATCTATCCTTGCAACCTTCTAAAAACTTAAATCGTTTATCGTAGTCGATATTAAGGTTTTAAAACAAGTGTTTTCTAGCGTTTTTGCTTCTCTAAAACAGCAGCAAGTTTTCACCATGTGTTCAGTAGCCGAATGCTTGTAGTGAAGTCTGACGTAATGTCACGTGCGTGACAAACGTCACGCATACAGAAAGAGGCTACAAAATGTCGGCAAATGCCACATTTAGTGTCGTTCGGATATTTTTTGTAGTGTTCCCGTGTAGTATATACTAAAACAATTATTCTCCTCAGGCTCAGTGAATAGTGGCGAATAGTCGCCACTATTCGCCCCTATTCACTTCGCCTTCGGCGAATAATTGTTAAATATTCTGCAAGTTTTAGTGAATTGTCTTACTCTTATCGCAAAGAAATGAGGAACAATACTTACATACCATTCAAATGAGGTAATCGGGATTTCCTAATAATATGTTTTGCAATGTCAGCAAGTCCAGATTTGTTTTGCGAAATGATCTTCATATGACAAAGCAAAGTTTGCCAGCTCCCTCAGAGATGCGCGGGATCATCGAGCAGGAATACAGAATGGTTCGGCCACCATTTTGGAATAAGGGTTGTTCACGGGACGTTTTCCCTATCTTTTAATGATCGATATGTTCTTTTACTGTTTCATGAGAGCAGCCTTAGTTACTGCGGTTTAATTTTACACTTTAAGTTAATAAATTTCTAGAAAAAAAAATTAAAGAGCATGCACACAAATAATAAAGCTTATATCATTTAAGGTGTTACTTGCTAGACTAATACGCCTTACTAGTATTTATGTTTAGGTATACTAACAGTGTACGGCGACATACGCAGAGCTGAGAGTCGTCCCACCACTGTTGCTTGCATTACACTGGTATTCGCCATACTGCGATTTAGTTACTGAGCTTACGATCAGCGGATTTCCAGTAGGAAAAGTCAGGCCAAGATTACCGACTTTTGTCCAGGTAATCAGAGCGTCTGGCTTAGCGGATGTGTTACAGAAGAGCGTTAAGTTTTCTCCTTCGATTACTGTAGTGTTTATCAGAGAAGTAATAATAGGTTTATCTGTAAATAATAATATTATAGTTAGCTGTTTATCTACTTTTGGTTTGGTTTGTTTTTAGTTATGGTTTAGAATTTTGGTCATTCTAATGCGTAACCACAGGTGAAGATTCTCGAGTTACATCATCATTCATAACACAATCAACGTCGCAAATTGAATGAGGACCAGGACGATACTAGCTGAATTGCGTCTCCGTGAGATTTAATTGGCCTGAAAAACATCATGATTGCATGGGTACTCGACATTAGGAATGCGACCGCACATTGTTGATGCTCTTGAGACGTAAGTGAAGTCTTCAGGCCACACCCACTATACCTGGTTTGTGTAATACGATAAGAATGTCGCCTCAAAAAACTTACAATGGACAGTAATGAATGCGGAGGCACTCGTGACTTCACAAAGAGCACCATTATGAACAGTGCATTGATATTGGCCGTCGTGCTGCCTTGACACTGGGCTGAACGGAAGGACTTCTCCGACATGCTTAAAGGAACTAGAACCCGTCTTGGCCCACGTGATGTTCAGAGGTGGTGTTCCAGATGCCCTGCATGTGAGGGTGGCATTGTCTCCTTCGTCTTTAGTCACACTTGTGGGTGATTCGGTAATCTGTGGGGGATCTAAAGCAAGATTTGTGTGTTTTAGAAGAACGTGCACCGAAAGGGGGTTTCTGAAAACACATCTTATGCTGCATTTGTCTTTTAAAGTGGGTCATTTGAAATATTTGTTTCTCACCACAAGGGTGAGAAACAACCCATCCGATGTCTTCCACGCTACATAGTTCATTGGATTTTATTTCAGGTACATCTGTTGATGAGCGTATCACTTCAAATAGAATAGAATAGAAAAAGGTTTTTGGAGGAAGGAGTGCGAGCTGCGTTTCTCAACATTTACATTTTAAAAAATGGAAGTCCAGCTAACTTGATCTCTGGCATTATGGCCCCGGTGAACATGAAGTCAACACATATGCGCTTACGAAAAAAAAAATACACTCAGCCAATCAATCAATAGACCAAATCGGCTAACGGTGTTTACATGCTGTTGCCACCCAATTCAGAACATGCGATGAGTCCTGGGTGGTTACAATTCATCTATTTTTTCTCACTCCGCCGAGTGCACGAGTGTATGTGTAGAATTCACAAAGGTATCCACCAAAAGGAATCATTACATGATCTGAATTGAATGGCAACAAGATGTAAACACCGTTAGTCGATTAGGTCTATCAGCAGGAGTTTAGTCGTGACCAGATTGAAAGAAATTCACTGCGTGTTTGGATTTTGTCTTTGTTTTCTGATTGGCTGACCAAAGATAGACCAATAGGAATAAGACATGAACCAATGGGAACACGAAGAAAACACAAATATTTACTTTCGACGGTTACTCCACGCTTTTTTTATTACTCAAGGTTATCTTTGGCTAAATCTCATGTCTATCATATACCTGCAAAATTGTTTATCTTGTGTCTAACCACATAGTCTAGTCGGTAGAGGGGGTTCACGTGCACCCCCCGGAACTAGTAACGAGACATCCATTTTTGGAATCCTTAGGATGTCTAGAAAATGGTTTTAGATGTTAACAGCTCGAAAAAGTGTCCCACGGCCATATTTTAACAGATGTTTGCTTTTTAATTGTATTCTTTTGTTATTTAATGAGATTCAATGAGGCAATTTTATGGACTGTAGCGCTGTCCAGAAAAGCATTCCAGTCTTACCACTTATGTAGTTATAGTGTCATTGAGAAAACATTTGTACAATTTACATGCCCGTTTTATACATGTTACGTTCCTTGCTGATAGATATTTCTTAGAACCTGTCAGCCTTTGTACTCCTATTTTAGGAAATACCAACGATAAGCGTATTTGACGGGAAAAGGCTTAGGCAGCGATTTAACTTGTCAACATGTGATCAGAGTATTCCTGAGATCGTAAAAGCCTAGCTTTTCTGAATGGTGCTACAGTCCATAAAATTGCCTCATTGAATCTCATTAAATAACAAAAGAATACAATTAAAAAACAAAAATCTGGCAAAATAGGGCTATGGGACACTTTTTCGAGCTGTTAACATCTAAAACCATTTTCTAGACATCCCAAGGATTCCAAAAATGTATGTCTCGTTACTAGTTCCGGGGGGTGCACGTGAACCCCCTCTACCGACTAGACTAACAGGAAAGGTACAGTACGACTGAACACAACTCAGTCAGGGCACCAAAAGAGTGGAAATATCCTCCACCTATTGTATGATGCAAAAGAACTGCATAGGCTGTAGCATCACGTGGCCAGGAACAGAAGACTCACCTGTGACATTGACAGTGACGCTGGCGTTCGTCCCAGCCCCTACGGTGTTGTTTGGAACACAAGAATAAACAACGACTCCCGTTGATGTCAAGTTGAACGTGTGTGAGTTTAAAGTTCCGGTATGGAAAAGCTGGCCATTCTGGTAGAATTTGTAATGTGAAACGTTGGGCTTGGCGGTAGATGAACATGACAGTGTGAGGCTGTCATTCTTGCAAGCTTGTTTAGGTGAAGATGTCAGAGTAGTATTCTCGGGTTTGTCTGTAAATAAAGGAAAACTGATAAGCCACTTCGCAGCATTAGGGACAACATATCTTGCTATGCAATGAAATGCACTACACAAATATCGTAGACTAATCGAAAAGTCAAGAGAATAATTGAGAGGGGCAAAATCTACTACAGGCAAAAAATAAAATAGCGTTATACAGACGCTTTGGAAGTTGGAATAGGAGTGTTAGGCTACGTTCACACGTTACCGATCGATGTTTCGAACGGACGAATCTATTTCCATTCAAGTTGAGGCACGGGCTACCGTTTATACAACTGTAACGAATCGGGATCAGAAAAATGTGTCGGACAAGAATATGACCGTATAACCGCACAGATTCTCGACAGGCCCAATCGAGAAGGAGTTTTGGATTTGTCAAACTCATTAACTCATTTTTCTTGCGGTAAGGATTTTTGGTGTGCCTCCGGTGATGACTGGTCGCAATTGGTAGCTCTTTGACTCAAGAGGAACATACAAGCTTTTTGGCAAGCGCTGTTTGCAAAACCACTACCAAAGAGTAAAATTTGTCCGGTTCCAAAGTTTTCAGGTAGACAGGCCCAAAAATAAAGGTGGCCTATAACTGGCGCTACCTGAACAAAATTCGACAGTAACGTGCAATCGTAGCACTAAAAGTCATAATCGAGAGGGAAAGTATTGCTATAGTTCTACAGCTCAATCATGCATGCAATATGCCCATATTGTACAAAACAGTGTACGTTCAACTAGTACAAAAAAAGGCTCGGAAAACTTCTCATGCAAATCCTTAAAATACAAAAGTAAAATACGACAAGAAAGTCCCTGAACAATTTACACACAAATAGTGTACAGGGGAATGGGTTATTTGTACGTGTTCAGTGAAATAGTGCGAAATAGTGGTGTGCAGCCGAGAGTCACAGTTTTTTTACGTCTGGACTCGCATCATTTATCGCGTAGCTTTATTTCGTGAATAAATGACACCGACGCGCTAGTCTTTCGCTGCGCGAGATTAGTGAGTGCACTCTTGTGAAATGGTGCAATCAAAGGTTTTAAATAGCTAATTTAAATTTGATGGTTTACTGAAGTTCATTGATTGACAAATAAATATTTATATAATATTCACTTACAGTTTGATTACTTTACACCAAGTGGAAAGCGTGCGACATAGGTGCATGTGCGCAGTCTATGCCTTATAGACCCTTTTAATAAGTCCACTCACACATGTTTTCCGCTGATGACGTCAACTTTATTCTTTTCAATGAACCCATTTCAAAAGAATACATTTGACGTCATTCGCGGAAATCATGCGTGACTGGACTTAAAAGGGTCTATATGACAAATGTTGAGGTATTACAAGCAGTCGGTTTACTGACATGTAAGCCAATAAATTTTACACAAACACATACACAAAAGAAAACACAGAAAACTAGCAGAAAAATGGGTAGCGGATACGGTGCTCAAAACAGTACTAATATTTATTCACAAAGATCTCCTACATGACACCTGAAGATCAATAAGCAAACAGATGACAAGATGCGTACGTTTCCATAACAACAAACTGCCCGCTACCGACTTCCGGTGGAAATCAAACTTGGTGATATGCATGATGATCTCGCGTCCATACTATCGCTACCCAATGACCATGCAAGCGTATGGATCAATTTCACTGCCTCTCAGAGTCTGAGGTATGGTGTAAGCTTTGCGCATGGGATGTATGTAGATGACTTGTCCAATGTTCGCAATGCAACCAACCAAAAATAAATATGAAGGTGAACACTTCCTTCAATCACCGAACATGCATACTGTATTCTTGCAAGGGCTGACCAATCATCTGCAAGAGATACGCATGCGTAACGTCTTGTACATGCATGACTGACCAATCATGCAGTACTCACAAATAATCGTAACAGAAGTCCTACGGGTTGCAATGGGACATTCATTCCCATTCCTCGCTTCGCAAATATAAGTTCCTTCTTTGCTTCGGCGTATGTCAGACAGATTGTGCTTATTACTAGACGTAAGAGATAGCCCTGCTGAAGTCTGCCACGATACACTTAGTGGAGCACTGCCTGTTGCGTTACAACCTAGCGTGACATCTGAACCTTCCGTCACAGTAAGGTTATGCGTTATTCCTGTTATTATTGGAGCCCCTGAAAGAGAAAAGTTGTAACGCCGTCAGTAAATGATCTGTGATTACTAGATTTTCTATCTAAACCTAGCAAGGTCGCGATCAAAGTTTCGATTCACGTTACTTGTCCACTACGTGACTTCTTCAACGTCGCTGCCAAAAGCAGAAGCTTTGCTTGGTGTGGCAAGCACCATCAAGCATGAGTTCAGACAATCCTTTATCTCACTGCACATTATTGTTCACATCGCAGGGGACTGAGTTATGAAAGTGAACTGCGACAGAAGTGGAACAAGATATGCAGCTAGAAGTTGGGTACGTCTATCAATTACCGAAGGGTGATGATGAGTAGGTTGAAAACATCCATGTTTTGCAAGAGCATTAGGCAAGACAGGTTATAATGCACTCATGTTACATGACAAATCATGTAACTAGTACCTTTTGCTGTTACGATCAGGCTAGCATTCGCACCAATGCCAATAGTGTTATGTGGAGTACACGTGTAATTAAAAGAGCCAGAACAAGATATATCAAACTGGAAAATTCCATTGTCACTTTGTAACAATAGATCACTGTTACGATGCAGCAAGTACTTGTGTGGCAACGGATTAGCGTCCGTTGAGCAGTTAAGAATGACTGAGTCATTCACACATGTAGATACGGCTGACGTGGTGATGTGGGTGTTCCTTGGTGTGTCTGTGTAAGGAGAACAAAGCGGATATTTTACTATAAATATCAACTAGAATATCATGGATAGATAGATACTTTTATCATTATAATTATCGAGAACTTCTCTTGTTGTGCCATGTCAGTGTTGCCCTATTTCCAAATGAGTCGTGTTTATACTTTGTACAGTGCAAAAGGTGAGAAGAAATGTCTGGTGAACGGACACAGGTCTTGGTTCACCTAAAGCTAAACTGATTTTGTAGCAGTCAGCCAAGTCGCGAATAAAGTTTCTCTTTCTTTAAGTATCTTCCTCAAACAGAATCTTAAAATGGGTTTAGTAAAACTATCCATTCATAATTGATTTTCGTATCATATCAGTCAAGATATCTGAGCCGTTTGGAAAACGCCGAACTAGAGACGCAATAAACTTTTCTGAACTTGTACGAAATGAATTGTTTCGTATGAAGTCCATAAAAACGGTTGATCGTGCCAACCCAGAAAAAATGTCTAAACAATTTTCAAAAGGACCTTACATTGAACATTGATAGTAACAGACTTGTGAACGCTGCTGCCAACTCCGTTCCCGGCAGTACAAGTGTAGATCCCGCTGTTTGACCCTTGCAGGTTAGTGATACTATACCAAAGATGATCCCCATTTATCAGCGTTTGAAGTGGATCTATATTTCCTAGCTTGGTCAATGTGATGTTCGGAGAAGGACAGCCATATGCGGTGCAGTTGACATTAAAACTATCGCCCTCTGTTAAGGTTATTGTTTCAGAAACTGTGACGCCATAAGGCGTGGTTGAAGTTATGTTTACAGTTGCAGAATCTGTGAAAACAAGTAGCAATATTTACTATTAAGGAAACTTAGCTAAACAAATGAGATGAAATCCATCAGGAAATAAAGAGAATATTTTACCTTTAATAGTTATATTTTTGAAAACCTGATCCCCAGTCCCCGCTATGTTTGAGACCTGACACGAGTAGCTGACACTGTTACAGCCATCGATATTCGGAATCACATGTCTTGCGGAGCATGTGTTGCTTGTGTAGTTTGCCATGACAACCCCACTGCGATATAATGCCACTTGACAAGGCATTGGTTTTGCAGTTGCATCACAAGACATGCTTACGGCCTCGCCCTTGGTGTATATTGCATCTGAATTGTTGACTGAGAATTGCGTTCCTCCAGGCTTATCTGAAAATGCATAGCAATGCCTCATATAAAGCAAAATTTAAAACCATGTAGGTAAGTACAGAATATATAAAAATAGAAAGTCGTCATAATTGTCTTTCTGCACAGTCAAAATATATGTTTTCTCCAGCAGAAGTACCATTTCACTTCATTTGAACGTCATAATTTATATGCCCAGACCAAGAAATTGACTGTATCCGCGTTGATACTCATCGCCTCCTCAGACCTGTGTTCCTTCTCTTTTCCTGTCCCGCAAAAGAGTAGTGCAGATATCAGGTATAAGGTTGGACCTGTAATTCCACGAACAGTAGTATGATTGCCTTGAGGGTGTGAATCTCAAAACTTCAAAGCGAAGTGAGTGAAGAACTACACAACGGGGATACGTACATATAACAGTGACGGTCACATTTGAAGACGAGGCTTGGCACTCCTTTCCATTACCCACACTACAAACATATGTCCCTTCGTTAAAGCGAGATATTAAAGTAAATTCATGAACCCTGGAAGTTGCCACGACACCAGGTTCCCCAAGCTTAGTCCAATTGATGCTCAAAGGCTCGCTTCCTGTAGCATTGCATTCTAGAGAAAAAGGGTTCCCTTCCATAATGGTTTCGCTGGCAGTGATGTACGTAACCATTGGTGAATCTGCAATAAGGCAAGACGTCAAGTACAGAGCTCCGTATCACAGAAATTTTAAAAACTCTCAAACTACAGTATCACGTTGAATTGCAACGGTAGATTATCACGTTGAAGTAGAACGGTCGATTATTTAAATCAATGTTACAAAATGAGGCTTCACCTTTGGTAACTATCTGTACCGTCTGGTTTTTCCCGACCCCTAAGGTGTTATTGGGTAAACATGCGTATTGGTAATCCCCTTCCTGTGGAGCATTGAAAGATAAAGATCCAGAAGAAGACCAGTTGAAGAAAAAACCATCTCGGTAGAAAAGATACTTGTAAGGAGAAGGGTTTGATTCTGTTGTGCAGGTCAGAGTTATGGTCTCGCTCCGACAGGCATGGCTCTTTGTTGTCGTAAGCGAAGTGTTGAATGGCAAGTCTGCATATCAAGGAAAAATGACGGCATTTAAGTAAAACAAGTTTTATCCTTCATAATTAGTTTCCACAGACATCTTTTGCATTCCTAACTACCAGTTAACTAATAACTACCAGTTATTAGCTCGCTTTGTACTTGATAGATCACTTGCGTATATATTCCTGCAAACATGATATTTAAACAAGAATCCACCATAAATTGCTTCTGCCTGTAGATGAAAGTAGTCGGTACACACGAAAACATAACCATATCACATTTTTGTCAATTCTAATGACAAACCTCCAGATACACTGCTTACAATACCTCAAAACAACATTTCTTTCATCCAAAAGGAAATTAACGCAACATCAACAATAGTAAACAAATCTCACATTGGACATCGATAGTAGCAGATCTATGAACCTCGCTGCCAACCCCATTATCAGCAGTACACGTGTACACCCCGCTGTCTGACTTTTGAAGATTACTAAGCTGATACCACAGCTGATGGCCATTTCTCGGTGACTGAAGTGGATTTATCGTTCTTTCCCTAGTCAAGGTGATGTTTGGCGATGGACAACCAGTAGCAGTGCAGTTGATATCAAGACTTCGTCCTTCTACTAATGTAATAGGGTGAGATACAACAGGACCATGAGGGGTTCCCAAAGATATATTGACAACTGGAGTATCTAAAGAAAACGATCATTCAATAAATCATGTTAAAATCCCAGAACAGGACAACTTGATACATAAATAAAGCAAGAAAACAACAATCTAAAGTGGGCAGCGCAAAAAAAGCCATGTTTTTATTTGTCAAATGAATAAGTTAAATATAAGTTCATATAAAACAAACAGCATATAAAACGAATAGCTATGTACCTGTGACAGTGATGTTTTTGAAGACCTCGTCCCCTGTCCCTGCAAGGTTTGACACTTGACAAGAATAGCTCTCACCGTTGCAACCATTGGCGTTGGCAATCACGTGGCTTGCAGAACATGTACTGCTTGTATGGTTGGCTAATATAAATCCGTTGTGACGAAATACCACGTGACAAGGCATTGGTTTTGCCGTTGCGTTGCAAAACATGCTTACGTCATCTCCTTTCATGTATACTGCATTTGATTTATTGACGGCAAAATATGTAGCTTCTGGCTTGTCTGTGGGTACGAGCAAAAACAAGTATGATTAGTAGATCATCTACTTGCTAAACTGCATTTAAGGTAATTCCCCCGAAAAAAATTATCATTTTTGTTTTCTTAATTTGCATATTTACCATTTTGTATATAAAGAAATGAAAATATAAAATAAAAAGAGATGCTTGTTTAGAAATTGTGATGGCGCAAATATACCCCATTTTAGTTCTAGAGGGCTGTTTTGTGAAGGATTACGTGAAGCAAGAAAATTGTGATATAAATGCTCACTAATGACGCGATCCGGTTCTGTTGGATTCTGTATTACCTAGAACAAACCATGTGTGTTGACGCTACACTTGAAATGTACAAAAATAAGCGCATTTGTGAGGCTCTTTGATACCTTATTTTGGGGCTTTTTATGACGACAGCTAAAACAATTGTCGTTAGAATTTCTTTAAACTTTTTTATAACAGGAAAACGATAGTCTTATCAAAATGGTAAACCCACTATTGATTTCGCGCAATATCCCAAAAATGATTTTTCTTAGTATTTCTCCCCTTCAAATGGAGCGATTAGCTTGCGCGGGCACTCTCGATTAAGTCATTCTCGAACGAAAAGCGCGCGTCGATGCGCAGGAAGGAGTGCGCCGTGCAAAACAGGGGAATGACCTTAATGGTGCAGCACCATGTCAGTATGACAGGTAATCAAGGGATGGTCAACCCTTGGCGTCGTATGGGCGTGCACTAAAATAACTTATTACATATACCATATTTCCCCCGAAGTAATGAGCACTTACATATAACAGTGATGGTCACATTAGAAGTAAAGGCTTGACACTCTTCTCCGTTGTTAACAGAACACACATAAGTGCTTTCGTTGTCACGCGATATTCGAGAGAAAGCGTAAGTCCTGGACGATGCAACGATTCCAGACAATCCAACTTTGGTCCAAGTGACATTCAAGGGCTCACTTCCAGAGGCGTTGCATTCTATAGTAATTGGTGACCCCTCCGTGACTGTTTGGTCGGGAGTAAGGTGCGCTATGGCAGGCGCATCTATGATAAAACAAGACACCATAAAAACGTTACCCCAAAAACGTCATCATTTTCGGCACACTTCTTCTAATGAAATCGAGAATGTTTGTTTCAGCAACGAAACAATCAAGTATGCACGAGAACTGCGGTCGTTCACTCGTTAGAAGTCATTGCAATCGATTGGTCTTCAGGAGAAGGGTGTGCTGATGAAGAGACACTTCCCTTAACAGCTGCTGTGGACAATAAATTTAAGCAAAAATTGCTTAAAAAGACATACAGGCACAGAAGGAGCTCTTACCTTTGGTAACGATCTGTACGGTCTGGTTTGCCCCCGTCCCTACAGTGTTATTGGGCACACACGTGTATTGGTAGGTACCGCCATCTGGGGCAGTTACCTGTAGCCACCCAGAGGAAGAAGAGTTGAACAAAGAGCCATCTCGATAAAAGAGATACTCGTGTGCAGAAGGGTTTGACTCAGTTGTGCAGTTCATGACTATGATTTCGCCTCTGCAGGCATGGCGTTTGGAAGTCACGAGGGATGTGTTGAATGGCAGGTCTGTGAAAAAGAGTGGATATTGTCTTAACATCCATAAGAAAATTCAAAATGTTTGAAAATTTGATAATGAAGTGTACTAGATTATAAATTTTCTGGTCGTCTTATGCTTGGGATAAAGTGCAAGCATTAAAATAATGGAATGAATATTTCAAACTCCTGTCCAGCAATCATAACAAACCCAATGAGTCACTTCCTGACCTGCAAATCAAATCAGGGCGTTCGTCCAAATGTAGCTTCGAACCCATAATGAAATTCAAATTGATTTGTTGTACTTACAATGGACAGTGACATTAATCGCCTTGATAACAGGTCCCCCCAAGACACCGTTACGAACTGTGCACGTGTAAACCCCAGCTTGTTCCTTCCGAACACTGCTGATCTGTTTCATCAGTTGATTACTTTCTGCAACTTCGAGGTCAGCACCCTGATATGACCATGAAATGATAGGTGTAGGACATCCGCTAGCAGTGCAGTTTATCTCCAGTGTTTGCCCTTCAACTAAAGTGATGCCATAGGAGCTGGTGAGACCATTGGGAGTTTTAGACACAACATCCACACTTGGCGGCACTGCAAAGAGAAGACGAAATGGCTATAACAGGTCTACCAAGAACACATAACAATCATTCCCCGAGGCCGAATTGGCTCTGAGTCAGTATAGCTTTGATTCAGAGGCCATGAGGGCGAGAGAAATACTTGTTTTAGTCATTTTGTATAGCCAAAAACGTTTTCTGGTCTAATTATTTGTCATTTCCTGGCTTCCAAATCCGACAACTTTCGCTGCTAGTAGGCTATAACTTAAAGTCTAGAAGCTGCCTTAGTAGGTCTAGGCAGGTTTTCATGGCTTAATGCAAGATAAAACAAACCGCTTAAAAATCGACTAATTAATTTGTACCTGTAATAGTGATGTTTCTGAAGACCTCATCCCCAGTTCCTGCAAGGTTTGACACTTGACAAGAAAACATCTCACTGTTGCAGCCATCAACGTTGGCGATCACGTGATTTGCAGAGCACGTACTGCTTGTATGGTTGGCTAATATAAATCCGTTGTGACGAAATACCACGTGACAAGGCATTGGTTTTGCCGTTGCGTTGCAAAACATGCTTACGTCATCTCCTTTCATGTATACTGCATTTGATTTATTGACGTCAAAATATGTAGCTTCTGGCTTGTCTGTGGGTACGACCAAAAACAAGTATGATTAGTAGATCGTCTACTTGCTAAACTGCATTTAAGGTAATTCCCCCGAAAAAAATTATCATTGAAATTTTTTCTTAATTTGCATATTTACCATTTAGTATATAAAGAAATGAAAATATAAAATAAAAAGAGAGGGTGCCCATGCTTGTTTAGAAATTGTGATGGCGCAAATATACCCCATTTTAGTTCTAGAGGGCTGTTTTGTGAAGGATTACGTGAAGCAAGAAAATTGTGATATAAACGCTCACTAATGACGCGATCCGGTTCTGTTGGATTCTGTATTACCTAGAACAAACCAATGTGTGTTGACGCTACACTTGAAAAGTACAAAAATAAGCGCATTTGTGAGGCTCTTTGATACCTTATTTTGGGGCTTTTTATGACGACAGCTAAAACAATTGTCGTTAGAATTTCTTTAAACTTTTTTATAACAGGAAAACGATAGTCTTATCAGAATGGTAAACCCACTCTTGATTTCGCGCAATATCCCAAAAATGATTTTTCTTAGTATTTCTCCCCTTCAAATGGAGCGATTAGCTTGCGCGGGTACGCTCGATTAAGTCATTCTCGAACGAAAAGCGCGCGTCGATGCGCAGGACAGAGTGCGCCATGCAACACAGGCGAATGACCTTCATGGTGCAGCACCATGTCAGTATGAAAGGTAATCAAGGGATGGTCAACCCTTGGCGTCGTATGGGCGTGCACTAAAATAACTTATTAGATATACCATATTTCGCCCGAAGTAATGAGCACTTACATATAACAGTGATGGTCACATTAGAAGTAACGGCTTGACACTCTTCTCCGTTGTTAACAGAACACACAAAAGTGCTTTCGTTTTCACGCGATATTCGAGAGAAAGCGTAAGTCCTGGACGATGTCACGATTCCAGACAATCCAACTTTGGTCCAAGTGACATTCAAGGGCTCACTTCCAGAGGCGTTGCATTCTATAGTAATTGGTGACCCCTCCGTGACTGTTTGGTCGGGAGTAAGGTGCGCTATGGCAGGCGCATCTATGATAAAACAAGACATCATAAAAAAGTGACCCCAAAAACGTCATCATTTTCGGCATACTTCTTCTAATGAAATCGATAATGTTTGTTTCAGCAAAGAAACAGTCAAGTATGCACGAGACCCGCGGTCGTTCGCTCGTCAGAAGTCATTGCAATCGATTGGTCTTCAGGAGAAGGGTGTGCTGATGAAGAAACACTTCCCTTAACAGCTGCTGTAGACAATAAATTAAAGCAGAAATTGCTTAAAAAGACATACAGGCACAGAAGGAGCTCTTACCTTTGGTAACGATCTGTACGGTCTGGTTTGCCCCCGTCCCTACAGTGTTATTGGGCACACACGTGTATTGGTAGGTACCGCCATCTGGGGCAGTTACCTGTAGCCACCCAGAGGAAGAAGAGTTGAACAAAGAGCCATCTCGATAAAAGAGATACTCGTGTGCAGAAGGGTTTGACTCAGTTGTGCAGTTCATGACTATGATTTCGCCCCTGCAGGCATGGCGTTTGGAAGTCACGAGGGATGTGTTGAATGGCAGGTCTGTGAAAAAGATTGGATATTGTCTTAACATCCATAAGAAAGTTCAAAATGTTTGAAAATTTGATAATGAAGTGTACTAGATTATACATTTTCAGGTCGTCTTATGCTTGGGATAAAGTGCAAGCATTAAAATAATGGAATGGCTATTTCAAACTCTTGTCCAGAAATCATAACAAACCCAATGAGTCACTCCATGACCTGCAAATCAAATCAGGGCGTCCAAATGTAGCTTGGAACCCATAATGAAATTCAAATTGATTTGTTGTACTTACAATGGACAGTGACATTAATCGCCTTGATAACAGGTCCCCCCAAGACACCGTTACCAACTGTGCACGTGTAAACCCCAGCTTGTTCCTTCCGAACACTGCTGATCTGTTTGATCAGTTGATGACTTTCTGCAACTTCGAGGTCAGCACCCTGATATGACCATGAAATGTTAGGTGTAGGACATCCGCTAGCAGTACAATTCATCTCCAGTGTTTGCCCTTCCACTAAGGTGATACCTGTGGAGCTAGTGAGGCCATTAGGAGTTGTAGATATGATATCCACGCTTGGTGGCACTGTAAAAAAAACGACAAATATAGCATTTTTTTAAAGCTCTGGCTGTTGTCTAGCCAGTTCTTTTCATGTTCATACAACGTATCTCAAATTTTGTTCAAAGCAGTTTGTCAATGTCGCTTCGAAAATAGCTTGATATGAGCTACATTATACATGTCATAACGGGCAAACTTCAATATATAATGATGAACATGCATTGGTCAGGGACGTTCAGGAAGCCGTCTTTTCAAAAAGGAAGAAACGCACCTTGAACAGTTACACTTGCGGTGACCTCCTGTCCAGTCCCAGCTATGTTGGAGGCTTGACACGAAAAACTCTCATTATTACAGCCATCCACATTATAGATCACATGACCTGCGGAACAGTTATTGCTGCTGTAGTTTGCAATGAAAATTCCATTGTGATAAAACATGACTTGACAAGGCATTGGTTTTGCCGTTGCATTGCAGAACATGCTTATGGCATCTCCTCTCGTGTACATCGCATCTGACTTATTAACAGAGAACTGCGTGGCTTCTGGTTTATCTGTGAAGAAAATAACAACACATTAATCGTTGGGATTGTGAATTGATAGAACACTTGATGTTTAATCTTGCATTCCTGAATACTCTAATTGAAAGTTAGTAGAGAGCTACGCAAGCCAATCTGCAGACGAGTGCTGCAATGATGAACACGGCTTCTATGTAAGGACAATCCTTTGATAACCTAGTAGCTGCCAAGCTATCATGCATGCTTTGTTCAGTTTGGCTCAAGACTTGTCGGCGTGTTTTTAATAAAGGATATTCTTCTCCTATCAATAATTACCATCATAACCAACACCAAAATAATGTATAATAATCATTTTTATGACATGTTCTCATTTTGTATACACGTGTGCATGTAGGAATAGTTACGCAGGAAAGTAGCACGAAATGATTTCAAAGATATGATTGGATAGTGCCCAAGTGCAAGAAACTAGTGCTACCCACCTTTAAGAAGGAGATACTGCATGCAACCATGCAAAGTCCAGGATCGCAAAGCTCGATCTTCCAAATTCCAAAGGGTTCTGCTTTAAAGATTCTTTCGTGGACCCCTTGCGATAAATTGCTGACGAAGCTACGAAAAGCTGTTTTCAGTAACCAAAACCGTTTTGATTTTTCCCTTTTTATCTTCATTTTCTTTCTTCTTGCAGTTTTGGTTGCCATTTGA
Source organism: Scolanthus callimorphus (assembly GCA_033964015.1). Taxonomy (NCBI): domain Eukaryota; kingdom Metazoa; phylum Cnidaria; class Anthozoa; order Actiniaria; family Edwardsiidae; genus Scolanthus; species Scolanthus callimorphus. The sequence continues at coordinate 11,875,086 of CM066923.1, read as the reverse complement.
TTAATCCAATTCGCGAATAGTTTTTAATTTTATTTTGTCATCCATATTTTAATTCTAATCTAAAAAATCTGTATTTTTTTCTCTTCGGTACCCTTCCTTTTTCACGTCTTTGCAGGCAGAATGTTTATGCTATACTACATTCATGGATAATTAACGTAATCGCACAAAGTGATGTTATTAAATGTATGCACATCCTCCAGCACGCTGCACATTTCATTTCTCATTTAGCGCATCAACGTTATAACAATCAGCATTCAGATATCATGCACAGTTATGCAGGGATTGTTCAGGGACTTACAGAGTACGATTTCGAAGAGAATATAGAACGTTAAAGCAATGCGAATGGAAGAGTAAAGAATGGGAGTTCAAACATTAGGTCAAAAGCAAGCACAAGAGAAAGAACATCATGCAACTATATCCATGCCTCAAGGTATATATAACGGCATGCACATGGAATTGAACAGTACATACAATTTACTGTCAACATAACCCTGGCTGTTGCTGCTTGACACTCGTCTCCGTTATGCACCCTACACTCATAAACTCCTTCGTTTAAGCGAGTAACGGGACTGAATGGGAGCGTCTTTGTGAATGACAAGATATGTGCACCGACCCTTGTCCATGAAATGTTTAGAGGCTCGGTACCAGTTGCATTGCAGTCCAATGCAAAGGGTGAACCTTCTACTGTTGTTTGGTTAGCAGTTATAGAAGTGATAACTGGGTTTCTGAAAAAAAGTACAAAGAGAAGTGATGAGAAAAGTGCTTACCTTTTAGCTATTCTTTTGTGACGTTTCAACGTTTTGATGTTGATCATATCAAGATGATGGAAGAAAAATTGAAACCAAACGACCTAGTACTCCAGATTTCGAAGGAAAACCTAGTTATTATTTTCTACACTTTCAGTAGCAGATTCCAGTAGAATCATTTAGTCACGTGTTCAGATCGTATTCAGATTGTTAAATCCTGTTGCCAATATTAAGGTGTAGTCTCTTCAACAATAAATAATTCTAGCTCCCGAGTACTTATTGCGTAGTGACGATTTCGAGAAGAAAGTTGGGTTTGTTGGAAAATGATATCATTGAGATGAATGTAAATTATGTTACAGGAAGGAGGCGAGAACTATACGCACCTTTTGCTTGGACTTGCGTTGTGCCGTTGTCTCCGGTGCCCAAAGTGTTGTTAGCAACACATCTATATTCATTATTCCCAGCTTGAGGAACGCTGACTTGGATAACATTATTGGAAGATGACCGGATTAATGCGTTATTGTGGAAGAACTGATATTCGTGTGGAACAGGAAGAGCATTGGCGGAGCAGTTTAGGGTAATAGAGTCGTTGACACATGCTTGGTTTTTAGTGCTAGAGAGTAGCGTCCGGTAAGGTTTGTCTGTTAAGGCAAAGACAGTAGTAAGTTTAAGCCAAGGACATTACTTTTGCCCTCATTTGAATTCTTCATAAAGTTACGAGCCTGGATATTTCACACAGACCTTTATCAAACTAGAGTACAGTATTGGATTAAGCTCAGCCGTATTTTTTAAACTGCAAAGATTCGGGAAGACGTACTTGAAAACTAGCTGAGATATGAACAAAACCATCAACACGAGGCTGATAGCGCATTGATACCCTACCAATATACATTTTATTTTATACATTTTATTGCAGAAATGGTCCATTGAAAAATATGTATATATCGGGTAGTTTAAAAAAACCTCACCAAACTTTGACAGTTTTACTTCAATTGATGTGCTGAACTTAAGTAATGTTTACAACATGAGCAGCCGTGTTGTATCAGATTTACAACACGAGCCGCAGGCAAGGTAAATTTGGTAAATTTGGTAAATCAGGTAATTTGGTAAATCAGGTAAATTTGGCAGAGAAACTTTAAGATATGTTTCACGAAAGTTGCTACGCAAATTAGTTACAACCACTAGTGGTTGTGTCAGGTTTACAACACGCTATGGTCGTGCGATTCTTTTTGTGTTTCTATTGTGTTGTTCTTATTAATTATTCATGATTTTTTAAATACTGGACATTGCTTCCCGATAAGTACAAGACATTATTGAGCCATATGAATGGTGTGTTAGGTGCCAATTACAGTTAAGAGATTTACAAACATCATAGCCTCTCATGTTGTGGGAAAAGCGGCACTACCAAAACAGTGCAAATAAAACATTTTGAAACTTAAGGTATGGGGAAAGGTTAAAGGGGTCCTTTAGCAAAATGGCTGTCATTACGTCTGCTTTTGAGGTACGTACATGTATTATATATCATTTTAAAGCTTTTGAAGAGTAGAAAACAAAATATGTTTAATAACTATTAATAAATAATTGACAAAATCAATTATTATTTGTCAGAAACTGATTTTCTCATGTCGGTAAGTTCTAGTGACTTGACCTGACCTGTAATTCAGCTGTATAAGCTGCAAGAGGTTGTATTAAACAGATCATTCATTCATTCATTTAGTCCGTCAGAATTCAATAGAACCACCCAGTTTTGTATCAAAATGAATGACTCCGAAAGTGGGTTCAATTTCATTCTGACGGTATAGAACTTAGCCAAACGAGAAAATTTTGACAATTAATGATTGATTTTAATTGTTCATTAATAGTTATTAAAAATATTATTTTTGTTTTCTACTCTTCAAAAGCTTTAAAATGATATATAATACATGTGCCTGGCTTAAAAGCAGACGGAATGACAACAATTTTGCCAAACGACACTTTGAACTTTTCCCCATACCTTAAATCTTCATTAGAAAATAACACCTATGTTGTATTGTGAATGTGCGCACTCTGATTGGTTAAAAAGCGTGTTTGTAAGAGACCTGAGAAAAACGATTGTCACGCAACGCTGTCGCGCGTGTGTATGTTATTTTCTAAAAGCAATAAAAATACTTTCTGCGTGCTCTCTGGTTTCTTACAAACACTCGGGAAATGTTGGTCGAACTGATAAAACTTGAAAGACACTCGCCTTCGGCTCGTGTTTTTCAAGTTTTGATCAGTTCTCCCAACATCCCCTCGTGTTTGTAAGAAACCAGAGAGCACGCGGAAAGTATTTTTATTGCTTAATTTCAATGATTAACTGATGAAATTGTATCAATTCCCCAATAATGTTCAGTGGCCTACGTGACTATCATAACTTTCACTTAAGCAATAAAAGTACTTTCCGCGTGCTCTCTGGTTTCTTACAAACACGAGGGGGATGTTGGGAGAACTGACATTCCCAGAGTGTTTGTAAGAAACCAGAGAGCACGCAGAAAGTATTTTTACTGCTTTTAGAAAATAACATACACACGCGCGACAGCGTTGCGTGACAATCGTGTTTCTCAGGTCTCTTAGAAACACGCCTTTTAACCAATCAGAATGCGCACATTCACCATATAAAATAGGTGTTATTTTATAATATATGTTATACTGCCTATTAAATAAAAATCCCAAGTCATGTTTAATGTTCACTTACACTGTACTATTAGAGCAATGGTCCTACTAGGGGCCACACCCACTCCATTCTCGGCAACGCATATATAATGTCCCGCGTCTGACCTCTGTACAGTTGTATTTCGGTGGACTAAATCAAAACCTGTCCCAAAGGCGAGACGGTTTCCTCCTTTGGTCCACGTTATGTTTGGTGTAGGACATCCAGTTGCCGTGCAGTTCATGTCGAAGTCATCGCCTTCGTTAATTGTGACGTTCACAGCGTTTGTGTCACCTGAAGGCGTTGTCGTGGTTACACTGAGGCTCGGGCGCTCTTTAGAAACAAGGTAAATATTTACAAAGGAATTTAGAAAACCACCCAAATGACACGAATGTAGTAAAGCTCTTACTACAAAACATCAGTGAAATACCCTAGGTATCCCTCGGGCGAAAAAATGATATCTTCACACTGTGAAAATATGAGTTTTATCTTAACTCTTCGCAGTGAAGATACACACATAGCTTTCTTGTTTTCAGATTTCCGTAAAATAAATGTTGATTTGGTTTTTCACTGATGTTTATATAATAATTCAGAACATTACATGGCCGCTTGAAGATACAATTTTTATATTCTCGTGTAAATATTTATCTCACTCGTTTGCTTTTGAACACTCGAAGATAACATTCGTATCTCCGTGCGGCCATATAATATCCAATAGTAAAAATCGTATCAGACTCATTATCCGAGGATAACATGGAAGATTTATTAGGTTAGCCCAAAGGTGGACGGCCCGGAAAAGAGCATTTTCACTAAGGTAAATTTCCACTTACATTAGTTCCGAAGAGCGAAAAAGGCAGGTAAACAAGAAATGTCACATTGAAGTATCAAAAGTTTAAACAATATCTAGAAAGAGTTAATATGTGACATACGTCACCACTCATTTTTACTTACCATTGACGGTAACATTGATGGAGGCCACACAAGATCCCACTTCGTTTTCCAAGTGACACGAATACGCCTCTGAATTGCATCCTTGAATGTTGGTAACCATATGTACAAAACTGCATGATTGGTCAGAAACCGTCGGCGTAACATTGTTACTGCCGTGTTTTAATGTGGCGTTGCACTGCTGTGGTTTGGAATTACCCCTGCATGAGAACATCACATTGTCCCCCTTGATATAGGTGTTGGAGCTCGTATTAGTGGTAATATTGCAGCTTTCGGGTTCATCTAAGAATGAAATGCGCAATCAAAAACGTGCTCAGGGGTCGGTAGTGATAATGTAGTCATTGCATGACTTATATGAAAATATTATTCCAACGTGTATTAGTTATTTTAAATTATTATTAGTGGTAATATTGGTGGTAATATTGCAGCTTTCGGGTTCATCTAAGAATGAAATGCGCAATCAAAAATGTGCTCAGGTGTCGGTAGTGATAATGTAGTCATTGCATGACTTGTATGAAGATATTATTTCAATGTGTTAGTTAGTTTAAATTATTATACTTTACAAGGACTATTTCAACACGTACCTTAGACATCACAAACACAATGTTTCTCAAGACAAATAGTGCTTTTAAGGTGCTAACATCTGAGCCCCTTCCAAAATCCAGCAAAGCAAGGTTGGAGAAACAATTTCACGCGGAGTCGGTTCAATACGATCACTAAGCGATTTCAAAAAGGGACAGCTCCGCGAAAAAAAAACAGTCACTTGTTTCTATGCGAAAAATCCGCTACCAGAATTATTATAACTGTCTTCTCATATTTCAGTTACATTTGAGGAGCGTGTTTCTTGGTGGACCAAAGTTATTGCCATGAAAACGGACCAGGAAGACCGACATCGTCTACCGAGTACAAGCAAACATTCAACAAGCATGAAATAATATTAAATATCGATGATGAAACAGAACCATTTCAAGTCTTTTCATGACCAAATTTGTCTAGACAATTACAATAGCCGTTTAATCATTTATTCTGGAAGCATTAAATTGTAGACCAAGAAAGAGGATAGATTGGATTGGAAGAAGAAAGGAAGTGTAAATGTGCACAAATATACTCCAAAAGCCTTCTAGGAAATCTCTTTCACTTGAAAGACCTTTTAAAAATTCGAGATGCACACAATTTGGTGCATGGAAGTTGTCACAAAAGTTTTCAGCGTGGCTATATAATGACAAATTAACATCGTTAAATTTGGGTAGTGTTATCATTTTAAACTATTTTTGTTCACAATTGAAGAAAACTCTACAAAACACTTTTCAATGAATTGACCTTTTGTGTTGCTTTCTCCTTTCTGTTAAAAAGCATTAGGCAATGCAGAGCATTAATTGTGCAAATGACTATTAGTGTGATAAGATGTTAACATTTTTCATTAGAATGAATATGTGTTACAGTCAAGATCGATGTTTCACACTAGGATTAGGATCTGATTTGCTTTTTTCTGTTCTGCCAGTCAAACCATCTAAGCCAATCAGGTTACTTGCCATGATTCGCTTAGTGCAGTGGACTGGCTTTTCGGTGCGAAATTGTGCAGCGCGAAACAACGCCTTTAGCTGTAAATTTAAAACAATACAGAAACAAAGAACGCCTTATTGAGATCACAAGTGCCACCTTATGAACAACATATGTGCAGGTAACAAGTATATGTCTCATGCCCATGCTTATATCATATGATATACCACAGCCAATGTTACATCATCTGAATCGTGTTTTGAAAACAGAAAATGAGTCAACTAATTTAATTTTGTTAAATTCACGGAAAGGGCATTTTGCATGCATGCAAGCTTGATACACTTTTGTGACTACAGAATTAGGTTTCCATTTGATCAGAACAATACGTTTCATATATCTATTGTGGCACGTACAAGGATATGGATGAAGTGAAATGGGAAGAGGTTCAGGAAATGAAATACTTCCGTGGGCATGGGTAATTATAACTCGTCATGTGACGAAGGGAGAAGTGCCAAAGGAGAGGTTCCGCCACACATTTTTGCGAAGAGCTGACTCTCCCTGGCAAGATATTGATCAAAATACCTGAACACTCGCTCGCAGAATACAAACATTAGAGGATGTGTAGCAAATACATGACTTACAGTTAACCGTGGTTGTCTTTGTCTGACGCACATCAGAGCACTCGTCTCCATTGTGCACTATACACTCATAGTCCCCCTCGTCCCGTGTTAATATAGCAGGAATCCTGTAGTTGACTGAAGCGGACCCAGTCTGGGTATGTCTGCCTCCTACTTTTCTTATTGTTACGTTCAGCGGTTCTGAACCTGACGCGTTACACTGGATAGCCAATGGCTTGCCCTTAATTGCCGTTGCTGGAACAGTGAAGCTTGTTATGGTAGGGGGATCTGGGAAATAAAAAAATCATTATTGAAAAAAGTGCGAGGAAATTAAAATCAAAACGGTTTTTCAATATAAATTTACCACACTACAGCGCTATTCACACTGACGTCATATTTGTCATAAATGTAAACCAGAGATCGACTGGTTCATAGAAGAAAGGGTGCTATTCAATCCACGGTTGAACAGAGCTATGTGCTATAAATAAATTACTGTCACATTTTGGTGTTGTCCCGGACAGGACCCTTGCGCATGCACTCAATGAATGGTGTACCTTGCGCACGCAATTTACTAGCACTGATAATGAGAGCGCTAAGCATGTAGAAATATAATAAGGGAAGAGGTAACAACAACGGTACTCGATAGGTATCAGGGATGGTGAATGAGGTGGTGGGAATTCGGGTACTACCCCCCATAGGTATCCAGTGGTTATTTTCTTGAAGTACAAATAAGGGATACCCAAATTTACTGCAGAAATGTGTTGTTCTCTTCGTGTAGAGCAAAACGGTAGGTTTTCGCCACGATTCATCAATTATTTCACGAGATATCGGCAGTCGAAAATCCGATTTTTAGGAAAATTGAATGAGGTGGTGGGTCTCGGTACCCACCCCCCTAAACTGGATACTTATAAAGTACCGATGTTTTGACTTTTTTCCAAAAGGCGTAAAATGTTTATAAAAGAAAAACCCATTCAACTATTACATGTAAAAGACAACTTCAATATTTGGCACTTTTTGTCATTGGCATATCCCTTTTGAATATAGGCTTACAGACGTTTTCAGTAACTTTGAAAACAAAATGTATTGACGTTTTGAAGGAATCATTCAAGCATAGGCTCCTCACTTAATTTGGCAATTTGGGTTTCAAATGTATAGCTAGTCCTTATAGTTCAAAAAACCTCTCAAAGCCTGCGTGAAATCACCCAGAGCTGTTCACTTGCTTGATTGACGGAAGCCAAACCGCGGTTTGCTAGTTGGTTCACCATCTTTAATTGACGGAAGCCAAACCGCAGTTTGCTAGTTGGTGTAGAGTTCGTTGAATTATGAAAATTGCAGTAATCTGTATGTTCAAGATAAGTAATTGCATATGTGCCTGCGTTAAGCTCTTGTGCTTCCGATCTTCTTGGCTATGGCATAGCGGAAATGAGATCTGCTGATCTGTTTTCTTTACAATTTTGTTCGGCTGTATTTATCAAACGTACATATCTGTGAAAAACATTCGCTACCTTCCCTAGTATAATTCAGCAAATTTTTATCCAGTATGAACAAAGCTGGTAAAAATATTCATTTTTGTGCTGATCAAAGTATCACCTCTCCCTAAAGTCATATCTTCCAAATTCCATTAAAATTTAGAATTTTGTCTTTGAATAAGAACTACTTGTCTACAAAATCTTAACTTATCTTATATATAATACGTGATGTGGGCGGGGTCAAGGTCAAACTGTTAGCCCAGCAGCCTGGAAAAACGGCTGCAACACGGAACTTCAAACCACGCCATTTTCTTGCATACTTGGGGAACTGTGTTATAGGATACATTTTATTCGAAAACGATAAAGTGGACGGAAGATCTAATTCAAGCGTTTTCGTAAGCGAGAAGATCGAGTTCGCAAAGGCGCCATTTTAAGTCTTCCACAGAAACCAAAAAATAAGCAATTTCTCGCAGCCGAAAGCAACAAATACGTCCAAACCTACGCGATTCTCTCACAAATAACAGAGTAATGTTCAGGCAAAAGTCGTTTTTCCAAAAAGTTTAGAGTGAACAATATATCCCATTCAAAGGTTTTGGCGCGTTGCACGAAGCCCCGGCGCGCCATTTATAAATAAACAAACACTCAGTTCACAAACAACAGTCCTTTGACAGCCTATTTATTTCTAAATCTATACTAAAAACAGAGAAGTTCGAGTCGAAAAAACGAAGCTCTCGAACCCGACCGGAAGGAGGAAATGTATGAAATCTTCGAAATCTATACTAAAAACGGAGATGTTCGAGCCGAAAAAACGAAGTTCACAACCCGAGCGGAAGGAAATCTCTCCAGTGTGCATGTTTTTGTTGGAAAAGGTTTTACTTGAGCTAAGGTCTAATTCAAGCGATTTTCCCAAGTTTAACTGATAAGCTTAGATTGTTTAGCTAAGTTTTGTAAATCACACACACTTGAATTCGAATTGACCGAGTTGTACAAGTCTTTAAGAAAGTCCAACATGATGAGCAGTGCAAAGCAACTTTCCATTGAAAACAGCAAGAATCTAAAAAGTTTTACTTTACCTTTCTGGCGCTTCCTAAACCTTCCTATTCACTAGACGAGGGACTTCTCTTGATATTATTTATACATCTAAAACCAATAGTTGTTGAAGTTCGAGTGGGTACAGCTCAGCCTTTTTTCTTTCTTGACCGAAAATACGACCATATCGATCGACACGCGCGATCTTTTCGCGCCAAAACCACAGTGAAACCAATGCCTCAACACCTTTGTTAGGAAATATTTAGGGGGTTATTGTGTGGCATTTGCCTCATTTCCATTCACAAGGAACATTGTTTTCAAAGATCTAATTTAAAACGCCTTTCCTATCGTATGCTACGGTGCAAAATATTTCACACCGGTATGCCACCTATCTATAAACTGATAACAAATACTTTAAAGTAAACAGGCGTAGTTACAAATTGTTTGAGCACATCTCTCTAAACGTAGCGGTATAACTGTTCATTCCACAACGGCAGACAATCCGATAATTTTCGTCATTCAAGGAAAATTTAATTCGTGAATTTTTCACGGGTACTTACTAGTATATTTATAAAATGCGAGGCTAGAAACTCATAGAAAGCTTATTTCCGCTCTGTGCCCTAGCTATGGTGTAGCTGTGCTAGCGATCGCGAGACATTCGCTTTGTCACCACAAGCGCCATCTTGAATTTTTCAGCCGATTTATTAAGCATGGGATCGAGGTTCAGCATGGAATTCAGCATGGAATCGAGGCAAAGCATCCAGCATGGAATTGAGGCAAAGCTCATGTTGGAAAAGGAAGCCTGATGCTGGGATTTGTGGTGCAAAAGTTGGCCTTAGCTAGAAAAAAAAAATACTCGTTTTTTGTTCAGAACATGGTTCATACCTTTTACGGTGACATTAACGGTCTTACTGTCACCAGTGTTCACGGTATTGTTTGGTACACAAGTGTAGACTACCCTGCCAGAAGAATCAAGGGTTGCCATGTAGATACCATTGCTACTATGGCCTACTGTTTCATTGTTCTTGTAGATAATATAGTCATGTACTGGGGGGTTAGCATCAGCGGTACACTCCAGCTTCACTACAGCGTTCAAACATGCTGTAGTAACGTTTGAAGTTAACGTGGTGTTTACTGGTTTGTCTAAAGATGGAAAAAATACAATCGTTAAAAAACGTACACCAGTACATGATGCTCTTCTTTGAGGCATGTTGCATGTATTTTTGGATAACGAAATATTATGTACAAGAAAGGGTCTCCTCATCGTGAGGGAACTCAAAGCGGTCGAATGTACACGACCACTAGACAAGGAGAGGTTGGAGGACTTAACTGCAGGCTGCATTAGAGATCAGAATCTTTGACAAGGGTAGCATATTAACCTGTTGCAGTTTTCGAACCTATGACTCTCGTTGTGACTATAGTCACTCCCCGTGGTTCCTTGGCGTCTCTCTGATTCCTATTAATGCAGTGCATGGGAGAGACAGAAACTATGGTTTAACATCATTGTGCAGATGCTAGACCAAAGACAGCACTTTCTCCTCAATCATTTAGAAAAGACCCTGAGTGTTGGTTTGGCCTGGAGTTCAACCATCAACCTCCCTCACAACAGACCGGCGCTTCGCCAACTGAGCTAACGCCGGCGGTCTATCGGTATCCTTGGATGGATGATGCCTAGACAGGAACACATGCAGGCAGCTTTTACATGAAAAAAATATTGGAAATAAGATATCAGCACGACTTACAATGAACCATGATTTCTTTTGTCATTTTCGTGGTAGCACATTCCTCTCCGTTCTGTACTATGCACTCATAGTTTCCTGCGTTCGGTATTCCTATAGGATTAAGCGTGTAGCTGACCGAGCCGAGCGCAGTTTGCAAAGGACTGCCGCCTGCTTTTCTTATTGTTACGTTCAGTGGTTCTGAACCTGACGCGTTGCAATGGATGGTTACAGACTCGCCCTTGATGGCTGTTGTTGGAACTGTGAAGCTAGTGATAACTGGCGGATCTGTGAATATGAAAAGAATGACAACGTCGAACTTGAGAAGAAAGGGAGGAATCTTGGAAGTTATATTTTTTTTTGTGCCACATAGCTGTTTTGATTTAAAAGATATACCGTTTCCAGGATGCGTTGTCACTGGAAAAAGCAACAAAGATTGGTGCGCTAGGGAGTATAGGTAAAGATTTATTTGAATTTCTGTAAAATATTAGAAATAGGCATGCTTAGAAATGTGCTGAAATTTAATGATTTTACCTGTGGTTGCAAAATGGAAAAACTGTCGGAATTCAGATTAAACAGTAGCAGTTTAGATGCTCCCATTGTCCTTTGCGCTTCAAGCTTATAGGCTTTTTGGGTGACAACATTTCCCGGAAACGGTATATAATACGCCGATATTGTGTACATATTAAAATATATATGAATATTAAAGAGTTTTTTCAGGTTTGACAATCCTTTACCCGTGCTTAACTGCGCACCTACAATACTCACCTTTGACGGTTATATTAACAGTGCCGTTTTCGCCAGTACCAACAGTATTATTTGGAACACAAGTGTACATTACTGAGCCATATGTCGAGAGATTCATCACTTTATATGTCGGTGTTATGCTAGAACCGATCTTGGCCCCATCCTCATAGAATATATAGTCGTGTGCTGGAGGTTTCGCAGTGGTGCTACAAGTCAACATAGCTGCCGTGTTCTTGCATGCAACAGTAACATTTGAAGATACTGAAGTTGATTCTGGTTTGTCTGAAAAAAAAATAGAGTGAAATTGGACTTCGCTACGCAATTTTACTTCACTGGAATTCCAAAAGCAGCGAGCTAGTTGTTTTATCCTTACATCCTTACATCCTTAGGCAATAGCTATTTTTACATTATAGAGCGAATTTCACATGACTGTCGTGAGTAATTCGCAATTACTTTGTAATTACTCCCATGTTCAGAATTGGTATAATTACTTTGCGACTGGTTTCACGACAGTCATGTGAAAACCACTCTAAAGACCTTGTGTCCGATAGGTGTGCCAATGTCATGATGTTTGCTGTGTTGATGTAATACCTACGGTAAGACATTTTCGGTAAGACACCATTAATTTTCTGTTCTATGACTCCATGTCACTTTTAAAAACAAGTTCTACAACTAAGAATTGAACGAAATTCTACGAGATTTAGACAGATTGAGTCACCTCATTAGCATGGATGCTTATGTGCTACAAAACCATTTATTATATAGCTCGTGTTTATTCGATCAAAGCGCGCGCTCTGATTGGTTCTATCATGGCCACGTGGCGGGCTACAAATTCAATGTAGCCCGCGCGGGCTACTATACAATTAAAAAATTGTTGCCCGCGCGGGCGACATCGCTAGAGCGAGAAATTTCGGCGGACTATTTTTACCGTATTTTCTTTTTGCCGTATTTTCTTTTTTTTCGACTTCGTCTCGGGAAACATCGAGATTCTCGAGAAAACAAAACTCGCTGTTACCCTCGGAAGCAGTCATTAAGTGTATAATGTCACATATATTGGACACAAGGTATTTAAGGTGTGCAGGAATCGTAATTATTTGCTTCTCGAGAACCTTGAGGCTCACATCCGGCCGACTAGAGAAACCTTAAATTATAATCCCTATTCTAACTGCTGTCAAATGTCTTTCTTTAGCACCTCCATGGCCACTCTCTTCCCCAGGAGTTTTTGGGGGCGGGGGTACTCGTCGTACCTTTCAGGGGTTACAATCAGGCCTCTGGTACCTTTAAGGGAGTAAAATCCGAATACTGTAATTCTAATGTTATTTTTTTTTTAATTTTTCCACATCGGTATCTCTTAGGGGTCCGTTTTACCAAACCAAGCAACAATGGATTTCTCAATATCATAGTATTGGGACCTTTAAGCGGTCAAAATCAATTAACCCACGCTCTTTGTGGTACCTTTTAGGGTAAAATCGAATGGTCTCAATGAGCACCCCAGCCACCAAAAATAGGGGAGTCTCTTCCGATCCCCCGGTTCCCTTCCAGGGGCAAAAAATGCATTTGTGCCAATGGCATGTAGAGCGCGCATTCTCAGTGCTATATAGGCCATTTGCAGTTCGCCTGTCACGTGATTGTATTGGAGAGTAAGAAAAATTATAATCTTTTGACCTGCTCATAAAGCACTTGGTGAAATCACTTCGATTATGCCACGTTATCAGTTAAATTTATGTGATTTCGTAAATAAGTCAAGTAAAAAGTTTGTTTGCTCTCCAGTTACGGTCGGTTGATTAATACCCTTGGGAATCTAGAGGTCTATCCTCGTAGGCTCGTAGCAAAATGGCAAGCATATGACTGTTTATATTAGCTGCAAAGCTTATTGTTGTTTTTATCGCAACAGCTCGCATGAGCAATTATACTAAAATTTAGTTATTATACCGCTTTAAGATGGACTAAAGATTACAAAACACCTTCATGGTACATTCCGTTTAAATGGCATAATTTCGCGACAAAAGAGCCGATTTTGGAGCCACTTCTGTGTATCAGGGCTAGCTTGGAATTTTGTAAATCTTGTGGCAGAAAACAGAAAAAAAAACATACACCATAGTTTAGCCCCAGAAATGGGCAATTCCAGAAAATAAAGGTACCCCCCACACGGGCGGCATTTGGAAATTCCGATGGGATGGGGGGGTTTAAGAGCTCGGAGTTCTGATTGCAAGGGGGGGGTTTTCGAAGCTGGATTTCTTTAACCTGCCCGGAATTCTATATGCATGGGGGGGTAAACCATTTTGGAAATTCTGGATGCATGGGGGGGGGGGGGGGGGGGGTCAAAAACTAGTGCCGCCCGTGGGGAGGGTACCTTTATTTTCTGGAATTGCCCAATGAGGTATCATTTGTTCCGAGTCGACCTTTTTTTGTGAAATTATGACATTTTAACAAAAAACTACCCGGGTGTTCTGTAAGTGTCGGAACCTCAAGCGTCGCCGTTCTGTGAGTACTTACAGTTAACAGTTATATCGGTGGTCCTGTTTTGAGAAGGGCATTCATTTCCATTTGAAACTTTACACGTATAGATTCCTTCGTTCGATCTTAATATCGAGTTAAACGTGTGGTTACTGGCGTTAGCAATAACGACACCCCCAAACTCGATGGTGACATCAAGGGGTGCGCTTCCTGCTGCTGTACATGCCAAGATTACTTCAGAGTGTTCGATTACCGTCTGAGATGGTGAAATGTCATAGATCATTGGCGGATCTGAGAAAAAAAGGATTTAAAAAATACACACACAAATTAAAAAGTGCAATGAGACCGAATTTCAGAACATTGTCGAAAGTGAGTTTTCTACGTGTTCCTATCAGTTAAGGTCTTTGTTTAGTCAGCCAATCAGAATGCGAAGAAAAATCCAGACATTAATGAATCGTTTCTTGTGTCAGCGCGTTGTATAATACACTGTCAAATTCATGCAGGCCATTGTAATGTACTACGCTGAGGAGAGAAACATCACTTTCTAGATTAATCAAAGAAACAAAACCGGATTTCAAGCTGGAACATTTACCGCCAACCGTCAAAATGTCGCCGACTGTCCCAATTGATTGTGGCAAGGTAAGTAGGGAAGGTGAATGTATACGTCACTTGCATTGTAGAGTAGCTTGCGTGAAGCTAATGTATTCGAGTGTTTGTTCGTAGGTTATTAATGGGTGTTATTGTGAGCCCTGCAATAAGGATGGTGATACTTGCTTCCCGGTGTGTTTTTTACGTCTCTCTTATTCCGGTTAGTGTAGTGCATGTAACAGACGGGATCTAGCTTTTAAATGTCTTATCCAAGAAGACGCGAAGTTCTAACCATTCTCAGATGTTAGAGCAAAGGTATTATCTTATTGCTTCGAAAAGACCCTGAGTGCTGGTCCCGGCAGGATTGAACTCCGGCCTCCCGCACAGCAGCCAAGCGCTCCACCAATGAGCAAACACTTCGCTGTCAGGCTTGATAAACAAGGATTTCAACATTCGTAAAACTAACCTTTAGCTGTTACTTCCACAGTGGCATTCACTCCAGGTCCCAGGGAGTTCCGCGGCACACAAGTGAAAACGTTGAGGCCAACTTGTGGCATCGCTTCATGAACGTTACTGCTGCTGTTTCCTATGAAGGCTCCTCCTCGGTAGAAATCATAACTTGTGACCCCAGGTTTCGCCGGTCCCGCGGTACAGCTTAAGGTCACATTGTCGTTCTTGCATACAGTATCTCTACTGGAGGTCACTGTTGCGGGACCTTCAGGCTTGTCTGGGTATGAAACGAAATGTTAGCTCTTTTATTAAAAAACATTTATGGCATACATTCTGTATGTATGGCTTGCATTCTATTCTGTAAGGGCTGGTTCGCATACGAACGGTAGCGCGAGACGCCTGTGTTCGCTTGATTTTCACTACACGCACAGGCGCAAGGAAACGCAACGTCTCGATTTTCTCTTGCGTTTGCGTCTGCGCTTGCGTTCTAGTGTAAATCACATAAGGGAAATGTATGAGTTTGATATCCTTGCGCTTGCGTTCTATAGGTAAATCCATTACCCGACGAGGGAATTCCACACTAAATCTCACGTGAAAAATCGATATTGCCCGAGTCGCGCAGCGACGAGGTTTAGTGTCTTGCTAGCGAAGTGTCTTCGTTGAAGAAAAGAGTTTCATACAGTGTTTGACAGAGTTTGAAACTTTAGAAAGTATTATTCTCGCTTTCTCGCTTGATAACTTGTAAATTTGTCGTGTTGAAATTTAATTTCAGGGGTGTCCTGTGTTTTCATTGAATTCTACTTTTGCAGCCATGTAATTCCACAAAAATTTCCCCCGATTTCAGCCAATCAGCACGCGAGATGGAGTCATAGCATGGGATTCTAGTGTAAATCACATAAGGGAAATGTATGAGTTTGATATCCTTGCGCTTGCGGCTGCGCTGCGTTCGTGTGTAAACAGGCCCTCACTATTACTCGAGCCTGCAAAACGCTCGCGCTGTATATTTTATGTAAGATGAAATTAGAAAAATAGGAGGTATTCAAATGTAAATTGTAAATGTGCCATAAAGTGTTCTAAAATAGATCGTGCCTCGTGGACCCTATATGGGAGATGGAAGCTCCTGCCCATGGGCTCCTGCCTGGAACGACTACTTTTACGTACTTAGTAGGACAGGATATCACAGTTTTGGGTTTTCACAAGATGAAAATTATATGCCTAGTTTTATTACAGAAAAAAAACGTGGTCGGAAGTAATACACTCCCAGAGCACAAAAGTGTCTAGGTAGGAGGTCCTGAATGAGAGTACAACTAGAATTAGACTAGAGTTAACAACTAGAAATTTTGGTAGTAGCTTTAAAGGAAGCTCTGTATAACCTGGGTAGCTGGCGGTTTTATTGTGTTTTCCGAGACTTTCACTCCGAGCGCGAGATGTTAGGTAAATGGAAGCGCGAAGAAAGGGGCCGAAAAAAGCACCCTGGGGGATTGCAGCTTTTTTCGGCCCTGTTCTTAGCGCATCCATTTACCGCGCCAGGGACCGGTTCCTAGAATGTCAGATACGAGTTATCAGTAGATAAACGCTTATCCAACGGATGAATCCAGAACAGATCCTATGCAACAGACTTTTATCCGTGGATAACTTTATCCAACCTTTCAGGAACTGGGCCTACATCAGTAAAGTAGCATAAATAGAGGATATTGTATTTCTACCCATACTGCCTTTCGGTCTTGGAGCGTAGGCTTGAGCGCTCCCAAGGCCGACAATCTGAATTGAAACAGCTGTATTATACTTACATTGCACGATCAAATCGACAGTTGCATTAGCACCATCTCCTACTCCATTATCAGCCACGCACATATAGCTTCCCTCATGTGATGTATCCACGTTAGTGATGGTATAGATACTTCCGTTCCCCACCTTGGTTACATTCCTCATCCAACTGACAGAAGGCGTAGGTTTCCCGGTGGCATTACACTCAAGTTTAGCAGTTTTGCCTTTCTCTGCCGTGACAGTGGGTTTGGTGGTCGATATACCTGCAGGGACTGCAGTAGAAAAAAAAGAAACGTGAGATCCCGGCAAAGGCAAAGGTTCCACGGCTGTAATCTCTTATTTGGAAACCCAACCTTATTTGCAGTTGTAATTAACAACTATCCCCCGAAGGGGAGGTGAATAGTGGTGGATATAAACCGAGACGCTTCGCTAGGCACCGACCCTGAGGGGGATAGCTGTTTTAGTATATACCAAATCAGTAGAACAAAATACGGTTTTAAAGATTCAAGACGCAGTATCGCGTGCGAAAAGAGCTGATATCTACTATTTCCGGAACCAATCAGAGCGCGCGACTATTCATTGATTTGGTATATACTAAATAATTATATTTATCCTTTTCTATCGCAGGGCTGAATTTCTGCAGAACAGCCATCATGGGAAACTGATTTTTCCATGGTGGAAGAATGAGAGTTGCTCGTATTTCCCATGGCTATCCTAGAAATCCGAACACTTCCTTCTGGTTCCCTGGGGAAATTCAGATTTTATCATGAAGCTTCATTAATGGATTTCTGCAAAAAATCCCGGCCCTTTTATATATTTCTACGATTTGTTATGAAGTGCCCCTCAAGGCTGAAATTTATCACACATTGGCTTATGGCTTATTTGATCGCACATTCAAATAAGTATGAAAGTCGTTTGTTTGGCGTTCATAGCTCTTTTGGTTACAGAGATATTCAACATTTTCTTTTTATGCAAATTAGGAAAAATGACGTCACAACAAGACTGAGGCAAAAGAGGCCAGCAATGTTTTACGTATATATCTGTTTGGGATAGTTAGATTCACTTAAAACTTGGTAATAACAAAGAAGGACCAAAACAACAACCTCTGACATGTTTATTACCTTTAAAATGGTAAGACTATTGACACTAGGGCTGTCTATTTAAAACAAGAAAAAAATCGGAAACTTATTCACCTACGAGTGAAGTGCTACAATATTTTGCCAAAATACTCTGAGCTGTACTGAAAAACAAATCAGCAATTTTGGAAGACGTTCATAACTTAAGAAATATTTCACAGATTCGACCTATTTTTCCAGGAATCACTCCTAGAGCCAAACGTGCTACCATGGAAACACTAAAACTTCAGTATTGAGGGGCACTTTAATGTATTAAAACAAATCGTGCGATCACTTATGCATTGGTAGGATTGGCTGGCTTTCCAGTTCTAATATATAGATTTAGCCACTGGCTAAAAGCGGAGCTCCTGGTTATAAAATTTTCTGTGTGAATGGTTTACATGGTTGCTTTAGAGTCTTCCCTTCACGAGATATTAATTTTTCAAGCATAGATGACGTCATCGCTGACGTCATATCACGACACCGTCTCATTTCGCTAATCTGGTGACCTAGACTACACTACCAAAGTTTGGTTGTTTTAGAGTCTTCAATTCACGAGATATTGATTTTTCAAGCATAGATGACGTCATCGATGACGTCATATCACGCGACCACTTCATTACGCTCATCTGGTGACCTGGACTACATTGCCCAAGTTTGACTGGTTAAGAGTTTTCCTTTCATGAGATATTCATTTTTCAACCATAGATGACGTCGTCGATGACGTCACATCACGTGACCACCTCAGTTCGTTCATCTGGTGGCCTAGACTACACTACCAACGTTTAGTTGTTTTAGGGTCTTCACGAGATATTGATTTTTCAAGCATAGATGACGTCATCGATGACGTCATATCACGTGATCACCTCATTTCGTTCATCTAGACTACACTACCCAAGTTTAGACGTCATCAAAATGATCCGTAATTCCCGTGACGTTCAAAAATCAACTCGATAGTATTCTATACGTTTTTCCCTTAGGTATGGTGCTCCGCTTGGGCGGGCCTTCGGCCCGCGCTGAAGCTCCGCTATGACGTCATCGATGACGTCATCTATGCTCCAAAAATTAAAAAGCTCATCTATGCTCCAAAAATTAAAAAGCCTATAGCATAAACCATAAACATAGAAAATTCTATAACCAGGAGCTCCGCTTTTAGCCAGTGGCTAAATCTATATATTATCACGTGATCACTTCATTTCGCTGACCTGGTGACCTAGACTACACTATTAAAATTTGGTTGTTTTAGTCTTCCCTTCACGAGATATTGATTTTTCAAGCATAGATGACGTCATCGATGACATCACATCACGTGACCGTGTTACAGCATCCCCCTTGTGGCATAGACAAAATATCCCAAGTATGGTTGTCTTAGCATGTTCCCTTGAGGAGATATAATTTTTCTTTGCATACCACAGGGTTCCCATGTGTACACGGACGGACGGACGACGGACGGACGGACGGCGTACGCTATAGGTTTAATACCAGAAAAATAAAGAAAAAATCATATCTCCCGAAGGGTAGATAGAAGCCAAACTTGGACAAACTTTCAAAGACCATAAGAGGAACTCTACTACACCAAGTTCACGTGTCCTTACGTCATCAATGACGTCATTAAAATGATCCATAATGCCCGTGTCGTTCAAAAATCAACTCGATAGTAGCGGAGCCTGCGCCGCGCGAGCGGAGCACCATAGATAAGAGAAAAACGTATATAGTAACCCATGGAGTTTATTTTTGGACGTCAAGGACATTTTCGTCCATTTTAATGACGTCATTGATGACGTAAGAGCACGTGACTTTGGTGTAAGGTTCCTCTTATGGTGTTTGAAAGTTTGACTTCTAGAAAAGCTTCTTTTCGGGAGATATGATTTTTTCTTTATTTTTCTGGTATTAAGGTCTCGTGAAAGGTAAAAGTGTAAACATTCATAAAATGACTTTTTTTTTCCCGAAATTTATTTAATACAATCTTCAAGTATATTTCTAAAACCTCAAATGACGCGTCAACTGTTTTCCTAGGCTTCCATTATTGCCATTCTTTTGTATTGCCCGCCACTCATTTTCTGTAATTTAATTAACTTTACACGCTTTTTCTAGCACTTTAATTTTAGGTCAAATTTTCACCTTCGCGAAGCTCCTGACCCCGCAGCGCAGGACTTAGATAAAGGCCTCAAATTTTCTGTGTCGTTAGAAAATGATCGCAACTAAAAAACCATGTCAGGGAATATTTTTTTTTTACTTGAAAAAGATATTATGATTAATTTTGCGGCCACAAACTGTAAAAAATGCGACTTTCAACTTCGCGACCTAATAGTTTCGTAAATATGCAAAATATCGAAAATCGCTGACACGGTTTTGCAGCTCATTTCTCCGAATTAAAATCCGACAAAGTGTGAAATTGAACAACAAACCGCTAGTGGGCTGGAGGTTCTCAAGTAAACAAGGTAGTTTTAAGTTCGGGGTCTTAAAAATACAAGAAAAAAGATAGAGCAATATTTCAGCTTTAAAATGATATACAGCTGATTATCATAGCATGACGTCACATCACGCGACCACGGTCACCAGAGGAGTGAAATCTAGTGGTCACGTGATGTGACGTCATCGATGACGTCATCTATGCTTGAAAAATCAATATCTTGTGAAGGGAAGAGTCTAAAACAACCAAACTTGGGTAGTGTTGTCTAGGTCACCAGAGGTGTGAAATATAGTGGTCACGTGATGTAACGTCATCGATGACGTCATCTATGCTTAAACAATCAATATCTTGTGAAGGTAGGAGTCTAAAACAACCAAACTTGGGTAGTGTCGTCTAGGTCACCAGAGGTGTGAAATATAGTGTTCACGTGGTGTGACGTCATCGATGACGTCATCTATGCTTAAAGAATTAATATCTCGTGAAGAAAAGGCTGTAAGACAACCAAACTTAGGGGTAGACGTGTCTAGGTCATATAGAGTAGCAAAACAACATGGTCACGTGATATGATGTCATCGATGACGTCATCCTTGCTCGAAAAATTAATATATACAGACCATTATTTTTTTGACGGGGGGGTTTGGGAAACTTTTTCATTGCAAACAATTTTTTGGGGGGTCGTCCCGTTTGCAAACATTTTTATTTGTACGTCGTGCGTCTGCAAACAATTTTTTTTCGATCTTAAAATAGGTTTCCAACTAGGCTCGTTTGCAAATTTTGTCGCGGCGATCTTTTCGCACCAAAATCGCCAATGTAGACGGGCAGCAAATTTTGCGATCTTGCCGATTTTTCTTGCGCGGTATCACTGCCGTTTCGCGGGCATATCCGTTTACATTGGCGAGCAAAATCGCCGATACAAGCGGGACAACAATTACAGCAAATTCGCAAGTGTAAACCGGCGGTTAGATTGAACTCAAATCTCACACATGAAACGCGAGTCGTGGCCGTCTCATCATCATTTCATCTATTGTCGGAGGAAGAGCGCATAACAAGTCCAGGCAAATGGTGTGGAGTCGAGAAAAAGAGAGGACATTGCACGTGGCTTTGCCTCTACTGACAGCAAAGCCTTGGCCTTCCCAAGATGTTAATGTTTAGAATTAGAAATAAATTTCAATAAATTCAAAATAGCATAGTAGTTATTGCTTTTAATTTATGTATTAGTTATAGAGGTGTCCCCTTTGTGAGGTTCAACTGTAATATTGTAGGTATTAACCCTATCCAGACTGGGCTTTTTTTGACCATCTGTGACTGGGGGGGGGGGGGGGGGGCTAATTCGGCCCCCCCTCTATATCTCTTGAACCACTGGGGCTATGATCATCAAACTTTCACACAATGACCATGGGCCTTAGACAAATCACCACACCTATTTTTGTCACGTGGGAGCAAAATGTGACGTCACAATGACGTCATTCTCAATGTTTTATCAATTTTTAAGTAATTTTAATTAACTTCCAAAAACTTGGTAGATAATACTCTAAAAGCCAACTAATTAACATCAAGATAATGAAAATGTAATAATTTGTGACATTACCACATAAATTTTATTAAACTTGCGTCATAATGACGACTTTTGAAAATATTGTCCGCCATCTTGGATCCGCCATCTTGGATCCGCCATCTTGGATTTCATTTAATTTCCATTTGACTCTTCAGATAAATACTCAATGAGAAAAAAATGTTCAAAATGTACAAAATACTCATCAAAGAAGTGTTTGACATTGAAAAAGTTGAATTAAAAGAAAATTTGTGAATCCCAGAGCTAGTTTTAGACCATATGTTAAAATGAACAAAATCCCCCTACCCCTCCCCCCCAAAGATTTTGTGTCAAAAATTAATTAGCCTGTACATAAATTACTAATGAGTACAAGCTCCGATAGTCAAAAATTGGGCAATGTGTCCAACATTAAGCTTGAAATATGAAAAATTCACGTTTTTTCGAGTTTTGCAAAACATGCATGTCAAAAAGTGGTTGCCATGGAAACTGGGTCGTTGACACTGACATGTCATTGACACCAAAATGTCCCCAGATAAATTTTAGGAAAAGTCACGAAGTTTCGCCATCATAGCTGCAGTGGTTTTAGAGTAATCAGGATTTTACTGGAGGGAGCTCGAAAAGCCCCCCCCCCCCCCCCCAGTCTGAATAGGGTTAATACAGTAAGCTGAGGTGAATATATAAGGGACCGATCGTTTATTACGTCCACGGGGGGGGCGGTGGTTTTCTAAATTTATTGAATGTTAAAATTCGCACCCCCCTCATTAAAAAGGCGATACAAAAATAACCCCCCCATAACATCGATGTTCTAAAAAGCTTACCCCCCACCCTATAACCAGATCCCCGTTTGAACTAATGGAAGACTTTACATAAATTTCTCTTTTTGTTGCGCGCGAAGCGCGCCCTAATTTTTATGCATGATATGAACGCATTTCACCAAACCTCAAAGAAAATGTAGATGAACATACCATTTGCTGTGTGTAGTAACAAAGATCGCAAATGACGTGCGCAAAGCAGGGTCAAAATGACGAATCTCTATCCTCGTAAAGTGGAACTCACGCTTGCCTAATAATTAGGCCTTCTTTTTTCGAACTGAGACAGCTCCGGTGCTTATTACTGCAAAGCGTCTTTTTGGAGAGAGTTAGTTTTTTTCTCCTGGCTAAGATATATTTTCTTGTAATGACATTCGTAGCCATTCCATTGCGCACGTACTCAAAAACTATTTTGTACATTCCGTTGCGCGCGAAGCGCGCCGAAATTGGCGTACTTGCTATATGGCGTAGCGCTGTATGCCACGACGCGATAGCTTGTACATATTATTATTTAGTTTGAACCACAGTGTCCCTGAAAAAATTACCCCCTCTTTTGAGAGAGTGTGCCAAAAAATTACCCCCCAAAAATCTATGTCTTCTAAATTTTTACCCCCACCCAAATTCCACCGCCCCCCCGTAGACGTTATAAACGATCGGTCCCTAAGTCAGGACATTATTTTCAGTTTTGCTATAACTAAGTTGTGTGATAGTCCCAATCTTTAGCAAACAATTTATTTTTTCCCTTGTTTGCTCTCAAACAATTTATTTTAGGGTTTTAGCTCTTACAAACATTTTTTTCCAAATTTAGAACGCCCCCCCCCCCCCCCGTCAAAAAAATAATGGCCTGTCCTTAAAGGGAAGGCTCTAAGACAACCAAACTTGGGTAGAATTGTCTAGGGCACCAGAGGACTGCAACGAAGTGGTCTCATGATGTGTGCGTCATAGAGACATCAACGATGACGCCAAGCTTTATAAATGGCCTAAAATTGGCTAGGAGCTCAGCTTTTAGGCAGTGCCTAATTTTATATATTATACTATACGTTTTTCCCTTAGGTATGGTGTTCCGCTTGCGCGGGCCTCTGGCCCGCACTGGAGCTCCGCTAATAACACCAAAATACGTATATCTACAGTCGTAGAATGGAAAGCTTGACTTTCCTAATTGTTCAAAACGTATGGAGCAGACCCGCGCAAGCTTACTTAGGTAGTTTACTAACTTATTTTCCGTTGCACTAGCGTGAGCTTAGAGGGTGAGCTTAGAATGACGTATGTGGCTCACAGAAGTAAAATGTTCAAACAATAAATAAACTAATCTATCCAGAATTGAATCAAGTCAGAAACATATAACTTAAAACACTTATATGTTTCTGATCAAAGCAAAACTATACTCTTGAAATAAACTGACGATCTCAACTAAGCTTACGATAGCAACTGCTATTCTGATCACAGTAATGAGGCCTGGTTAGTATAGAGCAGTTATGGTGTTGGGAGGGTTACTCGAAACATTTTAAAATAATACCGATGCTCTCGTCCCGGGGGGGGGGGGACTCAAATATTTTTTAGTCGGGGATGATCGTCAAAAATTTTCAGTTTCACCCCTAAAAGATACCAAAGATGGCGGGCCATGGCGTGGCTCAAAAACATTATTACCCTAAAAGATACCCTAAAAGATGAGGTCTTATGTACCAAATAGGCGCGAAGGACACAGGTAACAGGTGAAAGATACCCATCAAGAAATTTCCGTGTTTGTTTCTAATTTATCGTCTTCTAATCGAATAATCTCTCTTTCTTAGACGGTTTTTTAGAAGCACCATCATAAGAAAAAACAATTCGGACACAGTTTCGGCCCTAAAAGATACCAATCTCCCTAAAATGTATTGAAGATCAAGATCACCCCTAAAAGATACCAAACCATCGTGATTTTAACCCCTAAAAGATACGACGATCATCCCCGACCA
This sequence comes from Scolanthus callimorphus, assembly GCA_033964015.1. Taxonomy (NCBI): domain Eukaryota; kingdom Metazoa; phylum Cnidaria; class Anthozoa; order Actiniaria; family Edwardsiidae; genus Scolanthus; species Scolanthus callimorphus. Next base: position 11,850,538 of record CM066923.1, on the reverse strand, counting down.
AAAAATATGGGAGTCCCCCCCCCCCCCCCATGGAGAAAAAGGAAGAAAAGAAAAGTGTATATGCATCAAACGATTCTGTCATGGACTTCCGGTTTGTGCGTCCGTCCGGCGTCCGTTCGTCCGGAATGACGTCATCAAAAGTAGAAAAGTCAATATCTCAAGAAGGCAACATCGCTAGGTGACCAAACTTGGGTAAAGTTATTTTGGAGGCAAGGGGGGTGCACTACCAAGGTCACGTGGCATGACGTCATCGATGACGTCATCAAAAATAGAAAATATATATCTCTAGAGGACAATATCGCTAGGTGACCAAACTTGGGTAAAGTTATTTTGGAGGCAACGGGGATGCACCACAAAGGTCACGTGACATGACATCATCGATGACGTCATCAAAACTAGAAAAGTCAACATATCAAGAAGGCATTATCGCTAGGTGACCAAACTTGGGTAAAGTTATTTTGGACGCAAGAGGCGTGCACTACCAAGGTCACGTGGCATGACGTCATCGATGACGTCATCAAAACTAGAAAAGTCTATATCTCGAGAAGGCAACATCGGTAGGCGTACAGTCGAGAAAAGCATCCGTGAATCTGTGGGTATGGAACTCTTTGAAATGCCAAAAAAAAAAATCTGAATTTGCAAGTATGCAATGGAGAACAAAAAGAATGTTTTCTGTAATAAGTGACGTCGCGCTACGTCACATGATGAATCTTTTGCAGGACTTATAATTTTTTTCCCTAGCAACGGCCCAACAAGATAGGTAAACGCACCCTATAAAAATATTTAACCGGGAGCTCCGCTTTTAGCCAGTGGCTAAATCTATATATTATATAGGATTCTGGACAGCTCGCGAGCCAATCAGAGCGCGCGATTTCATGGATACCGGACCGCTGAAAAAATAAAAGGACAAAATTCGGCGCGCGTGTTGACTGCAAAACCACTAATAAGATCGAAGCAAACACTGTCAATCAAATTGAACCAATAGCCGAATTCACACTAGAGACAAGTTTTTCGTCTTGAACGTGGTTCCCTTGTTTTCCCTGTTCTTCTGTGATCCCGCGAAAAAAACTATTTTGAATCAGAAAGTTTGGCGATAATAAGCCGACTAGTTTCCGACTAGAATTCACATAAGACAGGACATTTTTCTGACGGGAAACTATTGAGAAGGCAGTTTTATTCGTTCATCATCAAGTTTGATAGCCTCGTCTCGAGGCTCTTTTTGGATTAGCTTTTTCGTTTCCTTTTAAGCTAACTAATGTATTTTACATTATTTCAAAGCTTTTCAGGAGTAGAAAACATGTTTCCATTAACTATTAATAAATTACTTATGAAATAATTAATTATTTATCAGAAAAAGATTTTGTCGTTTAGATAACCTCTAGTCCGTCAGAATTGAATAGAGCCACCCAAATTTGTATCATCTTGTAGATGACAGCAAACTGGACTTCAAACTGGACTTCGCTGTGCCGGTGATGGTCAAAGTGTTTCTTTGTTCCAATTTTTGTGACGGTTTTGTTTCAGTCCGATTTTTTTTAAGGTCAATGTCAAACTTCGTCAGACGCTTTGTCCGTCCAGACGATTTGTTCGTCTTCTAGTGTGAAAACGGCCATTAACATAGAGATGTGTGGGTGGTGAGAGAGCCACTTGATGGGCCGGGACGCATGTGCAGAGACATTTTCACACTGTACACATCTATTGACCATTCGTATTCAAATAAGACTACTACGGTATGGTGACATTCAGCCATGAAGATACCTGTTGGGGTTGACGAGCAAGAAAATCTCGAACAATCCAAAATCATGAGCATGCGCAGTAGGCTGGAAGGATGACGGATTTGCCAAATGCGCGAATTTCAAAATAAATTAACAGAACGACCCAAAATACCAACAGAGTCCTCGCATTGTCTGCTTTTTTTGAAAAAATATAGCACGACTTCTCGATCTCTACCAGACGTCCTAACATTTAGCTCTGACAACATTGTTTTTTTTACTTAGAGTTTTCAGAGCTCTAGTACCGCAGGCAGAAAGCCATGTTCTGGGTACATGAATTTGCAAAACAAATGAAGAATCACTCAGCCATATTTTATCAATTTACGATGGCTGGTTTTTATTTAGTGCCTGAAGCTAGCTTAACACTCGGCAAAAAGAGCTGGCATGATACCTTGAACAATTTTATAGGATGCTTGAAACAACACGGACTGAGAAGAAATGATTATTTCCGCTTGGAAACCTTTCAAAACAACAATAAAAGAGCTTTCGTATGTTTCTTTGCTGTTTGTCTTGTCTCGATGGCCTGCACAAATGTAGCTTTTCGTTCAGCTACATTAACCTCATCCCAAATCGATTTACAATTAAGCTATCATGAACAAAAAAAAATTGCAAAGCTTTTGGCAATGGAAAATATCATTCATTAAAATTGTCAGAGACAACATTTGCTACACAGGGAATATTTGATATTTTCAAATCCAAAATCAATTCTTTCGACAAAATTACAATGCGTTTTCCTCGGTATGTACAGGTGGCTCAAAGTGATATGAATATTTAGAGTTAATGGATGGCAATAAGTCTCAAAAATGTGTATTAACATTCCTTGACAATAAATAAAATCGGCTCTATTACCCGTATGTTTTGCATAAAAAATAGCCACTGCTTGAACCATACAGTTAGGAAACGGTCTTCCCGATTTTGTCTTTCGATTCCACCACGTTCTACTGGAGATTGGGAAATAACTAAACGCTTGATTGGTATCTATCTGATGGAACTTAAGAGGGTACTTATGTATTTATTGGCTGACACCTGTAAGGAAGAATGCAAAATGACAAACGTAGATATACACACTAGTCATATTGTCTGGCAAAGTTTCGAAAAGACTTCATCTCACTTTCTAATTGAACTCGCATTTGAATATCTGAATCACTAACATGATAAAGGCGGATCGACGTTTTAAGGAACAACCTAATTGATTTGAAAGTCTAGAAGCGTTTTTAGATAAGAGCTAGAGAATAATGACAAGATCGCTAGCTAGCATCTGTTTTGTTAAACTGTTGTTTGACTTGACTTGACTTGACTCGTAAATTCAGTATCACCTCGTAAATTCAGTATCACCTCGACAAAGCAGATTGAAATTTTTAACAGAAGGTCCCTTCTGTTATGCACATAATTGAAAGGAAACTTTTGAAGTCCAATTTATAAATCAATAAACGTTTGATTTTTTTGTGGACATGGAATTTTGTGTTTATTATTTTGCACATTGGAAGTTGGCTTCTAGACATTTCAAATCTCTACGCAATAATGACAAAAGTAAGCGAGTGTCATGTCGTTGCCGAAACATAATTATATTAGCTTTATCCATTCCAAAATATCTATCACCTTATTTTTCCATTATTCGCAGAAGTTTGTAAAAGTTTTTAAAACACTCCTTGGTAAGAAAGCACGAGTTGCAAACAGTGAACCCCAGCAAAGTGACAAACTGAAATGTCCAAAGCGTATTCATTAAACCTTGTTTTTCAATACTTGAAAATATTCTTCAAGACAACTGTTCCGTAGTTATTCGTAATTTAAGAATCTCTCGAAACTATAATTACAGGGAAGCGGATTCATGCATGCAAAGTGAGTTCGTTAGGGTTATTTTTGCAAGAAAATATAGCCAGGCAGAAACCCTCTTTTAAATTTCTTTGGTAAATGTAAAAGAGGAAAAAATGTATTCACAGTAGTATGGCCTGGGCTGCTTCCACTAGAGAGTGAGTGGGGGTGCGACTACCTAGATAGAAACACAAGGTTGTTAAGTTGCATTTGGTGAGCAACGGCTACATTACATACCTACAACTTCCAAGGTAATTTTCGATTGCTCTCGTGGATTGTTTCCAGCCGAATCCCTTAAACTTATGGAATATTCTCCCCCATCTTGAAGCTGCACATTCTTTAAAATCAAGGTGACTGGGTTAAAGGAGGCGACTAACAGAATCCGGTCCCTTAAATCCGGATTCACACTTGTTGTAACCGTTAGTCCCTTCCATACAGCAGCAATTTCTAAATTCCCGAAAAATACGTGTATAATATTTCCAAACGGTTCGTCATTCACGCTGGAGTTCGTCCACTTCCAACTAAGAGGGACATCCGTCCTTCCCAGGAGTACTCGAAATGGGTTATCTGGCGTTGAAGTAATACTGATAGCACCTGATAAACAGAATATACGGCATAAATGGACGAGTTATCAGCGTAGATATCGTATTCTTGGAGTAGAGTAAACCAGATATTGTAAATAAATTGGATATGATTCTAAGAAGTTTATTTGTCAATGAAATATTATTGAAATACCGAACATACCTGTAAGCGGAAGAAACAACAGCGCGAAAAAGACGATTCCTGATGTAGCGCCATTCTGTCCCCTTTTGAATCTCTCGTGGCAAAACATGGTTAAGCTATGTTAAAGACTATCGCTTAGTCCTTAACTTGTCTGTTAATTTGGCAATAATCGGCGAAACCACAGATACAACTCACATCTTCAGTCAGTCGAAGATTATGTCCGCATTGAATACAGCCAAAATATCGTCTAACAAATGTTATGCAAATATCTTCAATGACTCAAACAATACCCAGGTCCCTCGCTGGTTTCAAACAATGGTCTTTAAAGCTGGGTTTTGTCGTCAAGAAACGCTGAAAAGAATTAATCCAGACTTGAAAAAGAGATTTTAGAAGACTCTACTCGTTTTGCACCATTTTCGCTGTAGAAATACCAATATTTGCGGTTTAGGGTTTTGTTTTCGCTGCTCCGATTGGCTAATTACTTCGTGTTTTCGAAATATTTAAATATTCAATAACTTATTACAATATCGCTTCTACTTTGCTCTGCAAGATAAATATAGAATAACATCTTTATTCCCAAAAGTACATCAACAGAGTCGACACTAAAAACTCAATAATTTGCAAGAGCTCTTGTTAAATAATCAACACTTTTGGGCAGAGGGAGATATATTTCCTATGAAAATCCTGACTCGTTACAATCCAAAATAAGCTGTATCAATAACGATTGGGACACGATGTAATTTATTAGCACTCATAAAGGATGCCTTTTTGTCATTTCTTGAATGGATTCTGATAGCTAACAAACATACGAACCTCCACTCGATTTTTCCCTTATGCGTATCTATATTAATAGCGGACAGAGCGGAAACGACCTTTGGTGATCTGTTTCCTTTATAATTTTATTCAGCTGCAGTTATTTCTCAAACTTTCTTGCGAAAAACATTTCTTACCTTACCTAGCATAATTTGCCAATTTTTTACAAGGACTGCAGACAGCTGGCAAGAAATATTCAAGGAAATGTTCAAATGTTGTGGTGATCACGTATCACCTCTCCCTACGTTCAGGCCTTAATATCTAAAGGTCGTATCATCCAAATTTCATAAAAATTGGAATTTTGTCTTTGGTTACAAGAACTACTTTTGTTCAAACTCTTGAGCACTTCGAAGTTCATTTCCGCTCTGTCTATATATATATAGCCCCTTGTTTTATGTTATTTAGCAATTTGCTCCCTTTACTGGTACCAGTGACGTCTAGTTTATCTAGAGGCACAATACATGCTTTGTTTGAAGAGGGTTACTGCCAAAGTTTACGAGTTTTGGCAGGCATATTGACTTCATTGGTTATGGACCGTAGTCTTGTCAACACGAGTTTTGTTTTGATGGTTATGTCTTTGCGAAATCCCATGTCCTGTGTTGAGGTTCCTCGGAAACAAGACCATTATAAATTATTCCTCAAATAAGGACATCCGTTCGGCTGTCATAAATGGGAATATCCGGACTAAATTAAAGTCGAGTGGAAATCATTTAAAAACTATATTAAAATTTTTTCTGATATATTACATAAATATTATAGCAAGCTAAATCGATCTTGAAGCTCAACTATAAAATATGATTTTGTCGTCTGTCGACTCCCCCAAGTGCAATCGCCTTTGAATAATAACTGTTTATTACGTTTGACGCTACGCAGCTGTGTAGGATCTCATAAATTCCATCTATTTTCACTCCTGAATTGCAAGAAAAAACGAGAAATGAAAAACAAACAAACGTTTATTAAAATACCTCTTGAAATAGAAAACTATGTTAGGTCAAGGCTTTTGGATTGGATTGTTTGGTTGAATTTAAAGGAAGGTCTGTTTCGAAATACGCGTAACATGGGACATTACAGGGGAAAAGAAAGGGACGAAAAAATCAATGTCAATCGTTCATAGATGCTGACATCGACGTGCACAAAATTATAATTGAATTTTTCAGCCTTCTTTTTCAAATGGCAATCACCTCATCTGCCACCACACAGCCGTAAACTTTATCAAAATTCACAGCAGGCGTCGAAAATAGACATAACGTATACTGATGAATCATTTCCATATATTACTATCCACGAGGGCGCTGCGCTATTTTTGATGATGACAGAGGAAGTCGCCAGAAAGGTGTTTGTGCTCTATTGCCCGAGGGTAAAAGCGTTTTTCCTATTCTACGAAATTGAAAATAGTCTGTTGTGTTCTCATAGAAGTGACGGCGCGAGCTTCCATTGGTTTTGAACCTAATGCCTCGGGGTTAGTCTCATTCTTAATTCTGTAGAAACTGTAGAAAGATGGAGTGCAAGGTGTTTTGTGATCAAAGGATCTCAAGTGTCTTATCACAATGTCCTATTGTAGGTTCTGTGTGACTGCTACTCTTGGTGATGGTTATTAAATTAATAAATTTTTAAAAAGCTCTATTGATATCACAGGAAGAGATGAACAATAACACGATGAATACTTTGATTAAGTTGAAGTTGATTAAAGTTATTCAGTTTCTCGTGGATGAGTCATGGTGGGAGAAAGCTTTAGAAGAAATATGTTCGATCAACGAGACAGACATTTTTTGTGTTACTCCAAAAAGTGTATAAAAAAAGAAATTTCTAAAATGACAGTGAATAGTTCTGCATTTTCAAGCATTTTCAGAGAAGCTAACACATTTTTATATCAACAAGGAATGTCTAAAAAAATGCTGCTTCAAAAACCGTCAGAAGCAACTTAGATATACAGTATTCCCCGCAGGGGAGATGAAATAGTTCTGCCGCTGTTCATCGACCCTGGGGGGAATAGTTGATTCAGTATTTCTCAAATCAGTTGGATAAAATATGAAATTATTGTCAATATTGCCTAGAAACTTTTGCGATTAACTCCGAAGATCGGGACGACTCAACACAGTGAATATCCTCGGATATTCTGAGTTTTAGGAGGCAATCAGAGCGCGGGGAATTGGATATCCACGGATTTGGTTGATCCCCCTGTAACTTTGGAAAGTGAAAAAATCGGGAGTCATGAATTCTAGTGAGGATTCCAAGCTCGCTTTTCTAGACTCCTACGAGTACGACGCCGATATCTTAAATCGTGCGAGGTTCAGGAGCTTCGCAAAGGTGAAAATTTGACCTAAAAAAGGCGTGTAAAGTTAATTAAATTACAGAAAATGAGTGGCAGGCAATACAAACGGAATGGGCAATTGAAACCTAGGAAAACAATTGACGCGTCATTTGAGGTTTTAGAAACATACTTTTAGGACTGTATCAAATGAATTTCAGGAAAAAAAGTCATATTATTGATTTTTAATTTTTACCATTCCCGAGACTTAAAGTGCCACTAGCACCTATTTGCACTTGCCTGAAATGCCACCAAATTCGGCACACAAGTAGAAGACATCATGATCTTTAGCTCTACGCCATTTATTTGTGCCAGAAGTTGAAAGGAAAATAGCGTATTTTCACGCCAAAGTTCGAATTTAATGAGCTGTTTTCGTCCTGATATAGAGTCAATTCCAAAGAATTGCAGATGTTATTGTGTTTTTCCCTGTGTTTTAGGGCAGCTATCCTAAAAAAAGGCGTACGACTAGAACCGCAGAAGTAAGACATATTACAATACGCCTTTTTGAAGCTATTTGCTCAGCAAATCGCTTCTTAGTCATCGCCCTCGAACTATGTGACTATGTGGCTATGTATGTCACTTCGCGGGAATCGTCCATCTTGCACTCCATGTTGCTCGTGTTTCTACATTGATTATACTTCAGTCGCACAAGAATCACGGGTCATGAAGTTTCTGCCTTACAAATATTTGAATTGAGCCAATCATAGCACTGCATCACTTTTACCCTCCCCTCCTTTGGTACATCAATCGGTACGTCTCCCCACCATCCCCTCCCTTGTATCATCATGGCATTCACTTGTTCGGCGCTGGGTATCCTGTGTCTCGTCCCTTCTCCCATCTAAGCACTTTACCTTTGCCAACATATATATAGGCCACATAGGCCAATCAGTCGTCCATGTGGGACGAGCATTTTCTTCTTCGAGGTGATGTGAATTGAGCATGCTCTCGGTATCACGTCATACATGCCCACCATCGTGTATTATTTAGGATATTTCCATTACGACAAGTAAATAAGTATGGCTAAGGTACTAAAACGTTAACAATATTGAAGTTGCCACTGAGCATGCGCAATATATTTTCTTAATTTTATTGCTACAAGCGATCAAATGATGCCAGAGCGCTTGAAAATAAAACCTTTCCTCAGTTTTGTGCTGCATGTTTTCAACGTCGTGCTGCTTTGTTCCAATCACCTAATTTACGAGGTGAATGTTTTGCGAGTTTTAAACTCGCGATCGATCAGTTATTTAAATCGAGTGTGGAATACAGCAAACAACGGTCGAAATTAACAAAGAACTATCCATAAAAGTACAAGACATACACAAATATGGATGAAACTGAGAGGGGAAAACATTACAGGTGAGAAATGAGAAAGAACAAGTCTAAGAAATGAGTTCCGAGATCAAAGTCTTAATGAATCCAAGGTCGACATCAATATTTATGTATAAATAATAAAAGTTCCTCTTTGGGTTATTGATCTACTGAGTGGCCGAATGGTATGACTCTCGCTCTGTAAAGTAATAGTCCGGGGTTCGAATCCCGGGTTGGCATTTTTTTTTTTTTTTGCATTTTTTTTGCATTTTTCTCAAAGGCAAGGATTTTTTGTGTTTTCTTACCGGACGCGTCGTGATTAAAAAAGTCATGTTTTATTCCAAATCGATAGGGAAAGGGTAGAACTACTTCAGACAATCAGGTCTTTAATAAAAGTTGCCAGTGAGCATATGCACAATATTTTCTGGAATTTATCGCCTGCTTTAATTAAAACCAAAATTAAAATTAACACCGCATTGCTTTAACCGGTGACGCAAACAAGTCTAATCTCTTTTCTCATGATTAGCCCATTCATTCGCCTTTGTCACTCGGCAGCCATCTTGGATTTTCTAATACAGCGAAGCTGACATGAGAGCGAGGCCAAGCGTGTAAGATCACCCACGCATAGTCATTTCTGTAAGAAAAATTCCAAGATGGCTGCCGTGTGACAAAGGCGAATGGGAATGTTGGGAACAAGGTTATGACGGCCGGTCCTACATACATACATACATAAACCTTTATTTAGCCACGCTGGCCACAACAACTGAATTTACAAACATAAAAACGGCTGATTTCCATGTGGGGCGTCCTGTCCTATAAGTGCCGAAGAACATCAGCAAATAGCTTCCTGTACGCTCTGCGTACCTATGTTTTTGGATAGTTGCCCTAAAATATAGGGAAAAACGCAATAACATCTGCAATTCGGGCTCCCTGTGCTGGGTCACGTGCTGCGTCCCTTGGAAAATGACTTTATGAATATCAGGACGAAAACAGCTACTTATGTGCCGAATTTGGTGGCATTTCAGGCAAGTGACAAATTAGGTGCTAGTGGCACTTTAACATCAATTTCTCCACGGCTGCCCTGGAATTCATGTTTTCTCACCCTGGAATTCATGTTGAGCTCGTTAACAAATAATACGAAAAAGTCCATCTTTTCAGGAATGTTTTTGTGCTATCGATATTGGTCCTGCTAGTCCAGTAAATTAACACATTTTTTGGACAAAAATGATAACAAAGGTTTCTCACCAGGAACATGTTTACTAGTGTTCCGTTAGTACACAAGAAAAAGTACACCCGAATCCTCCAATGGCAACTTCCTTATTTTGAGTTTTGAAAATTCCTCATTGTAGCGCTATTGTTACCGCCATTGTTATTCATGAGTTTGCCGGCACTCGAGCCTTCCAAACCAGAATATATTCTAAAGTGTGTATATCAAAGATACTTCCATATTCTCTGCCCCAGGGGCCATGGTTTGATTCACAGACTTGATTTATAAATCGCTAGCCACGTCAAAAATAAATATCTAGCTTTTTGGCATTTAGTTTCGATTTTTTACGCGATTTCACGCTTTCAATATAGACTTCGTACGGGATTTGAAAATACGAGTTCCGTAAATACCAGAAAATGTCTTCTGAAGCAATTTTTATTACCAAGGAGAGTTACTAAATAAAGTGAAATGATCATTCTTGGAAGTTAGAAACATTCAGAGATTAGCCGGGCCGGCGCTACACTCTATAAAATTCATCATTCTCAGAAACTGGAAAAATAGTTAAGTGCTGCGAACAACAAAGGTTACTGCGGTTTTCATAATTCTGCGAACTCTCGCTAACGATTTCCAACCGTCAAACCGCCTTCTGGCTTCCGTCAATCAAACTCCCGAGTCTTTTCGTCGTTACTCTTAGTGCTTTTGATTGGCCAGCACGTAACGTTGCTGTCGCGACAGGAAGCCATTTTAGCACTGCTTAGGCGCTGGCCAATGAAAAAGCACAAAGAGTAACGACGAAAAGACTCGGGAGCTTGATTGACGGAAGCCAGAAGGCGGTTTTACGGTTAGAAATCAATAACGAGAGTTCGCAGAATTACGAAAACCGCAGTAAAACAAGCTGCCAAAAGAACTCGGTAATTTTTCCCTTTCGCATGATCTGATTTGCTGATTTTCTTCCTGTAATACTAGAGCGTGTCAGGAACAAGATTAAGAAGAAAAACCTAATGTTTCATTTCGAGCTCTTTTTCGGCCTAAAATGACTGGACTATTAGATTTCATGAAAATGAGGAATTTTCAAAACTCAAAAAAAGGAAGTTGCCATGGGAGGATTCGGGTGGACTTTTTTTTGTGTACTAACGGGCCACTAGTAAACATGTTCCTGGTGAGAAACCTTTGTTATCATTTTTGTCCAACCTTTAGTACAAATATTTTTCATTTACTGGACTATTCGCTGATAATGGTGAAAAGCGAATGTCTGAGATAGGTGCAGACACACCCCAAAACCTAGCTACCCTCGAAACTTGACTATTCTTGGTGTTCACTTCCGGAGATTTTTAGCAAGATATTTCGAACGAGAGCCAATGCTCTGAAAGAGGATTATATCTTCAACTGCTTTGCCAAGTTTTAGATTGCTATCTTTTATTGCAAGTAAGATATAAGCAAACGAATGTGCAAACCGTTTACAGTAAACCGTATAGCGCCGCCGCGCATTTCCCTTTCGTAAACGGTCGTTGCCATTTGGACGACACTTAGAAAATTTTCACGTTTTATTTTTGATATGTCTCAGTCAAGGTAAAAGGAAAAATCTTGTATAAATTCTACCCTGTTTAGAACCCTAACCCTAACCGGTAACCCAATTACTAACCCAAACCTTAACCAGTGCGCTACGAGTGAATTCGCTGGGGTTGGAGGTGCTTTTTAATTGGATTTGTACTATCTTTCATTGGCATCTATAGAACGAAGCTATATATATGATAATTACTAACTGTCCCAAGGGATCAGAAATGGCAACGACCTTTCTGAAAAGGCATCGACCGTTCACAGAAATGCTAACGACCGTTCTAAAAGGCAACGACCGTTTACGAAAGGGAAATGCGCAGCGCCGCCATGCTGGAGTCCCTCGAAAGGACTCCAACTTGGCGGCCAAATTACCAAATGTTATGTCAGCCCACAATATGAGCCAATATTGTCCAAAATGTGATTTAGTTGCACTTATTTAGCATGTAGCCTTTCATCGAATGCTCCAAACGGGCGAATTGCCTGAAATATGGCGAGAAATCAAAGCCTAGAGTAGCGTGACTAGTGTCGCGTGACAGAAATTGCAGCACCGATATATCAGGAGTTAAAAACAGGAATCCGATTAAATTTGGTGTGAAGAACGTCATCTGAACGCCAAGAATATGGGGGTTTTATTTTCTCTAAGACGACAGAGTTTTCGATTTACACAGGGAATTTCTGCAGAAACCCATCCATGGGAAAAGTTGAATTTCCCAAGGCATCCGCATGGGAAGTGTTCGGAATTCACATGGATAGCCATGGGAAATCCGAACACTTCCCATTCCTCAACCGTGGGAAATTCACCTTTTCCCATGGATAGGTTTCAGCAGAAATTCCCTGTGTTATTGGAGGAAATCGTTTTGGCTGCCAAGCGAGCGAAAAAAGACTCCATGGACTTCGAAAACTTTTTCTCAGTGATTGTCTCTAGAATCACATCGCCAGGAAGCTTGAGCAGATTAGTGTCAGTGTTAAGCATACGAACAAACGCTGCCCTTGAGTAAACGCCGCATCGCTCGGAGACTCTCTCGTTCGCTCTATGACACGAAAACTCGTAAATAAAACGATATCAAGCTCTAATAATTTCTAATAATATTTTTGGGTGAAACAATTGTTACCTTCGTTTTACATAGTTTACAAAAGTTTTACCCAGTCTGCACAAAACACAAAGCTGGTAAAAAAATATTCAATAATAGATTCATTTTTGTGCTGATCAAAGTATCACCTCTCCCTAAGTTTAGGCCTTATGTATCAGTCAATTCCAGCGGTGACCATGCCCCCCCCCCCCCCCCCCCCCGGGCAACCCCCGGGATTTGGGTCATTTCTAAAAATAAAACTGAAAATTCCCCGTCCCCGGGCTAGCAAAAATGCAAAATACCCCACGGCGGGGAACACAAAAAGCGGAAAAATGCCCCTCCCCCGGGACGAGAAAAAGACGGTAAGATTCAATCGACTCTGCGTGACAAAGCTTCAAAACAAAAACTTCAACTCCATTATACTGTCCGAGCATTTATAATTCTTTTTTAACTGTACTTTAGTTTTCTCGTCTTTGAACGAGTTCTCATTTCACTGAAAGTGAGACAAAATATAAATAAAGAAGTGAAACATTTAACTTTATTCTATTTGTATAGCAACTATTTCGCAGGAAGGCGGTTCAGAAATGACCCCCCACCCACCTGGAATTTCCGATTTGGGTACCTGTTTGTGACCCCCCCACCCCTCTGGAATTTCCGCACATATAAATTTTACCCCCCACTCCCCTCTGGAAATTTCGATGTCAGGAAAAACGTCGAAATCGACTGAGTATACGGAGTATAATTGCGAAAGCGCGTTCCGAATAGTTGTAACAATATTTTCTAGTCATGCTTTAGGCACTTACTAATTGCGAACAGCGCAAAATATGTAGCTTTCAACGTTTCAAAATTAGAAGTTTAAGAGTGTAATTGCTATTTGCGTAAATATTGCGTTCTTGGCAAAAAAGATGAACTGGGCAGATGCCAACGTTTACGCATTTTTAGAATTTCATGTGTACCAAACACCAATGCACAAACTTTTTAGACAGAAAGTCGATATATATATTAGTGAAAATGTAACCTGAACTGGTCTCGTTTTACAAAAAAGTGACAATAAAAATAGATTGCAAAATTATTAGAATAAAGCAAGGATTAACTGGTGCGCAAATTTCAAGGAAACCATTCAGTTGTTATTATTCCCTTGGGAGGCATGATCGTGGAAACTGTCACGCTTGATTGGTTTCTGAACGTTTTGGTGCCCAGCTGTCTTGGGACGCGTTAGTTCACGTTTAATATAGCCAGCGAAAAATTAATTCTTTGAGCAGAATCTTTCATTCTAGACTATTGACAGGGAAATAAATTTGTGAATACTTGGGTTTTAAGACAAGAAAGCCAAATCGCAGTTTCTTTAGGTGCAAGTAACTAGTTTTCTCGAACGTGTATACGTCCCTTCAACGAACTTTGCGCGGAGGATAGACAACGAAAATGCTTCTTTAATAGCAGTTTCGCTTCAGAGAAAAGAGAGATTTTTAAATGTCAAAACACAGAAGTTAATTTTACTATATTAAATGTGATTAATTTATTGTAGAAAGCGTGAACAACGTCTTTTCACGGAAAAACAAACATTCACGCAAAACTGAGCGCGTTTCCGACTCGGTACGAGAAATGCAGTTTGCAAACCATCTGGAATTTTCTTTATCTCCTTTGACCCCCCAGCCCCTCTGGAATTTCCTAGGCCTTTGACCCCCCCAACCCCTCTGGAATTTCCAAACCCTTCCGTGAAGGGGGGATGGATATTTTCTGGAACCACACATTGGACCTCTGCTTATAGTGTCAAAGGAAGAAAATTCGCCACCAGAATCGCATTGTGAAGCCGTTTTCGTGTTCAGAAGTGTGGTTTGCGAAATCGCCCCAAAACTTTGAAGTTTTGAAGTTTGCCTTTATGTTTGTCAGGGAAAATCAAAACCACTTTTGGTCGTCAAAATTGTTAGAGTTGTAGTTGAATATCTTGGGAATACGTTGGCAGTCAGCCATGAATACTGGACGACGCGCAAAAAAAGTAGAATTTTACAGTCAAAAAAGTCGCCTTGAATTATTTGAAATCGGCTTGGCGAATGCCGTCTAAACTTCGTGTAGGGCTAGACAAATGTGCAAGGAGAAAGGTTCAGTTTGTCATTTCAAAAGTTTAGATCGAATAGCACTTCAGGTGCCTGTCAATCAAAAGTATGCTCCCCCTGTAACGTTGCTATGGTAACTCCTATAACAATAAAAAACACATCACTACTAATTTCAATCTTTCTCCAGTAGTCCGGCGGATTAGCGTAAAAATTGCGCACTTTTGGCTAAAGACTCCAGACGTTGCATGTCAATAGTTTTCAGTATTTTGTCGAAGATTAGATATGGAGGCACGCTAAATTTTATTCGTAGCGAAAGCTAGAACAGTTTTAATGTGAACCATTGTTTTGCCATTGGCAGCCATCTTTGAATCCTTTGTTATTCATGAGCTCTGCGGCACTTGTGAAATCTTCCATCGTCCGTGGTTATAGAGTATAGCACAGTACTAGGAAGAAATATCATGCCAAAATTTTAGAGACAAGCTTCGTTTTACACATTCGACACATGAGGTACCAATTTTCTCGATCTTTTTAGAATTTGTTGGTCATTCTTGAAACATTTCATCAAACCTCAGTCAGACTATTGTTTTACCAATAGAAATTATAAACATTCACAATAAACTGATCGTGACATTTAATAGATCACCAAAAACTCTAAGGAGACGCTCAGCCGAAGTCAGTCAGCTAAATCCATAGTTCAAAATTAGCAAATGTTGAGCTGCTATGGCTGTGTAGTCTAGAGAACAACCTGAATGTTCACAAAGCTAAGTTCTAAACCTCATTTGAATAACAAAGCATTCAAAATGGCTGCTATTGAGCTAAACAATAGTTCACTCTAAAACCTCTCTAGCTTTCGCTACGAAAGAATTCCAGCGTGCCTCCATATCTACGATTTAAAAAAACATTGAAAACCATCACCTGCCAAAAATTGGGGCTTTCGCCTAAAATGCGCAATTTCCTCGAAATTTGCTCTAATCCGCCGGACTACAGTAAGTTGTCGAAGTTTGATTTTGATAGCTCTTTGCATTTTGGAGCTACAATCGCATAAAGTCAAGTGGTCAAGCCCGAGAAAAATTGTAGACAGCCTCCTTAACAAAGCACTGTATTTTTAGTTCAGTTCATAAAGGTTTGAACTGTGTCTAAAATACAGTGATTTGTTAAGAAAATTATGTATTCAGCGGGCCATTTCTCGGTCGCGTCTCAACCGATTCACCTTGTTTGCATGCAACGTTCTTCAGAGTTGGTCTTTCATTATTCGTGGTGGACTAAAATCTTTAAATTCGAACTTTTTAAATTCATGACGTCACACTTTAGGACTCTGAAATCTTGATCAAAGAAAAGTTCCATTCGAGATATTGGTCATTATATTCTAGTGTACCACTTTACATCATATGAATGTAATTTTCATTATGTTTTGTTCATTTGTAAATGCTGCTGTCCCCTCTGGCATGATTCATAGCGTGAAAACAATAGGAGTGTTTTTATATGTCGTCATAGTGAAATGGGTCTATCAATGTTGCTCCCTTAAAACCATGAATCATGCATCATAATGTGGACGCTTTTTCCGTATGGCATTTTGGTTTCTACTTTGAGATATGATTTCACATGAATTGCTCAGAGTTAGGTACGAGTTAGGCACGATTCATGCCAGGAGCATGGTTCATGGTACATGATTTTGGGAGCAACGTTAATTGAGTGCAAAATCGTAAGCTTATATATTCATCATTGTGGATTAAGAACCTAATAGAAATCTAATTTTCGCTCTGTCACTCATGCCATAAAGTATCCATAGAAACCCGGCAAAATAACCAGAATATCTTAAGGCCAATTAGATAAATTATCACAACTCTTACGAGGGAGAACAAGAGAAGACGGGATAACAGGGGTTATAATGCTCCTAAAGTTTATTAGAAAAGTAAAAGACTACAAGAAAAAATCATTAATCATAATCGCATACAGAACAATAATGGACTGAAATTCCACACTTGAAATATCTTCTACATTTCAACACTGAAGGTATGTCAAAATGTAAACTAAACTAAAGTGTCTATAACACGATTTATTTGACAACTAAAATGTCTCTCTCGTAACATTATGTTGAGCCCATTTGAGCCGTGTTATATGCACTTTAAAAATTTTCAAAGCCGATAACAAGAGCTAACTAAAAATAAACGTATAATTCAGCAAATTCCCGATCCGTTTTCCATTCCTTGTCTTATTCCCATTGTTCTCTTAAGCACCAAGGCACCATTTCTTGCATGTTTTCGCAACATTCCTGGGAAGACGTCTAAGGCATCGTATTCTGCGGAGACGAAGACGGATTTTCATGCATCTCTTTTTCAGGACCTTGAAGTGATGATGGCAACCGAAGATGCATCGAAGGTGGCGGACGTAGCAGTACAGAGGGTGCATAAACACGCGCCTGTAGATGCATTTCTTGCAGCCACGGATGACCTTGCAGACTGGCTTGAAGACATAGCAGGGGGGAAGTTTCGGCTTCTTTCCCTTCGGCTTTTTAGCGGGTGTCTCTGCATCAAAGATAAAAAGTGCCGGTTACAATTGAGATATTTTTGCGAGATATAGGATAGTTACCACTTTTGTTGTTATACAGTAAAAACCCGCGAATAAGAACCTGGATTTTTTAATTTAGCCTAAACAGGCTCTTATATGGCTCTTATATAAATGTTACTGAAAGCAAATTTAGGCTACTTGGGTTCTTAAAAATAGGCTCTTAAATTTCCATATGAATTTCTTTTTGTACATAAACTTTCAAGGTATTATTTGAATGGTAAACACAATAGACAATCAACACAGTATTTATGCTTGCAAGAAAAAAATTGTTAGGTTAAGTCAAGTACCCAGATGATACTTCCAATTCAGCAGTTTCTACTTACTGTATACCTTTACAGCAACTCCACTGATAAGAACCTAACTTACAATTTTAGCCTTAATAGGTTCTTATGTGGAGGGGGCATATATTCAAAGGAACATTTTAGCCTAACAGGTTCTTAAAACCCAGGTTCTTATACGCGGGTTTTTGTCTGGGGGGTGATCGTCGGAAATGTTCAGTTTCACCCCTAAAAGATACCAAACATGGCGTGGCTCAAATAATTCGTTACCTTAATAAAAGATACCCTATATTACTAATTGATCTTTGCTTCTAAAACAACACCGTTATTGCTATAAGGGTTCTGAAAACTGTAATAATCATTTCGTTAGCAGTCATTATTGATGGAAAACGTTGAAACATTTCTACGATACCAAGAGTGGATTAACAAGAGTTAGAATCTTTCGTACAGTATTTGTCAACATCACAGTCAGAAAAGTGTCTATTTTTAGATTTGAATTTCGCGCGCGAAAGTATTCGAATGCTCAGGTTCGAATGCTCGTATACCCAATACACAACAAATAGAGAATATCCTACCTTATCTTTCCGACTTTAAAGGTTTTTCGATTGATCTGCGATTTATTTTAGGCTGGATCTCACAACTGTTTGCGTGACGAGAAAGTGGGAACCCTGTGGATGACGAATTTTCGCGGGAATCCTAGTTCTAAAAATAGACACTTTCTGACTGTGATTCGGGCGTACATAGTAAATATGGAAACTCTTGGTAATCCACTCTTGACGATACCTATTAGTTAAATCACATTAGTGATCTATTGTCAATGCTGCGTTCTGATTGGTTGAACAACTAGTAGGCTATAAGTAGTTGACTACTTACCAAGAGTCACGTCAATATCTTCGTTCGATTCTGTTGACGGAAAATAACAATTAGTTTTGTGTCTTCAGAGAGTCAAGACAACTTGCCGACTAGTGTACCGCCGAGGCCTTAAAAACCTAATCCTATCAGAGACCAAAATCCTCGTTTTTTATACCCTGCCATAGATCCCCGGTATACGCAGACCTAAACTTAGTCACCAGGGACCGGTTCCTAGAAGGTCTGTAGATAAACGCTTATCGAACCGATAAATCCTCCACAAAATCCTATACAACAAATGACGTTTATCCACGGATAACTTTATCCAACCATACAGGAACCAGCCACAGGGAGTTCCAAATGGTTGGTCGCGATCAAAGTGGAACAATTTTGTGGAGCGACATTAAAAAATATTTGCCGTCTAAATGAATTACTTTATAAATAAATGACAGAAGGTGCTTTTCCATTGAACTTACCAGATACGTCTTCATCGGTCTCATCATCGGTGTCTTCCAATTCTGGGTCTGTGTAATTAATAGAATAAAGCTATCAGTAAAAGTCAATAAAAAGTATTAAAACAAGTTCCTGGAAAATATTTTAAAATATATTCTGATCGGATAATTGTTTTAAAGTTTCGAAAAGGCGAAAAACGTCCTGTTTGCAAACTTTTTGTGTACTTCCCGCTTTGCTGGGAAAAATATTGATCGTTGTACAAACAACTTTTCCAAACATTATCATACAGCATTTGGTATTGTTTTGCTGGCTGACAATAAAAACATAAGCTGTCTACTTGATGGTTGGGAAAAATTGAAGCTGAGGTCCTAAAATCATTCGAGAAGCCTCCTAGCAAGGAGCCAGTGTCGGGCCGTTCCAATACACAACAATATAAATTTCTTGATTATAAAGTATAATGAAGCGGCATCCTATGAAAAAGGTCCCTGGAAAAAGTAAGGGGTCGAAATAAGAAGAGCGGCTGAAGTTCGGCGTTTGCCGTAGGCCTTACTAATGTTCTAACAGGGTAAAATGAAAACTGAGATTATCTAGCGAACAATCTAGTCAATGGACCTGGAAAACTAAAGAACACAACACTTACCGGCTAAACTGTCTTCCTCTGGTTGCTGCTCCTCTTCGGGAAGTGCTTCTTGGTCTCCAAGCTCTTCAGGTTTGGGCACTTCTGGAGCTTCTGGAGCTGCTTCTTCTTCGCTAGCCGCCGGCGTTGGCACAGCTGCGGCAAGGGCAACTAAGCCCAGCAAAAGGAGGACGAATTTGAGTTGCATCTTCGAAGCGTCAGTGATAGGACTTTAGAGAGCAAGTGCTGTTGCAAAAAATGAGCTCACTTTTATAGCCAAGGCAAACAAAGTTATTCATTGGAACCTTTAGAAGCCATTCAAAAAGTCCATACGATAGAATTTAAATGAAAAGATTTTACGCATTAGTTGTTTCACTTTGCTCTTTAAAGAGAAAGGTAATGCGATGACGTTTCTTTGCACGCAAGAAACTTGAGTCAAGGACCAGCACGGAAAAAAGTAACTTTGAAAGTCCAGTTTCACACAGATATAAAGGTTTATACAAAGCTTTGATTACAAATACTTTCGCTACACTTTTTATAACATTCGCATGGAGTTCAGCACTTTGAAAATTTAAAATCTCGTTGTTTTTTTAAACTGTGCATGCATGGGATGCACATTTTGTTGTGGCAATGGAGCTTGAATTGTTCAGGTTGATTAAACCGGATCTTTCTGCAATGCTGCGTCGTAATGTTTCAAATCATTCTAGCATGGAATCCTGGATTGAAGATGGATTTGGTTAGGGCTTATTTCAGCGTCGTGCGTGCGTGAAAGGCATTTTCGCTGCTTATTTTTAATCCCCCAAGAGCGTGAGTTAAACCGTACTTTCTGGTTACGATTTTCGAAAGAAGCAAAATAAAATAATATCTATTTGATATAACTACTTAACCATTATCCTGCGAGATGTCTGACAAGGGACGCAGTCCCGAGTTGGCTAAATCAGACGATATTCTATTTTATTATTCAGCACATCGATGCACTGCCCAAATATGGTCATTGGAACGCCAATAGCTGTCTTCTGTACATGACAGCTATCCTGCGATGTCCGTCTCTGAGGGAAATATGATGTTTTGAGCTCGTAAATAATACACAAAAGTCATGTTCTTCGGGGGGTTTTGTGCTATCGATGTGCTGAATAATAAAACCATTATCCTGCTCGATTTTGCAGAATATCGTCTGATGTTAGCCAACTCGGGACTTCGTCCCTCGTCGGCTAAGTATCAGACGATATTCTGCGCAATCTCGCAGGATAATGGTTACATATATCATAAATTGCAATTCCCTAAATATATTAAAGAAGAAACTTAAATCTTACTTATTAGCACATAATGACAATTTATAATAGCTTTACCCAGAAATTCAAGCCTCTCGTGTTAGTTAACAATTGCCCTCCATTCCGTTCTGAACCTGAGTTACAATCTTTATCATTTTTTTTAATGTTGTAAAGGAAGACCACTCGAAAAGCTCCCAGAAAAGATTTACATTTGTACACTTTTTACGAGCTCGAGACATCAAATTTCGCGGCTCAGATGACGGATATCGCAGGACGACATATGTCATGTGCAAAACACAGATATTGACCTCTCAATGACCATATATGGGCAATCCATAGTAAAGTACTGTATGTGTCTGACAAATTGCTAAGTTGAAAATCTAGAACTGAATGGGTCTTTTGCATCCGAACACTTTGCCTTTGATTAGCGTCATTTATTATTTTACTATAAAGGCTGGTTCGCAATAGCGACACGACAATGTTATGTCATGACAGCAAGAGCATAGAAATATGACATAAATGCTCAGGATTTGTATCGCAGCATGTTCACACAGTACTGTTCGAGTGGGAGAATTTTGTTTCCATGACGACGTGCTTCATGTCATTGTTTGTCACTAGTCAGTAAACTAATCGCAAATAGTCGTTTTGTTGACAAAGAATTAAATAAATAAGCTTTGGAACTAGATCATTTGAAGACCAAAGATCAATTCTAGCATTCACAGATGAAACACTTCTCAAAATTCTGCTAACCACCACCCCTGACGGCAAAAAGCTTAAAATGGACGATTTTTTTTAAATATTCTGTTGTCACGAACCATAAAGCCATTTTTCTGCTTGATCAGACACGATTGTATTATTTAAAGGTACTATAAAGAATGAAGTAAGAACTAAATTGAATCTAGCTCCTTGCATGATAAAAAAAAACATAACCACATCTTGCATGATAAAAAACATAGCCGTGGCAATACGGCATCCATTGTGTGGACGCGCTGGGTTGGGCTTTGGTACCAAGGCTTGGTGCTTTGTGAGAAATTGAGTCGTGCCGAATGTTTTTCTTTTTGGCAGTTTCATAAGAGCAAACATGGTGCGTGCATAAAATATGATGCATGGGCTTTCGTTGACTATTTTCCATTGCTCACCACCTGCCCGCCTGTCTCTTTTGTAAGTGTCGTTTGGTGTTAGTCGCAGCCCATTTTTTTCGTGTCCAGACAATTTTTTTTTCGGGTCTTGTTTTGCAAGCAATTTGCAAGCAAATCTTGGCTGGATTAGCTGGTTTTAGAGCAGTGGCGTCGTTTTCTGCTTACAATAGAATACAATGCAATACAAATATTTTATGCCGCAAGGCTCTTTAACATGTCCATGAGCTAATAAAAAAGTTTTTAAAAATAAAAGAAAAAAGGAGCTGCCATTTATTCCATAATGAACAGTTCAACAATATTCACAGACACACTTCTCAAACTTGCTTAACAACCACCTCAACAAAAAGCTGCAATGGCCGATTTATTAATCTTTTGTTTAGTTGTTCGGTCACAGTGTCGCGCATCAGAAAGACATTTTTCTATTTGATCAGGCACGGCTATATAATCTTAAGTAGAAATGAATCTAACTTCTTGAAAGCATGATTTAAAAAATAATACCACAGCAATTAGGGTGTCCATTATTGGAGCTGGTAAATAAGTAAACTTCAGAAACTAACTAGATTTTTCTTTTTGTGTCAGTTCTATAAGAGCAAAAATGGTCGTTCGTGCATTTAATAGGATGCATGAGCTTTTGTTGAGTTCTTAAGTCTTCTCCCATTGCTCGCCACTCTGCTCGCCCGCTTGAAATTATTAACTCGTGAATAAAAATGATCTCAAGCTCTTGCCATGTTATAGTTTATTACTATAGTGTGCAGCTTGCGAAAGCCGACACTACTTGGCGTCTCTTTCGACGAGCGCTAAGTGGCGTCGGCTTTCGCAGGCTATAAAGTGTGTTAAGCTCGTAAAAAGTGTGCAAAAGTAAATCATGCGTTTCTGGGACGTTTTTGTGCTATCGATGTACTGAATAAAAAAAACATATCCTGCCCGATTTGCAGAATATCACGTCTAATTTAGACACTCATCGGCTAAGTATAAGGCGATATTCTGCGCCATCTCGTAAGATAATGGTCAAATGGCTGCAACGCTTCTGTGGTCCTGCACAAAGGAAAACCAACAAAGTGACAGAGCAAACGTCATTTTCAATTGATTTCCCTTAGATTTACGCTCCTGGCTCCTCGCAGAGCTCTCCAAAAAAGACGGCCAAGACATCTTGAAGATTTTTTACACCCTTCTGCAGCAACAGTTAGTGAAACTACAACCAAGCGCTTGTTCGCATCCCGAATCCAAATCTTTTCGACATAGTCCGTCGTCATGAGGCCCTAGAAAGAGCTAGAGCCCTGAGAACCGTCCTCCTTCTATGAATCAGCAAAAGATTAAACTCCGGGAGATTTAGCTCCAAAGAAGCGATCGGTTTTTATTTCAGGTTGACCCGCCACGGACAGTCTCAAATTAAGTGTTACAGTTGACGTCATCGTTTTCATGTTTATCCGGATTCGACCGTACGGATTCGTTTTTATCCACTTTCGAGAGCGTTTTCAAACTTAATATACGGATTCCATGAAAACGATCAGTGTGTTAGTGTGGACGGAAGGCCTAGTAAACAAATCCAAAAGTATACGGATTCATACGAAAACGCGCCCTCACAATTTGCACAGCGAGCAAATTGCAAAGTGGTTTCCACAGCAGGGGTGTGGCAATATTATTTTGTTAATAGAAGTTGAAAAGAAGCACAAGCTTGAAACATTGTCAGTCAAAAAGAGGTGGACAGCCTTGAAAGGTCGGCACTATGTATTTGATGTATCCGCGAAGGTACCCTGCTGGCAGAGGCCTCTTTTCTCAAAGAAATACAGAGAAAAGAGGCCTCTGCCAGCAGGATACCGCGAAGGAAATTGAGGCAGACGCTCGAAGATATTGTGAGCGTGCCTGTTTCCGCCGGGGGAGTCTATTCCACCAGAGTATAGACCGAATACAAAATTCAAGCGCGCACTTCCGGTTAGCACGAAAACGAGGCTTATTTTGGTGAAACGCCGTGATACCACAGGCGATCCAAGCTCTAGTCATGCGGTACTCCGTGGTACTGTGAAAGAAACATGGAAAGTTGTCGCTGTAAAAATATTTCTTAATGTAAATATTGAAATAAAATCATGTCACATCTCCTTGAATGTTGTAGTTGTCAAATAAAGTGCTCCTGGAGTGATTTTATTGCATTTCGGTTTGTTTGGTTTTTTTGCCTTTTTCTTAACACCCCTACTGTATGTTATAACGGATTCGAACGAAAGCGCGTTAGTGTGGACGGGACCTAAATCACTGAAAACGTAACTTCCGAAAAAGTTGAATCAAGTATCATGCTTGACAACATCATGTTCAATGATGTTGAATCGTTCAACATTTGTGAAAACGATATGTGTCAAAAGCAAGGTTGCCGTCGAATTAAGGGACATGTCATTATTTAGCGGGAGGGGGGGGGGGGGGCTCTAATTCTTGTGGTGTCTAAAGGGAGGGTCCAAATTTATTTTCACTCCTGTAGGTGGGAGGGCCATAATTTATTTCAGCAACATTCGTCTCACGCATAAGCTGATATTTTTGCAATAAAAAAATTGTCAATAAAAGATTAAAAGAAAAAAAATAGGTGTGCAATGACCATAGTAGCATAGGCTTTCAGGATGGTCACATTTTGGAAATTACAATATATAGTGGATTTTTTTAAATACAGCAATTCTTTAGTTTCTTTTGTTTTGTTTTTCTCTTTCCTTTCCAATACAAATATTGTTAGTTCATTGTTACTAATTTCTCTGAACTAAGAACCCCAAAGAAATGCTCACAGGCTACACAGGCAATGGAATAGTATTAACACATACCTTTATAGCTTGCCCATTCATGCTTTCTGGTCCTTGCTTGATGTCAGGTCATCTCCATTGAATACGTGATGCAGAATAAAGGAGCAGCCTGAGGTTTCGACATTTTGGCTGGCCATTTATAGCTCTGATAGCTAATCCAAATAATATAGAAGAACAAATTTGAGAAATATGGACTAAGACAATGAAACAATCAAATGATACAGGATTATAATAGTAGTCTAGTCGGTGAGGGGTTCACAAGCAACCACCTGTATTATCAATACATACATTTTTAGAATTCTTAGAATGGCTAGAAACTGGTTTTGGTCATTAACAGCTCAAAAAAGTGTCCCACAATGTCCATTTTGCGACATTTTTTGTGATTTAACGAGATAAACTACTCACTAACCGAGCGTGAGGGCAGTACGGACAAATTCCAGACTGAAGGATGAAATTTCTGCTTTACGAACCTCACCTTTACAGTTCTGTACATCGGCAGTAGAGAAAGACGAGAGATTTAGCTTCTCGAACTATGAATAATTTTTTCCGTTTGAGGTTTGCTTCGCTTGAATGAACTCTGACAGAGTCACACGCGCTCGTTTTGTAAAATGGCGGGAAAATGCGTATTGCCCTACGGTAAAATTCTGCCCACTGATTAGCCAATCAGAGCGCACGTACTATTGTTGCCATATAGTAATGTAGTTTATTCAAACCTAAGCTAGCACTTAATTACAGGTAGATTTTTTCATTATTCAATGAGGCAATTTTACAGACAACATTAACCTTGCACTTATGCTATTATTATAGAGTCACTAGTAGACTGATCACATATGTACAAACTAAATGCTTGTTTTATGCATGTTACCTACCATACTGATAAACATATTTGATGTGTTCCAGTCAGCCTTTGTATTTCTATTAGGAAATACCAAAAGTCAACCATATGTGACGAAAAGAGCAATTTAGATCCTACATCAGATTATTCCTAACAACATGAGCCTTTTCTGAACAGCGCTACAGTCTATAAAATTGCCCCATTGCAGAATAAGAAAAGAAAAAGAATATTTAAGAAATGTGGCAAAATGGTCACCCTGGGACACATGACATGCTCATGATTCTAAAAATATGTTTTGATAATAGTTCCATGGGGTACTCTGAGCCCCCTACCCCCCCCCCCCCCCCCACCCCACCCCCCCACACACACACTAGACTATAGAGTGTGATTGGTTCTCCTGTTCATTTTGATATCTTGAGCTACTCTAGCAGGCATTCCTGAGCCAAGAGACTGGAGAAGAAAGCCTTCTTATGATATTAAAGGTTATTGTTTCTTTTTGAGTGTATTTTTTTCCTATGTCACAAGTTTGGTCGCTATTTTAGGAGCTGGTAGCTCTTGTGAAATGTGATTGCTTATGGGAGCTTTTACAGAGTTTGAGTGACAACTCAAACAAGATTTCTGAATCATCGCTTTGACTGTAGCTCAATAGTTTAAGCTCTCACTGCATCTGCACATGTGCACAATAGCCAAAGGAGTGTTGTGTACAACAATAAATTTGCAGGGGGGGGGGGGGGGGGGAACTTCGCATTTTCTAGTCTTTACTTCGTTCTGAAAACGTCTATATTACGGTATCACGCTTCTTTGTTTTCTATTGTGTCTGCAAATGAAAGAATTGCCACTGCTGTCTCGTCTAATAAATGTTAATCATTATAGGGCAGAGTCAACTGAAGAGATAAACGATCTAACCACTGCACAGGCTTACCATTCTGGGGGAGTGTGACTCGCTACCCATCACCCCTAAAAACACTCTCAAACTACCCCAAAACCTTTATATTTCCCGCTGTTTTCGATATGATGACAAACACAAGACAATTATCGTTTACCCTAACCTTTATTATAGGACGTTTGCGTTTCAGGAGAAGATTACAAGATGCTTTACTATCAACTTGTGAGCCGATCGTCGATCACCACAGAGTCCCCCAGAATGGCAAGCCTATGATCAGACCCAAAGCAAAGAAAAACACTGTACACTGTACATCTGACAAGGTCAATGTCGCTACAAACGTAGATGTGCCACAGCATCATATAACTCATAAACCACGACTCAGGATTCTTTCACATATCTAATAACTTACTAACCTTCATTTTGTTGTGAGCGAAAAGAAGCCATGCTCTCTCTCAATCTTTTGGCTGAAATGTTGGAATTTCGAACGGCGCGCGCAATGTGGTGCGATGAGACTGGGTCGATGAGCCTCCACAGGAACCCAAACAAGGAGCCACAACTGAAACCCAAGATCATCCGGTCAGTCCGATTGGAAATAATTCAAAAGAAGATAGACCTTTACAAGCACGCGCGCTAGATCGATAGTTAAAATATCATTTGCGCGCTAAAAGTATCATTTGTTACTCTCATTATTCACCATAAAAATGATTGGGAGCTAGAAAAAGAATCAAAATCATCACATTATATACACCCTGCACATGGGACTAAATAATCCCCTTGCTCTGTGTAGTTTGCTTGGCATCAATATGCCATAAACACTTAGCCTGGCGCAGCCAATACAATACCTCGATGATGATTCGAACTGTGCGTATCGCTATGAGTTTGTGGGATAGAATAATTAAGAAATTTAATCAATGACGTCACCAACAAACATCTGGTCTTGTGCACGTGCTTGGTGGTGGCGCGCGCGCCATGATATGTGGTTCGTCGTTTTTTTTCCATCGTCTCGTGGTTACTATGTCTACTTCTGTTCCTCTGGATTGACTGGAAGCAGCTATTAACCGTCAATGTTTCGGGAGCCATCCCTCCTCCGTCGATTCTGAACAGCAAATCCTCATTTGGATTGCGCAGAGTTCCTAGCCGCGATGGCGATGATATAGCAACATATCTATGTCGTCTTGGTTACGAGGTCGGGTCCACTTTGGGTGAAGGGCATATGCACTTGTTAGAGAAGCATATTCAAATCTACATGGAAGGTCAGTTGCACGAGAGTTTGTCATATTGCGTATCTTAGAATTTGCGCACATTTTGTTTCCTTAAAATAATCTTAAGAACAGACAGACAGATATTCTTATTTGGCATCGTATACAAAAAGTACATGGATGGGTAGTTTCCAAATAAAAGTTATTAAGGATACCGTAAACCGTTGCGGGCGATTTTTTTACTTACGCCCACTTCATGGCACTTAGAAATTTTTGAGGCAAGTTATTAAGAAAAAAGGAAAAAGTATTCATGGTGGTGCGAACCGTCACCCTGTGCAAATTACCTATTCATAACCCAACATCTTACACATGAGCTACGAGAGAGTTTGCAGGTCAACATCCCCCTTTGATTCACTCATAGAACGAGAATATGTGAATCATAATGAATATTTATACTACTAGCCGCCATCTTGAAGTGGCGTAAAAAATAAATTCGCCCGTTGCGGTACCCTTCGTAGCGCGTTTAAATAAACCCCAATAAACTATACATAAACGAATTTTATGATGCGGTAGTTTTTATTCTGTGCTTTGGAAATCTGCTCTGACGCTGAAAGGAAAACGATAAAACGGCGCAATTTATGTGCAAAATTCTTGCATAGAAATACGGCGCGCACCTGGCTTGAACTTTGTCTCAAACAAATCAACACGCATTGAATCACTAAAGTGTGTCGGCGATTTTTAATACTCCATTCCTTACTCCATTCTAAAACATATTAACTTCCAAAAGTTGAAAGTTCATTTATTTGATGAGTTTCGGCCTTCAAACAGTAATAAGGGACGTGTCATTATTTAGCGGGGGGGAGGGTCATATTTTTGTGGGAGGGTCCTAATTTTTTTCGCGTGTCTAAAGGGAGGGACCAAATTTTTTTCACTCCTGTTTGGGGGAGGGTCATGATAACTTTTTCAGCAACATTTGGACGATGAAGAGGTAAAACAAATGGCGATAGTGGTTATTTCAGCAACTTCTCCATAACATTTATAAGGTATGACAACTAATATACTCTTTGAGCAATGAAGACACTACCCGTTGACAAGAACAAGTCCTCTTGACAATGCAATGATAGGCCTGGCGGGCAAGTCACTATATGTTTGAAAGAAGACCCATAGGTAAGCGTGAGTTTTTCGACGTTACAAGCATAGAAATTCGTCTGTTGGACCGCGCTTCGCGTACATGAATATTAATAACTTCGTCATTTGTGGAGCGCAGTTGTGCGCATGAATAATATAACCTTGTTGGCTCAGGAGCCTATCAATAGAAGCTTTCATCTAACCTATATAGTTATAGGTGGCGTACTTCCTGGACTCCTGACAGGCTTTGTTTACTATACCGTACACAAAACATGTTCATCTACCCTTTCTCTGAGGCTTGATGAAATGCGATACAACAAACAAACGACGATGAACAAACAAACAAACGTTTATCAAAATTCGGGCGCGCTTCGCGCGCAACGAAGGATATGCGACGCCCTTTTTCTATTAAATGTCTTCAGTACTAGCTCAAAATTGAGGACGGGAGAGGTGGGTTGTACTTATGGAGGGAGGATCACTGCATTTTACCCGTGTATTACCCAACATCCTCACGTAAATAATCGAGGCGATAATAAAGCAGATTTCGTATTACTGTGTAAAGTACCGCCACAAAGTTGTTCCGTGCCGCGACCGTGACCGTACCGCGACTGCGAAATTTCATTGGCGTTTTTCATTCCATACAGCAGGCCAGGTTCCGTACCGCCACCGCGACAGTACCGCGCCTTACCGCGGCACTTTTCACAGTCATACGAAATCTGCTCTAATAACCGCGGTTCCTTAGCTTTGACAGAAGTAAGAAAAAAGTAGTTCTGCTATTAAGAAGAATGAAAGAGATGCATCACTCGGACAATAGTCTATGTGACAGGTTTTTCAGAATAAATTACATGGGGAGGGTTCCAATTTTTTTACCTACGACTACTGGGGAGGGTCACATTTTTTTGTTATGTTCAAGGGAAGGTCCTAAATTGTTTTTAGCCTTGTTGAAAAATGGTTCATAATGACACGTCCCTAAAAGCGCGTCCCTGAAAACGCGCAGGCCTCTGTCGAAGGCCTCTGTCGAAGGCCTCTGCCTCATCAACAAAGTAAGTAAACAAAGATTATTTTATTCCGCAAAATAAGATAATTGCAGCGCGAACTTCTAGTGACTCAATGAAAAAAGAAGACAGCCAAAGTTTACAACCTAAGAAATTATTTTCCTTTAGCCTGTGTGCTAAATTTAACAACTTACTTTCTATAAACAGGAACGTCGCTGTTAAGATCATCGACAAGAAAAAGCTTTCCAGCAAGAGTGTCCATAAATTCCTGAGGCGCGAAGTCGAGACCCTTCGCCAGGTGGACCATAAAAATGTCGTGAGCCTCCTGGAGGTTCTAGAATCTGGCCAGCGGTTTTACCTTATCATGGAGCTTGCGCACAACGGCGACCTCCTACAACTACTGCAGAAGAAAACTTATCTGCATGAGAACGAGGCTAGGAAGATCTTTAAGAAGGTGGTGAAGGGTGTTTGCATTGCCATAAGAAAGGTAGGAGTTTCTGAAGTATTGTGGGTGCAGCGTGTGCCGTGCAACGGCTGATTTCCGCCTTTTATTTTTTAGAGAGATGGGACATAATTTGCACCCTGCGAGCAGAGGTTTCTTTCCTTCAGTCGTTTACCTTTATCGAGGCTGTTCTTCGCGTCGCTGGTATGTCGCGTTGACGTTCAGCGACGCGAACGGCCTCAATAAAAGGTAATAAAACGACTGACAGAAAAAACCTCTGCTTGCAGGGTAAATAATATGTAACGATGACAGCGCAAATCAACAAAACGTTGAATTTTGAAGTCGCGTAGCAATGAATACAGCGGTAATATCTTCCGGCTGCAAAATTTGTCGCGCGCAACAATGTTTCTCTGTTTCTCATGTGACTATTGCGGGGAATGACATGAAGGAATTGAAACATCCATGTGTCCGCTAAACATGTGTCCTAGTTTCTTAGCAAGTAACGATGTTTTCTGCATGTCTTGTAGGTATCGCCCATCGGGATTTGAAGCTGGAGAACATTCTACTGTCGCGTAAAAATGAACCCATCATTTCTGACTTCGGTTTCGCCCGGTACGTGGGCGGTGTGTCGGACGACACATGCAAGACGCGGGTGCGGAGCTGCACGTTTTGCGGCTCGCATGCCTATGCAGCGCCGGAGATTTTACAAGGTGAGGAATGCGAATTTATCAACATAAACAAAGGCCGGCCCGAGGAGCACCCTTTTAAGATGCAGGGTTTGAAAGCAGGGGGATGAAAGTCCCTTCTACTAACTTTGTTTTACTGTTGTACTCTAAAATCCCTCGAGCCCCTCCTACTCCGAGAGGTATGTTTACAGTAGCCTCTCTGTTATTTGAATGGATGAGGATCGAAAATTCAGTTATCAAGGGCGAATGTGTTGTGAGAAAATCCATGGAGCAGAACAAGTCACTTGCAAGGAAAAACTGTCATTTTCTCAGAGATCAATTCTCGTACCCCTGGCTCGCCACCTCGAGGGACAGGCTCTCGTACAACCAGTGACCCATGAACGAGTTTTTGAACATATTCGCATTCTCGAACCCAGAGCTCCCAGCGGGAGGCTCTGATGACAGCCACTGACGCATGCGCGAGATTTAATGCAGAGCCGCAGACAATTCTTGCCGCTGGCCAAAGATGACGCTCTGGGTACGAGATTAAGCCGCAGAGAGAAAGACGTTCAGCGCATGCTCCCACGTTCAAAAAGTCAGCCAATCATCGAAGGCCCTCAAATTGCCGCCACCAGCCTCCCCTGCGAAGTGACGAGCCGGGGAGCTCTGGGTACGAGAATGACATAACCGTTGAGGGAAAGAACTTTATTCACATGCACTAAATTTAAAAATTAGCAGATCAGTGAGGGCCCCGACCAATCTTGACCCTCTCCTCTCTTCAAAGTTCTGGATCTGCCCCCTGAAATCTGTGCTCATTTACGCATTTATCCACAGGTATCCATACGACGCAACTAGCAGTGATGTATGGAGCTTGGGTGTGGTTCTGTACGCCATGGTAACGGGGCGGTTCCCTTTTGATGACCAGAACAGGCATCAACTACTACTGCGTGATACACTAGCGGGCAAAGTTACTTATCCACCGGAAATGGCCTCGCGTCTTTCTGATAATGTCAAAGATCTCCTTAAAAAGATGCTGACGGCGGACATCAAAATGAGGCTTTCGCTAGAGAAAGTATATGACCATCCTTGGATTCATGTGAGCAGACTAGCAGCGGGAGCCTCAATACCCAGTCGTATGGGCCTCAGAAAGAGGACTAGAAGACGATAATGGAATGAAATGGTCAACCGAGAAAGACATTTTCGACATACAGCCTCTGAGTGTAAACTACTGCTTGCTCATCGCTTTTGTTTCTGTGAAGCCTGTGCATTTGTAAGTAAGGTGACCACCGATTTCAGCTTTCATTCGAAAGAATGTTAATAAAGGAACGTCAGATCGTGCATTTGGCTGATTCTTTCTTTCTTAAGAAAAAATCGACCGTTTCATCATTGATACACAGATGCCGCGATTATACTGGCAGTTTTTTGGGTAAATCTTCCGCAGTTTAGGACCTTGTCTCCCGCTAAACCCCGCTAAAACCATTTGTCCAGTTCCTAATACATTTACCGTATTCCTTGGATTCGAGCCTGGCCCGGAATCTCCTCCCTTTTTGACACACTATGTTACTGCTTGGGCCAGGCTGTCCCAGTGGTTTCTTTTCCTGGAAACGCATGTGTGGACATATTCAGATTCTCTTACCTTTCCGAGTCCCACCGTGTCGATTTTGATACAGAGCCGCTGAGAGAAAACAACTTTCTGCGCATTCTCCAACGTTGTGGTTATATACAATCAGCGAAGGCCCTCAAATGGAGGTCCCCAGAGCCTCCCTCGCGAGCAGAGAGCCGGAAGCTCTGAGTACGAGAATCCTGCTTTCCAAGTGCGTCAGAGGTCGCCAGAGCCTCCCCCGCGAGCAAAGAGCCGGGGAGCTCTAGGTACGAAATGCGTCCAGTACTCTCTGCATACGGAGTTCTCTCGGCCCTTGGAAGCGGTCAAAATAAGGCTACTTTTTAGAGGGAGATACCCAATAACATCACCTTTTAGATTTTTTCCCGAAAACCTGACTATTAATTGGAAATCAGATCTTGCGAAATTGAACTTGCCACACACCCCGCAAACTAAAATGAAGGCCTGACATTTTGGGACTGAATCACTGCGGTCACCCTGTGTATTCTTGCGAGGGTTAGTTAAGAAGGAGGACTGGAAGCGAGTGGCAGTGTGCAAGATGGCGGCTATTTTGTGCTCCCGTCTTTGCGGGCGAAACGCTTCGCGATTGGGTAGTACGGCCTCCCAAAAACTCAAAGTATTCGAAATTATCGAGCGTTAATGACTAAGGCAGTAATGGATGTCGTATATTTTTAGTCTTCAGCGCTGGAAGACCTATTTTAGCTTCTTCATCGGTCAAGGCTTGCCAACTCTGGAACGCAAAGATGGTGGGTTTTCGTGATGTTTGTAGAATGTAGGCTTAATCATATGCTGCTTGTTTTGGCGAAAACTTATTTTCTAAAAACTAATTATCTAGAGACCTGCAAGTTTACCTTATGTTAGTTTTATTTGCCCTATTTGAAACGATTGAACAGCATTGTTGCATAACCACCAAAGCCAAAAAAATTCGTGACGATTTTCAGCTAGAAGTAGAACTCTACCTACATTGTAGTTTTAATTATCTAATACCTTTCGTGCCTTAGGTGAAATAGTACGATTTCATACCTACTTTCTAATTGTTTCTCTTTCTTTTAACGTAATATCTATAGTAGTGTATTCAATATTAAGTTATTTTTGTTGTGATTTCTCTATTTCAGTTTTGCTTGCAAGTGTTTGTGCACACTTCAGCTGCCAAACATAATGAACATTATGGTTTGTATCTCATTTTGTAGTGCCACACATTCTGATTTTGCAAACTTGACCATACAGAACCAGCTAAAGAAAAACATTGCTATTATGCTGACAGTTTTGGAGGAGAAGCTTAAACTGACAATTGGCACACAAGTCCTGGAATCAAACCAAGTGAATAACAATAAGAAGCCAATTGTTATTAGTGAATGCTTTCGCATTCACAGATCATTTGAGAACATGTTTTGACTTATAACTTTTTTGATGGAAGATTGTGTGTTTTCACATTTGAAAGCACCACGTCACCCTTTATTGTGAAATATTGTGTGGTTCCAGAAAATATCCATACCCCCACGGAAGGGTGTTTAAAACTACCCCCCCCCCCCCCCCCCCCACCCTTCTGGAATTTCCAAAGAAATGTACATATTTGTATGAAAAAGATCAGGTAAATTGACTCCCCACCCCTCCACAATTTCCAATGCCATTTCATGGGGGGTATGGATATTTTCTGGAACCACACATTGGTAGAACCCTCCTGTTTTATCCAAAAGGACCCCATTTTTCAATTAATTCCAGGGAGAACACTGCACATACTTTCATTTTTGGTGCTGATAGCTTGTGATTTCGTGATAAAGGGAAATTTGTCACATTCACATACATGCTACCATAGACATCTTTTCAGTTGATTACTCCAAGTATCAAAATTATACTTTTGTTAATACAATGTTTTTTCTTGTTACTGTTTTTAACAGAAATAGCCCCACCCAAGCTCCTCATCACTGGGTGTCTGAGCGTTTTGTCAGTGTTGCACTTCTCACCCTGATCCCAGCCGGTATTTCTACCCAGGTGCGGTAGTCGACTGGGGACTTGCCATTGCCATCCCTTTCCACAACCACTGGTAAGTTAATGCAACATTTCACACATGCATGTTTCCATTGTGCTACAATGACTTTTTAAACTTGCTGTACAGCAAATCGTAACGGATATCATGAAAAATTGTTTTGGGGCACTTCCAATTCAGGGGGCAGGGAGTGCTTAATTAGTGCTTCACTGCTTTTGAGTTAATTTATTCATCTGTGCTTGCTCACAGTGGTTTCTCTCCTTCACTCACCATGGGCCTAAGAGAGGAGGAAACCACTGCTCTAAATTTCTAATTTTATAAGGTTTGTATAGGAATAGGCCATTGTCACTAACTGGGTAACATGACCAAATCCCATACATTCTGAATCAACTCACTGCCATTTGCTCCATGTTAGAGATTTTAAGCTGAAACATGAGTTTCTGAATAATATCAATTGGTTATTTGTATTTCTGAAATTGGTTTTGACAAACATCTCGTTAAGAGGTAGCTAGGGTCACGTGACCCAGTTATTGCAAGTGGCCTATTCTGAATGTGTTTTGATTTTTTCTCAAAGTATTATATTCTGTATAAGGGACCTTATTGTTTGTCTGAGCTCATATATATACACCATGCAATAAACATACCTATAGAAATGCCTAAATCACAAATCATCCTGTCCTTGTTCTTCTTTCAAGGGGAATGCATGCTGTGTTGAGGGACTATGCACATCACATTAACAAGAAGCTCCCCAAGCCTGCAAACATAGTTTGGCTTTGCCTTACTCTGATCCAGTTTGCTGGTCTCGCCTACTTTAACTACAATGATGTTGGCCTTTGCAAGGCTGCTGAGATGCTGTGGAGGCTGTAAATTAAGAAAGTACTAAGATTTTAAAATGTTTCCTTAATATAAATGGCAGTACTTAACACTATTCCATCAGTGTAGGAATTTTTCTAAGAAAGTAACACCTGGTTAGTAATATCACAAACTAGAATAACAGAAGGTTGTTATAATGTGAAGCTAAACTTTGTCACAGAAGCTTTCTGCTAACACTATAAGCTTTCATTAGCAGAGCAGAAAAATGTGAGCCAGTTACCGTATTACTCACTGTAATCTTTTATGTTGTACTGATTATTAATAAAAAAGCGTTGTCATTTTTTGCAAAATTCCACCTGTGTGATTTCCAAGTACGAAAAGCAGTGCTAGAAATTGTGCCCATATGAGTCGTGTTTGGAACTAAACATTTCTAATTTGTGACTAAATTTAAGCAATGTTGTCACCCACAGTCTGTAAAATGTGACTAAAAATTGAACATATTGTCCAAAATTCGACCTCCTTTTTTTTTCTTAATTTCCAGCCCTGAAAAGCTGATTTCCTACATTGTACACAGGCTAGAAATTGCTGGAATCAAGCCATCATGGCTTTTTTTTCGCTGTCAATGCCCACTAGTTTGTTTTCCTTGATAAAATGTCCTGTGATTAAATTAATGATTTGTAGCCTTAAAACTGAAATCTATTTTTACAATTACTGATTCTTTTAAAGCATAAAGAATAAAATACTAGTGTAGAACTGTAAACGAAGCATACCGGTACCAGTAACACAGCATACCAGAAACCTCTTGACCTTGTAGCTCTAGGCCAGATTTAAATCTAACGAACAACAATTTTACAAATTACTAATATAATATTGTTGTACATCTAAGGTATGTGTAAGATATAAAACTTTATGCAGGATGTAAATTCAAAATAGTGCAGATTTAATGTGCTATCCTTGTGTAGATTATTGATTAGAGTAAAGTTCATGTGTGTTATTGATTGAGTTGTTGTTATCCCGTCTTCGGGCCCCATATTTTTATACTTTAACTCTGCCTACCTACCTGCTCAAGGAGGCTAGCCACTTACCCTGCGAGCAGTGATTTCCTCCTCTCTTAGGCCGGCGGCTACGAGGGAGAGAGGCTAGCCACCAGCCTCGGCCTAAAAGAGGAGGAAATCACTGCTTGCAGGGTACTAGCCACTCATAGGTACATGGGCATCAACTCTCCCGATTCTCAGAAGATGACTGTCTTACATTTACTGTATTTCTTCCGGGAGAATGTCAGGAAATTTGGTCTCCAGATTTTCAAAGTCCTTGGGTTGACGTCCCTGCTCATGAGTAATTGACATTTGAATTGTACTTGAAGAGCAGATTTCAGATGACTGTCACCAATAGTACATCAAGTCATACATTGTCCCCTGATTGACTAGTTTGTTGAATTTGTTTTGTTTCTGACTAGCTGAGCGTATTTACTATGCCTTAATTTTTTGACACTCATCTGAAATCAGCTCAAACAAAAAGCCCATAAAAGCTCCCAAAATTCCTGAGTACACAACTGCAGTTTTAAAAAATCAATATCATCCGTCCTGCACAAAAAAATGTCCAGGCAGGTTATAGGTCCAAATTTCCTGAAAGCTGAAAATTCTGTTTTTCCATGCTGTATGGATTTTTTTTTTCTTGTTTTGTGAATAGATTGCAAACAAGAACTTCAACATTTATGTTTTAAATGGGGACAGCTAGCCATATTGTTGTTTGGTGAATGGTTTGAGACACGCTCCTACTTCCGGTTTGTCGCAACTTCCGGTTAGGCGCGGTTACCGAGCCGTACACCTGCTGTAAATGATCAATCAAAAACAACCACAAAAGGGCCTGCGAAGCCAGAAAACCTCGTAATGGAGCCAATATGATCTCAACAAGACCTTGACTCTCAGACAGGAAATGGAGTTTGACCATGTGCTGAGGATCGTGGGGGAATTCGGGCCGCATCAGAAAAAGCTTTACGTTCTTTTGTGTCTTTCCATTATCCCGGCGGCCATTCAACTGTTACTACTTGTGTTCGTCGCTGCTCAACCAGAATGGATTTGTTTGAATTCAAACTCGAACGAAACGCACCCAAAGAGCAAGCTTCATTGTTCGGAAATACATACAAGTCCCGGTTTACTTCCATCGTCACGGAGGTGAGAAATTTATCGTGTTATAAATGCGATCGTTTATTCTAGAAGGAAGTTCCAGACCACACCGAACCTCGTGATTATCGTGATTTTGAGCTGATAATCCCCTATCTTTTATACCGTTATTATAGGGCATTTAAATAACAATTTATTTATTATGAATGTATTGGTCAAGTAAGTCATCTGTAAAAAAATGGTTTCACGATAAAGGTTGAAGAGGAAATTTCGCATTGAAGAAAGATGCCAATCCGGAAGCTTATACTAGAATGTTTGAATTTCTTTAGACCCAATTAAGATAATATGTGATGACTCATAAACGGAAATTCAAATTAGTTACCGCGCTGTTGTGTCTTGGATTTTTATTTCAATTCACTATTTATTTCTTTTTCATGATTTTATTTACTTGTTAATGAATTTACACACACCTCTAGAATCCTCTAGAATCCTCTAGAATCCTCTAGAAACCTCTTATCTACTATGCACACAAGGTCGGGGGAGGGGGGGGGGGGACTCTATAGATTTTTGGGTAGGGGTGTGCCGTCGAGGTCTCCAAAATCTGACCTTATCAGAGACCAAAACTCCTTGTTTTTTATACCCTACCACCAACCTAAAGCCTCCCCTTTGATAACATGATATGGATGATGAAACGATGTTTCTAATTTTCAGTGGGACTTGATTGGTGAAGATTCTTACAAAGCAGACCTTGTTCAGTCCATCCTGATGACAGGGACTCTTCTAGGGGCACTAGTATTTGGTGTATTAGCAGACAAATATGGACGTCGCAAGATATGGTACACTACATTATCAGGACTCGTTATATTTGGCTTTGCCAGCTCATTTGCACCTTCCTATGATATCTACACCATACTGAGATTTTTAACAGGATTTTGCGTTGGTGGAGAAATCCTTACTGCATTTGTTTTGGCAACAGAACTTGTGGGGCCATCATACCGTGGCTTTGCTGGCTCCATAGCACAGTGTTTCTTTACCCTTGGACTCATGACACTGCCTGGGGTTGCATATTTTATAAGGGACTGGAGAACGTTATCTGTTGTTATGTCTCTTCCAGCCTGTGTTTTTATACTATTTTTCAGGTGAGTGGTTTTGACCCCTGGAGGACAGCATCTGATATAAAGATTACGCAGGCTGTGCTTAACAGGAAAATGAAATTTGCTCTGAAGCAAGAGATATCAATATGATATCAATATAAAACATTGTTATAAGATAAAGCAGAAAGCTATCTTCTAATGTTAACCTTGAGGTCACATATATTCACAAAACAGGGAGTTAGGGGCATGATTTTAGCTGGGGGGAGGGAGGCAAAAAAAGATATTACGAGTTTACCCACTAAAAAATCATTTGAACTTACCCACTAAAAAATCATTTGAACTGTATGGCAGCTGTCTTTATTTTTTTTCCGGGAGACGAAGTGAAAAATCTTGAGTTTTGACTTGACATCCCTGCATTTACCACTGACAGCACTGTCCTCATATGACTGCATACAGGGCAGATCCAGGGAGGGGGATTAGAGTGGCTAGCCTCCTCCTTTTTCTCATATCTCTGGTAACCTTTACCATCGGTTGCAGCTACCCGTCTACACTCACGTCAAAAACATGTTCTGTCGGCACGCGAAACTTGTAGACGGGTAGATGCAACCGACGGTAGCTAGCCACCCCCTTGGTCTGAAATCTGTAGTTTTTGCACTGGCCATTCCCCTTATAATCTACCACTGGCATAAACAATTATAAGCTGTCAATATTCATGCTGTCGACCATTGATTGTTAATTTCAGATATGTTCCAGAGTCAGCAAGATGGCTAATGATCAGAGGTCGTGTCTCTGAGGCAGAGGACATACTACTTGATATTGCACTCAAAAATGGGATAGCAGTGCCAAAAAGTTTGCTTCAAGTCAATCGGCCATTTTTATTGGATCCAGATATGGCTGTCTTGATTTATTTTGTACGAAAAGAATTGTGAAATACACATTTGTTCTCATTTATATTTGGTAAGTGAGGAAAGGTCACTTTAAATTTTGTTTTTTCATTTCTTGTGGCAGGCCAAACCAGGGGGGCCGGAGCCCCCCCCCCCCCCCCCCCCCCCCCCCCCATCGGGAGATTTTCCCATACATTTACTGTATTTGCTGGAGGAAATTTGAAAATTTTCGTCCCATGTTTTCCCTATCCAGCCCCCCACCCCCAACCAAAATTCCTGGCTATGCCCCTGCAAACACATGATTGTTGACAAATAGCTATTTTCTTGCCAGTCCCAAAACATGAGATTTTGTAGATTGTCACATGTTTACAGTAAGCTTGGCACCCATACATTGTCTCTAATGAGCCCCCTTGCTTCAAAATGTGCTCATGTATCTTCCAGGGGCGGATCCAGGAATTTCAGAAAGGGGGACTGATAGAGAAAATGGGACCAAATAATATTTGCAAATTTCATTCACCAAATACAGTAAACATATGGGAAAATCACTCCTCCTCCTCCTCCTACCCCCCCCCCCCCCCCCCCCCCCCCCCCCCGGCTACTTCCAAGGCTGAATTTTCAGCAAAACTAATAGTCAAATCTTTCTCACCTGTAGGTTTGTAAACACGCTAGTATATTATGGCTTGTCACTGAATCTCAAACACCTGGGAGGAGACATCTACATGAACTTTTTTCTGTATAGTTTAATGGAAATTCCAGCTTACCTAACCTGCATGTTTTTTATTAATTGGTAAGTACTGAGTTTGTCCCACTTTTCTGATTTTCATTTTTTTCTAAACAAGGAAATAACAAGTTGAGATATAAGGCGAGAAATGATGGGCATGCGATTCTTGATTTCTTTTTATTTTGTGCGTGGGGCGGAGGTACATAGCCGTCAACCCTGGAGATCAGAAATCTGGGGTTTTGTAAAAACTGTAACTACACATATTTAAGAAACGTCCAAGGATTTTATGTGGGAGAAAAACAGTAAATGCATGAGAATGAGGCAAAATTTTAACTTTTGAGACAATAATAAAAATCTCCCACCTAATGTGGGAGGGTCGACACCTAATGCGGGAGGGTTGGCAGCTATCGGGAGGTATCTAATACCACCACAGAATTTTCAAAATATAATTTATTGTTCTGCAGGCAGCCCGAAAAGCATGCTAGGTCTGCCAATTTTTATGGAAGCAGGGACGTCTTGACGGAGTCCCAAGATTTTTGTTTTGTCTTCCAGGAAAAATTCAAGACGACTGCCATACATTTACTGTATTTATCCTAGGAGAATTGCAGGATATTTCAAGACGGTCTCTAGATTTTTGAAGTCCTGGGGTTTAGTGATCCCTGTCGAAGGATTTACGTTTGTTAGATTTAGATGGATTGAATCTCAGTGGGAATAATCAATGCCTTCACGTTTATGTTCAAGTTCCTCGCTTGGTTGTGTTATCACTTTCAACATCTCATTAGTTTATCGGCTACGAAATTTGTCCCCACAGTGGGCTCAGCGTTTCTAATGTGAAGTTTTGCTGTTAAACCACAGGGCTGGGCGCCGTAAAAGTCTATTTTACTACATGGTGATAGCAGGAGTGGCATGTCTCGCTTGTTTATTTGTTCAGCCAGGTGCGTTCTATGACTTTCACAGCTAATTGCTTTGCGTTACATCGTTCTGTTAAGATTCTTTTACGGCGTTCCTCAGGTACAATATCCGGTCCTATTTCAGGGTCAACCTATTCACATTC
Source organism: Scolanthus callimorphus (assembly GCA_033964015.1). Classification (NCBI taxonomy): domain Eukaryota; kingdom Metazoa; phylum Cnidaria; class Anthozoa; order Actiniaria; family Edwardsiidae; genus Scolanthus; species Scolanthus callimorphus. The sequence goes on along the minus strand of CM066923.1, from coordinate 11,809,519 downwards.
TACACTTACTACTGCATTAGCGATGATCGGCAAGTTCGGTATCACAGCTTCATTCGCAGTCATCTATATCTACTCTGCCGAGATCTTTCCCACGGTAGTCAGGTAAGTACTCATGATACGGAGCAAAACAACCACGCAGTGAAGGTATAAGCATACAAGTACGTGGGATTCTTCTTTATTCTAACTTCCTGTCAGTAACATCTACAAACTCAAATATTCAAAGTTTTGCTTTTGAAAAAATAAGACGCTTCCAGTTCCTCAAGTTTGGTGGAGAATCAGTACAATGCAGACAAACTCGACATCTGCAGTGCTCGCTCGTTTGGGCACTTCACGCTTCCCGAAGCATCGAAAAGCAGGCATCAAACAGTGATCAGAGTTGTCCGTCTCGTGGAGAGGGCTATCATTCACCAGTCCGACTTATACGTACTCGAATCATGCCGCAAAAGCTCTCAGCAACTCTCAATTTGAACGTGTTCAAAGTAAATACGAGTTGAGAAGAGCGCATGTGAGTTTGCAAGAGTAGAAACTCAACTCTCATCAAGTCTTAATCGTTGCTCCTGTACTTAAAAAAGGAGCAGCGAACCAACATTTTAGACACTTGTAACAATTTGCGTTCAACTGTTGGACAATGTGGAGCCCTAAGGGGATTTGATATTCTTTTTTTGCAGGAACATTGGCATGGGAGTGTGCTCGATGTCATCTCGTATTGGTGGGATTTGTGCACCTTTTGTTGTATTTTTGGTAAGAAAAACCAACTGTAATTGTTGCACATCTTTGTCCGCAAAACATTTGCTCACACTATTTTCTGTCCTCCGCCCCGGCGCTCAAACAGTCACTTTGTTTTTGTCTATTTGCGAAAGGAAACTTTCATCACGAGATTTCCTCATCCATAACGTAATTATACAGCCAAGCAAAGGCAGCGTTTCCAAAACAACGCACGCCTTCAACTGTTGTAGCGCCTGGGTGCGTGCGTTGCCATGGAATCGTAGGCAAAATCATTTTTCTTGCTCACCTGCATGTGTTGCCGAGAATGGCATTAACGGAACCGACCAATCAGATTCTACTGTTCGATGTTGGGACCGTAATTAATTAATGGAAATGAGTCTCGTGGTGAATATTCAGACGGCTCCTCTCCCAAAGTGAGTACGAACGAGAGCGAAGAGACGGCTGAAATTCGGGATAATATGGCCTTTTTAGACTTGGTTGCCTTGTTGTCAGTTCTTATTGTCTTTGCCCACTTATTCCACAGGGTACCTACACGAAGCCTCTCCCCATGGTTATATTTGGTATGTGCGCCTTTACCGCTGGTGTGCTCAGCATAGCTTTACCGGAAACTCACAACAGACCCCTACCGGAAACCATGGATGACGGAAGTTACGAGGGGCTTAAAAACGAGTTCTCGTGCGAACACTTGGAATTAGAACGGCTAGCTTTCATGGGGGGTGGGGATGAGATGTTCAAGGCTAACGATTCTGACTTCGATTACGATGATGATTTAGTGACCGAGAAAACTACTTTTATTTAAAATGATTTTGTAGCGATGATTTTATTACCACTCAACAACCTCGTACCCAGAGATCCTCGGACATGCTAACTGTTGGAGGCTCCGTCGTAGGCAAATCAGAAGTCCCAGATTCAAAGACATCTATATGTGTTCATTTCCCTCCGTCACCTTCAGATTTCAAAACGGTGGACGAATGTATAAGAATCCCTCCCCCTTGATCTCTTCATTTTAGAAATATTCTAGTATAGTGTACTTTATACTTTGTTCTTGTGTCATCCTTACGTGTAAGGGATGTAAATTATTAAAACACGTGCCAAATTTTCAAGAAAACGATATTATCTATTATGTCTTATGATATTTTCACACGCGGGAGCCCACATCCCTTGGCAAGGGCTTCATTAAACGTGTCCAGAGGTATGGCGCTATTCAATGCTTATCAATATTGCCATTCTAATGCTTATGTTCAGGCCAAAAGTAAACTGAATAGCTTCCCTTCTGTGAACCAATCGATCTCTGGTTGGCACGTTAATAACAATGGATGACGTCACCGTGAACAGCGCTACATATAAAGTGTCCGAGTTTGAACCTCTGGATCGAGCGCCCTCGTAATCTTGCATCTGTGTTGTTTCTTCTGATGTTGTTTGCTTTCTTCACTGATAAACCAAATCTACTAACTGTGTTTACATCTTGTTGCTACCCCCATTCAGATCATGTGATGATTCCTTTGGGAGGATACTTTTGGTAGTCCTGCACATACACTCGGCCACCGAGAGGAATCATCACATGATCTGAATTGTGTGGCAACAAGATGTAAACACCGTTAGCCGATTTGGTCTATTAACTCTAGATTCTCTAAATTGCGAAAAACGTTCTTCAGCAACCTCTACACTCATTCTTATACTTTTAACAAGGGCCATGGCCTACTTTTCCTCTTCTTTACTCTTTGGTCGCCACACATAGCTCTATACATGTTTTCTTTCTAATTCCTCGGTTCGTCATGTGTGCTTCTTCAGACAGCAATGCCAGTAACAACAGCAACATAGTAGAATAAGTAGAGCCGCGCCTATCAGTATAGCGGCCGCTTGGATAGCGATTTTACTTCCGGTGCCAAGGTTCTTCCACCACTTTATTATACCTTGAAAGGACATTTAAAATTACGGCATTTGAAGACTAAAGGTCTAGAAAGTTGATTACCAGCAATAGATTACGCGTGTCAGTCGCAGATAGAGCGGTTTTCACATGACTGTCGTGAAAGCAATTCATGAGGACATGAGCAATTCACTATCCAATCAAATGCGATAGTTATTCGACGACCAAACCAATCAGAGAGCGAGGTGATTCACAATCGCTCCTTTTTGCGAGCGAAGTAATCACAAGTAATTCTGTAATTGTTTTTTCTACGCGATCTGATTGGCCGAAAATTGGCTGAAGGATCAAATATCATGCTTTCGGCCAATCACAACCCGAACCAATCGTAATTACCGAGTAATTTGTAAATCACGACAGTCATGTGGTAACCGCGCTCTATGGTCTGATGGTAATGCTACAAGAGTCTCAAAACGAAAAATAGCCTGACTTCAAAAACAAAATAAATTGAATAAAGTTGGTTATTTTTTTTAACAAACGTTCTGTTGGCAAATACGGAATATAAGTGCATTCTCAAAAAAAAAAACAATTTCTTTTTGTATTTCTATTTGAAAGCAGCTTACCAGATTCATTGTTGCATACTGATTGGCTGAATGGTACGTCACCATCGGTTAACGCGAAACCATCCAATGAGGGCGGCGATGAACGCACTGCTAAAACTGAAGTCTATTTGGAGAAAGAGCGGTTCATGTTTCGTATTAAAATCTCATAGTTCATATTAGTGACATACACCTATTTTCAATTAACGTTGCTAATTTAAAACGGAGAACCATGCATCATATTGAAGGAAGCTATTTCTCGTATTTTCCTCGAGTTTGGCAAACCAAACTAAAGCCACCCAATGGCACTACTACGACTTGTATCCAGGAGAAGCATCCAAATGCTGCTTTCGCGCTTTTCTTCTAGTTTTCATACCCAAAGAGCGCGGCCGTTCACACCGATTCCTACTCCACTGTCCAGGTTTCAGTTTGGGGGGATGTTTCCTGCTTGAACCAAGTTTTTATAGGGACTTCAATTTGCCGTTTTATACCATTTTTGTATTCCAAAGGGGGATGAGTCCGCACCCCGTGGGGGGGAGGGGGAGGAATCCCATATTTTTGGTCGGGATGATCGTCGGGAACTTTCAGTTTTACCCTCTAAAAGATACCAAAAAGGGCGTGGCTGAATCTTTCATCAAACAACAGGCGATTTGCAACGGGACACATATTGTACTTAGGACCATTATGCACTTACTGATAGAATGTAGTATGTGCTTGAAGTAGTTTTAGGGTGTAGCTTGACTTTCACATAAATTCCAGGTGTTCCTGGATAACTAAAGTGTGGTACTGCTACCAGGTCGTCACCCTGGAATCTTCTCGTCCACTCACTCCTTGGCTTTCTAATTGTAACATCAATTGACGCTGGGCTGTCGCATTTATTAATATTTATCTGAGTTGTTGTTTGGTTGTTTCCAAGTCCATGAAGCTCGCAGTTGATAGTAGTACATGTTGCACTTATTTTACATGTTGTTCCGATATGAAGTCTTTCACATAGGTTTACGTTGATAGCTGAAAGTGAGAGTAATCCACATTTTGGATTTGTTGCTAAAATTCATTGTTTATAAACACACTGGCGGATCCATGGGTTCAATAGACCTTCTCGGCTTGGGCGTAATGTTGTGCCCACTTCAGAACACGTGACTTCATTTGAATAATCTTTCTTTGTTTGGGTTACTTCCATATTCATATATTCTTCGGTGTGTAGTAGAAAAGCAAAGAAAGAATACTCATGGGAATGCCACGCGATCTGAAATAGGAAAACATTACGCCCAAGCCGAGGAGGTCTATTGAATCACCTTTTTAAGGTAAGGTCGAGTGCATCAAAAAATCTGTCAAAAATCGACCGGAAAGCAAATCAGCTACCAATCGTGACATGGAAGTGGACTTTTATTTATTTATTTATTTTATTTTATTTTATTTTATTTATTGATTTATTTTATTTTATTTTTTTTTTTTTTGGGGGGGGGGGGGGGGGGTCACACCCTTCGGCGTTCCCCGGCAGTCTAACCAGACAAGCCCTGCGGTGGAATCCAAGAGGAGACAGGGGTGTAGCCAGGATTTGAGAAAGGGGGGCTGCATCTGCACAAATGTATGGTGCCCTTTTCCAGCCTACCGATATTTTTCTCTTAATGTTTACTGTATTTTTCTTCTAAAAAGGGGAGGTCACGGCCCCTGGGGGCCACCCTGTATAGTAGAAACACCTAGAGAAGGGATACAGAGAAAGAGATGAAGGAACTAGGACTGCATTGGAGGGAGATGGAACACCTGGCTCAGAAGAGGAGACAATGGAAGAATTTCGTCAATGGCCCATGTTTTAACATTAAAATGCGCCAGAAAGCCCGAACTCGTCTTCATACGTACTGGCCCATATAACCACGTACATTACACCGCATGTCTAGACTAGCCATGCCACGGCGATTTGGCGTTATATGACCTTATGTGAAATGCGAGATCTTTTACATGCCGAAATCTCTCAAATTTGGCTAATAAATAACCCGTTCAGCAGTTTCGATTACAAATAGCATGCGCTGGTTTTACAGTAACTTATTAAAAATAGCAGGGTTCGATAGAGAATTTATTGAGCTTTCCGTAGGTACCAAACGTGGTGTATTTCGATAATGTTTTGTGGTAGTTTTGTGGAATCTCCGCAAAGGGATCCACTAGTGCGGTATCGTGCGGTACAAAGGGATCCGGGCTAAATCTAATAAGAAAACGGCTTTTGAAGACAGTTTGAAAAGACTTGAATGTTGAAGGCTGCTGGTATGATGTCTGCAACGCATTTAGGTAAGAAGCTTTATCAATTGAACATATTAGAGGAGGAAATTTCAATTTTTAGACGGCTTGCGTGTTTTCCCTCACGGACTATAATGCATTCTGGTGCAACAAGGCATGACGACCGCGCTGTACACACAAAATATACCATATTTTTGCCTCGTTTCATATCTTTGAGGAGGCTAACAAGGATTTGCTTCCTTTATATCATTAAATGTTGCAGAAAATTGTGATATCTTTCTGTTTTCGGGGGTATTATGAACATTTGAGCCTAACAGCAATTTGCAAGGGCTTCTGGTCTATTAGGCTGGGGTCTAAATCGCCGTGTGCTATTTGCAGGCGGTGCGCCATTGTAATTGAAATATTTCTTAGAAGATAATCAAGTTCAATCTAAAACGAGATTAATTTTGCGAGCTTCTCGATTTACGGACGCTAAAAATATCGACGCTTTACTGCGGTTTTCATAATTCTGCGAACTCTCGCTAACGATTTCCAACCGTCAAACCGCCTTCTGGCTTCCGTCAATCAAACTCCCGAGTCTTTTCGTCGTTACTCTTTGTGCTTTTTGATTGGCCAACACGTAACGTTTGCTGTCGCGACAGGAAGCCATTTAGTACTGCTTAGGCACTGGCCAATCAAAAAGCACAAAGAGTAACGACGAAAAGACTCGGTGGTTTGATTGACGGAAGCCAGAAGGCGGTTTTACGGTTGGAAATCAATAGCGAGAGTTCGCAGAATTACGAAAACCGCAGTAAACATTCAGACGCGTTTATTCTCGTTGTTAATCGTCAAATACTGCCATTTTCGTTCAACCCTGAAGTCCGACAACCAACCTCGTTCCCAGGGTCTTCTCGGTCGTTTTCAAAATGGCGGTTAGCTCGGGAGAAGACCCAGGGGGAGGCTGAGTCGCATGACCTTCTCGAAACAAAGGACAAACCTCTTTCTCATGTTTTCAAACAGTGGTCATGCGTGGTCATGTGACTCAGGCTCCCCCAAAACGACCGAGAAGACCCTGGGGACGAGATTGCCCGACAACCTCGTTCCCAGTGTCTTCTGGGTAGTTTTCAAGATGGTGGGTCACTCGTATGAAGACCCTGGCAAAGGCTTGGGCCTTTCCACAGGGAGACCGCCTAAGGAAATCAGTTAAAATCCGATATGACTGGCGGATCGCCAGCCGGGAAGATGGCGCAAATCATTAAGACAAGTCATTAAGATAAATTCTAGCTCCGATTTCGGCCCTCTCTTTCTCGGCTGTCTGCCCGCCATATCGGATTTTAACTGTTTTTCTTAGGCGGCCTCCCTGTGGAAAGGCATCACCCTTTGACAGGGTCATGGCTAGAAGGGATAACTCAGGAGGTGATTAATAATTCATAGGCTTCACGGTAGTACGAACCTACATATGCCTTGTTATGCCATGGAGCTTCGTTCTATTGTTTATGCCTATGAATTATTAATCACCTCCATACTGTGAGTATCCCATCTAGCCACGACCATTAGCCAGGGTCTTCTTCCGAATGACCCGCCATATTGAAAATTACCCAGAAGACCCTGGAAACGAGGTTGGAAGCCTGACGCACTGACGATTTGTTCGCGTATGTTTACGTTTCAAACGTGCACATTCCCAAAGCTCTACGTTCTAATCGCTTTGTTTAGGCTAAGTGAAAAGAAACAAAAATGTTTCTCGTCCGGATTTGTGAGAAAAGTGGAGCGCGCGGGAGGACGCATTAATTTTATCATTATTGATCATTTAGCAAAAACTGCTCTTAAGAATAGATGACTACTAGGACTAACGTGTGACCCTGCCTTAGAGTTCGCTTGTTAAACATTAATCAATATACAAGGCCCATTTACACGCTGCGATTTGTCGGGCCGATTGTCGGACGGTGCATTCACACGCTGCGATTTGTCGGGCCTCTGCTTTGGTCTGCGAATGAAAAATCGGGCCCCACAACTAAAAACCTGTTGAATCGCATCAGATTTTTAGAAGTCGGGCCGACACCGAACGAACGTAAACAAAATCGGGCCCGACAAATCGGCGCGTGTGAACAAGCATTTACTAGATATTGCTGAAGCTTTAGTTTATTCTGTAATGTGTTGAACGTCGTTAATTTTTTTTTTGCTAAATCTCAGCTCAAAGTCAACGTTCTTATAAAACAAAACAAAGAGAGTTTTAGTCTAGAAACATTCTTCATCGAGGTTAAAACAATCTGATATAAAAATTTCGGTATATACTTTAGAAAACGACCCTCTCTTACCTTTGCTACAATGGAAAAGCCAATTGATGCAAATCATGAATGAAAGAACTCGGCCTGATCTTTTCATGATAATAGGGAGCTTGTAACGGCGCTCTTTATACGGATATTTTAAACATCGGGAGAACGCAAAACGACCATAACGTTTCATGCCTGACAATTGTTAGATAGCGCAATCGCATAAGGGTAATAGCATGTGACCATATACATCTAAATAGGACGGTAAACATTTGACCTCGCATGCCATCGCCAAGGTTATCCTTGAGCCCATGAAAGTCCATGAAGCTAGTGAAATGAAACTAGAAAGCCAGAAGTCGTTGGGGTTTATGCAATATCTTTCAAAATCCTCGAGATTTGGAGATCATGCAGCGGCGTATCCAGGGGAAAAAGAGCCAGAGACTAAAAGCCATAGAGCTCCAAAATCTATATTCGAGCCTTTTCGATGACGAATCCTGCAGGGCCCAAGGAAAAAAAACAAATTAAGGACCTTCTATGGATATAAAAAAAAACACAGATCACCGGAGAGCCTTATAACGAAACTCAGAATTAGCGACCATATTCTACAGATCGAAAGAGGGCGTTACAGCAAACCCTATATAAAATCTGACCAAAGACTCTGTCCCTGTTGCAATGTCATGGAAGACTACAGGCATTTTCTAACTGAATGCAAAATTAACGAAAAGAGGACGTTATTATTTAATGAAATTGGGCATCAAAACTTTTTAGATTTGATAAATCCTCGCCATAAAAAGGTGAAAATCGCAAAATATATCCATTGCAACGAATCCATTGCTACGAATTAAGAAAAGAACTTGCAAAAAATGATTCTCTTTATAGATTTTTCAGGGCCTCACCACCCATGTACACTGTGCTCAGTGCTTGAATGTCTTGTGATTGTCATTTAAAAACGTAACAGTATTTTAAACACGTGGCAAAATGTCTAAATAAGAAAATAAGCAGGGGGTATAATCTCTAGGGGGGGCGGGTAAAATCGGCGATCCGGTATTTTTTCAGTTTTGGGGTTCTTTGAACGAAGAAATTCGGGCTTCCCGACGAGGTGAGATACTACAAAAACTAAAGGGGGACAGACGGGCACTCAGTGCGCCACCTAAATCCGCTACTGAAATATGGTGAAGCTCCGATATGTTGGGGGTGTAAAAATACAAGTACAAATACAAATTCAAGTACACCCCGGCCGATTTGTGGTGCATGCATTTGTGTCGTTTCCCATGAGACTTTGCTCAAAAAACACTTTTGATTTAATGAATACACATGAAGGAGCGCTATACTGTAGTGCGGTTTGGAGAAACTCGCAGAAGCATCGAAAATAGAAACTAAATACCAATGAAATAAAAAGAGTGGTTTTCATAAACCCGTGAGTTAAAGTGTAATAGTCAAAATAGTAGCCAGCACAAAAGAAAACAAAGTAATTTAGAGTGTATTAGTACTAGTAGAGTGTATTAGATACGATAAAATGTATATCACGGGCTCATAAAAAAACTTTAATAGTATCATTACTATGTAGATTCTACCTTCATATGTCTGCGAATATTCTCAATAAGGTAGTTCGAATACACGCTTTTCGTGTTGAGCTTTGAACAAGTTGTGAAAGTGTCAGAACAATTTGCAGTGGTTAAACTTTTTCCACTTACTTCTGACTGCCGGTGACAGCAAGAACAATCCGAAGAACCGAAGTAGCCAACACCCTTTTACATCCATCTTTTTGAAGAAATGCAGCAGTTTGTTTGATGTGACATGAGCAGATGGGCAAAAGTTCAAGACTACCTGCGGAGTAAGCGACCGCTGTGGTATTCAAATGAGCTAAGAATTTTGGTTCACGATGCGTGACGTGAATTAAGCACTTAAAAAATTCATTCCCTCGGTGCATAATAGAATAACATTCTCACGAATTCTCTATTTTTATTTCGCATGTTTTCACGTGGTGTATAAAACATTCATCGGAACAGGTCATTATTAATTAATCGCCGGGGGGTGGGGTGGGGGGAAGTTGGAGGTTCGGAGAATTTGGGGCAGACTGGGCTATATACCATTGCATACTGTCAAAATTTTGGATCTCGCCGGCATGAGTGACGTTTGGTTGACAGGACAAATTACAATCGACAGCGTTAAACAAAGTACTATGCATTACTACATATTTCACCGAACCGTGGTTCGCGTCGAAAAAAAAAAAAACGTCTACGATCTGCCCGTTCGGGCTCATGCTGTTGTCTGCATTCCTTTCTCCACGGGCAGGCATGCTTTTCCTAACTTCTCTGAAAGACCTGAAAACTGGCAATGTCTATGAAATATTTTGGAAAAAAGCCATCAGTTACCACTGTATGCATTGCTACGCGACCTCAAAATTCAATGTTGTGATGGGCGATTTTTAGCTGTCAATCAAAACCAAAACGTTGGATTTGGCTTTAGTGGGTCGACATTCATTGTAAAATCAACTAAAATTATTGTAAGCTATCCTTTGGCTTTCTGGCCAATAATTATTAACTATCTGGCTCAAGGAAATTAACATTATAGTTCCTTTGCTGAGAATCGCCAATCGCAAAAGTGAATTTTGAGGTCGTGCCGCAGCAATGCATACAGTGGTAAAGTTTTGAGTTTCGAGATTGCGAGTTTTCTATTTCGACTCAGTCGTGACGGTTATTTTCAAGAGCCTGAGCGGGCAGAATCCGGTAGACGTTTATTTCGACGCGAACCACGGTTAGGTGAATTCCGTAGTATCGGCTTTTTTCCACCGTAAGCAGTGCTCAACTCGAAAGCAATACATTACGCTCCTTTGGGCATTGCTCACACACACAAACACATTTATCCATATTAAGTTCTCTCCTTTATTTCTTTATTCTTCATGTTTTACTGTTTTTTTATGTATATATCTTGTAAATATTTGTTGTGTGAAAAAATAAATTGAATTGAATTGAAATCATAGAATCGCCCGCATCTTAATAAGTATTCTACTGATCGCGCAACAGAGGGAATGACGGATCACGCGCAACAGAGGGAATGACGGATCACGCGCAACAGAGGGAATGACGGATCACGCGCAACAGAGGGAATGACGGATCACGCGCAGCAGAGAGAATGACGGATCACGCGCAACAGAGGGAATGACGGATCACGCGCAACAGAGGGAATGACGGATCACGCGCAACAGAGGGAATGACGGATCACGCGCAACAGAGGGAATGACGAATCACGCGCAACAGAGGGAATGACGGATCACGCGAAACAGAAGGAATGACGGATCACGCGCAACAGAGGGAATTGCGGAATACGCGCAACTGAGGGAATTGCGGAATACGCGAAACAGAAGGAACGACGGATCACGCGCAACAGAGGGAATTGCGGAATACGCGCAACAGAGAGAATTGCGGAATACGCGAAACAGAAGGAATGACGGATCACGCGCAACAGAGGGAATTGCAGAATACGCGCAACAGAGGGAATTGTGGAACATGAGTAGGAGGGAACGGCGGAACACGCGTTAACGGAGGGAACGGCGGAAAACGCGCAACAGAAGGAACGGCGGAACAGAAAACGTCCTTTTACGATGAACCGACCTAAAACTGCCCTTTATTCTGTTAACTCCAAGAATTGAAGGTATAAATGAGATTAATTTTAAAAACAAACCTTTCGGAGAGTACTTGGCTAGTCTTCGTTGATGTATTTTAACATCGATCTTTTGCCATTCAGTTAGACAAGTTATACACTTTATTCCAAAATGGCCGACCTTTTGTTCCATTGGCCCTTGTGGCCTCACTCTCATGAAATTATCTTTTGCCTTTGTGCTTGAGTGAATATGAAAGAAAAGAATAATTTCACGAGAACGAGGCCACAAGGGCCAGTCAGCCATTTTGGAATAAGGTGAATTGGCTCACCCTGTCCATTTCAATTCAATTAAATTCAACTTTATTGCACACTCATAAATTTATTTAATTACATTGATCTGAAGCACAAAAAGAAAAAATCATTATGGAATTGTGCGTGGTGGCCAAAGTAGCACAAGCTTCCGAGTTGGCCACCATGACTCATCAAAAATAAATAAGGTTTTAGGGTATTTATATATCATATACTACTCTTCCCAGTAGACCGTTACACCTCACGGTTTTTCTGCTCGCCGGTGGCTGTCTAAAATTGATCGCGTGATCACCTTGTTTGTACCAAGTGATGAGTTGCTTATCTACCCCATGATCAGTATCTGTGGGCGAAAACTTTGAGAGTTTGGTGAGACACATTGTTTTTCTGCATTCCAACAAAGTCTACGCCCAAAACGTTTGATCACGTGGTACATAAGCAACCCATCACGTGGTACATAAAAATGATCATGCGATTAATTTGAGACAGCCGGCAGGCTGAAAACCCGAGAGGTGTAACAGTCTACTGGGAAGAGTAGTATATGTTTCTGCATATAAGTGAGTTATAATGTTTCTGCATGCACTTAATCAATATAAACAAAAACAAAGCAATGCATTGTGGGCAGAGTGACTTGGCTCCCTAACCCATAATGCGCACTGAGTTATCCATATGAGTTATCCATGAGTTATTATTATTATTTCTGATATAAACTATAATGTTTTATCAGGTTTTCAGCCAGTGAGAAATATCATAATTCAAACGTGAGAAAAATAACGTTAATACGCACTACTGTGAATTCATCCGATCGAAATTTTTTTTATGCCATGGTTCACACTTGCGACATAACGACATAAGAAAAATATCACGCGAACACAATTCAGTGGTTTCAAAACGTTGAAGTCCACAAAAAATACATAAGATTGCTTTGGTGAAGTAATCTCATGATGATCCATGGAAAATATTGATTATTTCAATTATTTTCTCACGCTTTTTTCGTTGCAACATAACGTCCTTATGTCGTTATGTCGCTAGTGTGCACCGGGCTTTACAAAAGTAGTATTGTCCATGTTTGTCTCCACGTACCAGGGGCGTAGCCAGGGGGGGGGGGGGGGACAGGGGGGCCCTCTCAGGAGATTTTCCCATACATTTACTGTATTTGCTGAAGGAAATTTGAACATTTTCATCCCATTTTTTTCACTATCGGGCCCCCCCTTCAGAAATTCCTGGCTACGCCGCTGCGTACCCATGTATTATTCTCTATGTTGAACATGAGAGTGTAAGGCCAGTTTTAGATGAACCCACATTGTAATTCTGGTCGCTCTAAATGTGTGTTTCCAAAAAATATCCATACCCCCCCTATGGAAGGGATTGGAAATTCCAGAGGGGTGGGGGGGTCAATTCTCAACACCCTTCCGTGTCTACGTGTTTTGGGCGTAGGTAGTGTCATTAATTATCAGTTGTCTCCATAGAAACATTCTTGAATCTTTCTTTTCTTCTCTTTGAATCTTCCATGTTTTTCCGTCTTCGTTCATCAGACTGAAAATAAAAACAGAAAACATTTCCTGTGTCATAAACGTGTAAAAATGGAGGGAATGTACCGGTAGGCGAGAGCATCCTATTTCTGCTCCCTCGGAGAGAAACTATATGCTACTAAAATTCCACCAACAGATACTTCTCCAGAAGCGTACATGTGTGTAGTTTGTCTGGAAATTTCAAATTCATTTCGGTAATGGAAGAATATGTTAAAGATATAATTATTAGTCAAACTGATAATGTAGCACCTCTCGTCACAGAAAATCTTACATGTTAGTCTCCACAATGCAATTGCATTATAAATTTTCTTACTAATGCACTTGGGAGACAAAACAAATGATCAGCCATTTTGTTTTACAGACAAACTTTGGCCTTTCCAGTACTGACTCACTGCAGGCTACTTCAGTTTAGCGGGTACCAACCCACCCGAACACCATCTTTTCATTTTTTGTTTCAATTATTGGATGCAAAAAATAACAATTATTTCTATACAGTAACGTACATATGTTACTTAACTATTATACTTTATGGTAAAATAAATATTGCTGCTGAGTGTACTCACCTCTCGCCTTAAACATTGCTGTAAATTTCTCTCTATTTCATTGCATGTACCTAAGAACTTCTTGAATGGATTCTACAAAAGATGCATGTCATACAGTAGATGAGCTCATTATTTATTGGGGTTGCTGAAATCATAGGGGGGGGGGGGGACTAAAGAAGTTTTGGGAATGTTACAGGGGGATCATAAAAAGCTTGAATCATCCCTAAACTTAAGTTGAGGAAACTTTACAAGTGATCAATTCATCCATTTTTTGCTTTGTTACATTCGCCAATCAGTGGCAAGAACAGCCTCTTTTGAATTTATCACGTGGTCGCTTGATTCTAGACATTCAAATGTCATGTTATATAACAGACTTTCAGCATGCGTTATTTGTAGTCCTCCAAGGGATTCCTTAACAATGCAAATAAATTGTATGGGAGAGGAGAATGGAGTACAAATAAAGGTCATTGTTGTTGTTGCAAGTTCTGCACAGTTGATTAGGAGAGATGAATAGTTCTATCCTTTCGCTATGGATCAGTGGCGATATTGAGCAGATTCAAGCTCAAGATTTCTTTAGAATTTATGGCTGTTTTCACTCAGGTGTTATTTCTCAGAGGCCTATAGCGGAGTCTCCTACATTGGAGAGATATTATAATAATATAGAGGAGAGAGGGGGTGAAATAGGCGGATTTATTGTGACGTCAGTGTTTACATATTTGAAGCATCCGTGAAAATCAGCAAGCATAACAGAGCTACAAAAATAATTGTTCTGAATTTCAATAGCGCCTAGTTAATGAAGCGTAATTAGAAAGTTTTACATTCGTCATTTAAATTATTAGCGCATGGCAATAAGTTCAATTTACAGAAAACATAAGGGGTAATGAGCTTCTTGCCACCCAAGAAATTCAAGGCCACTTGCTCTTGAAAAATGTAATAAAGATGTTCGCGAGATGAAATGATTACTATTCCTAAGAACTTATTGACGTTTAAGTTCGTTTTGGAGGCTCTACGCAGGTTTTTAAAAATGAGTGGATTGCTGTGTGGCAAACGGTTCATTAGCGCACATGTTTGCACCAAAATGAATATTTAACTACGTTGTTACAACTGAATGTTAAACCTTCAAATTTTCAGAGTAGGTCCATTTGCTGTCCGCTATTCATATTCAGTGCTGATTATTTTCGAGCTCCTTCAAACATTCTGAATCTAGACCCTGCTTATGCAGATGAGCCCAAACTGTAAACATGAAATCCCCCTACAGAAATCACTAAAAACAGACTCAAAACTCAAATTTATGCACTAGTCAGTGGAAAGCCCTGCACCCTGGAGAATAGAGCGGCAAAGCATGGGTTTTATTTGGTTTTAGATTGCTTTAGAAGGCACAATATGTGGGAGATTAGTGGTTTTTAGATCATGGTTGCTGCTACGGCGAGGACTTTAGGCAGGGGTTGGACCAGGATTCACCAACTTTCCTAGTCATATTGTGGCACACTTCGCTAAAACGCCAGCAGTTTTTCCTTTGAATGAAACTTTACTTAACTTCAAAACATAATACAAATTTTGGCACGCTTCACACGCATAAAGAATGACATCTGATATACTCTTTCAGAACTTGCGTAACGAAGACACAACACTCGTGCCGCTTATAAGAACAAGTGTATCTTGACGAGTAAAAAATGATCACTCCCAAAAATATGTTGCAGTGATAGTCACTATATTCGAAAGAAGAACCCGTAGGTAACCGTGAGTTCGACGTTACAAGCATAGAAATTTATAGCAATTTGTCATTTGGTCCGTGCTTCACGCACATGAATAATAACAATTTCTTTCTTTGGGGCGTGCAGTTGTGCACATGAATAATATAACCTACAGGCTCATCAATAGACGCTTTCATCTAACCTATGTATTTGAGGTAGCGTATTTCCTGGGCTACTGAAAGGCTTTGCTTACTATACACGAAAAACGTAATGTTCATCTACGCTTTCTCTGAAGCTTGATGAAATGCGTTTATCAAAATTTGGGCATGCTTCAAGTGCAACAAAAGAAAAATGTGCCCCCCTCTTTTTGTTAAATGTCTTCTACTAGGTCAAATAGGCTATGCTCAATAGGGTATGCTCAAATAGGGGACGGGGGGAGGGTTCTATTTTTTTTTAGCAATGACTGGGGGAGGGTCACAATTTTTTTGGAGCCTTGCTTAAAAAATGGTAGCCTCCCCCCCCCCCCGCTAAATAATGACTCGTCCCTACGTTAATTGAAACTGTAGGATGAATAAACCCGAAAAAAATACCAAGGGGCTTGTCTTGTTCATGCACTGATCATGTACTTAAGTTAAAATTGTAACCTTGGCTTGCATAACTTGGATACGTTTCTGTCGCTGTAGCCTGCAGATTTAATCTTACCTCCTCATGGCATTTATGTAGCTGTTCAATCAGGCCAAGACATTTATCATGGAGATGCGGGGCCAAGGAGGAATGCATTTCTTCTATAGAAACAAAATTATCCGAAACACGAGAATTGCACTCACAACGCCGCCATGTTTTAAATTGGTAACCTGGCCTTTAGTACTCGAGTTAGAAAAGAACAGGTGGGCTTCCTGTGTTTTAACAGCATCTATCGCAGTTTGTTCTCTAAAACATCGCAGAAAAAAGATTTACTTCTTGCGCATTTTTAGTGAAGTTTCAATGTCCATATTTGGGCAATGCTTCGATGTGCGAAAAAAATCTCATGAATACTGATCTCCCGTCTGTAAAACCGTTGTTTGTAAACCGTTGTCTGAAACTTACCGTTCTCATAGTTGTATTAAAAACCAGTACATTTTAGTTTAGCTTTCAATATACCCGCTTTGGCAGTGTCAGCAGCAGTGCCATTTAGCTCGACTAGCTTCTGCTATTTCTAAATGGCTGGTACTCATAATATATTCTAATTTTTCTTATGAATCCTTGTATTTTTACTTTATTACGAGTGCTAAATTAAGAAGTTGTTGTTTTGTCTGGAACTTGCGTCGTCAGCAACAGGCCGCGAGGCCGGAGGGCAAACTCGATCCCAGTGCCTTTCTCTTCACTTCTGGGGTCTTGACCCCACAAGCGAAGGGAAAGGCCCTGGGATCGAGGTTGGCCGGAGGGCGAAATCATTTTTCGAATCAAACTCACGGTCTGATTTCTCAGTGAAGTATAATTGTCTTACAGCTGTTTCAGATAACACGTGACTTCGCCGTTGCCGCCAGAGTTTGGCAGTTGGGTTTCTGTGCTGTCCATCAACACAATCCGTGTCCGTGTGAGCCAATCACATCCTTACCTCCTGTCCTTACTCAGTGCATTCGATTGGCTTCCTTTGCGAGACATGTCGCGACAGAAGCCAATTCACTGCACTAGGCGTAACTAGGCAAGGATCTGATTGGCTCACATGGTTTGATTGACTACACAGAGGAAAACCCCACTGCCAAAAGCTCTCTCGATGTTTTGAACGCGCTGGGTCGGTGTTACCTGAAACAGCTGTAAAAACATTTCATTAGCACCATTTCATTAGCACGTTAGCTTTCACACAAGGTTAATTCCTTATCTTCACTCTGTTGAACTTAGTGCTACGCGGCCACAGGCTTGCCTAAACATCTACAGCTGTAAAAACAGTTTTGAGGGTGGGCAGATGCGAGCAATTTTTGCGGAAATGTTGTGGAGCCCAATATATATTGCCGCTGGCCAAAAGACGACGGGCTCTGGGTACGAGACTGATATCTCACGGGCCCTTCCCATGTCCGCGCGCGCAGGTAAAGGGCCAATTTCATTCAAACAAATTCAAACTAAATTTAATCAAATGGCAAGAGCGCAGACGAACCAAAGTTTACTTCAGCTGGCGAAACAGGCTAGGAACATAGGCGGCGCAGAACCACAAATTGACGAAAAGTGGGTTGCTCCAGCACCCCCTTTAATGTATGGCTCCGCCGCCTATGGAAGGGGTAGGGTTTTTTTTCATTTCTACCACATTCTTTTTTGAGTAGCTGCTTTTATGCCAAAGCCGCAGATGAGAAATAAACTTTTTTCTAATAATATATTTTTATTATAAGATAAATTACACGATATTTTAAGAAAAGTATTTACACTGACACAGTGCAATTTAGCATATATACTTCATGGCTCTATTTACAGTATTCATAGTATTTTATCATTATTTTATCTTGATATGACGGCTGTCCTGGAATTCCATCGTTTATCTGTAAAAAAAGGGAGCAAAACATGAACTTCTTTTATGCGCATTGTTGAGACCAATCGCGCTTGGCTCGCCAAGTTTTTCTCTCGATAGTTGACATTGTTTTCTCCTCATGAAACTTCTGTGGCGCTGGGATCTGGCACTCTCTCTAATACTCACAGGGCATTTTTCCCTGCTAGCAGAGGCCACTTCTTGAAGTGGCCTCTGCACACAAATGTCACAACCTCGTCCAGGATCGTGGACGTACTTAACTGGTTTGGCTGGTTTTACAAGAATGGCATCAGTGTTTTTGCTTCGAAAATAGCGCGCGCTTTCACGAGTGATTTCTTGTCCAATGACCAACACACAACATTTTGCTCAAATTAAAGGGCACAAAAAGTGATTTTGTGTAAGTTGTAGAGCAGATAAATTGCATATTTTCTTGCTCGCGCACAAACTTGATCGACCAGTTTATCCAAGCTCACGCCATTTTCTCACACATGCGCGACAGAGAAATGACATTTGTGTACAGAGGCTACTTTTGCGTAGTTGAAAAACACAAGAAAACATTAAAAGTAAAAGAAAATGCAGGGAGATAAAAAGTAGCCTCTGCTCGCAGGGAAAGGGCATTTCTGCAGAACCCATCCATGGAAAAAGCTGTATTTCCCATGGTAAAAGAATGGGAAGTGTTCGGATTTCCCATGGCTATTCATGTGAATTCCGAACACTTCCCCTATAATCAAATCTAAATCTAAATGTTACTGTGCATGAGAAAACTCCTATTGGATATATGGCACAGGGGGGTCAGCGTAGAAACATTAGTAGTAATGGCTGGAAGTCATCACACTTTCGATGTCCACATCTTTGTTTAAGAGTGCCTTCAATCCCTCCACCGAGCTTGCATTTCGTACTTGCTCGGAGAGGCTGTTCCATTCTGGAACAGTATGTGGTAAAAAAAACTTCTTGCATATATGTTTCTAAATTGGCCTTGGGTCGATCCTCTAGTCGCTCTTGTTCTTGTGTCAAGCTTTTTTGGTACCTGTATGTCCACAGATCCATTGACAATCTTGTAAAATAGTGTAAGGCGACTTTTTGCACGTCTTGCTTGGAGGGATTGCCATCCTAAATCCTGCAGCATGGAGGTGACACTAGCTTCGCGGCGATAGTCCGCCTATACAAAACGCGGAGCCCTTCGTTGTACTTTCTCAAGTTTTGCTATGTCGCCTGCTTCATAGGGTCCCACACTGCGCAGCAATATTCCAGTTGTGGTCTGACAATTGCTTTATACGCGGTTTCTTTGGTCTTTGGAGTGCAGTGTCTAAAATTGCGCCGTAGAAGGCCAAGTGACCTATTTGCCTTAGTACTGATAGTCCAAGTTAGCTGTCAGTCACACTCCCAGATATTTTTGGGAGGATGTCTGGACCAGTGGTGCTCCTAGCATGTCATATGAAGTCAGCCATGGGTTCTTTTTATGGGACATATGCATCACAAAACATTTGGTTTTCTCAGAAAACATATAAGGGAGTTGAAACGTGTAACGGCCATACATCGCTCTAGTGCCAAGCTTCGGAATATTCAGGCTCATTAAAATTCACTAATTAGCATGTTAAGGTTTAAGCACCATATTTGGAACGCACTTCGAGCTCACTCGACATAATTAGCAATGGCGGCCCTTAAGGCCAACAGAGAAAGCTTCGAGTAACGAAAGCTAGAATGATGGTATAGCTAGCAATATTACCACGGTGACACAAGGGGAAGTATTTCAGAAGATCATTGGACCGTTAACAAATCCTGGGACAAGCCTCTTCGCCAAAACGATCCAGATTTTGAACTACACTTGCTGTGGAACATTCGAATGCAAAGTGTTTGCAAATGGCAAAGTGTTTGATGAAGTGCGTTCCAAATATGGTGCATAAGCCTTAACATGCTAATTAGTGAATTTTAATGAGTTTGAATATTCCGAAGCTTGGCACACGAATTAGCGCCGTTACAGAGTAAGGAGATATCTTTTGAAGTAGGTGACAATCACTCTCACTCTTAATAACTCTATAAATAAGGCAGTCGTCTGCAAACAAGCGCATATGAGACTCGATGTCAGTTTCTGTCATTGATATACATAAGGAATAATAGGGGACCTAAAACGGTCCCTTGTGGAACACCAGATGAGACAGAAACTTCATCAGATGAAACGCCTTGCGTTTGCCTTGGAAAATGCATCTTTTCCCATGGATAGGTTTCTGCAGACATCCCCTGTGACTGGCGCTAGGGTGACGCAATCAGACAAACGTGGAGTTCCGTGATGGGTACCATATTATTAGAGAGGCGTAGAGAATTTAGTAGTACAAAGTTTTCCTTACCAGCTATAGAAGTCGTCGGGAGTATCTCGGCTATCTTTTGTTGACCTCTTGCGGCCTGGAAAATGAAAATGGCCACGTAATGAGCGAACCTACACTGAGCTCGTTTCGTTGTTTCGCATATGCACGAGTTTAAAATTTAATGATATTTTAAAAGCTGTATGCCGCGGATACTTGAATACTTATTTTTCGATCAAGTTAAGGATCCTGCGTTGCATACAAAGATGAAGAAACATAGACGGCGGAAGCAAACAATTATTGGGGGCACCACGGAAATTTTAAAAGTTCGGTTCCGCCGTCCAATGAAAGTCTACTAACAAGTTAAAGGGGCCGAATCCCACTGTCCATAACATGATTCATTGCATCAGAAACTCGGACTTATGCAAAGGAATTCTATACTATCACGAGTTTTATTGGGTTTGCCTACGGTGTAAAATACACCGTAAACGGACAAAAAATAAACCTTTTTGGTATCGAAAATGGTAGCGAAGCAGGCATTATGCAGGTAGTGGATTCGGCCCAGTCTCACCGGATCCGTCTCACCATGCTTCGCTAGCATTTCCGATATCAGAGATTCGACAGGCTAGAGCATTACTGTATAAGAGCAAGAATTACCGTAATAGCAGAGTCGAAATTAAGAAATAAGTTCATAGTCGTAATTACACCTTGTACCAACATTATAGGTGGAATAATTCATCAAAAATCTAGGCGTAAATCCACTAGGAGAACACTGTAGAAACTGAAAACACAGTCGCTATTTTACGCCTAAGTCTAAAAAGTTAGGCGTAAAAGGAAAATCTTTAGGCGTATTTACGCCTGTATCGGGCGTATTTTCAAGCCCTGAAGGGTCCGGTTGCTCGAAAGTGGTTTAGCACTAATCCAGGATTAATTGCCATGGTTACTCGATGGTTTTGTTCAGAACTAGACCTGGTTTAAATTTAATCCACGTTTGAACAACTCGCACCTGAATAGTAGAATTCCTTTGCATTAAGTCAGGGTTTCTGATACAAATAATGACGAAAACTAAAACGGAGAAATGCGTTATTGGCAGGGTGAGACCGGATCATTTAACTTGCAAGTAGACTTTACATCATCTTCTTCATCTTTGTATGCTACACTATCGTATCGGGAAACATAGAGATTCTCGGGAAAACAAAACGCGCTTGTTTGAATCCATCGGGAGCAGTCATTAAGTGTTTTATTATCTAGCAAAAATAAAAATACACGGTAAAAATGTCAAACAACTTTCCCGCCGAAATTTCCCGCTCTAGCGATGTCGCCCGCGCGGGCAACAATTTTTGAATTGTAGCCCCGGCGGGCTACACTTGAGTTTGTACTTTACCACGTGACCATGATAAAAACAATCAGAGTGCGCTTTGATTGAATAAACACCAGCTATATAATAAAGTATCTTATTGACCATATTTTGTGATCGAAAAATAAGTCTTCGAGACTTTGAAACACGAAAAATATCATTCAAGTCCTTCAATATACCATAGAGGTGTTGATAGAATTCATAGATGCCAAGAATAGCACTCGAGTTAAATTAAAGCCTAGTTTCCATGTAGTCTTATCTGTCGTATCTGCCGTATCAGTCAACCGTGAAACAAAATTTCCAATTTCCATTTCACGGTCGACTGATGCGACAGATACGACAGATAAGACTATATGGAAACCAGGCCTAAGGAAAACTCACTCTTCTTATAAGCGTTCCACATTCTGACTGTGTTGTCCCAGGAAGCGGAGATGTACTACAAGCAAAGAAAAAGAATCAAAATGGCGGCAAGTTTTGCAAAGGCCCGTTTACACTTGCAATTTTTGTCGCGTGAGTCGCGGCGATTTTTTCTTGCACGTACGCGTTAACGCAATATCACAATGTAAACTAAGTGCAACTCGGCGCGATCTGCCGCGATTTTGTCGCGGAGATCCCAAGCATGTTCGAAACTCTATGCAGCTTGAAGCAAATTTGAAGAAAAGAGAGCACAGAAATCGCGTTAGAATTGCAGCTCGCGCGAGAAAATCGCCTCGACAAGTGCAACAAAAATCGCAAGTGTAAACCGGCCTGGATGCTGAGGTTTAGACTTCCCAGAGCAAATTATACCTCGCTTTTGGTTGTGGCGCGTATATTTACAAAATTCGAAAATCTTAGGATTAAACACCACAAAAAAGTACACCTAATCAAATAATGGTTGCTTTGGTCGCAGAAGCGCGGAAAACGATGCGATTACCTGCCTAAATGAGGTACAAAGACCAAAGACTAATTCTAAAAGGAGCCTTTTTTTAATTAGGTGTATACGAGATGAGGCAAATCTAGAATGGCACTTTTAGCTGGTGTAACAATCTCGTTCCCAGAGCCCATCGGTCACGCTGCCTCGGAGGCAGCCTTCGACAACAAAACAAGCGGAGGAGGCAATCTGGGAATGAGATTGCTGGTGTAACGTCTACAGACATATGATCGTCGCCGCGATTTTCGTAATTCTGCGAACTCCACTCTACATTCCCGAACGCCAAACTGCGCTTTGGTTTCCGTCAATCAAACATTTTAAGATAGGCGCATGGATTTTTGTCTTGATGCGAAGCTACACCTTATATATGTTAAAAATAGCACTATCTTTGCTAATTATTTATGCCAAGCTGTATTATTTATGCCAAGCTGTATTATTATTAAAAAACTCTCAAAGTCTGCATGAAATCATCCAGAGCTGTTCACTCGTTTCACTGACGGAAGCCAAAGCCAAAGCGCGGTTTGTTAGTTGGCGTATAGACTTGTCCCAAGTCCTCTATGTTTTTCTTTAAGCCTGGTTTCCATATAGTCTTATCTCTTGTATCTGTCGTATCAGTCGACCGTGAAACGATGGATTTCGGAATTATTCTATTGTTTCACGGTCGACTGATACGACAGATACGACTATATATGGAAACAGGCTTTAGAGCAAAGTGAAGAAAAAAGCGCACGATCCCGTGGGCTCGGAGAGGCCAAACAAAAAAACAAAAACAAAACAAAAAAAGCGGAACAATGGACAATGGACTCGAAGCGTTAGCCTTTCGTCTTTGCTCCGACGAAGGGCTAACGCTCGAAACGTTAACAAAACACCATTTTTCCACGGCGTTTAACATAAATCTCAGCCTTTGGTTGTTGTTGTTCATGTTTTCACGTCTCCGCCGACGCAGACCACCTAGTTTTCCCGTAAAACTAGTCATACCTTTGGGAAAGTCTAGTTGGCGTAGAGTTCGCAGAATTCTGAAAATTGCAGCAAGGATTATAAACCGTAATATTAAATACCTGGCTACGCTCTGGTATGTGTATTATACACCGTACGGAGTCCGTATGCCCTACATTCTTCTGAACAATCTTCCGTGCCTCCGGGTCATACACTCTGGAAGATTAAAACACATTATATATTGATTATCATACATACCTAATTTTGAATCTAAACACACGTATTCAGAACGGTGCTACTAACTTTCGACCCCTCCCAAATCTGTTCGGATTTCCTAGCTAGGATCAAACAACTCTAGGTATAAAAAAAAGGTTTTTGAAAAATGCCAGGAAGGAATACACCAAATCGGCTAAAGGTGTTAATTACATCTTTTTGCCACCCAATTCAGATCATGTCATGATTCCCTTGGGTGGATAAAATTGTCAAACTTTTCTCACTTGGGGGGGGGGGGGGGGGGGGGGGGTGCACGAGTGCATGTGCAGAACTAACAAACGTATCCACCCAAAGGAACCATCGCATGACTTGAATTGAGTGGCAACTTGAATTGGGTGGCAACACATACATTTAATACCGTTAGCCGATTTGGTCTACTGATATCCGAATATATCTGAAATTTTCGGCCCCCCTTTTTACGTTTACATTTTACCAAAAATCTCATAAATTTAGACCTGTCAAAATATCGTAGGAGACACAATACCATGAATACAGGAGAGACATCACAAAACAAAAGTCAAAAAAGGGTAAGCTGTCGAGAAGGCCTACGAGACGATAACCAAAAATTGCCGGTTGGCGTGCTCTTACGGTTGTTAATACCATCGCATACCTGATTACTTCCTGGACACCAGCAACTATGCACCCATTAATCTGGTCAATACATAGGGCTGAGACAGCACCCTGAGCGCTTAGGACAAGATCACAAGACATCCCATCTGCACTCTGTAAACAAAGGCAATGCATATCCAAAATCATTAGAATGAACTCTAAAGAGTTTGCTCTATCGGCAAACAAGGTTCGTACACTTTCAAAATGACAAAAATCCAGGATTTTCCTTTGGTGTTTTTTTTCAGGAGCTTTCCAGGAGGGTTTTTTTCAGCTGCTTTACTATTTTGCACCGATCTACGGGTATTTACATGCTTTTTTTTCTATTCATTCTTGTTGCAGTATGATAACAGTGTGATGTGATAATTTGCAGCCCAAAATAAGATTGACGAAACTGATTCATTCAGCCACATTTGAGTTCAAGGAGTTTACAGATGTTTTCCATGACGTTCCTTAACATTCCAGGACTTTCAAAGACTTTTCAGGAAGGAAATGAAAATCCAGGTTATTTCAGCAGAGAGAAATCCTGTAACAATGCGCCACTCATGCGTCCCGTAAGAGGTACCATACACACTGGCGTGTTTTTCCTCAATTTTTGTACGATCAGTGTTGTGCTGTCGTTCTTTCATTTCAGTAATAGTTAAAATGCCACTCACCCAGACGCGAATGGTACCATCTTCCGATCCTGTCACCCATTTATTCATGACGGAGCTCCATCGCACCTATACACCACAAGACACAAACATAAATTGACTTATTTCACAGGGAGACATAGCCTCTCCGTAGACAACGCTCGAAAGAAAAAGAAAAAAAAATATGGCGGCCCAAGGCCGCTCGAGGTTCCTGTGGAGAGGCGACGAGCGTGCATTTCGCGCTCAGCGCGAGTCAGGGTTCCTGTGATGGTTCCTGTCGCGTCTTCGACGCTCGTGTTAAGCTGCTCGCGCTGCGCGATCGTCGCTTCGCCACAGGAACCCCGACTCTCGCTGCGCGCTCATTGCCTCTCCACAGGAACCCCGAGCGGCCTTCGGCCGCCATTGTTTTCTTTTTCTTTGAACTCCAAGCGGCCTTCGGCCGTCATTTTTTTCTTTTTCTTTCGAGCGTTGCCTGTGGAGGAGGCTAAGGGAGACAAGGGGAATCAAATACGATTCCAGGGTCGAAAAAAATGGGTAAACCAGTTACAACTATTTGTATGAAAGCATGGACGAGTGACACTGAGTTTGTTTTGGGTTCAAAACGTTACGTTTCAAATGGGGGACCGATACGTTTTTTAGTTCCTTTCACAAGCGCCATTTCCAAAGGCAACCAAAACAACAACAAAAAAGATGTCACCCAATCAACAGGCAGATTTCCTTGTCGAAGCAGGCGAACTCACGTTGATGCGTGCTACATGGCGAATCTGCAAACCGATTGGCCGACATCACCGAAAATTACGTTACCTGCGTGACATCAGCCTCATGGCCTTGCAGCACAGCAGACATCTTCATCTCGTTCCCTTTGTCTGAGAATTGACGGATGTAGACCAGTTTATCAGAAGAGGCGTACGCGAACTCGTCCCTGAAAGGAAGTAGAGAAAATAAGCAATAGAATGCATTAAAAAAGTAGAGTGGATGGCTTGGCTCATTTCCACAGGCAGCCCGTGTAATAAGAAGGCTTGTTCCCACAGGTAAACCGTCTGATGATGAACTGGTTTCGACAGGA
The DNA here is from genome assembly GCA_033964015.1 of Scolanthus callimorphus. Classification (NCBI taxonomy): domain Eukaryota; kingdom Metazoa; phylum Cnidaria; class Anthozoa; order Actiniaria; family Edwardsiidae; genus Scolanthus; species Scolanthus callimorphus. Next base: position 11,783,595 of record CM066923.1, on the reverse strand, counting down.
AGCCCCAAGGCAGTAACATCAAACTGGACGTTCCCACAGGTAACCCGTCTAATGATGAACTGGTTTCGACAGGAAGCCAGTAACATCAGACTGGACGTTCCCACAGGTAACCCGTCTAATGATGAACTAGTTTCAACAGGAAGCCCTAAAACAGTAGCATCAGACTGGACGACCGGTTAGCGCAGTGGTAGAGCGCCGGGCTTATGTTCGGGAGGTTGGGAGTTCAAAAACCCTGGCCGGGCCAACACTCAGGGTCTTTTTCTAATAATTGAGGAGAAGGTGCTGCCTTTGCTCTAACATCTGCAAATGGTTAGACCTTCGCGTCTTCTCGGATAAGGACGTTAAACCGTAGGCCCCGTCTCTCACATACACTACACTAACCGGAACCAGAGGGACGTTAAAGAACCACTAGGACCGTCGGAAGTTGCCCAACCTCAGTGTCACAGAACTCACAATACTAATACACACTAGTGCACTAGTGCACCGTCTCCCCGATTAGTAGTGCACTCGTGCACGGCTAGAAGATTTGAGACGTTAATAAAGTACTTACTTACGTTGCCACAGGTAACCCGTATAATGATGAACTGGTTTCAACGGGAAGTCCTAAGGCAGTAACATCAGACTGGACGTCCCCACAGGTAACCCGTCTAACGATGAGCTGAGTTTAATCAAGTAGCCCTAAGGAAGTAACATGAGACTGGACGTTCCCATCGGCTCATTCCCATCGGTAGCCCGTTAATTACAACGCTTTTTTCTCACAGGTAACCCATCTAGCGACAAGGCTAGGTTTTACAAGTAGCCCGTTTGATGCCAAGGCTGGCTACCACAGGTAACCCACCAATGGTAGCTTGAACCTACCTGTCGGGACTGTAGGTGAGGTCTAGGATTATCCCATCTGATGCCAGCTCTTCTTTCTCACGAGTCGCCACGTCAGTGTTACGAAAAGAATCGTGCAGCCTTTAAAATTACAGCAAACGTAATTAGCAGGAAATACAGTAAAAGCACGCGTATAAGAACCTGGATTTTTTAATTTAGCCTAAACAGGTTCTTATATAGATTGTACTTAAAGCAAATTTAGGCTACCAAGGTTCTGAAAATAGGTTCTTATATTTTCATAGGAATTTAATTTTTAAAAATATATAAATAAACACTCGAAGAATCTTAAGCTTGAAAAAAAAATTGTAATGTCAAGTTACTTTACTGCCGAATTCGTAGTATCGCGATAATCCAAAGTCAAGATTCCGATTTCATTTGGGCAATTCTGCGTCAATCAAAATATAAATCACAATGAATAACAAGATTTCGCACTCGGGATCTAAAATTCGAGTGTAATTCTACTCGTAATTATATCGTAAGTTTCGTGCACGCCATTTTGTATGGTCAAGTATTCAAAAACAAGTTCCAAAGGTCTTGACATCGCAGAATCGCCGAAACAAAATCGGAATCTTGACTTTGGATCATCGCGATACTACGAATTCGGCATTTTACCCTTAATAGGTTCTTATGTGAAGGGGGGGGGGGGGGGGGGCTTATTAAAGTGAAAATTTTAGCCTAACAGGTTCTTAAAACGCAAGTTCGTACTGTACACTGTGATGAGAGAAATAAATCAAAACATATCAGCTAACTAATGTCTAATGCACGCAATACTGACTTCAAGAAACGGGTAAAAAGCATTACCTTGCGGACTCTAGATCCCATACTAAAATTCGTCTGTCCCAGCCAGCGCTTATCTGCAACGAGATGAGATGAAAAGCAACAGTCGTGTTATCGCGACCCGTAGGTTATTAAATGAAAAATCCTCTGGATTCAAGTTTGTTTTGTTTTGGAAGGATTACATAATAAAGATGAGCTTGGGTTCGTCAGTGAAATGCACGCGGAAAACTGTGATTTTAATTTGAAAGTTCACGGAACTGCTATACGGTATCATACAAATGGCTAAATGTTGTATATAATATCTGAAATGAATTTTCTCGAGTTTCCATAAAGAATACTCAAGTTACTGCAATCATCCGCAAAAGATGCTGAACTTAACTTTTTAGTAACTTACTAGACGTGACTTCGAATCACTCGAAATATCTGTCTTATGCAAACTGACAACGCAATAAAGAAAAAGATACTCTAAGACACAGACAGACAAACAGGTAAAAAAACACACAGAAACAGACAGAAATGCAGATCAAGGAGGTATTCTAGGCAGAGAGACAAACGTCCAACTTACCAGAAATGTCGTCCCATACCCAGCCTCTTTGCCCACCACAGCAAGCCCGGTCACACAATTGGTATGCTCTGTAAACACATGCCTACAGATGAAGCCAGCTACTCGATTTGTCACAGAATCCTGATCCTTTGGATTCTGAAACAATGTAGGAAAACGTTTGAGGTTGTCCTCGAGACCGTCGACCAGTTGAGACCGTCGTCAAATGCATTTCAATTCGGTTCTTAGCTTGCATGTATATTAAAACACACTACCATACATTTCAGATGACGGAAAAACGTATATTTTATCCGCATATTGACGGCTTTGTACAAAGCTATCCATTTACTACAAAATAGTCCGTTATTAGTTGTAAAAGCTGTAAAAGCGCAGCAAGACCTCCTTATCTTTACTAAATAAACCCCTGTTTTCACCCCATGTTTTCACTATCCGCCCCCCCCCCCCCCCCTCCCCAACCAAAATTCCTGGCTACGCCCTGTGATAATCATAGACATATGTCTATGTCTATGAGTCCTGAGAAAATGTATCACGTGATACGTCTCGACCAATGAGTGCGCATTAAAGTTGATCACTGGGATGTAACCAAGAGTACGAAAAGAGCAGGCAAACTTAATAGTGCGATCAAAACCCTCAAAGATTATAGCAAGGGATATTGTTAGTGGAGTAAACCGTTTGTAAAGATTCTGCTGTCGCCTCGCTTGCAGTAATTTGTTCAAAACTAGCTCAAGTTTAACCCGGTTCCAAGCTGACTATCGCAAGTAACCTATTGGGAGGGGGGCCATCCTGAAGGCCGTAACCGGATTTTTGTCTATGCAAGACACCATCGTCGCGGCTCCCTAGAAATGGTCACTAGCATTACCTCATTATCAGCGGTTCTCTTGACGGCCTTGTCGCCGAGTAAGATGGCGAACTTGAGAATCAAGCTTTCATCCGCTGGCCTCATGTTACGTAGAACAGACACCGCGTCCATATCAAATCCCCACACGTCTGTCGAAACGAAAAAAAAGATATTCAGAGACGATATGATAACCCAGTGGGTTTGGGGTTTTTGTTGGCCACAAAACTTATGTCATGGCGAAGTAGTACATTGAGTTCGGCTCCATAAGGAGTTCATCTGTCACGTGGTTGTACTGGAGAGCAGAAAAAATTGAACGTCTCACTTACCAGATCTGTAAATTGTTTACTTGCTCATAAAGAACTTGGTCAATTAACTTCGAATATGCCAGTTATCAGTTAATTTCTTTGCGATTTTGTAAAGAAGTCAACTAAAAAGATTGTTTGTCCTCCAGTCATGCTCGGTAGATCTACCCTTCTTGGGAATCTAAAGGTCTATTCATAGGCTTGTAGCGAAATAACAAGCACATGACTGTTCATTAGAGTTGATTTCGTATAACTGCAAAAAGGCACTGGGAGGCGGTACGGTCACAAAATGGAGGATGACAGAAGCTCTTTAACAGATCAAATCAAGTTGAACTGTACACTTACAAATGTTATTGTCTTCAGAAGCAACCACCAATAAGTCGAGGTCCTCCACGAAAACTGAACGGAGTAAAGCGATATTACTGGTGTGTTCGGAAGTGGCTGACATCTTAAAAGAATAAATAAAACAATTGTAAATACACTAAGGGCCCATCACCAACCGGGAGCCTTTGCGCCCCGTTTTGTTTTCAAATTGATCCATTGTTTTTCGGGTGCTCTGATTGGCTAAGAGTCCGCAAAGGCTCTCGGTTGGTGATGGGCCTTTAATATTGTCCGATATGTTTTGCCTCGAAAATGCGACCAACAATGGAGTCGCTATTGCGACAAGATGATCCCTGCTGGCGACTAAATTTTGATCTCGTCATACAAATGGAGATTTTAATATGTTTATGTTGGGCATTCGGAATTTGCGCCTTGCGCTCAATGATCTCTAGGGTATCTTAGCGTCACTACATATAGTGTGTTTATCGAATGTGCAATCACTTGAAGCAACCAGTTATTCAATAACATACCGTGGTCAATTTTTCCATTTTGTTTAGGCCTCCTGTTACTATTGTTCTACTTGACAATATTGTTTATAATATCATTGCTATAAATTAACATGACATCATGTAAATCGTCTCCAATAATTAAACTGGTTAGCGCCTCTCTCTCAACACCTTGTTGTTTGTTGTAGAATATACAATATAAACGTTTTCTGTGCGGCGGAGCGCAGCGACATAGCACATAATTATGTTTAACCAGGAGCCTATTACCTAGGAGCGTCCATCTCCCATGTTTTCACAGTGTAACTGCGTATTGGAAAATGAAGCCTGTACGAAGTTATTTTTAGTTCAAATTTTCACACAAAGCTTACGCCACATTTCCTCAGCCAATTAGAATGCAGAGATAGTGTATGCTTCGTTCAGAGAAATTTATTCAAGCCGCAAATTTGTTCTTTTAAAACTAACTTCAGACCTGCTTCATTTTCCAATTCGCTGTTACACCTTCCTACCCCTAGATGGACGCTCCTAGGTAACACAGGGAATTTCTGCAGAAACCCAGCCATGCCGGGATCAAATCTGAATTTCCCATGGTAGAAGAATGGGAAGTGTTCGTATTTCCAATGGCTATCCTTGTGAATTCCGAACACTTCCCATGCGTGTGCCTTGGGAAATTAAACTTTTCCCATGGATGGGTTTCTGCTGAAATTCCCTGTGCAAGGCTCTTGATTTCAGGCAAACCTCTTTGCTCTAGCTGTATTCACGTTGACGTCATCCGTTATTTGTGGCAACCAGAGATAAATAAATGGGTTTATTATATACCTCTGGCAGTTGAAAACTGAATTACAGGTATAGGTCATAGAGATAAACAATTATAACATGTACTTGGTACGTATTGTTGCTCATTGGCGAGGGAAATTATGTTCTAGTGCGAACTTGCACGTTACGAATTGGCCAAACCGATCAGTTCTTGTTGGCGCCGATCTAACAGATCCATTGGTTCACAGGCGCTATTTAATCTGCCTCACCTGATTAATAGTATTGGCGAAAGAAGGTTTTAGCCGGGTAGTACTGGCGAGATCTCTAATGATCCCTCTATTGGGTCCTCGCCAGTCGTATTTATCAGCTATCTGCGCGGCTAGTCTCGCCTTCGCCTCACTTTGAGGAAAGACCTCTTTGCTAAAATAATAAAAAAGGGGAGTGAAATGCACCTTTTTCAGGAAACGTTGCACCGTCACAACTGTCTGTTGTAGCGCGCGGTGCGTCATGACAAACTTAGAAGAACGAACTTTTTTCCTAGAGGGCACGGTAACGAATTCTGATTGGTTCTTAGAGCGCGCGCGCGGGGGCAATATTTTCCTTTCTCTGACCTAGGTCACGGTAACCATTTGCGCGCGCTTGATTCCATCGAAAAAATCAAATTTTAGAGTTGGAAAAAAATAAATAAGTTATTTACCGGCTTTAGGTCTGTCCGTATGGGGAACAGTTTTTCCTATACGGACCTCCCAGCCGGTAAATAACATATATTTATTTCTTGTGAGCGATGAATAGCCCACGTTCGAATTACGCTCTAATGCTCACGAGGCAAAAGCTTCATATCGAGGCTCTCTCCTTAATTTTAGAAGAGAGCCTCGACTTGAGGTTATTATTTGTAGGCATTAGAGCGTAAATCGAACATGGAATATTATAGAAAGGCATTGGCGTACTCAGGGTGATACGTATGGCTATTTATCTCCAAAACCAGTGTCCATGATTCTGTTTTGGTACCTAATTGCTCCTATGACGCATCGCAGGGTAAAACAGACCGTTTTGACGGTGCAACCTTTTCTGAAATAGGTGTGTATTTGTCGAATAAGGGGTATCAAAAGTGAACTACTTCTTAAAGACAGGGCTGCAATTTAAAAAAAAGTCCAGTCGAAATTTTTGACGAGTTTCAAAATTCTAGTCGCAGTTTCTAAAATGTTAGTCGCAAAAATTGAACTTGCGTCAGCGAGTTAGACCAGAAGTGCGGGCGCAAAACTTCGACTGACTGACAAAGTTTAGTCGCAAAAGAGAATAACTTAGTCGCAAAAGCGACCCCCAGGGGCGCATTTTGCAGCCCTGAAAGAGCCGGCATTATAGAGCCGATTTGACATGACTGTGGTAACCGAAACGCAACCTAAATATTCAATTCTGAACAAACCGTATAGGAGTAAACGCAAAGTGCGAATTACTCATGACAGTCATCTGTAATCGACTCCGCCATAAAAAGAATTTGCAATTGCGTGCACCGGACGCACAAAAGACCGATATAGGGCGAGCGTCAAATTATTAACCGCGCAAATGGCGGATCGAATACGCGTCCAAGGTGTATCTCCTTCAACCCCACCCCATCACGTGATGTCTCTGTACAGTCGTTCATTCTTATGTTGCCCATATTAGATGTATTATTTCTCATGTATAGTGGACCAAATCACTTTTTCGCTTCCATATTAATGACGAATCCAAGCTTCCATTAAAGCAGATTTCCGATGATTGTCGTGAGTAATTGGTAATCACTTTGTCATCACTCCTCTATAGGCTTTATTCAGAATTGATGAAATCACATGGCGATTGGTTTCACCACAGTCATACGAAATCCGCTCTAGTTACTACTTTCAGGTAAATCCACAGGTATCCCGCTGCATAGAAATGAGCCATACTATATGCATACCTGTACATGAAGTTGTTCGATTGCAAACGCTCCCACTTGGTAACCTGTCCATCGCTACAGCCACTAAATATCAAGAGAGGCACTTTGCGAGCTGTGGAAAGGAAGACAAAGTCACGGCTGTAGAGTCATAACGGTAAAATCCGAGAGAAAATAAATAACTAATTAAAAGGATGAGTTAATACAAAAGACTTCGTATGATCGTATGAAGGCACGGAACATTGCACGGTCACTGCATGGCACGGAAGCTTGCCTTCTCGTTAACATTCAGCCAATCACAGTACGCACTACGTTTCACGGAAGCTTGCCTTCTTGTTAACATTCAGCCAATCACAGTACGCACTACGTGGCACGGAAGCTTGCCTTCTCGTTAACATCCAGCCAACCACAGTACGCACTACGTGGCACGGAAGCTTGCCTTCTCGTTAACATCCAGCCAATCACAGTACGCACTACGTGGCACGGAAGCTTGCCTTCTCGTTAACATTCAGCAAATCACAGTACGCACTACGTGGCACGGAAGCTTGCCTTCTCGTTAACATTCAGCAAATCACAGTACGCACTACGTGGCACGGAAGCTTGCCTTCTCGTTAACATCCAGCCAATCACAGTACGCACTACGTGGCACGGAAGCTTGCCTTCTCGTTAACATTCAGCCAATCACAGTACGCACTACGTGGCACGGAAGCTTGCCTTCTCGTTAACATTCAGCCAATCACAGTACGCACTACGTGGCATGGAAGCTTGCCTTCTCGTTAACATTCAGCCAATCACAGTACGCACTACGTGGCACGGAAGCTTGCCTTCTCGTTAACATTCAGCCAATCACAGTACGCACTACGTGGCACGGAAGCTTGCCTTCTCGTTAACATCCAGCCGATCACAGTGCGCAAAATGACTGGCCAACCAATAAAAACATAGGTACGCATAGCGTACAAGAAGCTATTTGCATCGCTCGTTCACCGTTGCTCCAGTAGTAGTGGTTAGGGCGCCGGTCTCGAGACCCGCTCTGACTTTGGTGATTTGTTTGTATATAGCCAACTGGTTTGCCTCCCTGTCAGTTTCGGTTTGAGTATTTGAAACTGTTTGTAGTTTGTTTATAATTAGCACGAGCTAGATGAGCTGACACTTAAATAAAGTTATTTTACCGTATCGACAGCGACATGACTCTATCTGAAATCTGATCTATTTGAAGACCTCTGTCACGGTATTTCATGATCTGGACCTCCTAACCGGTCAATTACATAGAATTATTCATGTGCTTTCGCTACTTACTGTATGTTAAAGTTTCGACGGAGCATTTGTTCTTCAGAGTAGTCAGACATCCCGATGAGTTGTATTTCCAGATTCTCAGATGGCGACGCGAATTCGTTCCTGAAGAAACAATACAAAAGGGCATGCTTTGAACTAGGCTTTGTTTGCGCAATTTTGCGCAAGGAAAAGGCTACTACACTAGCAATATTATTTTTAACTTCTGAAAAAGATGGCAGAGTGTTTAGAGTTTGATTTAATGGTGTTTACAAATTTGGGGCCATTAGTCTTGTTAGAGGTTTTGACGCCCATGCGTGTATCCGCTTATCAAAGGCTTTTCGAAGGGTAGGGATGGCATTTCGGGGGTTGCTATTTTGCGAGCCACCGAGCCCCGAGCTTTTTGATATATTCCCTGCCATTTTTTATTAAATTAAATAATGCTCACCCAATAAGGCAAGTTGGTAAAAAGGTTGCCCATACTCCCTTCTCGACATAGTATTTTTTCAAGTTTTTATTACGTTTTTCAAAGGCTCGCCAAAAAATAGCCTAGAGGCTCGCTTTGAGGCTCGCAACCGTGAAATGAGCTTTGATTACGGTTATATCTCTGTTAGAACTACTCTGTGAAATTATACTAATTGCAACAGAGAAAAACTTTCATAACAATATAGTAAATTTGCCTTTGAAAACGTGCGTCTGTAATTGCATAGCTAATTTCAAAATTCATTTCTTGAAAGACGGATTGAAGCTAAATCGTCATTTGTCGGTTGGACGAGAGTTGCGAATGGAATGGGAGGGCGGTGAGGAACGCGGGACAATCGGTCAATCTCTATGACTGCCTACAATGCTGGATAAACCGAGTAAGAGAAGTTGCATGCTAATAACCAGTTTATAAGCCATGGTATTGATAATTATGAAGGAACTAAGATAAATTTGCTTTTTGCAGTTTTTGCATTTCTTCGTTAGACTAATGTCGAATAGAGTGGAATATTAATCCTTGGTATCTTGAAAATGACCACCGTATTACATGTTATCTAGTTTGTTCTAGGTTTTAATGTGTTTTTCTAAGGCTCGCCAAAAAAGGCTCGCAGCTCGCAAATTAGACAACCTCTGGCATTTCCTGTGGTCTCTACACGTGAAAACAGCGAGGGTGCACTACGTAAACAACAATAACAACAACAACAGTCTACCAAACCGTCATTCAATATTTTCCACCTACCAATGACATGGCCCAAGTCTGATATATAATGAAGAGCCACCAACGGGTACCTAAAATATATGAAACGCAAAATGGCACTTTGGTCAACGATTATATTTCCACATTAGCCTCAATTTTGCCTCCTTAGCGACTATTTACACTTGTGTTTTCGTGATTCGAAAACAAAAGTTCTTATAAAGGCACTGAACTTGTCACTCAGCATAGACACGGTGCAAGGTTTCTGTTTGCTTCTCGCTTTTCTTCATGTCGTTTTCGTATCTATCAGCCTTTGAAAAGAAAACTTGCGGCGTATCTATATGTTGCGTGACAAGTTTGGTGTGTTACTATGTCGATCGCATAGCCTGGCAGCCAAGATGGCGGCCGCGATTCCCGGGGGGTACTCCCCATTTTCGGATGGTAGGTCATATTTTTTTGGGAAATCAGCGATCTAGTGTTTTAGGGGTTCTTTAAACGAAACGGTACGCTGAAGAAATTCCGGTATTTTTTAGGGGTTCTTTGAACTAAAGCGGTACGCTGAAGAAGGTATTTTAGGGCCGAGGAGTATTTTCAGGGTGGAAATTTAATGGGTTTGGTCGACGATCATCCCTACCATTTTCCGTACCACTTTAATTGTAGTACCCCCCCCCCTCTCCCCGGCGGAAATCCCCCCCTCTCCCCGGCGGAAATCATGAACGGAAGTTTGTCCGCCATGCTCGTATTTCCTGTCATTCTCATATTTATCCCGCTTGCGTACATGTACATCCAAATCACCAACAAAAACTTTTTTGGACGATTGGAAATAGAATACTTACGATCCCCCGGATTCTTCACCCTGGAATGTACCGATGAAGTCCGACACCTGAAATGCGATGTTAAGTATGAGTAGTGGAATCAATAACGCACTGGACAAGTTTTTATAGTTCCGCGTCCGCCACTGAGCCATCTCCAAATTTTGGCGCGCTCGCAATTAAAATTGCATTTCGGCATTTTAACGGTAAATTTTATCTTTTTATAACCGAGCAGATCTTGTTTGTGTCAGAGCAGTCAAATCACATGCCAGAGTTACCGCAGGTCAATAGACCTATTTCTAAACTTGAAACTTGATTTCAGAAAAGGTTGCACCTTCACAACTGTTCATTATAGCCCGCGACGCGTCATCGGAGCAATGAGGCACATCAAAACATCATGGACACTGGTTTTTAGGATAAATAGTCAAACATGTACTTACGACTCTGCTATGCCAAATTACTCTACAACACATCACTGCAAGATATTTTTACTGAGTTGACACAAGAAAATCGTTCTTCTTGGTTAGTCTGATGACGCGCCGCGCGCTACAACAGACAGTTGTGACGGTACGTGAAACCTTCTCTGAAATAGGTGTATACAGGCTTTTGAAAGACGCGGCTTATAGTATGGTCGCGATAATGACATGGTGCACGCGGTACTGTCAACGATCACGGTACTTACTGACACGATCACGGTACTGATACGATCACGGTGCTGGCACAATCACGGTACTGACACGATCACGGTACTGGCACGATCACGGTAATGACACGATCACGGTAATGACACGATCACGGTACTGGCACAATCACGGTACTGACACGATCACGGTACTGATACGATCACGGTACTGGCACAATCACGGTACTGGCACAATCACGGTACTGACACGATCACGGTACTGGCACGATCACGGTACTGGCACGATCACGGTAATGACACGATCACGGTAATGACACGATCACGGTACTGACACGATCACGGTAATGACACGATCACGGTAATGACACGATCACGGTACGGGCACGATCACGGTATTGGCACGATCACGGTAATGGCACGATCACGGTGCTGACACGATCACGGTATTGGCATGATCACGGTGCTGGTACGATCACGGTGCTGACACGATCATGGTGCTGACACGATCGTGTTTCTGACACGATCACACGATCACTGTATTGGCATGATCACGGTATTGGCATGATCACGGTGCTGGTACGATCATGGTGCTGACACGATCACGGTGCTGACACGATCGCGGTACTGACACGATCGTGTTTCTGACACGATCACGGTACTGATACGATCACGGTATTGGCACGATCACGGTGCTGACACGATCGCGGTGCTGACACGATCGCGGTACTGACACGATCACGGTACTGGCACGATCACGGTATTGGCACGATCACGGTATTGGCACGATCACGGTAATGACACGATCACGGTGCTGACACGATCACGGTACTGATACGATCACGGTACTGATACGATCACGGTGCTGGCACGATCACGGTGCTGACACGATCACGGTACTGACACGATCGTGTTTCTGACACGACCACGGTACTGATACGATCACGGTGCTGACACGATCACGGTACTGACACGATCACAGCAATAAGATGGTCAACACAAGGGATAGCCCAAAACATAATTTTAGTCATGGATTTGCGAAGGATATATGCGATTTGCATGTGTTGTATAACCATGGTCAGCTCACCATGTGTACATACGACTAAGAGCCAATCAGAATTCAAGAAATGCGCGCGTTGTGGTATAAGGTGTCATAGATTCTTACATTGTCTCCTGATTTAGGGTCATACATGGAAGCCTCGGTAGAACCCCCTGCAATCCAAATGGTTCTGATTGGACGCACGTAACACACTCCTGTTACCGCAGAACTGACGAAGTAAAAACATTACATACGAAAAATTAAATCAAAAAATATAAACCATAAAACAAAGCTACTTTAACAAATTCAACGATAAGTGCAAGTAGAGTATGCATTCTTCTCTCTCCCAACATCACAAGCGCTAACGTCGAAGAAAATTGTGCCCTATGCTTTTTATGATCACTATTACTTTATCGGTGAAATAGACCATAGCTTTTAGCCAGTCAGAGTGCGTGTTATACCGTAGCTATATTATTATTTGTTTTGCGAGAAAGACGATTCATCGACTCCCCTCGTCCTCAGGGCTGCTATACAGGACAAAGTTTTGAAAACCAAGCTCTTTCTGCAGTTTCTAGTTTATCTTACCTAAAGCCATCGAATTTGTGCATACATTGTCCATCCTGCGACCATACTTTCACAACTTTATCAAACCCTCCGGTAAAGATCCTGCGCAGGAACATAGAACAAAAATGTGGAGAATAGAATGCTTAGGCTTCTCAGATGAACTATTAGATAAGCCCTGGCTGGGCGCAGGACACATGTAGCACGCGCAACACGTCGATCATTGTAGCCGGACACATGTTTCCTAAGTCAAGTTTCCAAAGTTAGCCACGCGAGTACCGTAACATTGTTGCGCGCGAAAATTTTGTAGTGAAATTACAGGAAATTACACAGAAAATGTTTCTTCACCAGTAAAACATTTTGCGTTTCCATGCAAGACACATAAGTGCGATGTTTCCTAGTTTAGCCACTCGGGAAACATGCAAGGACACACATGTTGCCTGCTACATGTGTCCTACCGGTAGTTTAGCCAAGCAGGCAATGGACGTACAAGGATGCGCCATTAGCGCAGGCTACATAGCAATACTTGATTATACAGTAGGCATACCACGTGTTGTTGTCAGAATCGCGTGCTAGACACATACAGATGATTCCAGCATCATGGGCTTTGTTTACCCTGTAAGTAACAAAACAACATTCTTCTAAGGAGTTGCATCTGCTTACCAATAAGCTTGTTGCAGAAATGGGAGGGGGTGCAATAGAGCAGATTTCGTATGACTGTGAAAAGTACCGTGACATGGCGCGGTACTGTCGCGGTGGCCGTACGGAACCTGGCCTGCTGTAGATACCGAATGAAATCGCGTAGTCGCGGTACGATCACGGTCGCGGCGCGGTACAAATCTTTCGCGGTACTTTTCACAGTGATACGAAATCTGCTGTATTAAAGTTATTAAAGTTGCTATTGTTGAGAACTGTATTACAACTGACCTTGAAACAACAGATAATGTGTTTTTACCATGATAGGAGAACGCAGAGTCATACACTATAAGTCGCTGATCATTTCTGTGGGAACATTTCATTGAGAAAAAAATAATCACCATTAGCAATTATATTGAGTCTCAGGGATGTCAACTCTCCCAGTTTTGCTGGGAGTCTCAAGATTTTGCTCCGGGAAAAAATTATGACTGCCATACATGTATTGTGTGTTTCCAGAAATTATCCATACCCCCCCCCCCCCCCCCCCCCCCCCCCCCCCCCCCCCCCCCTACGGAAGGGATTGCAAATTCCGGAGGGGTGGGGGGTCAATTTACCTGATCTTTTCCATACAAATACTGTTTTCTTCGGAAATTCCAGAGGGGTCACTTTCAACACCCTTCCGTCGGGGGGGTATGGATATTTTTGGAACCACACATTTCTCCCGGGAGAATTTAAGGAAATTTATCCATTTCAAGGCAGTCTCCAGATTTAAGTCCTGGACGTTCCTGGAATCTGGTGGTGACATGAATATTTGAATATGACTTACCCAGCACTATAGACTCTTGACTCATGGCACACAACACACTTGACCAGATCAGTATGCTCACGAGACACATAGCCTGAAATGTAGATATTTTATAAAAGTTATCAAAGATGATATTTTCCTTGTCTTAGCATATCTTCAGCCTAGTCATTGGCATTCTGGGTGCGTTTCCCTGTGGTGGGTAGGAGAGATAGGAAGTGCAGGGGCGTAACCAGGAAGAGAGCCCAGGGGGGCTGGGCACCCTCTTTTCAAAACGAAAAATACAGTCAATGTATAGGCTGGACAACATTTAAAATATACTGTATGAGGCCTTTGGCCCCTTCCAATTAAAAATCCTGGCTATGCTTCTGAAGTGTGATGTCACAGGAGTTAACCTCTGGGCTCGACCCAGCCCTCATGCTCTCTCATGGTTCATCTCTAAGCACAGGAAGCCCACTCTAAAGGCCAGGGACTAGGTTTGCATATCTTCTGATTGACAAAATACCTTTGGGGTCCAAGACATGTCCTGCTTCACGACCTAAAAATAAAAGTAGAATAATATAGAGGACATGTATTTAGGATAAAAAACAAATATAATGATAATACCTGGATCTCTCATGGTAAATACCATAACAGTTGACCCAACAGCAGCCACAAGCTGATTTCTTCTTGTATTCCATGCCATACAGTAGATGGGGGAGCCAATCTAGCACAAGCATGAAAAATTTAAGATACAGTTTGTGTAAAATAGAAAAAGAAGTTTGTCATTTATTGCTTTGGAAGTAGCAATGCTTTTGCAGTTCAAGACCCCTGTCTCATGTAGACTGGCCACCAGGGACATCATCTGTCTCAGTTTTGCCGGGATCTCAAGATTTTTCAAGATTCTCCCAGGGAAAATTCAAGAGGACTGCAACACATTTACTGTATTTCTCCCAGGAGAATTTAAGGAAATTTCAAAGCTGTCTTCAGATTTTTCAAGTCCTGGGGTTGCTGTTCCTGGGCCATATCACCTAGAGTTCTCAAGTAATGGACCATGCACCCACCCATGCATTCCAAGTGGTGTATACAAGGGGTAGAGTATGCTAAATCAGAGACGCCAAGACTGGCAGTTTAAAATCTGAGCTCAAAGTGAAGAAAAATATCAGCTCATACATTTACTGTATTTAGAAATTTGAGGGCGAAATCTGAGATTCCAAGACGCATGTTAAAAATTCCGAGATTCTGCTAAAATTTGGTGAGACTCTTGACATTATTTTTAGGGACCATTTAATACCCCTTATACACCAACTAAGAAATTCCAGTGGCTTTATTAAGAACCACCCATGATTCTTTTTTGGTAGACAGTGTATACACGTCCTTTGCTGATCTTTATACATTGATTTTACTGATCAATAGTCCCATTTCAAATTCTCTGCTCTACCACTGAATAGGTATTGACGGCGCATAAATACAGCAGGAGCCTCAATTTGAAGCCGAAAAAGTTGTGAATACCGACGAGAAACTGATGAAGCTTGAATTGAGACAATAAACAAACTTGAGGAAACTTTTCCGACTCGCTGTTATTCACAACTTTTTCGGCTTCAAATTGAGGCTCCTGTTGGACCTGCTGTATTTATGCTGCATTGATGCCTATTCAGCGGTAGAGCAGAGAATTTGCAACTGGACTATTGGGTTGCAAAACTTACAGGAATTCTATCGTGTACTGCACCACCTGATCCCCAGGCTATTATTGTCCCATCATTTGCAGCAGAGAACAACAGCTTGGCTTCACACCTGTGAAGTACATGGTTATTGTACTTTGTTAATTCCTGCTTTCCCTATTTGTAGGGATATAAAACATAAACAAGTTACCAAAATAAGAAACTTGTCACCCATCCATCATGCTCATGAACAGTGCGAAGGAGTTTGCCAGGTTCTCCTGTAGAGTAATCCCACACCTTGATAATACCATCTATAGAACAGACAAATATTTATTTTCATTTATTTATTTATCGAGCTTTACCTAGCATAACATATACATATACGTGAGACCCCCTAAGGGATAGCAGACTCTTTTGGCGCCCCTAAAGCGGCACCTACAAAACCTGGATCGTCGGATTGGATCGGATCATCGGATCGGATCAGATCATTGGATCGGATCGGATCGGATCATCAGATCGTCGGATCGGATCGTCGATGATCAAGGGATGGGAAACGTTCTATGACGTCACCGTTGTATGACGTCACCAATGACCGTTATTGATCACGTCATATAAACTAGATAATGTAATATCACGACAAGGGAACATTCTAACAGAAGTCCAAACTAGGGAAAGTTGTCTCCAAGCCAAGGGGCTAATGACGTCATCGATGAAGATGTATCGAATTTTATATTGATTACTACATAAAGTGAAAATGATCCGATCCGTTGATCCGATCCGATGATCCGATCCGATCCGACCCGATCCGACGATCCGTGATCCTGGTTTTGTAGGTGCCCCCCCTAAAGGTGCGATCAAACGGTGATGGGAGTTGATGAGAGCTAATAAGAGTTGATGAGGATTTTGCCGTTTGATCACGAACTCTCATTGACTCTCATGCACTTTGAACATGTTCAAATTTTTCATGAGAGTCGATGAGAGTTGTTTACGTTTGATCACGATGGGAGTTGATGAGAGCTTTTAAGTCAGCAGCAGCCACCAAAAGAACTGCAGGCTCATTTAGTTCCATTTGTTGACACTTTTCTCTGCGGAAAGGAACTGGGTACTAGGGCACTTCTTGTTCTTGCATCGTGAGTTGCATGAAAAAATGCCTTGTGTAGCTGGAGCTGCTAGAAGACTTAATGGGGTGTTGAACAAAGTTGAAGGTGTTTTACAGTAACAGAGAAACATCAGTAAGCACATAATATGATACATGAATTCTTCTTATTACTAGTAAAACCTGAGTGATCAAATACCTTCACATCCAATGAGAATTTCGTGTTTCATTGGATTGTAAGCTACCGCTGTTATTGGCTTGTTGTGGGTTTCTTTGATGACTGAGAGCATTTCCATCGCCATATTGGCGACCTTTTATATCGACCGTGAACTATAAAAGCTAGGCTTTTATATTTTCGAAAAGAAAAGGTTGGAATGTTCGTACAAAATGAAAACTATGAAATGAGCAATCGACAGCCATTTTGTTTATCTTCCCGTGCAGGCCGCCATATTGAATATGTTGCCATAGTGACCGGCAAGTGGCAATACACAGGGAGCCCACTCAGTTCACGCAAAGTCCTTGTTAAAAAGTACGCGCCTTCTGCAGAAAATCTTTCGACTTGAAAATTGATTTTTATAAGTGTCAGACATCGTTTCAAAGAAAAAATAATGATACATGAAGGGGGATGGAGTTATTTTTTGCCTAAACTTGTTCAATTGTTTGTTTCCTTACGGCCACACCTGTGCGGTCACCCTGTGTCTCTTTGCCACGTCTGCTCCTTTTCCTCTTCGAAACAAAAACACGCGAGTGTCTTGGAATTTCGCAAGATAATATCACTAGTTCTCGTCATTATTGACCTCTTAGCTTACAGCAAAAAGTCTCCGCTATTGAAGATTTTGATCTTTAGATTTTTGGTAGCCAGGAAACGCCGGTGAGACAGTTCTTTTCAGGAGATCTAACAGAGCCACCGCCGCCATCTTTTTCAAAAGCAACGCGTGACATCAGATCATTCGTGTTTGGCACTTGGTTTGAAGGTTTTATTCAAAATGGCGAGCTGCATGGGAATTACTGCTGCTTTGATGCTATTGCTGGCTCTCTTAGGAGCTTATGTTTACAAGAAAGCCAACGATAGGCATATAATGAACATTTTGGATGGCATGCTTGCTTTGGAGAAGAAGACGAGGCTTCGTCTGCAGGAACGTCCTCGACCCAGGATTGCAATCGGGTTTGAATCAACAGTAGATTTGTCCACGAAAGCCTTGGATCTTTTAGATGCCATTGGGATCAAACCTCCGGAAGAAATGCACCCACACGATGCCATAGACAGCGAAAAAGCTCTGGCAGAAACTTTCGCTTATTTTTACGTGCACAGCGTTGCTTCTTCTAGATATGTTTCAAACAAGGAATTATTCCGAAAGTTGACCAAGAAAGCCCGGGAGTTGGAAAATACTAGAGCCATCATTGGCGGTACTGCAGTTGCGTTTGCTTTGAGGTTTGCAAAAGAGAATTGTGAGACTGTTGTTGCTGGTCGCATGACTAAAGATACTGCCAACCAGCTTGCAAGCAACTTTTCTGTGATAGGAGATTCTGTAGCAGAAGACGATATCCATTTGTTGTTGGAATTCTCTGGCTTTGAACACTGGGGCGATTTTATTTCACAGAGATCAAATCGGATGGTGTTACATAGTGATGAACATAACCCATACTTTGATGCGCTTGAGGATCTGAGTGAATACACTGAAAGTTTCAAACCAAATGTAGTTGTCCTTGGCGGGTTACACATGATGGACAATTTTCCATATAAGGGAAATGAAAGGGTAGAACGGTTTATTGAATTATCAAAGTACCTTGGTTCATTGTCTAAAAGTGTACGTATTCACTTTGAAATGGGTGTATTTCACGAGCATGAACTGTTTTTAAATCTGCTGGATTATGTCTTCCCCTACACTGATTCTGTTGGTATGAATGAACAAGACCTTCCAAACCTACTAAGTATGCTCAAGCATGGAAATATCACTAAAGTCTCAACACAGAAGCCTAGAGTTGCATTCGTTTTAGATATGATGAGGCAGGTATACAAACTGATGAGATCTAAGCAGTTAAGCAGCAGCCACAGACATCCAACCAGACTACATCTACATACCTTAGCATATCAAGTTATGATGACAACAAAAGGAACATGGAAACATGCTAAGATAGGTACTGCTAAAGCCTCCCTAACTGCCACTCGTCATGTCTGTGGGTCACGCTTTATAGAGACACACAAGTCAAAAGTCCTTATGGATGATTCCTTCTCCTTGAGTGTAATTCCCGGTAGTAACAGGATGCCATTCAATGCAGAGATGCCGGTGTCATGTTGGGAAGAAGATGATTATGAGTTCTGTGTAGCTCCAGTGTTGGTGTGCACTGATATCAAACAAACAGCAGGAGGGGGTGATAATATCTCTGCTGGTGGCTTGTCTGTTCAGTCGTAGCAGATTCCCTATGGCTTCACTTCAGTTAAATATTTTAATAGACATTTTTTTAACCACTCATTCGAAACTGAAAACAAATACAAATACATAATAAGGAGAAATACAAATTCATACCCATATTTTAGTGTCTGTTTTTGCCTTTTGGGGCTTGTTGGCAAAGAGGCCTCGTGGTGAGGGAAAATATCTCAGTTCCTGTGCTCCTTCTCATTTACCAGTTCTAGTTACACTTGCCACCATATAGCAGAGATGCCACCACCCTCAGCATTCATGGACCCACAAAATGCCCTTGTACTGTACATTGAAAGTTACTGTGCTATCCAGTTATGAAGCTTGAGGCAACCATATTTTTGTTGACAAGTTTTAACATTTCATTTTGATAGTTTTGCATTTGAAACAGCGCATTGTCAAGGTGAGTACATAATGTTGTCAAGGAATGTTGTGACAAAATTTCAAAACCACTAGTTTTTTTTTTCTTGACAACATTGCAAACTCCTCTTGACAACATACTTTTCAGACAATAGAACAAATGTGAAAACTTAACAACAAAACTATGGCGCTCCAAACTTAACTGAAGACAAGGCTGAAATGTTGACACCTACTACAGCATACAGAGAGTTGGCATCTTTGTCAGTCTTCTTTCTACTGGAATACCACTTCTCTGGAAAATAAATGAGATGCTTGTAATGGTGGCTAAAAAACTCATTCATAGCATTATAGGTATCCACTACTGCAACTTAAACTAGTACATGGCATACTTAAATTTATAAATGCATGTCACAGGTCCAGATCAAAACTTTTCCAATATTTATTGCACTGCAGTGCTAAATTGGCTGTGGGTTTTATAATGTACAAAATCTCCTATTTTGTGGGAAATGCCACAAGGAGAAATTAAGGTATGACAGTTTTTAAATCAGACATGTACTATCAGTATTTTAGTGAGCAACATTGTATTAGTATCAAAATCAGAAGAATACAGTACAAGAAAGTGAGAATTGCTTCTAATGGTATGATACTAGAGGGAGATGATTATAATATTCATGCACAATGGACTGTTCAAGCTATTTAAAGTGCAACACACACTTTTCAGTTTAGAAATGTCCTTGATGGCCTCTGAGTCTATAGCCCATTCGGGCTCAAGGAATAATTGTTAAGTATTAGACAGTGCAGGGTTAGACTAAGCTCTAAAAGCTTAGGCTGCCATGCTATAAATTGACTGCATAGCTGTCAACTCTCCTGCATTAGTCTCAAAATGTTTGGTCTTAATCAAGAATGTAAAACAACAGCTTGCCTGTTGGCAACGGGCCTTTTACCACTGTATGCATTGCTACACGACCCATACCTGCCAACTCTCCAGGTTTCCCCGTGAGTCATTTTTTTAAACAAATCTCCTGGTCCTCTAGGTTAAAGCATCAAATCTCCAGTCAACCGAAGTCTGCACCATGGCAAAGATTCGGAGAGAGTTCGGACGTTTTCAGAAGGGATTCAGAAAGGTTTCAGGAAAGACTCAGGAAAACAAGATGGTTCTGACAAATTCTCCAGGTTTCAGAACGTCTGGGGTTGACAGATATGCACAACCTTAAAATTCTACGCTGGATTTGGCCACTTCAGCAGGCTGACATTGATTGCAAATTGATTGCAATCAACCAAAATGGTTTTAAGCTATCCTTTGGCTTCCTTGACTTTTAATGTTTAAGACATAATCCATTTGAAAATCGAGTAACGATTTGAAAAATTCTTGGAACAAAATTATTTACATCAAATTGTAGACTTCTGTCTTACTGCTTTTGATATCTGATCTAAAAAAATCATTTCTTACAACACCGAACATCGAAAATGAATCCTGAAAGTTGTCCAAATCCATACAATTTGTATGAGGACAGCACCATGAAATGAACATCTACAGCCAACAACATATCTTCACAACTTTGAAAAATTATTTCTCAGGTTTCCTTGGGAATTTCCTCTCGGTGTTATCGCCAATTCTTATCAATACCTTTCATAAATGCCAGAAACAAGGAAATTGGTTTTGTAATACTCTATCTAAAAATTGTTTGAATTGAACAATTTTGCATACTATACTTGCATAAAATACAATACGTGCATAAAATTGCAATCGCCCAACAGTGAATTTTGAGGTCGCGTAGCAATGCATACCTTGGTAATAAATAAAATGTACATGCATGGTTGTTATGTACAACAACAATGCCTGCAATGTTTTATGAATCCAGAAAAGGTCCACACTTCCCACAGAAGGTATTGGAAATTCCAGAGGGGTGTGGGGCTCAATTTTCCTTTTATTTCCCATACAATCGCTGTATTTTTCACTAGAAATTCCTCAAACCCAGTGGGAGGAGTATGGTAATTTCTTGAAGCCTGTCTGACCGGCTGAAAGAACGTTGTGCTCTTTAATGCTTGCATTTATCAGGAAAGGTTTAGATAGAAATACTTGAAAACCAATGCCCTTCCGTGGGGGGGTGGGGGGGATGAATATTGTCTGGAACCACACATTTTGAAAAGGAATGCCACACCTAACACTTGAAAAAATCTTTAAAAATAAAAAATATTCTGATTCACAACCATAATAGCAAATTTAAATGTTTTGCAACTCCCTACTTACTAATCCTTTATTGGCAGAAAATAACAATATAGTTCCACACAGTAATAGCAATGAACCAGTCAACTTATCACAGCTCATCCTTGTGTCCAATTGAAGCCGGGACATTTTGTACTGCAACAAATTCCTCAATTTCCTTCAATTGAGGGACAAAATCATTCCAGAATGCCATTCGGCGTGGTCTCAATTTACAGCCAACACTGGATGTCAGGTTAATGTTGATATACTGCTGTTGCTCATTTGTGTACATTGGCCAAGTAATCTTGTTTCTAATGAAGCTATCAGGTGAATGGTTTGGGTTCCTGTGAAATAAATAGAAAAATAGTACAAAAATAAATGAATCAGCTTCAAAGATACCAGCATATAACTGATGGTTAAAATTGATGGTTTTTACTGAAAACCTGGAAATGGATTTTACAAACCCATAAATGGCTTGGTGTGCTTTGGTGAAGTGCAGGTATTTGGAAATTTCCAGAATGTGTTTTTTGATTGTGTGGTTCAAGAAAATACCCCCCCCCCCACCCCATGGAAGGGTGTTGTACAGTGACTTGTACAGTTGCAATTTCCAGTGCTGATTGTTCTTACCCATATTTGGCAATGTTGGTCCACATCCTCATGATACAGGAACTCAGGCCCTTTTCTGTATCAGTGTATCCAGTTGCTCTCGCAAGATTAGGATTCCCTTGGTATGGAACTCCAAAGACATACTGTAGCTCATCAAAATGGGCAACACCCCATTGAGCAGGATGAATGGAAAATTTGGATTGATGAGAAAATTGATATAAATATGTTTGAACTCCATGTCTGGCATAAGCTTTAGCAGAAAAAATTGCCCGCGAGAAGTACCAACTATCACTTATGATATTGGACCAAGTTTTCAGAATGTTGTCAGGTGTGTCAGGATCTGTGTGATTTAAATACTCTTGTAATATAGCACGCTTAATTAAGGGACCTTCTCCATTGGTGGTGAAGAAGACCTCAGCCATTGCTTTATCCAAGTCACTTTTTGATGGCACAGCTGAATCATCAGGCTGCACACCATATAATTTTGAGTCACCTTCCTCTGAGTTCATTCCAAGAACAACTACCTCTGCATTGAAATTCCCTTCTGCCATAAGAGTTTGTGGTTCCTTGGTAAGAAACACCCCATCTACTGCAACAATGGGGTGATGACTTGCTAACTTAAGGTAATCGGTAGGACCTTGTGCTTCAAGTATACTTTCCAAAGGCTTTTCTCTCAAACAATCCACAACATGGTGTCTGTTATTGCAATCTAACTCCTTCAGATACTTTCTGTACATGTCTCTGTTCTTAGGGACAAAGGAAGCATAAACAGAAGTTGCGAACCCACTCTCTGCTATTCCATATTTAAAAAGGCCTTTTGATAGGGGCGAGAGCACATGTAGGTCCACTGAGGCACCACCTGCACTTTCTCCAAATATGGTCACCAATTCTGGATTCCCGCCAAAATGCCTAATGTTGCGCTGAACCCAACGAAAAACTTCCACTTGATCAAGCATTCCATAATTTCCTTTAAGATCAGTATCAAGAACATTGAGGAATCCTAGAAGTCCAAGACGATAGTTGAAAGAGACGACAATAACATTGTTGTGGGATGCAAGCACTGAACCATCATATTGCATACCAGCATGTATGTAGAAGCCCCCTCCATGTATCCATACCATTACAGGTAAATCCGTGATGGAGCCAGCAGGTTTGTATACGTTTAGAAATAGGCAATCTTCACTTTGAGGTAACCTTAACTCATTATCTGAAAGAAAAGGTATGAAAGTTCATTTTCATGTTTTTGTATTTCCTCCTCTCTTCAGCCCGTGCTGAATAAGGAAGAGAAACCACAGCAAAAACTGCTGAGTTTTCCATTGAACATGCGCAGCTCTGCAGTTTTGGTCACATGATTAATTGTTAAACATGTGTCACTTCTGATACTTCATGCGTTATTCCCGACACTCATATTCAAGTTGGAACTTTAATATATAATTATAGAAAGTGCTCTATTGAACCCATTTTCCCCCTCCCCACCCCTTTGAAATTGGCCCAAACCTACCCCCAGCAGAGTGGAAGACGGTTAGACCCCATTGCCGGATTTCAAGCCACGAGTGCCTGGGGCAAATGCCTTAATCGGAACAAGCTCCACATAAAGAGGAAGAGCATATTAAGCTATACAAAATCCTAAAGTTTGGCGTTGATTGTGTAAGAAACGATCCACACCACAGAGGGATTTGGGATTCCATGGCGGTGAGAAGGGGGTCAGGTGGGGTACATCTCAAAAGGAAAACATGCCACAGGAGGGGAGCATTTGACGTGTTCATACATTTCCTACAAAATCCAAAGAGGAACGGGGAAGCGCTTGTCCCCATGGATCCGGCACTGGCCTATCCATTGTTGTCCCAAAAATGCATGTATTAAACTGACTATACTAGTGATCTCACCATCTGCTTTCTCTGCACATTTCCTCGTCGTCATCGGACAATTCGCTGCAAACTTGGTAGCATCTCTGACCCCGTTCCAAGGTAGTGGAGGTTTAGGTGGTGCAAATCTTAGATTTCCCACTGGCGGTTGCGCATATGGAATACCAAGATACACTTCAACATTTTGGCCACCAGTAACTGTTTCTACTGTGCCCTCTAATTGTCCTGAATCCACTTGAATGGCGACACGAACGGTGTCACGTTGACTTTGCTCGCTGAAAGTGAAAACGAAGCATGCGAGAAGGCTAGCACGCACAACATTCGTTGAGAAGGCTTTCATTTTGCACTAGCAAATCTCGGGACTAATATCTTGTTTGAATGGTTTCCATCCTCAAGAAAGGAGAAGTTTTGAAAGTAAAGATCGAGACAAAACAACCGGAGCTTTCGTCTTCGAGCTTTGAGGATCGTCTGGGATGCGTTTATCCACAGGCAGCCCAATCCTTCTACTTTTTCAACCTCGTCCCCAGGGTCTTCTCGGTCGTTTTTCAAAATGAAAATCTTGAAAATTACCCACAAGACCCTGGGAACGAGGTTGCTACTTTTTGTATTTTGCGCGAAGCTCATGCGCGGACCCAGGCCATCAAGATAACAGGGTCCAGATAAGGGTCCAGAAGGGGGGTCCCTTAGGGGGTCCCAATCTCCCAATCCCATTTCCCAGTGTAAATTTTCGCCAAATCCCATCATGTCTCAATCGCCGAAATCTGAGTATGGTCACTGGGGATTACTGGGGAGACTGCTAAGCAAACATTTATATCGGGCGCTTTTGTTAACCGGTGAAGTATGCAGAATCGCGTAGAAGTAAATCTGAAGCCAGTGGATATGTAAGAAAGAATAATATAATTTTCAATGAATGACAGAGAATGTATATGACCACCAACTCTAATTTCTCTTTCTGTTTTTTTTTTTTAGAGTGGCTAGGGCAGATGTATACAGCTAGGATAAGTTCACATTTTTTTTACAAGAAAGGACATATGAGCAGCCAACCTCGATCCCAGGGCCTTCCCCTTCGCTTGTGGGGTCGGGGAAAGGCCCTGGGATCGAGGTTGTACCAGAACATGTACCTAACTTAGCTTTTTTTTCTTTATTTTCCTGTGTCCGCGCGGTGGGTGCTACGTCGCGATTTTTTCCGGGTCCTTGCTTCTAGACTTTATATGGGATATAGTCAGTATAGCCATGCCACTGAAACGTGGACCTTCTATACAAGTTCGAAGTGGCTCGTGAAGTCAGTTAGACCCCTAACAACCTTGAACAGCGGAACTCGTGAAAAATAGTTCTATACCCTTGACAAAGATCGTTCTGATCTTGTTTCCATAGCCACACAAACAGGGGCGTAGCTACCAATGCTGCGCAAAGTACGCGCAACTGCGTACTAAAATGTTCACTTTGTTTATACTTTTTCTGGTGTTTTCTTCTGATGTACCTTCCAAAAAATTTCCAGCTATGCCCTTGACAAGGGCTTCTCAACATCACTTTCACTTTACTTAAATCACATCGTGACCTGGCAATGTCACGCAATATTTGGTCGCATTCAATCAATTGACAATAAATTTAATTTCAATGTTCGCGTGACGTCATCAATATCAATCAGAGCACACGCTCTGATTAAATGTTCTAACTCGCGCGTTCTTTCTCGCGCGCTGAAAAATCGAACAACAAAGAGATACTTGAAGTCAGCCCGCAAAAGAACTTTGCCCCCTCGCGCGAGGGACCTGCGTTTGCGAAAACGAAGACCTACAGCAACGAATGTCCGCTTGGCGAAGGGGAAAACACGATTTTGGGCTCCGCTGTCAATCGGGTTTTCCAGTATCTCCGACGTATGTCAACCACGCCGGAGGCGACCAATGAGGACAAGAATGCTGCAGTCAAAAGCGAAGCCAGGGCCAAGGCACCTCCGGAGAACAAACGGCCGAAGTCTGGCTCCAAGAACAGCAGCAAGAGCAGCGATTCCCACCCTCCCTTTGATACGGCCATACCCGTCCTGTCAGCATATGGTTACGCGCTGGGGGATACTCTAGGGAAAGGTGAGTTGCTCATAGGAATGTTATTCATTTTGTTTGCGCATCTCCCCGACTACCTTAGTGCGTCCGCAGTAAGCGAAATATTTGTGCTGTTTCCGCTTCCTGGGAAAATATTGATCGTTCTACAAACGGATTTCTCACATATATTATCATACAATGTTTGATATTCTCCTGTTTGGCTGGGAAGAAAACAGTTTATTATATAAATTTTAGTGTTTATCAGCTAGCAGGATTTCGGCCACGGAGAAATAACGCAATTCGCAAGTGTGAAAAATTACGATAATGCCCACTTTCGAGAAATTCCCAAATCAAAAAAAGTTTAAATAATAAACAGAATAATACATGGGCGCTTGGAGATATGAATTTATCTTCTCGTGTTCAAATTTGATTTGAACTCGTGAGTATCAAAATTTTGAACACTAAAAGATAAATTTCATATCCCCGCGCGTCCATGTATTATTCTTTCGTTGCTGCACAAATGTGAGCTTCTTCAGTGAACATATTACTCAAGGCGCCTTCTGGCAAAAAAAGAAACAGACAAATGTTTTCCCGGCACTTTTTAAAACTGGTATTCACCAAAGAGAAACACCTACAGGCAGCAAAATGAGCCGTTTAAGCGCATTTTAGGAGGGGGTGCTCTTTATGCCCCCAGAGATTGTATTCAACGTACATTGACGTTTGTTTCCTCAAGGTTCCTACGCAGTTGTGAAAGCGGCATACTCTCGAAAGCTGAAGAAACAAGTCGCAGTGAAAATAGTGACGAAGAAGAAGGCTCCCGATGACTACCTCACAAAATTCCTTCCACGAGAGATCCAAGTTATGAAACAACTAAATCACGCAAATGTCGTCGGACTCCACGAAGCGATAGAGACGAGCTCTCGGATCTACATCATTCTAGATCTGGCGGATAACGGAGACTTGCTGGAGTACATCCGCGGGAACGGAGCCGTCCACGAAAACGAATCAAGAAAGTTTTTCCAGCAGTTGATCGAGGGAGTGGAGTATCTTCATAACAAGGGGGTAGTACACAGGGACCTGAAGTGCGAAAACATACTTCTCAATCACGATAACAAAATTTTGATTTCGGATTTTGGTTTTGCGCGCAAGCAGCCTTTAATGCCGGATGGTAGGAGAAAGCCCAGCCAGACGTTTTGCGGTTCCTATGCTTATGCTCCACCTGAGATCTTACGAGGGACGCCGTACGATGGGACTAAAGCTGATATATGGAGCTTGGGCGTGGTACTCTACACTATGGTGTCGGCAAGTCTTCCCTTCGATGACACAAACTTGAAGATTCTTCTGGAGCAGGTCACAAGAGATGTAGTGTTTTCCCGACGGAAAAAGATCTCGGATGAAGTGAAAGACTTGGTGCGGAAAATGCTTGTCGCAGATGTCACCAAACGGATTGATCTGCCTTCAATCAGAAGGCATCCTTGGTTCTTGGGAATGAAGTTATCGGATGTTCCGAAGATCACAGAAGTTGTAAAGAATGTGACGGAGAATTCGCAGACCAAGACAGAGAACCACGGTAGTTCTAGTAAAACATCGGGGGACTCAGGTATCGGAAGAGACAATGAGTGAGTGGAGTCGGATTGTTAAGGTAGCAACGGAATAGACGGGCCCAGGTTTCTAAGGTATCAGTGTACTGGTTTTGTGAGTTAAGGTGGCACCATACAAGAACATAATCTGATTTTACAAACCTGTAAGAGAAAACAGCGTCCGCATACGCACTTTGAGATTATTCTCTTTTAACTAACCCAGTATGTAAAAAGGTTTGATCAACATGATAACTGTATTCTGCTTCAATGAGTTCTCAAGTAACTTAAGGCCTGGGTGGAAGCCAAATCCAAAATGGCGGACGTAAAACTGAGGGGGGTAGTCTATCTCTAGACGAATGCCTCTGAGGGATCCAATCAATTTGCATTTCCATACCTTTGGTCATTCTCGATCATTTTTACCAATGTTGGTCTCTATGGCAACAAATGTATGACCTCTGACCTTAAATATAATTTCTTGGAAAATGGTCTCTGCATTCGATGGGGATAGGTTAAATCGTTCCTCTTAGCGTGTGATGGTGTTTGTTATCTAGTGTAGATAATTGATCTAACGAGGCTGGCTGGAAATGTTTTTTCGAATAGCTATATTTGTGATGATGTAATATGATATCTGTCATTTTCTTAAAATGAGGATAACTTGGACAGCGCGCCTCGTTGGAATAGTAATGTACTCCCGACACTGGTCATAATAAGACCCATTGGGAAACCATTGGTATGATCCCCGTCGAATGCAGAGAACTGAAACAAAATTGCGCGTTTGTCACGCTCTTACAAGTCACGCAACCCGTTGACATGGTAACCAGATATACATCAAATGAAACGTCTCACCGGGTAGAGCAACCTTAACGACAAACATTCTACGCGCAAGACATTTTATCTACCCTAGGGAATTTTTTTCAGTGTTTTTCGCATTTTTCTGAAAAGCACCCATGCCTTAATATACCTGAGTTGTTTAATATGCACAAGATTCGCGTCTAGCATGTTGAAAAACCTTATTTTCAACGAGCTGATTGCAGACGCAATGCAATAGTGTGTAATTTTTAATATTCAGTTAAATTGCGTCTAATTTTCGACTCTCATCTGAAATCATCTTTGAAGATACGGCGTTTTCAAAAGTATTCGTTTTCAAACTCAGGCTCGTAGCCAGGGCTTTTTTGTGGGGAGGTGCTAATCTAGAAAAAGCGGACCAACGTGCCTATGAATTTATTAACCACTAGTCAAAATTCACTAGAAAAAGCAAATATACGAAACTGGATGTATGCCAAAGTGACTGCAGTCTTCTGTTTGGCCCATTTAGTTCACTAAAACAGTGTTTTCAAACCCTTAAATGTGGACCTTTTTGTCGCGTGGGGAGGTGCTTGCGCACCCCCGGAACCCCCCTGGCTACGGGCCTGAAACTTATACGGATTCGCAGCGTGTTAGTGTGGACGGTTCCCTGTTAGCACAGGCCACTTCTTTAACTGGCCTCAGCACACAAATGTCACAACCTCGTCCAGGATCGTGGACGTACTTGGTTTGGCTGGTTTACAAGAATGGCGTCAGTGTTTTTGCTTCGAAAACAGCGCGCGCTTTCACGAGTGATTTCTCGTTCAAATGACCAACACACAACATTTTGCTCAAATTTCGATAGAAAATAAAACGATTCCCAGCGAATTGACAAAGGCAAACTTTAGACAGTCCGGTTCATTACCAGTTTTGGTAATATCAATTTTGCTCATTACGCATGCATAATAGGACAAAATGGCGGCTGTAGCTGATATTAGCGTACCCTTCATAAAATGTACCTTTTCTTCCTCTAGAACGTCCCTACCCATGAACCTTTGCCTGAAAGACATGACAAGGGCAACAGGAACTCCATATTGCTTGCGAAACTAACGAAATCGGAGCGAAGTACGAAAATATTTGAAGATTTACTGCTGCCTCTATCAAGTTTTTACACTAATTTTTGCCTGATCGTATAGGGAAAAGGCCGAATTGAAGTAGGTTCCACCCATATTTACAAAAAATGCACCCATAGGCGTGAAAATATAGTAGTTTTGCTTCCTATATATACAAGAATTACTTGGGTACCCGGCGATTTCGTGGGGTACTCGCGATGTGAAGTCAAAATCTCTTCGCCATCGGTAGATGTACTCGAAGCGAGTATCAACGCCACGTCAGAAGTCGAGCCATTTATATGTGCTGGTCTCGTGAAGTCGATAATAACTACCAGAGGAAAAAGGCAAGGGGAAGAGCTCATCAAAGATCAGCAAGGAAACGAGTTTCTGCGTTCAGTTCCATCGTCTTTGGTTTTGATATGGACCCGAGAGCTCGGATTAGCGTGTATAAGCTTATTATCACCAGCCGACTTAAATGACCCAAATTACAAAACCCCATACAAATATGGCGTACCCTTTTAAAGTTATAAGGCACTGACCAACTAAACTCGAAGCGAAAGTCCGCGGTTTCAGCATCGTTAAACAAAATCAACTGGTACACAAACGAAGCCTAAAGCCATATAACCGTCCGGGCACTCGAGTTTGGCAGGGATTCGACTGCGCCATGCAGTGACCAACGGCCAAGCCTTGAAACAACGGATACTGAATAGCCAGGAGTTTTCTGTTCACCTAGTCTTCTGTTTTCCATTGCAGATGAGGCTAATTTCCTCGATAGGATGACACATAAAGCCGTGAAGGGCGAAGTGAAAGCAACCCCGGGGCGATGCCAAAAACCCGCTCGAATGATAACAGCCGAGACCGTTTAATTGGTTTCAAGGGTCTGTTCTTGCCTTGCAAACTAAAATACATTACTTCTCTGTCAAAATACTAAGGCCGGGTAACGAGGATGATTTTCTGTGAGTCCTGTTCAATTTTATAGCCGTCGTTTTATTAAGCGCTGCCAGTTTTGTTTTGAAAGTACATGGAACTACAGTGGGGGGAGGGGGAGAGTTCTGTGATCTGATTGGCCGAGCGGTTTGTTTACAACATATTACCAAAACTGGTAATGAACCGGACTGTTAGAATGAGTATTGGAGCAGCGATCAGAGCCTTTAAATCGAGTAAACGAGCCATCTAAAGGCCACAGAAAGTGATTTTGTGTAAGTTGTAGAGCAGATAAATTGATATTTTATTGCTCGAGCACAAACTTGATCGACCAGTTTTTCCAAGCTCACACCATTTTCTCACACATGCGCGACAGAGAAATGACATTTGTGTGCAGAGGCTACTTTTGCGTAGCTGAAAAGCACAAGAAAACATGAAAAGTAAAAGAAAATGCAGGGAGATAAGAAGTAGCCTCTGCTCGCAGGGAATGTGGACGGGAGATTTTGCTCCAAACAAGCGATCAGTTTTTATTTGATGTTGGACCGTCTCAAGGACAGTCTCAAATTAATGGTACAGTTGACGTTATCGTTTCATTTTTATCCGGATTCGACCGTCCACACTGAAACGATCTGTATACGGATTCGTTTTTATTCACTTTCGAGAGCGTTTTCAAATTTATACGGATTCGATGAAAACGATCAGCGTGTTAGTGTGGACGGAAGGCCTAAACGTATAAGAAAACGCGTTAGTGTGGACGGGGTCTTATAATGCAGCCCAAGGATTAAGTCCTGCAAACTCTCCTTGTCTGGCAGTCGTGTACGCCTGTTTCAATTAACGTTGCTCTGCAAAACGTAAAACCATGAACCATGATCCATAAGTCGTAATGGTAATTCCTGCCTAAAACGAAGCGGTTCACGCCAAAGTAGTAAACAAAGTGCCATTGGGTGGTTTTAATTTAGTTTGGAAGTATTAAAACAGAGGCTGATGGGTTCCCTGTGCTGTACTATTCGCGGGGGGCTAGTACGCTACTCGCAATGCATCTTGGTTGGACGCAAGAAGAAGTTGGCGCGCGCAGATGAACGACGTTTTGGTCAATCAATGTTCAGGAGATTCTGTATTAACCTTTCACGATGATCCAGCAGAAGATACAGGTTAGTTGATATATTTGTTTTAATTTTTTAGTGAGTTTGAAGTTTGCAAGTAGCATTTTAGCGGAGAATATGTTCATGTAATTTTTTTGGAAGCCTTCGATCGGTTTCTGTTCTCATGTTTGTCTGGTTGGTAGTGACAAAATTATTACTCTGAGGGAATAATGCACCAGTCAATTGACAACCCCGCACCCCCCCGTTCGCGCATTAGCGGGGCATTCACCTTTTTGGCAAGTGAAAGGCAGTGAGCGCCTCGGTTTGCGGGGACAATCTGAGAGGTGAATGCACCGTCCCCAGGGTAACAATTAATAGTGAATGCGTTCCTTGCCCAACAAATTTAGAAAAATAACACAAAGGATTTTTACTCATTGAAAAGAGTCATGTCAATGGTGCCCAGGTTTGCCAATCGCAAAGCGCAATAAAACCATATTTTTCTACTTGCATGTACTTTCGCTAGTGTAGTTAAAATTTTTCATATGTGTAATTCAAGTAACAAAAATCTGTATTTGTCGTGTCTTTTGTGAAGTAAGGGGCTGTTCATATGGAGGTGAGACAGCCCGGAAAGCGGGCTGGTTTCTGTTGTGTTGTGTCCCGGGGAAGAGAGTGACTCCCTGCTCGATGTACTGTGTGGAAGCGGTGAAAGAAAGCCCATCTCCCGACCAACAGAGCAGTAATGTAGTGTGAATTCTGTACAAAAGCCCCGCTAGTACCCCGCTAATGCGCGAATGGGGGGGGGGGGGGGGGTGCGGGGCTGTCAATTGACTGGTGCATAAGAAGGAACAACCACTGTTCTGTTATTTCATTCATTTTCTCTTGGAAGTCCAAAACAAAGCTTCATTTGTCACACTTGAATGGGTAGAAAATATTGCCATGGGCTGAATGGCCTGAGAAACAGGCCTGCTCGAAACAAAACTTGCATCTACAATGGTGGACAAAAGTCTTTGAGACACACACATAAATTTGGTCGGCTATGTCCAAAAGACCTCTCCCCGGTAAACCATCCTGTTTTCACCCCCTCCCCTTTTCAATGTTGAGCTCCGGACCGCAACTTTTGCCACACATGACCAACATTGAATGGGTGGGGGGAGAGGAGGGGGACTAAACCATATCAGGTTTTAGTAGAATTGAAGAGTAATGGGTGCAAGTGTCTCAACACTTTTGTCCACACTTTTGTCTCTCAACACTTTTGTAATGAGTGTAGAAATTGATTTTACATACAGAAAATTTAAAAAGAATCAGTGTTTCTCCTAGATCGTATTCGGGATGCGGCTTGTCATGTGTCCCCCACCCCTCCCTGGCAGTGAAGTTATCCACAGGGAGCCCCGCAGAGCTAAGAAAAATCCCTAATATCTGATCCAAACACACATATATCAACATGAAAAGAAGAAATGGCATCTTTCTCATGAAGCTCTTTCTACCGAGCACAAAATGGTGGCGCTGAGTTCCAAAAAGTATCGATTAACCACGATTAACCACGAAAATCATAATGAAATGAGAGCTTTTATTTAGGGTTTACGTGGTTAATCCTGGTTTATCGTAAGTTGAAAGCTAAGCATTTCTTTCTTGCCCACCACGAGTCACTAGAGTAGTACTAGATTACTTCAAGTTTGCTTTCTCTATGAGCTACATTGCATAGTTCATAAGAAACTTGTGTCCAAAATGGTCGATTTACCAAGTTACCGACTCTCCATGGCGCATTATGAAATCTTCCCTACTTTTAAACTTATGTCCGCTTGACCATACATTACAAGATAAAACCAACGCAATGCCTTTCCTACAGACTCTTCGCTACCTCAATCAGATGAACATTCACGCAGCAATTCCATGATTTGTATTCACTTAGTTTGGAGACAGAACGCATGCTCCCGATTCCCTTAGTCATCACTGGCAGAAACCACAGGGTTCCCAATATGAGAGGAATGTTTAAGCCTTAACAAAGTCAATACGAATTCAAAACGAATTTCTTTTTTCAGAAATACTATCTCTGGTCCTCTATTTAATGATTCATTAACAAATGACATTTCTTTACTGAGAGACAACGGCGTAAAGCAACCCCTTTTTCTATTTATGTTTTCAGACAATGGTGGACAAAAGTCGTTGAGACACACATAAAATTGGTTGGCTATGTCCAAAAGACCTCTCCCCGGTAAACCATCCTGTTTTCACCCCCTCCCCTTTTCAATGTTGAGCTCCAGACCCCGGCACAACTTTTGGCACACATGACCAACATTGAATGGGTGGGGGAGGGGAGGGGGACTGAACCATATCGGGTTTTAGTAGAATTGAAGAGAAATGGGTGCAAGTGTCTCAACACTTTTGTCCGCCATTGTAGCTTAGACAAAAGAAAGTAGGGTAACGGTAGCTTCGCCTATAAACTACAGGTGTAATGTAGTCACTTGCTTTTGATATTAATGTGAGCTGATTTAAGCTAAAAAATGTGTTGTATGGGCCTTAAAATTCCTTACGCCAACGGTAGTTCATGTCACGCAACACCTAATCACGAATTTCAAAGATTATAGAATAACTACACATGTCATTCGATGTTGTTCATATTATTATTGTGCACTTTTGAGAGATGTTGTGATTTCACCGCCATCTTTGTGCCCCTCGGAGGGACACAAACATGGCGGCTCCATACATTTTACTGTAAGTCTTCATGCGTATTATGTTACTCATATTTCATTCAGAAAATTACATATCTCCCAGACATTTGGTCAAAAGGAACGCTTGACCTTCATCTGTTATTCCATGGTATTTGTGTGTGAATTAGATGTTTTTCAAATATGTCATCAGAGAAACAAAGTTCCCAGTCATTTCTTACTAAAATCATATTTACCGGAACTCAACAAATATGTACTTGGTTGACCTGAAACTCGCTTACCCACAAGTATATGGCAGTATGTAAAAGGTTCTGTCTTTCTTTTGTTTATTGTCATGGAATAAAGGCATATTTTAGGGAGTTTTAGTTTGGTCATGTGACATGTGAAAACCGAGAATAGAGTGGCTCTCACATGACTGTCGTGAGTAATTACAATTTACTCGGTAATTGGGATTGGTTCAGGTTGTGATTGGTCGAGAGCATGATCTTTGATCCTGTAATATCGACTCAGGGTCTCAAACTTGCTATAAAATAGGGCATAGCTTACTTGGCACAACAATACGAGTGCCCCTGAGAACTAGCTGTCCTATGACGCACAGTTCACCAGCCACTATGGCATACTGTTTACAACTGTTAAAGTTACCTGACTTGAGTGCTTTCCTCACCTCCACCAGTTCCTCATCAGCAGCTGAGGTCTCCTCAATGTCCCAAGTTGACAAGGCACTTGGAGTAGCTTGTACCGCCACAAATCGTACATAGCTCTCCGCTTCATTCTTGTGCAGGGGTGTGTCAGGTTTCGCTTCATGGTTCAGCAACCTTGATAATGGGTCTGCAATGTTATGCTTGCCTGCTATGTGAACTACTCGGAAGTCATAGGGTTGTAGTCGAATAACCCATCGTTCTATCCGGG
The DNA here is from genome assembly GCA_033964015.1 of Scolanthus callimorphus. NCBI lineage: Eukaryota > Metazoa > Cnidaria > Anthozoa > Actiniaria > Edwardsiidae > Scolanthus > Scolanthus callimorphus. Next base: position 11,748,533 of record CM066923.1, on the reverse strand, counting down.
CACAGGGTTTGCTTCTAGGCCCGTAGATCACGTCAAGGGGTTTTTGGTTTTCGTTTGGTTATAGGAACCGCATTAGAAATTTTAAGAGATTAATCCTCATCATCAACTACGGTCCGATTAATCTAAAGGATTTTTTGCTGCCCCTAACTCTGGCCCTGATTCGGATTTCTCACTCGCCGAACTTGTCCACTTTTCCCCACTTTTTCCCTCCGAATCCTTTGGCAACACCATAATATAAGAAAAACTGTTATAAGAAAGACTTGATCAAATAAACAAGTGACCACCCGGTAGATGAAAACTAAAGTGAACTCTAAATTAGTTACACGCCCTATATATTCTAACCTTATCTTAAGTAAACCACCAACTTTTTAACCTATGTTAATAAAGTCAACAAATTACTGTGACACACGAAACTCAGCTCTTCAAGCTGTCACTCAAACCGTTGTATTCCAAAGACCAAAGGCGTCCCAGGAAAATTAAGTATTTTTAGATAAGACCCTAAAATTGCCAATTGACCTAAACATGCAAGGATAAACGCCTACTTTTGGCATGACTAAAAACGGCTTGAAAATTATTTACTTCATTTCTACCTCTCATATCCACATATAGTTTCCGTTTGGCTAGGAAGCGCATTCAAAATTTCAAAGATTAATCCCCATCTTTCTTTTACAACTACGAACCGATTAATTACAACCTGACCTGAACACGCAACGATAAACAGAGAATAATATCCTTTTGCGGAATGTGTTCCGTTCTTCAATAGAAATCTAAATTACTAGACATCAAGTAAGCCTTGTGTTTTGGGCAAATTGCGGCAGTTTATTACAATCATCAAATATATTATACATTAGTATATACCAGCTCGGCAACCTCCTAAGAACGACCAATTTGATTGGTTTAGAGTCTCGGAATCTGAGACATTATTTACCTCCAAAACAGTAGATATTGTGTTGGCAAGCAAATTTCATGTAGAGGCGAAGAAATGTCAGTCAACAAAACTAAAGAAGCAACAAATTAGATTTCTTTGTCTCAAAATCGGTCTCTCTGGATTTAATATGTCTCACAAATCGTCTGAGCATTGTTTGTGAAAAACACGCTTGCACTGTGAAACCCGAGTTGAAAAACTTTAGCTGGCAAAACATGAATGAAAATTCTTTTTAGGCATGTACTTTCCCTTTATTTTATTTATTTGACAAAAATCAAAATTATAATCTACAATATGTCGAGAAAATACAGTCGAAAGAGCTAATTTTCAAAGTACCTGAGGATGGTTTGTGTCTTGCAACGACTGATCGGCAGCTTTCTTGTAGTTTTTGGCGAGCGAACTGTCCGCCACAAAGGAGACTTCTGTTAGTAGTTAGTTATCCTTCTTCTTGCCTGATGATAACCCCATAAAGCCTTTTCACAAGGTTTCGTGTAGCTGTTTTTCCCTCAAATATCCAGTGTTTACGGTGTTTACTCACTCCATTTTTCCAGCAAACTAATTACTTACTTGTGCAACGAGTGGCTGCCGACAAACAATTTTCATCTCGGAAACTTTTGGCGAATTGCTTACAAATGCTCTCCAATTTGCAGCTATATTCCTTCTTGAATTGAAATGATGCAATATATTGCTCGCTACATGTCCAAATTTGTTGAAAATCCCTTGAATTGTCCACTTTTTCCGCAGCTTTTCGAAGTAAATGCTTGCAAACTTTCTAGAGCTGTCAAAATCGACCAAAAACGTGCTTATGCAAATCATCTATAAAGTTTGCGTGAGTTTTGTCACGCACGTAGTTTTAAAACGCTAACAACTTTTTTCCGACTGAAAATTCGGCAGGTTGCCTTGCTGGTATATACTAAAACACTTATTCTATTTCAATTTCGGTGGATAGTGGCTTTAGGAATATTTACCTCGAGCCTGCGGCTCTCGGTAAATATTCTGCCACTATCCACCTCAATTGAAATAGAATAAGTGCTAAATATTTATCACTAATTACATTTCCATTTAAACTGACAACTGAACCCCTGGAGGAGTCTTACAATCACAACTGCCATACGCGATATAAATGGGTGGGCGTGGCGGGCAGAAAATACACAAGCAATTACGAAAACGAGTGTCTTGCTAACGCGACGCGAGGACGGCAAGATTGCACTGGTAGTATTGAATACGTGGCCGATATTGTGTATTTAGACAAATATTAATCATTAACTTATTTAATATTAGACGTAATAAGTCTAGATATGTACCTATAGATCTTCAGAACTACCAAAACAAACTAGATATCTCACCTCCGATTTTTATACTGCACATCCCCACTTTCTTCTTTCTGATTTGACCTTCGCAACTGCTACTGCTCTTTTGGCACACGCGTCAAAGGTACTTCTATAAAATTGTTTAGTTCCTATCCAGAAGAGCAGGACGAATTGCTTCTTAGCTTTAACTTGTTTGTCGTCTGCTTGTACAGGGCGAGTTTCCAATGCATCGCTTAGAGAAACCCGAGAAGAGACAACTGCTTCCTTGGCATAATACATGTTTGTGATCTTTTCAACCGACGAGTTTGGGAGCGCCAAAACTCAAAATCAAGGTTTTAGATCCCAACAAACCGAGACAACCAATCGATTGCGTACAAATATCAGTTTGCATAGTTTTAGTCACGCCATCAATGTAGGAGCATACATATCAGCTATCGACGCTACGTTTTACTCACGCGATCTAAAAATTAGCGACTAGTTAACACAAGCTATTCATACCCTTATATACATACAAAACTATATACATTAGGCCGGAAAGCTGTACATTCCATGTCATTCTTGCCTTTCCAGAATTCAGGAACTCATGAATAACAAAGGAAACTCATGAATAACAAAAGGTTCGAAATGGCCACCGTCAGAGACATCCTTTTAACCTTCATTTTTAAAGTACGTACGGAAATTACGGCATAAGTTTGCATCTAACCATTTGAAACGCATTCATTTCTACACGTATGCAGAGTTTGATGTGTTTCTTGATAAAATTGTTGAATATGTGAGCATCTTCTAACAAAAGTGTCCGAAATCGGAATGTTTTCCCATGGGCTCATTTGTAACACCCGGCCTAAATTAAACCTTATACATATACCTATCATCCTATGCTACTTTCCCGGGTCTGCGCGATGGGTGCTACGAAAACCACTTTCTAGGCCTCTTTTCAAGATCTGCTCCTAGACTATACAGTCACAATAATACCAGCTGCCATGGTATAAAACAATAATTAAATTTCCTCTGATTTTCTGTGGTGCACTTTATCTTATAAACCACGGAATTATGTAAAGTTGTCGAAATGTACGCTGCAGGCCTGCTTGGCGAAATCTTGTGAGTCACAACATTTTGACCACTTTATTACCATCACTCTGTGGTATATAAGAGGACATACCATGGAAAATCAGAGGACATTTGTAAGATTACCAAAAAGTAGTAAAATGGCAAAAAGTTATACCAAGTGACCAACAAAAAGGTATTGTCCTACAAAGATAAAAACTACTCTTTCTTGCGTCCCGGCGTATACAATTGCTGGCTGCTATAATGCTTGTCATCATTTTTCTACCTTTTCGCTTCCACATTTTAGCCATGGCAAGTGGCAACAAAAAGCTATTGTCTCACAAAAATGAAAAAGTAGTTCACTGTTTCTTCTTTTTTGCATCCTGGTTTTCTGATTGCAGGTTATAGCTGCTATTGCTTGCCACCATTTTTCTACCTTTCGCTTCTATATTAATTTTTAGCCCTGGCAATTAAAAGTGACCAAAAAAAGCTATCGTCCTACAAAGATGAAAAACTTTTCTCTTCCATGTTTTAGCCCTGGCAATGAAAAGTGGCCAACAAAAGCTATTGTCCCACAAAGATATCTCACTCTTCTTTTTTGCATCTCGGTACTTCTGGTTGCATTCCGCAATAATGGTGGCCATCATTTTTTCTACCTTTTCGCTTCCACATTTTACCCATGGCAATGAAAAGTGACCAAAAAAAGCTATTTGTCCCACAAAAATGAAAAACTAGTTCACTCTTTCTTTTTTTTGCATCCCAGCATTTCTGATTGCAGGCTATAGCTACTATTGCTTGCCATCATTTTTCATCATTGTTGCAGTGAGAAGGGACTCTCTGAACTCATCTTGGGAAAAGAGCATCCTCAGAAGTTTGAGGGAACATTTAACTGGATCTTTGGGTGCGGTTGGTGTGTTCATAAGGTTGACACCATTGTGCATCTGAAACAACAACAAAAAAGAATCACATGATCTGAATTGAATTGGTTACAGCCGATTTGGTCTATTATAATAAAATCATGAAGCATTGCTGTTGCAACATTTTTTCTTTTTCCCTGAAGGTGATCTACAGTACTTCCACTTCTGCCTAGGCATTATTCTGTTACTAGTCGCTTCAGATAGCTCATATTAAGGGTACTCCAAGCAAAATAAAACCATAATTGTTCTTAAGCAATAAAAGTACTTTCCGCGTGCTCTCTGCTTTCTTACAAACACGAGGGGGGTGTTGGGAGAACTGATCAAAACTTGAAAGACACGAGCCGGAGGCGAGTGTCTATCAAGTTTTATCAGTTCGACCAACATTCCCCGAGCGTTTGTAAGAAAGCAGAGGGCACGCGGAAAGTATTTTTATTGTTTTTAGAAAATAACATACACACGCGCGACAGCGTTGCGTGACAATCGTTTTTCTCAGGTCTCTTACAAACACGCTTTTTAAACAATCAGAATGCGCACATTCACAATACAACATAGGTGTTATTTTCTAATATCAAATACAAATCAAGATGGGACTCACCACCAATGGGGCTTCTCTTGGAGGGGTGTTTGATTGCGGTGCTGGGATTTCCTCTTGATGATGGTTGGGTCTAGGGGCATCCTGGAATAGAAAGACAAGTCTTGTTGTTATGAAACTAAGTACAGTGTAACTCCACTAAAGGAACATTTTTGAAGGCATGCTCACTTTTATCGCTGACATTGTGGCATAAAAAATATAATTGATTCGTCAAGTAGGGAGATTTAAAATTAGAGAGTCTTGCATTATGGAATTTTACAGCTTGTACCAAACAGTCTCAGGATCATGAGATCCTGCAGATTATCAAATGATCAATAACCAAATGTATCTATTCCTTACCCTTAACCTCGTCAGCTCTTGTCGCAGACGGACAACCTGGCTTCCAGCTCATAAACATGCCAGCTGTGGCAAACAACTGATTTATTTCAAGCCACGTTTTCGACCCGGGTATCCCAACATGCAATGCGTGCGAACCACAGGGATAGCGTTACATCTTTCCTTTCTTAAAAACAACAACAAATGCTTGCTGTTAAATAGACAAGATTAATAAAATGTTCAATCAACAAGGTCAGAGTCTTGTGTCTTTAACACTGGCAATTTTCACTAGCAACAACACCGAGAGCACAAAGCCGTAAAGCTCTCAATAACATGTTCTCTAAGTCTAATGGATAAGATAAATACACAAAATAGTCGCATAGTTACATGACATAGTCGGGTTAACTCCGGTGTAATAACCATTCCCAGAGGACACCTTTGTGTTCAGTTCTTATTTCATCCTGATTCGTTCTACCAAACAACGGAAGCTTTGTGACGCAGTTCGTGCGCACTCACAGGTTATTACACCGGAGATAAGCCACATAGTCCTTCAGGTAGCGTGGCGTCTTGATGACCCTTCCGCTGCGGGTAGCCTTAGTCTGTGCGTTGGGCGGAGTTTTGGGTGGTTCTGTCGTATGTAGTTGTACTTCAGGCGTCGGTTTCTTGGGTGAAGGAATCTGAGGTGGTGTAGGTTTGGTCTGGATCTCCTGCACTGGTGCTTGTTTGGACATCACCTCCTTGTTAAGGGCGTTGTCAGGATAGAATAGCTCGTTAGAATTACGAAGGTGTTTGCGATTCGATACACTCTCCCGTCTTCTGTCCGCACACTGTATGACCGGACATCCACCTGGGCTTCCACTTGGCCTTTGGTCCACTTCTTGTGCTTGTCATCTAGTGCTATTCTAACTACATCACCTTTAGTTAGGGGAGGAAGTTCCTTTGCATGCTGGTTGTAGTAATGAGCTTGCTTCTCTTTGCGCTTAAGAATATGATCCTTAGTGTTTTCTGGTACTGGTGCCTGGGGTCTCAGCAGTGGTTCTGCACTAGGTAGCTGTGTTCTTGTTCTGCGTCCAAACATTCTCTGGGCTGGCGAAGTGTCCATACCTTCAGTGGGTGTGAACAACAACAACCAAAGGTTGAGATTTATGTTAAACGCCATGGGAAAATTGGTGTTTTGCTGACGTTTCGAGCGTTAGCCCTTCGTCGGCTCCGACGAAGGGCTAACGCTCGAAACGTCAGCAAAACACCAATTTTCCCACGGCGTTTAACATAAATCTCAACCTTTGGTTGTTGTTGTTCATGTTCACGTCTCCGCCGACGCAGACCACCTAGTTTTCTCGTAAAACTAGTCATACCACTTCAGTGGGTGTGTTTCCCCAGTTATGTAGCGACAGGTAAAATTCCGTACCTGATTCCTTACTCTTTTTAACAGATTCTTTGCAGTCTTCACTGCATTCTCCACTCGACCGTTACTCTGGGCGTAGAGTGGTGAGCTTGTGTTGTGCTCTGCTCCTGTGGATCTAATAAAGTTAGACAGTTCTACTGAATTGAATAGGGGACCGTTGTCACTGTTAACTTCATTGGGAATTCAAAATGCTTCTTGAGCTTATCAATGATGACATTTGCTGTCTTAGCTCTCAGGGGGTCAACTTCAAAATAACCAGAATAATAATCTACAATGCACAAATAGTCTTTGTTTAGTGTGAACAAGTCTGTCCCAATCTTCTTCCATGGTCTGTTTGGGATCTCATGTGAAATCAACGGCTCTTTTGTTTGGTATTGTAAGTTGGTATTTGCTTTGTTCGGTATTGTAAGTTAAACAAACAGGACATTTACTAATGTAATCAGTTAATTCAGAGTTCATACCTGGCCAGTATGCTACTTCTCTTGCTCGTCTGAGACATCCTTGGATACCAATGTGTGACTCATGAAGCTTGTGCTTGAACTAAGGGTAAAACACAGCGTAGTAGATGTGGATTGCTGCTGGGAGTCCTTCCTTGTTACCTGGAAATCCGTCTGTGATGACTTGCTTAAGGGCCTGTAGAGTTGGGTCAGCTGCTGTTCCCTCCTGTAGTTCCTTTAGCTGGTGGTCAGGTATGGGAAGGAACTGTGCTGCATGGACGTGTTCTACTTCCACTTCTGTTCTGGAAGGCTTGTGGTCACCGACACTGGTTCTGGATAGGGTATCAGCGAGCAGCATCTCTCGTCCAGGCTTGTAACGAATCTCATAGTCGTATTGTTGTAGCCGCAATAGTAGTCGCTGGAGTCTCCTGATACAAGAGGCTTCTGGGATATTGCACACGTGGTTTGTGGTCTGTCCACAGAATGACTTTGCGACCACATACGCACTGGTGGTTGTGCTCCATACCGAGGACTTGTGCGAAGAGCTCTTTCTCTATCTGTGAGTATCGGCGTTCTGCAGGTGTTAGGGCATGGCTGGCAAAGGTCACAGGCTGTCCGTCCTGCATTAGGGCAAATCCCAGACCATCCTTAGATGCGTCTCCTTGGCCTTCAGTCGGTTGTGCCTCGCTGAAGTACTTCAGGACTGGTGCTTTAGTAACTGCTTCTTTGATTTGCTGGAATGCATCTTCTTGCTCTGCAGTCCAGGTCTACTCAGCATCTTTGTGTGTCAGGCAACGCAAGGGCTCACGCATTTCAGAGAGGTCCTTCAAGAATTTCGACAGATACTTCACCAGGCCGATGGACCTTTGCACTGCAGGTACGTGATGGTACGTGATCTTCGTGATGGCTTCAACTTTCCTTGGATCTGCTTTCAGTCCATCCTTGGTCATCACGTGACCAATAAGTTAGACTACCTGGCACTTTGAACTGGAATTTGCTCTTATTCAGCTTGATGTTTTTTCTCTGCAGCGGTCTAGTAGATCTCTCAGATTTCGGTCATGATCATGTTCGGCTATCTCTACTGTGTCTCCTTGTTCAACAATGAGCAAGTCGTCAGCGATCTTGTACACTCCTGTCAGGCCTTCGAGACACTGATCTAGCTTCCGCTGGAAGCACTCAGGGGCCGGTGAAATTCCATAGGGCAGCATCAGCCAGCGGTATCTACCGCATGGGCTTTAGAATGTTGTCAGCTTACTCGACTCTTCATCCAGCTGGACCTGAAGAAATCCATCCTTGAGGTCAGCTTCGGTGAACACTTTAGCCTTAGAAAGCTCTGGCAGGATTTCTTCTATGACAGGCAGTGGGTAGTGATGTCGCTTAAGCGCTGTGTTAAGTCGCTGGGGGTCTAAGCATACTCTCACTTTCCCGGTAGGCTTCATGGCAGCGACTAGACCAGACACCCATGCCATTGGCTCCTCTTCTCTCTTAAGGACATTAAGGTATGAGTATACCTTTGAAGGGTGTCGCGGGAAAAAAATTCGTATCACGTCACAATTCACACCACAAACGTCGTTCATATATCATTTTAAAGCTAAAAGGTTGGTCTATCTTATGAGTAACTTTGTTTTCATGATATTGTACATTAACATTTATTTGCTTAGCTCTAAAGGAAAAAGTACCGACTTTCTTGAAAAAATTCCAGCTTCTTCCACTTACATTGCACAGCTCCAAATTTAAGCAAAATCTATTCTTTAGAAGGTGATCTAAAAAAGGGTGTGCGGGATTTTTTATTTTCCCTTCAAAACATATTTTATGCTAATTTTTGTGTTAGCATTGCCAAAAATATCGATTTTCAACCTGTTTTACGTGATATATGTAAAATATCAAAAATCCCGCACACCTTTTTTCAGATCGCCCTCTAAGGAATACACTGGAAGTGGCAGGAGCTTTTAAAAAGCAAAAATTGGCACTTTTCCTTTGAAGCACAAAACGACGAAAACGATCGATCAAAGTAACGTTGCATATAAATATAATACTTGGTAAGAAAGGCCGTTCCACAAGCTTTAAAACGATATATAAATGGCCCTTGTAGTGTAAATAATGACGCGACAGTGATTTTTTTTCGCGAAAAATTGACATCCCTCACGCAAAGGTATACTCATACCTTAAGTGCTACCAGGCGATCGATTTCCTCCCTCAGCTTTCCTTTGACTGCTAACTTGACACGGCGAGGGGGCATCACAACTGGTGCTACTTGGTCATCAACCTGTAGGTGTAGTTCTCCCTCTATTTTCCCAAGGCATGTAAAAAAATCTCCATATTATATCAATACTTGTTCTTTGGTTAGTGTATAAAGCGGCTTGGGGCCCTCTGTGTCAGAGGTATTAACTGCATTATATTTTGGCTTTGGACAAGCAGCAGTTCCATTCGTTGAGCTCCGATAACTGTCCACCACTACAAATTCTTCCCGGTAATCAACATTGGTCTTTGGATTGCAAATGTCCATGGTCACAGTGCCAATCACATTAATCTTAGACTTTGAATATGTAATCAGAGTTTTCTTTGTGGGCTTGATTTTACAGCCTTTGGGCAGGCAGTTCTTTGGCATTACATTACATGTGGCTCCTGTATCAATTTGCATATTGATTACCTTATGTCCTTTGATCTCGAGGGCTGCTTGTATACGGTTCTTCTGCTCATTGATGGTGTTAACCTCCTCGGACAAGACCCATATGCTTCATCTGACGATGGCCCGCTGTCTGATTCCTCACGTAACTCATGAATCTTTGAGCTCCCACGTTGAAATCTTGCTTCTTGCTCCTGGGTTCCTGTTACAAACTGAGCTGAAATGGTTTTTCATGCCATAGTTGTTGCAGGTCTTATCATTTGGCGGGAATTTTTCAAAGGAAGAGCCCGGTTTCAGAAGTCGAGTGAGACGATCGATGCTTCTGCCCCTTCTATTCGCACACTGAAGGACTTTGTCATTTAACTATGTGACTATTTTTTATTTATCTTATCCATTAGACTTAGAGAACATGTTATTGAGAGCTTTACGGCTTTCTGCTCTCGGTATTGTTAGTGAAAATTGCCAGTGTTAAAGACACGAGCCTCAGGGGTATGTGAGATTTGTTTCAACTGAGAATTTGCAGCTGCTCTGCATAGATTCAAACATTTCTCTAAGGTAAGACTTGATTACTGGAGTAATTTCTTCTGCAAACCCTTATCAGAAATACTACAAACAATCCTATCCCTGATTAGCTCCTCTTTAAGGGTGCGAAACTCACATGTGTCTGCCAGTGTGCGAATAGAAGAAGCATAAGCATTGATAGTCTCACTCGACTTCAGAAACCGGTTACGAAACTTATATCTCTCATAGATAGTGTTAGTTGTCCCGATACAATACTTTTCCCACAACTCTATTACTTTATCTATGTTTTCTTTGTCTTCTTCGGACTGAATCGGCAAGCCGGTGTGAATTTCTATGGCCTCAGCACCGATGCATGTTATAAATGTGGCTACTCGGTACTTCTGCGGACGAGGAGAAAGGTTTGTGATTACCTCATAGGCTTGCCACGTTTGCCACCAATTTTTCCAATCCTTTGCTAGGTTACCTGTCAAGTTTAAGGGTTGTGGAAAAGGGACATTCGAGGTGAAGATTTGCTGTGAAGAGCTTGCTGTGGCCTGCTGCGGGGCCTCCATGTTGTTTGGTTCATCAGGCATCTCTTGCGAAATTTCGCTCGCTTTCCGACCTCAAATCGGCTCCAATCTACTCAAAATTCCATCTGGAATCTGTATAAACCGTCTTCTAAGGCAGGGTTGCTCCCACTTCTGACACCATGTATCGTCTGGGGGTTATTGCGAGCCAAATAAACATGCCAGCTGTGGCAAACAACTGATTTATTTCAAGCCACGTTTTCGACCCGGGTATCCCAACATGCAATGCGTGCGAACCACAGGGATAGCGTTACATCTTTCCTTTCTTAAAAAACAAAAACAAATGCTTGTTGTTAAATAGACAAGATTAATAAAATGTTCAATCAACAAGGTCAGAGTCTTGTGTCTTTAACACTGGCAATTTTCACTAGCAACAACACCGAGAGCACAAAGCCGTAAAGCTCTCAATAACATGTTCTCTAAGTCTAATGGATAAGATAAATACACAAAATAGTCGCATAGTTACATGACATAGTCCTTCAGGTAGCGTGGCGTCTTGATGACCCTTCCGCTGCGGGAAGCCTTAGTCTGTGCGTTGGGCGGAGTTTTGGGTGGTTCTGTCGTATGTAGTTGTACTTCAGGCGTCGGTTTCTTGGGTGAAGGAATCTGAGGTGGTGTAGGTTTGGTCTGGATCTCCTGCACTGGTGCTTGTTTGGACATCACCTCCTTGTTAAGGGCGTTGTCAGGATAGAATAGCTCGTTAGAATTACGAAGGTGTTTGCGATTCGATACACTCTCCCGTCTTCTGTCCGCACACTGTATGACCGGACATCCACCTGGGCTTCCACTTGGCCTTTGGTCCACTTCTTGTGCTTGTCATCTAGTGCTATTCTAACTACATCACCTTTAGTTAGGGGAGGAAGTTCCTTTGCATGCTGGTTGTAGTAATGAGCTTGCTTCTCTTTGCGCTTAAGAATATGATCCTTAGTGTTTTCTGGTACTGGTGCCTGGGGTCTCAGCAGTGGTTCTGCACTAGGTAGCTGTGTTCTTGTTCTGCGTCCAAACATTCTCTGGGCTGGCGAAGTGTCCATACCTTCAGTGGGTGTGTTTCCCCAGTTATGTAGCGACAGGTAAAATTCCGTACCTGATTCCTTACTCTTCTTTAACAGATTCTTTGCAGTCTTCACTGCATTCTCCACTCGACCGTTACTCTGGGCGTAGAGTGGTGAGCTTGTGTTGTGCTCTGCTCCTGTGGATCTAATAAAGTTAGACAGTTCTACTGAATTGAATAGGGGACCGTTGTCACTGTTAACTTCATTGGGAATTCAAAATGCTTCTTGAGCTTATCAATGATGACATTTGCTGTCTTAGCTCTCAGGGGGTCAACTTCAAAATAACCAGAATAATAATCTACAATGCACAAATAGTCTTTGTTTAGTGTGAACAAGTCTGTCCCAATCTTCTTCCATGGTCTGTTTGGGATCTCATGTGAAATCAACGGCTCTTTTGTTTGGTATTGTAAGTTGGTATTTGCTTTGTTCGGTATTGTAAGTTAAACAAACAGGACATTTACTAATGTAATCAGTTAATTCAGAGTTCATACCTGGCCAGTATGCTACTTCTCTTGCTCGTCTGAGACATCCTTGGATACCAATGTGTGACTCATGAAGCTTGTGCTTGAACTAAGGGTAAAACACAGCGTAGTAGATGTGGATTGCTGCTGGGAGTCCTTCCTTGTTACCTGGAAATCCGTCTGTGATGACTTGCTTAAGGGCCTGTAGAGTTGGGTCAGCTGCTGTTTCCTCCTGTAGTTCCTTTAGCTGGTGGTCAGGTATGGGAAGGAACTGTGCTGCATGGACGTGTTCTACTTCCACTTCTGTTCTGGAAGGCTTGTGGTCACCGACACTGGTTCTGGATAGGGTATCAGCGAGCAGCATCTCTCGTCCAGGCCTGTAACGAATCTCATAGTCGTATTGTTGTAGCCGCAATAGTAGTCGCTGGAGTCTCCTGATACAAGAGGCTTCTGGGATATTGCACACGTGGTTTGTGGTCTGTCCACAGAATGACTTTGCGACCACATACGCACTGGTGGTTGTGCTCCATACCGAGGACTTGTGCGAAGAGCTCTTTCTCTATCTGTGAGTATCGGCGTTCTGCAGGTGTTAGGGCATGGCTGGCAAAGGTCACAGGCTGTCCGTCCTGCATTAGGGCAAATCCCAGACCATCCTTAGATGCGTCTCCTTGGCCTTCAGTCGGTTGTGCCTCGCTGAAGTACTTCAGGACTGGTGCTTTAGTAACTGCTTCTTTGATTTGCTGGAATGCATCTTCTTGCTCTGCAGTCCAGGTCTACTCAGCATCTTTGTGTGTCAGGCGACGCAAGGGCTCACACATTTCAGAGAGGTCCTTCAAGAATTTCGACAGATACTTCACCAGGCCGATGGACCTTTGCACTGCAGGTACGTGATGGTACGTGATCTTCGTGATGGCTTCAACTTTCCTTGGATCTGCTTTCAGTCCATCCTTGGTCATCACGTGACCAATAAGTTAGACTACCTGGCACTTTGAACTGGAATTTGCTCTTATTCAGCTTGATGTTTTTTCTCTGCAGCGGTCTAGTAGCTCTCTCAGATTTCGGTGATGATCATGTTCGGCTATCTCTACTGTGTCTCCTTGTTCAACAATGAGCAAGTCGTCAGCGATCTTGTACACTCCTGTCAGGCCTTCGAGACACTGATCTAGCTTCCGCTGGAAGCACTCGGGGGCCCGTGAAATTCCATAGGGCAGCATCAGCCAGCGGTATCTACCCCATGGGCTTTAGAATGTTGTCAGCTTACTTGACTCTTCATCCAGCTGGACCTGAAGAAATCCATCCTTGAGGTCAGCTTCGGTGAACACTTTAGCCTTAGAAAGCTCTGGCAGGATTTCTTCTATGACAGGCAGTGGGTAGTGATGTCGCTTAAGCGCTGTGTTAAGTCGCTGGGGGTCTAAGCATACTCTCACTTTCCCGGTAGGCTTCATGACAGCGACTAGACCAGACACCCATGCCATTGGCTCCTCTTCTCTCTTAAGGACATTAAGTGCTACCAGGCGATCGATTTCCTCCCTCAGCTTTCCTTTGACTGCTAACTTGACACGGCGAGGGGGCATCACAACTGGTGCTACTTGGTCATCAACCTGTAGGTGTAGTTCTCCCTCTATTTTCCCAAGGCATGTAAAAAGATCTCCATATTATATCAATACTTGTTCTTTGGTTAGTGTATAAAGCGGCTTGGGGCCCTCTGTGTCAGAGGTATTAACTGCATTATATTTTGGCTTTGGACAAGCAGCAGTTCCATTCGTTGAGCTCCGATAACTGTCCACCACTACAAATTCTTCCTGGTAATCAACATTGGTCTTTGGATTGCAAATGTCCATGGTCACAGTGCCAATCACATTAATCTTAGACTTTGAATATGTAATCAGAGTTTTCTTTGTGGGCTTGATTTTACAGCCTTTGGGCAGGCAGTTATTTGGCATTACATTACATGTGGCTCCTGTATCAATTTGCATATTGATTACCTTATGTCCTTTGATCTCGAGGGCTGCTTGTATACGGTTCTTCTGCTCATTGATGGTGTTAACCTCCTCGGACAAGACCCATATGCTTCATCTGACGATGGCCCGCTGTCTGATTCCTCACGTAACTCATGAATCTTTGAGATCCCACGTTGAAAATCTTGCTTCTTGCTCCTGGGTTTCTGTTACAAACTGAACTGAAATGGTTTTTCATGCCACAGTTGTTGCAGGTCTTATCATTTGGCGGGAATTTTTCAAAGGAAGAGCCCGGTTTTAGAAGTCGAGTGAGACGATCGATGCTTCTGCCCCTTCTATTCGCACACTGAAGGACTTTGTCATTTAACTATGTGACTATTTTTTATTTATCTTATCCATTAGGCTTAGAGAACATGTTATTGAGAGCTTTACGGCTTTCTGCTCTCGGTATTGTTAGTGAAAATTGCCAGTGTTAAAGACACAAGCCTCAGGGGTATGTGAGATTTGTTTCAACTGAGAATTTGCAGCTGCTCTGCATATATTCAAATATTTCTCTTGATTACTGGAGTAATTTCTTCTGCAAACCCTTATCAGAAATACTACAAACAATCCTATCCCTGATAAGCTCCTCTTTAAGGGTGCGAAACTCACATGTGTCTGCCAGTGTGCGAATAGAAGTAGCATAAGCATTGATAGTCTCACTCGACTTCAGAAACCGGTTACGAAACTTATATCTCTCATAGATAGTGTTAGTTGTCCCGATACAATACTTTTCCCACAACTCTATTACTTTATCTATGTTTTCTTTGTCTTCTTCGGACTGAATCGGCAAGCCGGTGTGAATTTCTATGGCCTCAGCACCGATGCATGTTATAAATGTGGCTACTCGGTACTTCTGCGGACGAGGAGAAAGGTTTGTGATTACCTCATAGGCTTGCCACGTTTGTCACCAATTTTTCCAATCCTTTGCTAGGTTACCTGTCAAGTTTAAGGGTTGTGGAAAAGGGACATTCGAGGTGAAGATTTGCTGTGAAGAGCTTGCTGTGGCCTGCTGCGGGGCCTCCATGTTGTTTGGTTCATCAGGCATCTCTTGCGAAATTTCGCTCGCTTTCCGACCTCAAATCGGCTCCAATCTACTCACAATTCCATCTGGAATCTGTATAAACCGTCTTCTAAGGCAGGGTTGCTCCCACTTCTGACACCATGTATCGTCTGGAGGTTATTGCGAGCCAAATAAACACGCCAGCTGTGGCAAGCAACTGATTTATTTCAATCCACGTTTTCGACCCGGGTATCCCAACATGCAATGCGTGCAAACCACAGGGATACCGGTACACCACCCTTCGCTTTAGTTTCGCAGGGTGGTTTCCGCTGGGTCCTGGCTGTGCTGCATCAGCAAATGAT
This sequence comes from Scolanthus callimorphus, assembly GCA_033964015.1. NCBI lineage: Eukaryota > Metazoa > Cnidaria > Anthozoa > Actiniaria > Edwardsiidae > Scolanthus > Scolanthus callimorphus. Next base: position 11,732,999 of record CM066923.1, on the reverse strand, counting down.
GTTGAAACACTTGATATGACCTGTAACAATCGAATTCAGCATTTTGTAACACGATTTTTTGTAATACTTTATCTTTATAAACCCTACGAAGCAAAAATTGCCCCTGCAGAAATTCATACCAGTGTTAGAAATGTAATAAACTTATGAGGCCAGGGTGGGGTGGGGGTCAATTTACCTGATTTTCCCATACAAATACTAGGGTGTTTTCCTTTGAGAATTCAAGAGGGGTGGGGGTCACTTTTTTTCAACACCATTTCGTGCAGTGAGGGGTCTGGCCACACAATATGCCCAATATGCCAAGTTATCAGTTCAAATTTATATGGATAACAACAGATTTATATGGATAAGGAACTTATCTTAGATCATGAGGTGCCCAGGACTGCTATGAATCTTATCGTTACTACACCTAGAACGTCTAATATCTACTTTCTGCCCAAGATCCACAAGGCCAACAACCCGGGCGCCCTATTGTTTCTGCATGTAATTGTCCTACAGAGCTCATTTCGAGCTATTTAGACAAACAGATGGCAGTCTTTGTATACAGTCATTCCCAATGCCGAGGGCCTAAAGGCCCTTAAACACTTCTTTGACCGCAAGAGTGTCTTACAACCTAGCACTGCCACTCTGCCCCGACTAGCTGTGTTAGTCCTCACTCTTAACTGCTTTTCTTTTTCAGGCGATTTTTATCAGCAAGTCAATGGAGTAGCCATGGGTACTAAAATGGGACCTAGTTACGCCAACCTCTTCGTTGGTTACATCGAGGACCTTATTTTTCAGCAGTACGATGGCCCTACGCCTCGTTTCTACGGACGCTACATTGACGATTGCATTGGCGCTACATCGTGCCCAAAGCCTGACTTCGAGCGCTTCATTTCTTTTGTCAACAACTTTCACCCAGCGCTCGAATTCACATGGGAAATTTTGGAGACCTCTCTCTTAGATATTAATCTTACTATTAACGGAGATCACTTAGCTACTTCCGTTCACTACAAACCTACTGATTCTCATGGTTACCTGTTGTTCTCTTCATCGCACCCCGCGCATGTCAAGACAGCTATCCCGTTCTCTCAGTTACTCCGACTCCGTCGCTTGTGTAGCGAGGAGGCCGATTTTATGGCTAAATCGGACGAAATGAGTGAGTTTTTCAGAAATCGTGGTTACCCTGACAATGTCGTCGCTAACGCCCTTAGCCGCGCCCGTTCGATCGACAGAACCACAGACTTGCAGCCACCAGAACCCACTCTAGAGGATAGGATTCCCTTCCCCCTTACTTTCCATCCTACTAACTTAGCTATCAAGCATTTTGTATCCAGGAACTTTAAGATCCTACAAAGGGACCCGGAAACAGCCGCCATTTTCCCCAAGCCACCTTTGTTCTCTTTTAAGCGGGACCGAAGCTTGCGCAATTCTCTTGTTAGAGGCGTCCTCACGCCTGGCGGCCTATAGCCCGGCACTTTCAAGTGTACTAGAAAATGCGTAACGTGTGATCATGTCGTTTCCACCACCTGGATCCTCGGCCCTAGCGGCGAGAATATCTCGGATCACTTTGATTGCACCACCGCCAACGTCATATATTGTATTACTTGCTCCCATTGCCGCATGATCTTTATAGGACAAACCGGTCAAATGCTTTCTACGCGCTTTTGCCAGCATCGTAATGATGTGAAACAAAGGGACTTTAACAAACCAGTGGCCCGACACTTCAATCTTCCCGGTCACGTTAAGGATCATATGACTGTTTGTGGTGTTTCTCTTCACAACGGGTCTAATCATTCTCGCTTCCAGAAGGAGAATATACTTATTCTTTCACTCGGTTGCCGATCACCCCACGGCATCAATGAATTTTTCTCTTATATCTAGTTTTCCATATTTCCTCTTTCTTTACTTTTATCACTAGTTTGCGATTTCAATGGCCCATGGCATCCTTTGTGTATTCTTAACCAATTATCACCTTTAGCCATTCCGAATGTTTATCTGTTGCCTAGCAACGGCTCTGCATTACTATATATACAGCCCCACTCCCTCTGTTTTCTCTCTTTTTGCTCCGACGAAGGGCTAACGCTCGAAACGTCAGCAAAACACCATTTTTCCACGGCGTTTAACACAAATCTCAACCTTTGGTTGTTGTTGTTCATGTTCACGTCTCCGCCGACGCAGACCACCTAGTTTTTTTTTCCCGTAAAACTAGTCATACCAAATTTATATGCGATTTCGTAAACAAGTCAATCAACTAGAAAGTTTGTTTGCCCTCCAATACTTGGTCCATTTACCCTTGTGAATCTGCAGGTCTATTCATAGGCTTGTATTGTAGCGAAATAACTAGCATGACTTTTCAGCTGCAAATAGCCTATTGTATGCCTCTGGAGTTTCTGAAGAAAAATACAGTATTTGTATGGTAAAGATTAGGTAAATTGACCCCTCACCCCTCCAGAATTTCCAATCCCTTCCGTAAGGGTTTATGGATAATTTCTGGAATAACAAAATATAAGGATCTAGATGTAACTGTTGGATCTTACTCTAACACCTGTGCAAACATTCACAATTTGAGTCAATTTGAGTAAAGACTTATTTAAAAGAGAGAATGGAATCGAGTACCTATAAAAAGCGATATTTCATAAACGGATGAGAGGAATATCTAGCTCGAAATAATAAAATTGCTTGAATTGTTTCGAAAGACTCTTTGTGAGAGGTAGAGCTCAACTAAATGAGATGACTTACCAAGTTTGGGCTCGTCTTTCCAATACTGTATTGAGAAACATCCAAAAGAAGTCAGTGTTTCGTCGCTCCAACACAGACGCCAAGAAAACCCATATGGTTTGAGCTCAGTGTGCTCGCCTCAGCGCACTTGGTGCTAAATTCTTCACGTGCGTGGCTTTCCGACTCCACGGGAGCAGCAGGTTCCTGGGGTTTGTTTGTTCCTTTTTTTCATAGCGCGCCGGCAAATGTGATTAGATTCTGCAATCCTACTGGAGTAGAATTCCTACTGGAATTTAGCATCAAGTGCGAACTGACCTTTGTAGAGTGCAGACCTCACAGAGCGCCCGCACGAGCATCTGAGTGCTGAACGTACTTACGCTGTGGTCAGACTTGCGCTAGAGATTTTGCTTAAGCACGATGCTAATTGAGTTAGCCAAGCGCGTGCTTAAAACCCTGCGGGGTGCCAGTTTGGGTTGTAGCTTAAAGAGATGTCAAGTGTCTGTCATGACCTACAGCTTGCCTGATTTACAGAATACTGACAGCTAGTCATGTAAGACTTTATTATCATCCTAACCCTACTGTTTATCTGGCAGCAGCAAAATAGAAGTCGAACAAGACGTCGGAATAGAGCCAGGCGGAGGCGTTTGTATTTGATACAGCGCTTTCGACAGAGAAGACGTGCGATGAGAGTATCGTCAGCAATTTCAGCAATAATGCTGTTTTGCGCTGACGAAGAAGCAATGCCTTTATACCGATGATTTTGGGTACGGCACTTTAGAATGCAAAATGATACGAACGAAGAGGCACATATCTACGAAAATCTTAGCCTGAGTTAACAGACACCCGCTCAAATTCAAAGATTTGAGCGAGACGTCTGAGCAATATAGCCAAAAGTAACGTACTGGGTGGCGTGACACTGCCCAGATCTGGGTAGTGATTCTGATTGGTCGGCGCTATTTGCCTTGCCGCGTTTATCTTTGTGAGTTCAAGATGGCTTCGACAGAAGCAAAGCTGTAGATCGGTCGATATGAAATCGCTCAAATTAGAAGAGGTTTTTATCTCATTGCAAGCGCTTATAAAGTTGACAATTTATATGAAGACCAGTCGCAAGCACTGTACAGATTTCTATGAGTACAATGAGAAGTAAAGATGCCTTGGTGATCGGGAAAGTCAAATTGTACCTTAGCTTCGTTTAAATGGAGATGGCCATGCTCATGATGTCCTCATAAAGCAATCAATAATGGTGGTAATAAGTCCATTGCTCTCTCCTACGAAGGACCTGGCTAGCAACTTTCGCATGCCGGAGCATGCGATGCTATAAACTCGAACTCAAACTCGACGGTTTCACTCCCATTATAACGTCCGTTCCATGTCTGTTTCAAGACGGACTCTTTTTGATCCGCGGCTACAATGCCTTGGGTACTAGAGTCTCCAAGCTTCGCCCGTCTACTAGATGCATAACGAGTCTCCAAGTTTCACTCGTTTACTAGATGCTCGATAGAACGTAAATACAAAGCTAACGCCAAGCTTGAGTGGCAAAGTTGGTCAACAAACACGTCTGTGCAGTGCTGCAACTAGTCTTCGTATAAATTCTCAACTTAAAAATGCTTGCAACGAGATAAAACCACTGCTTTGAGACTTTTCAAATCGACCGAACTTCAGCTTTGATTGCTATCGAAGCCATCTTGAACTCACAAAGATAAACACGACACAGGCAAAACGCGCCGACCAATCAGAATCACTACCCAGTTGCGGCTAGCAACCGAAGACAGCTATCGGGCAACATCGTCAGTATTTGGAGTTGGGAAATCGACAGCCACATTGGACTTTTGACGGGCTCTCACTAGCTTTAGTGATAACTTTATAAGGTTCCCTACAACTCGAGACGAGACCATGATTGCAATTCGCAAATTGGCGAATACCTCAAGCGCTTGGGGCAATAGATGGGACCCATGTCGAGATTCTCGCAGCAACGAAAGTAAACCGTTTTGACTATTTTGATTGAAAACAGCGCTACAGCATCACAATGCAAGGGCTTATTGGTGCAGATTTAAGGTTTTTAGATACTGCTATAGGCTATCCAGGGAACATACACGACGCTCGCGTATTACGCGCAACGAATCTATACGACAGAGCCCAAATGAAGAAACCCTTAACCATCCCAGAAGGAACATCAATGGAGTAGAAATTCGGCCAGTACTTCTTGGAGACGAGGCCTATTTGAAACTCTCTTGGCTAATAAATTCGTACGCTTTGACCGGCCATTTAACTGCAAGACAAACTTATTATAACCGAAAACTCTCCGCTGCTAGAACATCGGTGGAAAGGGAATTTGGTCTCGTAAAGGCCAGGTGGCGAGTTTTGATTAAGCGCTTGACTACAAATTCTGCAATGAACCCGCTATCGTTCTTGCATGCTGTATTTTGCACAATATTTGCTAAGACATGGGGGACATTTACGACGACCAAGAGTTTTTGGACGATGTTATTCGCCGTGAGCGGCAATATGCAGCTGCTCGGCGTTTCATTAGCGTAGCAAATGCTTCAGGAGAAGGAACACGTGAAGCCATAAAAAGTATCTATTAATGAATATATACTCGTTGCAGATGTTTGTTTGATATAGCCTTTACCCGAATATGTGAATTCTCTAAACAGAAATTTTATTACAAATTGCGCTATAATTATTTTTTTTGCTAGCCTGCGAGCCGGCTCTCAGTGGTTTTTTTCGGATATTATTTTTTCGGGGTTCAGGATACGAAATATCCGAAAAAACCCACTGGAGAGCCTGCTCGCCAGCTAATTCTTTACTTGATTTCTGAATTATATTTAGACTTCAATAAGAATGATTTATTATAAAATTTTGTAAGTTTCTTTAAAAATACACATTTCAATGAATGAAAAATCAATGTAAAATAACAAAAAATTAACACTCGTATATATATATATTATATATACATAAGTAGAGTATAGAAGGTACGGGGTCACGCCAACTCGAAGTTCTAGAGCCATCAACAGGATCAAAGGAAAAGAGAAAAATGTATATTGCCTCGAATGAGACTCGAACCCACGGCTTCCGAATTCCGGTTTTGGATGTGTTAACCACTACACCACCGTGGACAACCACGCTGGCAACGCAGCAATTCTAGGTAGTGCAGAGTAAACACCCGTAGGTGATGGCTCTAGAACTTCGAGTTGGCGTGACTCCGTACCTTCTATACTCTACTATAAATTCTCCTCTGCGGATGTCGTCCTGTGAATCCGACTATGTGATCCTCGTCGTTCTCATTGGTAGTTGGCTGGACTTGGGCCTATCTATACTCTCTCTCTCTCTTTATATATATATATAAAGAGAGAGAGAGAGTATAGATAGGCCCAAGTCCAGCCAACTACCAATGAGAACGACGAGGATCACATAGTCGGATTCACAGGAAAGAACATATATATATATATAATCCCTCCAGCTGGAACACCTTAATTGCTGGAACACCTCCAGCTGGAACACCTTACTTACGACTCAAAAGGAGTCATTTATCTATTTTCCTGTGGCAAGTGTATGTTACAATATGTAGGCTCCACTATCACCAGTTTAAAACTAGATTTCGCAACCATAAATCGCACATGAGTACTAATAAGCGCACACGTGACGTGGCCACTCATTTCAATACCTCACCCCACGTTCTTTCCGACTTCAAATCATGTGCATTGAAGGGATTGCCCGTGCGGAAGAACAAGCTCTGATTAAGAGAGAAGCATACTGGACCGCCCAGTTGTCCACTCTCTTTCGAAACAGGCTTAATAAGCGACGTGAATTCAAATCAAAAACAGAATTAAATACAATTGACCTTTTAAAATCACCTGTATTTTTAAGCTATTGTTCTTCTTTTGTAAGTATTTTAGATCTTTTTAGCCTAGTTTTAGAATTCACACATTTTTGGTATTTATAGATAGCGTCTACAATTCCATGTATTTTTAACTTGTGAAACGTTCGTAAGTAAAAATATTTATTACGGCCATTGGTTGTCTAGCTTTGGCCCTCCATTATTCAACTTTCCAATTACTTGGACATTGCGGACTGTGAATCTTCAGATCCCTCTGGTTGGCCTGGAGTGCTGGCTTTGGCAGTGGCTTTTTATTCTTATTATATATGTAATAATCTATATTCTCAATAAAAAAAAATTGCTTTACAATATAACTTTACATACGTGTTGTTAATAGGAATTCACGGAGCATAAAAATGTTAATTTGTCCCTTCAAAATGTTCAAATGGTCCAATTTACAATTAAAAGCTTGATCAAAATTATTCTCTACTTGCTTGTATTTTTTATCATCAGCTCAGTAATTTTTAACAGCATTTCCTGATCGGAACGTCGCATATCCGCCTCAGCCTTTCTATTCTGCTCATCAAGCTTTAGCAGAAGTTGCTCTTGTCTCTCCTCTGCAGCCGAGAACATTTTCATCTGTTCCTGTTGCAATTCTAGGAACCTATGCGTCCGCGTCCGCTGTGTTTGTAGCTGTATCTGCAGACCTTCCTCGTCTTTTCTTGGGTGATTTGTTGGGCGATTTTCGGGCAGCTCGCTTCCCTTTCTTGCTGCCTGTAGCTGCTATAGCTGCCTGTGAGCACGTTTTTGAACTGCTCTCCGGTAGTTCTATATCACGGGCGATCAGCTCTTCTAAATCGGCTTCCACCTTGTCTTCCTCATCGTCTTCCCCATGGACCCGCTGATAACTGGCCCGCGGCGGACCACTCTGTATTACTCCAGGCATTTGGATAACTGGCCTTTGGCTCATGACTTCATCGAAGTCATCGTAGTGCTGGCATTTTTGGGGAGAATTCCCAAATTCCTTTGCGTCTTTGTACGCCTTTTTCAGGTGCCTTATTTTATCCTTGCATTGTTTTAATGTTTTTCGACAATTTTTTTTTACTTCCCTTCAAACATCAAGCCAGGCTGCATTTCTATCCGCTAATTCCAGCCGAAACTGGTGCTCTTTCCACGCGCCAACAAGGACTGCAGTAAGCTCCAGGCTCAATTTCTTTCTGGAGCTCTGACTGTCGCTAGCCTGACTGCTACCGCTCTCGCCGCCGACGCTTGTGGATTGGCTCTGAGGGACTCACACTGGCGTTCTTCGGAGTTCCAGGCAGCAGGGTTAAAGTGAAAACCGCCATATTCGGTATCGGCATGCTGTTTAGCAGCGGCGGTGCTCCTCCATATTGTGCAGTTGCTTGCGAAGATCAATTGGCACTCCCCTGAAAAACAGGTTAGGGTCCATGGCCGAGGCAAAAGGCTGTTGTCTGCAGGGAAACATCAAGCTCAATATTGAACACACTTTCAAGGGACTGATCGGGCGTACGAGCTAGCGAGTGTCGAACTCGGCTCATGTTGCAGTGAATGTTTCAGCTCGCTTTGAATGACAACTGTCATATTTTGTTAGCTTAGCGCGGCTCAAGCGTACTTTTTTCTGGCTTCAAACTCGCTGCGGCCCCTTTGACAAATTTAGCAAATCATATCAAGCACGAATCTGTTAGGCCGGCCAGACGTCTAGTACGACTCTAGCGCGCTGTGTCTATGGCAACATAGCTAAGGCCATGCTAAGGCACGGCCATGGCCTAGCAATAGGCATAACTGGACTGCTTGGGCTTCTCCGGACAGTGACCGAGAAGAAACATATAAGCGAGTATAACGAAAAAAAAATTGGGAATTGATGCTTCATGCTTCCTCTACCAAGGCGCAACGTCCTGCGCCGTTCAACTCAGTCTTGGAACATATACTGAAGCGTGAGTATTCTAGTTTATTCCTTTTATTTTATTTAAGCATCAGCGACAGAAAGATTCACTCGCTTTATTCACTTAATAGTAATGGAATGTTTTCGTGTTGTTTTTATGTTGTATCGTGGAATAAGAGAATTATTTTCGCACCTCGTAAAGTCTTCACTTCAGCTCGATACTCGGCGTAAAACCACAACGAAAAACATTTCTCCTATTAAAAAGGCTTTGTTAGCCGCCATTTTGAAAGCATGACAACATATAAAGACGGAGAAAGCATTAGAAAATATAAAACAAAGTTCTTGATTGAATTTGGTTAATCAAATATGGAACTTTGTGTTTAGATGTTTATGTAGAGATTTGTACTCGTTATTCGTCTTCTAATATCGAACGAAACTGTGACTGACACAGGCTCTTTAATTCAATACAAATTAAATGAACTAAGGTACTCATAATAAGCATTTTGTTCTTGAGAGGTTATTAAATCGTCTTTTTGTTCCGTCGATCCTTCTATTTTATCTATATCTGTAATCATCTAACTTTTTAGCGGAACTCCCCGTGCCGAAGGCACGGAGTGGAGCCCCATACGTATCATTCAACGTCACATGAGAAAGCAACCCATCCAAGCCAAAACGATGCGTTCAGCGGCTTACGAAAACATCGCGGGCTCTTATCTACGCATGCGCACTTGCGTTTTTGGCGACCCGTGTACACAGCCAATCACAGTCCGTCTTGGATCACTGAGTGCGCACGTCATTTTGTCCTCCAGCACACAGCGCCGAGACAGCGCCGCGCTTTGACGAGGTGCTTGGCAGAGTTTGGCATGCAGAGGACACGGACCGGAAGTCGCTCCTTCATTTTCCCGCCGAAAAAACTCACAAAACACGCGCCCGCGTCGGCTCACTCGAGTTCATTCAGACGAAACTTTTGTTGAGTCAAACTGAGACAAACTCGTGGGTGCAAACCACGCCAAATTCTCTAATGATTGTCAAAATACTTCGGATTCGATTCCTACGCCGAAATTTCATAATGCTGTTTAGTCATTTTGGAGAAACTATGAGGGAGTTGCAAGATTCAAAGGCCAGATTGCTGCAAACGACGTGTTCTTCGAATACTCATATGAGATCTACGAACAGGGAGCCAGAACTGGATTGAACAGGATTGACAATAACAACAAATTGCAATGGTTTTAGCCGAATAATATATTTAGGAAAATTGGCTTTGTGCAAAAGCTTGCCAAGTAAGATTGAATTCAACTCAACACGACGGAGACTTTCGGAGGAAAGAAACGACTTCACCACTTTACTATCAGTTATCGGTAAGCACAAAGCTTGAAATTGCTTCTTATGCTATTTATATTTTTAGCTTCCAAGTTTATTGCATTCCTGATGAGAAAATTCTGACTTTACATGTAACTTTTACGTTTTGCTGCTTTAGTTGGTTCCCCTCAAGGTTTCTTTTTCTCCGGCTAAACTCGAATTATAGTTTTGAGTAAGCTTGACTTTTTGGCCCTGCTTTGCCTTATGTAAACAGGTCATTTCTGATATTCTAGCCTTGATTTTCCTTTGTCACATGTTAGATTTAGTTAGTACAATGAGACAAATACTATGTCAAGTATTCTTTGTTTATGATTGGAGTTACAGGACTGCTGACAATTAATTAATATAAATACATGAATAAATAAATAAATAAATGAATAAAATAAGTAACCCCCAAAAACCCATCACCTACTCTATACGATATATACAACTAATACTAATAATGGAAAAAGGGATAAAGGACAATTACGATAACAATGTAGCATACTTGGCGGTTATAAAATTTCTAAAGCGGTCGGTTTTGCACACTTTAGGCATCGGAGGCTCACGGGATCTTAGAGCGTACCCAGAGGAGCCTCGGGGTGAAATACGGTAGCGGGTGAGGTCATACAGAGGACTGCCTGGAGGAATCCTCTGAATGAACCTCACGCAGGCTTCCTCTCTGCGTTGTTCGAGAGAGGAAAGACTGGCCAAAGCAAGAGCGCGCGAATATTCCTTAAATGGGTAAATAATATTGAGGGCGCGCCTCTGGATACGCTCGAGATCCTCACTAAGATATTTGGGTAGGTTAGAAAATACTGGTGAAGCGTACTCTAGGACGGATCTTATTAGTGTGCAATATACCGTCGTGACTATGTCGTCCTGCGGTACACCGCACTTCCTTAGTTGTCTAAGCGCATAGAGGCGTTTATTAGCTTTCTTGATGATATATTCACAGTGGGCAGACCAGGTCAAGTCCTCTGAGATGAACACACCGAGCAGTTTAAATGACTTGACAGATTCAATATATGAACCACCGACGGCGAGTGGCTGCCACTGGCAACTATCATATTTAAGAAAGCTAACTGACATCTCTTTACACTTGCGCGGGTTTAGTTTCATGTTATTATTAATAGCAAATGCATTGATTTCGGATACAATAAACTTCATCATTGAAGGCGAGCTCCTTGGTACTATCTCTAACGCTGTGAGATCGTCCACAAACTTAATTCTGGGACCCCAATTTGGAAGGAGGTCATCGATCATGATTGCAAATAAGATCGGACCTAAACGGGTTCCCTGTGGGATTCCTCCATTGAGGCGACGCGATGTTGATGTATGCGACCCTATACGTACGACCTGTGTTCTGTCTAAAAGAAAGCTACCTATCCATCTTATTAAACTAGGATGGAAATCATATTTAGACAGTTTGCTCAGCAGTATCTTATGATCGATTAGGTCGAAGCCCTTGCGAAAATCAGAAAAGAAAAATCTAAGCGAGCAGTTTCCGTTATCGAGGGCTTCGAGCGCAAGATGAAGTAGAAAAACGAGAGCTTGTTCAGTTGATCTACCTGCTAAGGCAAACTGCTTTTAGGCATTGCCTAAATCTATATATTATTTTAAATCCAAAAGTTAATTAGAACTCTTCAATGTCTAATGTTGTTAAGCCACTCCACAGAGCAGATGGTGCAGCAAAAGCAGCAGCAGCAGCATTGTCACTGTTGGATGACACACCAATTTGGTCAACATTTTTGACAGGGGCAGATGTTTGAAGCATTGACATATCCCTCCATAATTTCTGGATTCAGATCGTTCATGGCAATATTAAATGTCTCTGCAAGAATATTCAGCTGCTGAACTTGAGGCATTTCTTGCCGTATACCTTCTTGTACATCATCCTCACTTGCTTCTTGGTCTTCACTTTCATCACCGTCTGAGTAGGACCACATTGGCCCGAGGAAAAGACTAGCCCATTAATTCCCAACTTGGTATACATAGAAACCAAGCCATCCATTGTTTATGGTCATCACTGGCTTTAGGGTTGCTGCCATCATCCACAGATAAGAATTTACAGTTATAGTCAAGCAAGCCAAAAAGCACCTGGTGAACATCCAGTCTGGGTGACTGGCCATCAGTTTTAATGTAGTTTTAATGTACATTTTAATGTAGATGTTCAGTTTTAGTTTCACCAAGTCCCTATCAAAGATTAAATATGGCATTGTCCTTCCCTTCCTTCTTTAAGTATCTCATTGCATAGAGAGACAGTTCAACGAAGTTTTTAGGAATATAGAACGGTCTTGACTAAAATCATGTTCAGCAACAGAAGTTTACAGACTGGAGAGAAGCTGGATGCGTTGCTTTCTTGTAAGCTGTCTCCTTTTTTAGCACCTCTTGGATAACTGAAATGCATTATTCACATTTCGTTCAGCCACCACTTCATTACGCAGCTCAATCCCAGTGCAATCAATCTTGTAGGCTTCCTCTGCTTTCTCAACAGTTGAATACTTTGGTTTCAAGACCTTATTAACTTTGCATCTATATGTCCTTCCTGATTGAAGTGAGGCAAGATTATAGAATCAATCATCAAAGTTACTTCTGACTTTTTGGATGAGACAATAAAACAGATTTTTGGAAGAGACAATGAACAGAAATGGAATTTGTGTGACCAAACACCAAAGCCGATAGGTGTACTTGTATGTTGTCATAATAACAACAACTGAATGAGTAGTCCACTATATTCTGCCACGAATTTAGCACAGTCATCCCAGAAGGGACCCTCCCTTATCATTGCATCAGTGTGCAATACAACACATTGTATGAGTCCTTTATACTCAGAAGTAGACCAGGAGGAAGGAATTATTCTTCGTTCACCTACTGTCTCCTACAAATATAAGTCAATTATTAAATGATATGCTTATCCCACTATGCCACGATACTTACCGGTATCTTAAAGCAAAACAACAAGTAAAATATGACAAGAAAAGATAGCAAAATCGCCAGATTAGAAGCTCAAAAATGTGAGGAAAAAAAAACGAGGAAAACTTACCTGGGTAAGTAAACCCAGCAGCTGGCCATTAGTCTATAGGATTAAAGCACACAGTCTGTTTGATATCACGAATAATATGTAAAAAACTATCCGATAAAAGCTTATTTCATTCTACCTCGCTAGCTCGTCCGAATGAAAATCATTTTCTTACTTCTTGCTCATGGCTTGCTTGCTCATAAACGATAACAATCATGACACACACACTATGTAATAGAAGTTGTATCCCTTAACCTAGAATATGATAATTTCTTTTTACCCAAATAATATGAATTGGAAGATTTCTTATAAACTACATTCCTAAATAAATAATCATCATTATTTTCGACATCAATATTAGCCATATAAATATACCTACAAAATAGTCTATACGGACAAGTAGGTAGGCCGGACTCGCAATAAACACATTCTGACCTAATCTGTAAACATCACTCTTGCTTTTGGGGATGGCAGTGTAATCTTCTGTCATATTTAAATCAGATACTCTGATATCTAATAATTATTGAGCCCTTAAAAGACCTGAGTATGCAAAAGTGCAAATTGTAGCTAAACGTAAGTCTTTAAGATTACACTCCTCCAAAGCGTATTTACTAATAATAGCTCTTACGAGATCTAAATCTACTGGTTCTTTTTCTTGATAGGTTTGTCAACAAGATTTTTACATAAACTTGAATCCAAGGGATTTCTTTCAATAAGCAAAAAACCATGTATCTACTTCAAAGCTGAAAATGCTAAACTCGTATGAGATTTAGTCCTTTTATGTAGAAGACTAGACAGATATAAGGCCAGACGAGAAACTTCAACAGGGAAACTGACTCTTGTGAAGTTACTTTCTTGAGAAGAAATGAATTTTCTAACTTCGCGTACGTATTTTGCTACAGTGGAAGGAGCCCTGGAGGAGAAAGAATCCTGTATCAATGTCCTTCTCTCCAATAGCGATACACTTCCCCAATTAAACAAAAGTCAACTTTCCAGTATGCAGATAAGATGTCTGCGATCCCCTTCATGGCAACTCTCGGCAAGGTCTGCTCTCTCTCTGCCCACATGACCACTTAATATAATAGCTACGGTTCTACTGCTTTTGACGCAAAATCCATACGTACAGCATATACATGGCCCTCCCAAAAAGGAGACCCGAACAATGAATTCCGATTCCTTCCATGAACAATGACCTCCTTCCCATTGTAACGGTGAAAGGCAACTATCGCATTACGATAATAGTACCATAACAAAGGCCAAAAGGACGACGATGGCCAATCTGGAACTACTAAAGTATCAACTGCAGCTTCACTTTCAAAATATCTTAACGATTTTCCAATAAGATCAACAGGAGGTACAATCAAGCAATTTTCCTTTTTCCAATATTGAAAAAAGGCGTCAACTCCCGATTTATTAGGATTCCAAAAACGTGAGAAAAAGCGTTCTATTTTGTTGTTATAAAACGTGGCAAAACAATCCACAGTATGTGGACCCCATAAATCATCCAGAATTGTGAAAAATTGCGGCCTAATCTGCCAGTCATCAGTGTCAATCAATTTACTTATCATATCTGCCTTCTTATTCAGAGATCTCGGAATCCATTCTATAATTAATTGAATGTTATTACAGAGACAAAACTCAAAAACACTTATAGCCAGCCTATGAAAAGACATCTTCATACTTCCTACTTCGTCAATTCTTGCAGTAGACTGATTATCCGTATACCATTTAACTTTTGAGTTTCGAAGGGAACCAAAAGAATTGAGACCGTAATGCATTGCTATAAGCTCTCTGTGAGTCGAGCTGAAGCCTTTTTCAGTCTCTGTTAATAAACGATGGCATATAGGCATGTCCTTCTTTACTAAAACTGCACCACAGGTATAACTACTTGCATCCGAAGAAACGATTTTATTGTGAGTAACGCATTTAAAGCAATCTTCCGAACAGACGAATTCCAAAATTCTGCAACGCAGACAATTCTGCAACGCAATATGAATCTAGCGTTATAACAATCTCCCAGCTCTCCGCGGCTGCAATCGTTATCTGACAATGACGAGTCATGATCCTGCATAAATTACCAAACACTGGGCTGAGGGAAATAATAGACCCTATAATCGAAGCTAATTTTCTCACTGAAATACAATGCGGATTCAAAATATGAGATAATTTATCCTCTGTTTTAACAATCCTCTCATCAGTAATTGAAATAATTCCCTTGTCAAACTGCCAAACAATTGACTGTTTAGGTGTCCAAACACTCTTCTCATTATCCATTTATTCATTCATTCATCTTTATTTCATCAAATAATGTTATACAATATGGATAGAAAAAAAATGTGATGATGAGGAGCCTACTGGAAAGTATAAAAGTACTTATATGGTGTAGACCCTAAAAATTTTGTACATTTTTATGAAATTATCATGATCTAATTTATATTCAATATCAGGGCTCGAAATTTAGAAATAATCATAGTCGTAATCTTACCCCTTGTACCAACATTATAAGGCGTAACTAATCAAAGATCTAGGCGTAAATCCACTAAGAGAAAACGCTAGCAACGGAAAACACAGTCGTTACTTTACGCCTAAAGTCTAAAAAGTTAGGCGTAAAAAGACAATTTTTAGGCGTATTTACGCCTGTATCGGTCGTAATTTCGAGCCCTGAATATCAAAAACTTAAACTTTGTACATAGAATTCAATAATGGCTGGCAGCTCTTTGGAACAAGTTACCGTGGCTGTGTTCCCTTGAAATCAGTATTGCAAACACGAGCAATCAAAGAGCTCTGTTTTGCTAACTCGTTCAGATTTGATTCAAATGCTGTTCTCGCCTGTTGTTCTCCTCCTCCTCCTCCTAACAAAATCGTTCGAGGATTATTATACGAGGGCAGTCCCAAATCCTTTGTGGATAAGGCGATAGTTGGAGGTGTGGATGCAGACCTTTTAATTTTTAGCGGTATGCACCATGCTTATGTGCACCCTGACACCGAGTGTGTGTTCATTACAAAAACTTTACAAACTACTTGATATTGTCGTATAATATAATTTATAATAGATAATAGAAAACAATATTCATTTAACTATTCTTACAATGTAAACTTTAACTTTTGGGCTGGGCTGAAGTTGAGACAACTGAAGATTCCGGCTCTATTTCAATTTCAACTGACTTGGAGTTGCCGTAAGCTTGCTTCACTTGGAGTGGATTTTCCCACAGAGGTAAAGATTTTGCGAGCTTTTAGATTTTCGAATCGAAATCCACCAATGAGGTCACACGTACCTTAATACACGGGAAATTACGCCACCTTTGACCTTCTCGTCTGTTTCCTCGGCAGTCAGACATTTATTTCACCAATCACCAATCAGGATCCTTTGCTGAGTCAATCGGATCCGAAATTCGATCGGAGAAGTCGCGGAATAACTGTTCTATGTACGAACAAATTTTCAGTTTACGTGTAATTATTGCTCAGATTAATTGTTTCATTAAAAGCTAATGAACATCTAGCGAATGTTTTCAGGGTTGAAAATATGAATTTTTAAAGGAGATTCCCGCAGAAACCAGGGGCACCTAACGAGAAACTAGCGCAAAACACAGTTTCTCAGGTTTCCTTGGGAATTTCTTCTCGGTGTCATCGCCAATTCTCAATATTATCAATACCTTCCTAAAAATGCTAGAAACTGTCTGTGAGTTTTGAAACTGCAGCGCTGTGACCTTGGTTTCTCGGCTCTCAAAGTCTACTCGCCGAATCGTTTTGCTTACAGTTCATTTGGTAATGATAAGTGTTGTTAGTGCTTGACTCATTGCCTCTTGTAGCTTGACTTTCAACATCTTTCAAGCGTCCAAATACGCCAATATTTTTAACGGTACTTTTCTTTAGTTCGCCTGTCTACCCAGCACTTCGCAAAAATATGCTGCCGATATTTACGCTCGTTTTTGATAAATCCCCAGTGCTCATCCTTGTCGTGCTTGCCCCGTTCTGATAATCTCTGCAAATAGCACAGCCTTCCACGCGGGGCGACTGTCGCGTTTGCCGGTTAGTTGCCAACAGCAGGCGGGACTCCAAGGGTGCAAACGAATCGCCCCAGCGTGCTCTACCACATTCGATTTGGAATAACACGGCTGCGTGAAATTCTCGCATAGCCGGCCAAGAGAATTGTGTGGCCAGGAACATCAAACTCGCCAAATGGTCCATGCGAGCGCGATGCTCGTGAGTTGTCAAAGTGGGTGTTTGTAATATCCCTGCGAACCCGGCTATGCATCAAATGCCACTTACACGATAAACTTACTTCACTCAGTCTCTGGCGTCGATGTTTTCAATATCCTTGCTGGTCCCTCAAATGGACTAGAACTCCTCAACTTTTTTGACGATGCTTTACAGGTACAGAGGCCTAATGGAAGTGCTGTTTTGGAGCGCGGAGACGCAGTAGTCATGGACAATTGCGGGTTTCACCATGGCCACGACACAGCCATTACTAAGGAATATGTTCGATAACTGCGGTGTTTCCCTCATTTATCAACCCCCTTATTCTCCACATTTGAACACATTTGAATACTGTTTCAATCAGATCCAAGACTTTCTCAAACGACACCAGCTACTAGCGATGAACAACACGGAAATTGCTATCGCCGAGGCAATAGGCAATATCACACAGCAAAACTCTTCAGGATACTTCAGAAAATGTATGAGCTGTATCCAAAAACAACGTTTCCCTACTACATGATTCCGAGTACAGAAAGGGGAAAAAAATCTGACATTATATACTCGCTAAAATTCCGTGTAATGTAAATTACTTTGGGAGTGTTTTATATTTAGTCGTAGTTCTAGCAGGATCCGATCAGTACACAACTGACGTTTTACTGTAAAAAAATGTTCTTTCCGACCAGACGTATACTCTGAAACATTGCTACTCAATAGCCCGGTCAATAGCTGCGCAACCTGTGTTCAGTAAGAGTTATAAACGAGGTACCTTTCGCTTCTGCGAGAGCTGTGAAGGTGAGATAACAAACAAGTTATATATTGAGTTTTTGTGTTTGGCGAAAATCACGGATTGTTGACAGGCAAGCTCAACAAACTAAAGCTCAACATTTTACTAGAAATATAACCAAGCAATTAATCCTACAGATTATTCTACAGGGTTTTCACTTTCCGCTAGAAAATGAACGTGTGTAAATGTCAACCAAATTCGCGAGTCAGTTTGCTTAGTTCTTCCTGCGCACTCGCTAGAAGTGTTCTTTTGATTGAAGTTTTTCCGCTAATTCATCATGAACATGATCCAATGGAGATTTGCGTTGGTTGGTACTAGCTTCGGAAGTTGTTGTGGCAGTGGCATTTTCAAAGCTTTGCATCAACGAGCGAGGACCTAACATTCGCTCTTCTTGTTGATCAGCCTTTGACGTTTTGCGTTTCTTGGGAGGGACGTCAACTGGTGAATCTAGTTCGTTCACTTTTAGAACTATTTTCCGCTGCAAACCGTCATCTGTTGGTGAAGCGCGAGCAAATGCGTCATTGAAATTATCTGCATCGTCTTGGCTAAGATTGATAAAATCGCCATCTTCATCTTTGTATCGGATTCTCAAAGTATTACCGGAGTGATGTTGTAACCGAACGCAACATCTAGTGATATCTCTTACAAGAGAACTAAATGAATACCCTGTAACTTTTCCCTCACAAATGTCTGCTTCGACGTAGAATTTTATAAATTTATCGGCTTCATACTGAGCTTTGATTTGAAACCTCATGCTGGACTCAGCGCGAAGTGACAGGTCATAAAAGCTATCATCTCATCACGCCTCCGCCTACTCTCTTGATTGACAGCGGGCCCTTTGAAAAACTGTCAAAAATTAATCAAAGATCTTGCTCTGGTGGAAACGGTAGCTCGCGTCGCGCTGTAATATATTTATTGTAAAACATATCATTTGTAAAACAGTTCTCTCAGGGTTTCTTTTTTTTCTTGGGGTGGGGGGGGGGGGGGGGGGAGTAATTACCTGGTAATAAAAATAACTTAATAAAGCTAGGGAAACTAACTCGAAAACCCAAGGGTTAATTTAGTTTTCCTGCTCAAACTTTTATATTGCTTTTTTTTCTCATTCTTGTAAACTGACACTTATTTTATACACAATGTAATTAGATATACCATTAAGAGCTTAATAAAGATTATTATTATTATTAAAGTTTTTAAAGCTCTCCACAATCAGGCTATATAGGAGGATCCTTGCTGACGTCATTGTTTACATTCTCGAAATTTTGAAACGCCGTTTTAGCTTTGAAAATGCAACGAAAAGCTCAAAACAAGTTTATTTTTCATTCTTAAAAAAGTCCTGACCTGTTTCCTTTCTTTCTGTGTCATTTTTCAGGCTAGTTGAAGCTTTTCAAAATTGTGTGAAAATCATTGGGGCAAAACGCTATTTTGCTCACATGTTTCCTCTAAATTGAACGTTGCACCACGCGCTTAGAATTCGAGATATCAGCTTGAAATTTTCCAATTATGTTTTATTTACAGTACTCTATTGATATTCAGAACGCAACATTTTATAGCTCCCTCGAACGGTTTGATTCTGAGTATTGCTTATGCTAATGAGCTCAAAATGTAAACAAAGGATCCTCCTATTGATTTCCAAGTACAATCCAGCTCGTTCATTAAGCTCCTCAGATCAACTGCTTTTGAACGTTCCTCCAGCCAAAACTAAAACATACGGAGACAGATCTTTCTCTGTTTATTCCAGCAGACTCTGCAACACACTACCTCTCCAAATTAAACAATCGGAGACTTTCAATTTTCAAATCCCAACTTTAAAGTTACCTTTTTCGGAATATATATATACATAAAACTAATGAGTTGGAGTACTGACATGTAAAGCATTGAAACTATTATGTAATGCTCTATCTATTATTATTATTATTGTTGCTGTTGTTGCTGTTGCTGTTGCTGTTGCTGTTGCTGTTGCTGCTGCTGTTGCTGTTGTTGCTGTTGCTATTGTTGCTGTTGTTGCTGCTGCTGTTGCTGTTGCTGTTGTTGCTGTTGTTGTTGCTGCTGCTGCTGTTGCTGTTGCTGTTGTTACTGCTGCTGCTGTTGCTGTTGCCGTTGCCGTTGCCGTTGCTGTTGCTGTTGCTTAACTTAGTTTATTTTGTTATTCTGAAGTAGATATATATTTTTCAGACTGTCTTCTTCAATTCCTTTTTGCAGAAGCCTGAAATTAGCTAAAGGCTTTTTATATTTCTTATTTGTTAGTAGGATTCTTGCTTTTTTTGTAGAAAACGTCTCAATTATTGTATTAGATCTTGGCGTTCTGGTCTGAGTTTTTTTTTTAATATTTAAACTTATTAGGAATAGCTGAAACTAGTCCTAAATACTTTTTGAAGGCAGGTCTAATACCTGTCTTTTGGCAAAACATATCTGATGATCAATTAAATGCTCTATTTTTTTTCTATCCCTGCCGTGCGCCAATCTTTCCAAAAAAAAGAACGTCTATCAATTAATATAGATCTATTATTCCAAATGATAATATTTTTAACATTATCTTCTAATTGAAAATCTCTGTCGTCTTTCAATTCAGACCATGCGACCAGAATATCTTTATAAAACTTTGGTATATCTTTAAGATTTAACAATAAGACATCGTAATCACACCTAAATATAAGAGTTCCGCCAACATTTCGTAAATGCAAGAGGGGAATTTTAGTCCAAGCGCTATCCATTTTTGCACTTTCAATCAACCTCTGCACCCATGCAATTTGTAATGATTTGGTGATAATCTCGTAGTCTGGAAGATCAATACCGCCATTACCTTTTGCGCCAATTAACGTGTCTCTCTTTATCTTAGTTCTTTTATTATTCCAAAGAAAATTGTCTACAATATCTACAACACCAGGGTGTGTATGAAGAGAAGCACTTGAAAAGAGAACAATTTATTTAAGGGCGCTTCATCTCAAAATATTGTGGTGTCATCTGCATACTGACTTATTTTTAGTACATTTTCTTGAACATGAATACCTTCTATTTCTTTATCTGCTCTAATAGCACACGCTAACAATTCTACTGCTAAAATTAACAGTAGCCCGGAAATAGGACAGCCTTGTCTTACACCTCTTTTTACATCAAACAAATTGGAAGCATGCCCGTTATTAATTGTACAGCTGGATATATTTTTATAAAGCAGCTGTATCCACGTTTTGAAATTGTCTCCAAAATAAAGTACATCAAGCACTTTATATAAAAAATTCCATTCCCAACTATCAAACGCTTTTTCAAAATCTAAAAAGATGGCCATACTTTCCAACTCTTGTTTTTCTGTGTAATGTAAAATATCGCAAATAAGACGAATATTTTCTCCTACAAACCTCCCTTTAATAGCGGAGCTCCTTTGCGGCCGAAGGCCGCAGAGCGGAGCACCATAGGTATCGCGTAGGAAGAATTCAATAGCTCAAAGTGGAACTCAGGTATACTATCGACTTCATTTTTCAACGTTCAGCGGTATTCCCATTATGGTATCGCTGGCGCGTCCGCGCGTGTCTGCCTGCCCCACCACAGTTAGACCAATACCTTTTTCAGTTTGTTTTTCATATCTCAGGAAGAGATGCCATGCCCAGACAACAAAACTTGGATGGGGGATGGGGAAGTTGTGTTAGTGGGAAGGGGGGTGCAACTGCATGGTCACGCGGTATGACGTCATCAATGACGTCATTATAGGAGAAATATATCTCGGAAAGGAATGAACCTCAGACAACCAAACTTGGGTAAAGTTGTGTTAGTGGCATGAGGGGGTACAACTTATTTGTCACGTGGTATGACGTCATCATATGAGAAATAGAATATATCTCGGGAAGGGATGAACCTCAGACAACCAAACTTGGGTGAAGTTGTCCAAGTGACAAGGGGGGTGCAACTGCGTGGTCACGTGGTATGACGTCATCGATGACGTCATGAAATGAGAAAAGATTTATATCTTTGGAAGGAATGAACCTCAGACAACCAAACTTGGGTGAAATTACCGAAGTGGCAATGGGGGTCAGTGCGAGTGCTTAGTCACACAATATGACGGTGCAAGGCTAGCTATGTACAGTGGCAACCTTTGTGTCTCATCAACACAGAAAAATATGTAACCGGGAGCTCCGCTTTTAGCCAGTGGCTAAATCTATATATTATAGCCTGTTGGAGAATTATCTATAATAAAAGGGAGTACCTTTTTAAGTCTTATAGCAAGTGCTTTTGTTGCAATTTTGTAATCCACATTCAGTAGTGTTATAGGTCTCCAGTTGAACAGACACAATAAATTTTTATTTTTCTTAGGGATTAGACTAATTATTCGTAATTGTTGAGAAATACTTAACTCTCCTTTTTTAAAGGAGTCATTTAAACTATCAACTAGTGTAGATCCTATTTTAGCCCAGAACTGCATGTAGAACTCTGCCGTTAATCCATCTGATCCTGGAGACTTATTTTTAGAAAATCCTTTGAGGGCGTCCAAACATCCTTCAAACATACCTTCACACGTAACTTTTTTTGTTCCTCATTTAAAATTTTTATATTTTCATTACAAAAAAAGGATGAAATCTCTTATTTTCAACTTGTGGATCACTGGTAGCATAAAGATTTTGGTAAAACAGCTTTTGTTCTTCTAAAATTTCTTTTAGGTCCACTATAACACTCTTATCTTGTTTAATTATCTTGTTCATGCATTTGGTTTCAAAATTCCTACGTTCAAGACTTAAAAAGTATTTTGTGTTCCGTTCATCGATTTCTTACATGCGAGCTTTGGATGTTATATACGCTCCCTTTGCTCGCTCGAGTGATAATTTGTCTAATTCTTCCTTCGAAGCATAATATTCATTTTTATGCTTTAGTGTTGGATTTCGGTCCATTTCTTTTTGGAGTCTTAGCATTTCTTTTAGAAGATGTTTTTCACGATCTTTTTTTCCTTAGCCTTCTTTTTACAAATCGCTATAGAAGATACCCGAATTTCCATTTTAACCATTTCCCATAATAATCTCTTATCTTCCAGATCTTGATACTTACTAAATTTCCAGAATCCACGTCCTCGTTTCTGTTTAACATAGCTAGATAAATCCAAGCAAACTAAAGAATGATCTGAATGTGGCATGTAAACAATTTCACATTTCTCTACTAGCGTTTTTGACACTAAATCTTTGGATATGAACCAATAATCTAGTCGGCACTTTATTTTATGGTCGGAAAATATCTACTAGTCCGTAACCGGCATTTAGCTTCTGAATTTCTTCTATAACTTTAACTTTGTGCGAAATACCTTTTCCCCCTTCCTTGTCCAGAGGAGTTAAATCGCAATTAAAATCTCCTCCTAGCAGAATATTTTCACTACTATATGATTGTAATTCAACATTAACTCGCTAAAAAAACTTCACTTGTTCACTAATATTATTAGGCGCGTACACGTTAACACAAACGTATCTTGATCCATCTACGCTGATCTCAATAATAATAATTCTTCCATCATCGCTACGAGATTCATTTTCTAGTAGCATTTAATTTTGGGCGCAGAAGGATTGCTGTGCCTTTACTACGTTTCGTACCGTGACAAAAATATATCTTTCTCCCCCATTCTTTACTCCATGAAGTTTCATTTTCGGAACAGCTGTGTGTTTCTTGTAAATATATTGTTCCATAATTCCTATTATAGCGGAACTCCTGTGGAGCCCCATAGGCTAATGTGTGAAAATAAAATAAAAAAAATTAAAAAAATTAAAAAATTAAAAAATAAAGTAACCCATCGAGTTGTATTCGAGTGGTTGTATTTTCCGTTGGACAGCCGCTGGTGTACCGTCGGCTTATTTCTGAGTGCGTACACGGTCTGTTGCCATGGGTTACGATATTCACTTTTTGGCCGGCGGCCCTTGTGCAAGTCAAGATTTCGTCCGCCATCTGCAGTTTCTTGTAGCTTGTATCATTGTTATTGGACACAAAACTTTGAAAGAACTTTCGGGGATGTTCGGAAAAGATACATGAAGCCTTTGGGTTACCTGTCTTTGGTTGCTGGCAGAATGGACTGGGATCAGGGAAGGATGAGTAATCGATAAAGTGGTTTATTCAGCCGGGATCATAACAGAAAGAAATTAAGTTAAGAGGTTTATAAAATCAAGCTATGAATCATTCTAGATAATACAAAAAACAAGGAAAATAATTTGCAGCTTTGTTACAGCTCAAGCACGGAATAAATATAATTGGCATAGACACGGAATTCTCACGGAATTTAGCCAGCCTTTGCAGTCTCAACATTTGTAAGGAAAGAACAATGTACGACTCGCTTCTCAAGGACATCCTTGGAGCCAATTGGAGCTGAATAACTAAGTTTCTAACGACAGAAATGCTTTGGCATCAAGATTCCTTCAAGAAGAAAAGATACGATATTCAGGTGAGTTTTAAAGTAAGTTAGTTCCAAAGTTGAGTGCTTTACTGATCTCTTTGCTTGTTCTCCATTGAAAATGCAACACATGAATCGCTAGGATATCCTATTTAAACTACTCTATCTAATATACTTGATATCCCTTGTGCTTGCATAAGATAATTGTAAATACACATTGGAATCGTGTTTCAGTCCCCTGTGATTCATTCAGCAACTCTCTTTAATTTGACTACTGGAAATTAGATTCAATTAACTCAATATTTAAAGCTTAGCTTTGTGGATGAGACTGTGTGTTGGTGAAAATTTTTTGCTGAAAAGGGTTGTGCATTTGGCTTGAAATCATAAACAGAAATAAATAATGATTGACTGTAACATTGTATCATGATAATAAAGCTTAGAGTTGGTGGCCAGCATCACAGCCAGCTGAAAGACAAAAGCATTTTCCACTCTTTTAATCCTCTGGTAATGTCATTTTTTGTCAACAGAGATCAGGCTAAGATATTTTTTTATTAGGCAGTTTGCTAGAAAATGCAAGGGATTTTCTTGATTTTATCTGATGACATGCATAACAAAGTTCCCAGGCACAACAGGCTTTGGCAATAAAAAAAATCCCCCCAACCCCTGGACATTTGCTGGTTTTCCTCAGTTGCTGATTTTCCACAGTTCGAAATGCCTACAAGCTAACTTTGCATGTATAGAGCGTGGGAGAAAAATCACTCACATTTTCCTAACAAGCTGCCTTCAAATAAAGAAAATGTCTCGGCCTGTCATCTCTGTTGAGAAAAAATGTTATTACAACAGTAAATACTTTAAAACAGTGGAAACACGTTTGTCTTTCAGTTGGCCAAGACGCTTTTATTCACTGTGCATTTTTATGCCGATTTAGTTTGTAGATCTCATTTCTACAAGCTAATTCTAAAGAAACAGCTAATTCTAAAGAAACAAACCCTGCCTACGGACAATAAAAAAAAATCACTTGGGTCAGGACTTTTTTCCCTGCAAGCAGATTACCCCTGATGGACATTTTGCACATTACACCAGGGTAAAACCAAACAACCAATCTGACTCCAAAGGGGCAGGGAGGAACACTTGTGCACATTTTCTTATTTACTACTACCTGGAATTTGCTATTATGCAGAAGATACTATCATCTTTCTTTTTTCTTGCATGGGTCTTACAGGAATGTCAACTCTCCCGGTTTTGCCAGGCGTCTCAAGAGTTTTCGCTTCGTTTCCCAGCACAACTTCAAGATGACTGCCATACATTTACTGTATTTCTCCCGGGAATATTTCAGGAAATTTAGCCATTTCAAGACAATCTCCAGATTTTTTATGTCCCTGGGTTGACGTCCCTGGTCTTAGAGATTCCATGAAATGAATGATTTTCTGATTTTCTTGCTAGAGGTCTGGAATCTTAGAATTCAGACTTAGGTTAAGATTTGTCACCACATTCTAAATTTTCTGTGGAATTTTAAATGCTGTTTCAAGGACTTTAAAGGTACTTTAAGGTATCAGTTATGGTATTTGATGATCCAACCCTCCAAGCCTGTAAATTTCTTTTACTGACTAGGCTACTTAGCTGTAGGTGTCCCGTTTGACTTTGATTTTTTTTCAGTTCTCAGGTGCTGATGCTAGGGCTGGTTCACACATGAATTGCAACACAAGGTGCAAGAAGGTAGCCAAGACTTTTTCCAGGGCATCAGCTAACCCATCCTGTAACTCTAGACTCCATTTGCAGTAAGCACTGTGAAAAAACCCTGGAATGTGGCTTGGTTCATATAAACATACCACCTTTCCAGAAGTATTTTTTCAATCTTGTAACAAAAAAAAATGAATGCAACACATCAACTTAAAGGTATAGCCTACTCAAACTCTTTCCTTTTTGGTGTTCGCATAATTATGAAATCCCAAGTGCAAAAAAGCAAAATTTCAAAACACTTTGTGATTATTTGTACGTACATACTTTTAACTAGACCATGAATTTGTACTTTATCAGTATTGTGATTCAAACATGTCTCCTTTTTAGACATCGAACCAAGCTTCCTGTGGTGTCTTGTCTGCCTTGTTTCCAGGTTCTTGACCATGAAAAACACAGTGGAAAATGTGCCCGGGGGGGGGGGGGGGGACTCCCCATATTTTCAGACAGGGGTGCTCGTCCTATCCCTTAGGGTATAAAATTGACAGACATGCTATCCGAGGGGTGTTTAAAATCAGACCTATCCCTACGGGGAGTCTCAGACCAATCCTTGCCCAGAAATATATTGGTACTGACACCAGAACCGATATTTACAAAGGAAACTTGGTTGAAAACCCTAAAAGACCTAAAATTTCGCTTTTATTTATTTTGACCTGCCAATTTGCTATCTTTTAGGGGTAAATTCGGCGGTCGCCACGCCAAATTTGCTTTCTTTTAGGGGTAAATTTGCTGTTTGCCACACCCATTTTGCTATCCCTTAGGGTCAAAATCAATTTTCCCGACGAGCATCCCCGTTTAAAATATTGAAAGTCCCCCCCCCCTCCCTCCCTCGGGAAAATCTGCATATCATCCTTTCTCGAGTGTATCTGAGTTCTGGTTGAGTTTTAAGTTTTCTAGGTCAATAGAAATATTGAAAAACTTACTGGAATTCCAAATATGGTATGCAGATATTTCCTTATAAGGAAGTTGGAGAAAGTCGACACTTTTTCAAGGGAACTATTTTGATATGTTATTCCAAAGCAGGATCTCACCTTATAGTGGGTAAGGGGGCTATGCTCATTTTTCTGTTGGTAGTTTTTCGTTTACTTTTACTTAAAGGGAGCATTCATTATTTATGCCAGGGGGTGGGCTGGCAATTATTAAGGGGACCATGTTAAATTTGGCACGTTCAAGTAGAGGGTCACCAGAAAATATAAAAACAAGTGTGAGGATTCATCTACGTTTTATGGCAGCAACGACGTTAATTTAATATATGGATACAAGAGGTTACACACCTGTAAAATTACAACAAACTGTTTATGCACGCATCAGGAAAATGTCTTAAAAATACTGGTTGTTGTCTACTTGGTATCTAGATGTCGCAACATTTCTTCCTCATTTAAAGGGGGGAGGGGGCTATCATGATTATTATAAATATTGCCTAAAGGGTTTTGAGTTTTTTATTGATACTTTGAAGGGGGGTCAAGTTTTTTGGGAGCTGAATGAAAAATCTTGCCAGCCCACCCCCTGGCATAAATAATGATTGCTCCCTACCAGAACAAGGCTTGAAACTGGAATTAAACCATTGCTCACTGGCTTGTCATGATGGAGTGATTTTGCAAAGTAAGAAATAATAATGATTTACATTGGCAAAACTCCAATAAATATAAAAAATTACATTAATTTTTGCCTAATTTTGATTGTTTAATTTCACTTATTTGTTCAAAGAGGGGGTTCGAAGGCTTGTCATGATGGAGTGATTTTGCAAAGTAGTTCTTCTTGTTCTGTTTTGGTCACCCATACAAAATTTTGCTATGTTTTCGGATTATTTTCTATTAATTTTAGTAAAATTATTCTTGTGATGCATCCAAGGGGGCCATTTGACATAAATTGATTTTGGTTTTGATTTCTGTGGTATGGAAGAGTTCATATAGTTGGGTAGGATAAAATTATATAGTTGGGTAGGATAAAATTGCTCTTCCATGTCAGTTCTTTATTTTTTTTCTAACACCTTGAATGACCTGCTTTGTCTCCCGTTTTCCATCCGTAGGTCATGGAAGGACATTGGAAATCCCAGAGGGGTGAGGGTGCTGAGTCAATTTACTTTCTTTGGAGGGATGAGGGGAGGGGGTCTCCTCTCAACACCCTTCTTTGTGGGGGGATATTTTCTGGAAATGTCTGGTTCCATATTATCCATACCCTCCTACGAAGGGATTGGAAATGCTGTCAATTTACCTGATCTTTTCCATACAAATACTGTTTTTTTCTTTGAAAATTGCATAGAGGGGGTAAGGATATTTTTTGGAAACACGATTATGATTATGATTTTTATACTACTGACAGTACAGATTTTTAAGGTTTTTTTCTGACTTTTCTGCCTAGGATTCTGTTAGGGGTAGTTAGGAAACTCAGTATTATTAAGCAACTCTTTCCAAGGAAAAAAAGATCTTCAGATGTTTAGGTTTTGCCAGATTTCTAGGATTCTGTAATGGGAAGTTGTGTTTCTCTGGGGTTAAAATATGTCCACAATACACAGCTCTTCAAATTCTATTTGTCCAACAAGCACCCCCACCCAACTGATATGAGTGAGTGCTCGACCTTGACTTTTTTGATCACTAGTCCCATCAGGACAAGTAGCACAGAAACGTTACTTGCCTTAGCCAACTGGCTTATCAATTATAGTCCATTATAGTCTAGTTTTGATCATTTCTAAATGCTGCTGTCCCCTCTGGCGACCATGACTCATAGCGCAAAAACAATAGTGTTTTGTTATGACGTCATAGTGAAATAGGGCAATTATTGTCAGAAATTTGCTATGATATTATTGCATTGTATAAGAATTAGTCGTTCTGTAAGAGGTATAAACATTGGAGTTACGCTTTTAGGCAGTGCCTAAATCTATATATTATAATTGACGAAACACAGCTCTACGTTTCCCTGCGTGCTGAGGCCTTTAATAATATATAGATTTAGCCACTGGCTAAAAGCGGAGCTCCCGGTTATAAAATTTTCTGTGCGAATGAAAGGGATTCCCATGTCTACATGGTTTATACTTATAGGCTTTTTAAGAAAAAATGTCTCTTGATATGTATACAAGTGTTTTCTTCGGTATGTTGCTGCATTGACACAATACAAATACAGGCACGAAAATAAGCATCCTGTCAAGTGAGATAAAAACCTCCTCCAGAAAACTTAAGGTATTAATTCCTCAAATGGAATGATTCAAAAGTACAATAAAGAGAATATTTTTTCAAGCATAGATGGCGTCGTCGATGACGTCACATCACGTTACCACTTCATTTCGCTCATCTGGTGACCTAGACCACACTACCCAAGTTTGGTTGTTTTAGAGTCTTCTCTTCACGAGATATTCATTTTTCAAGCATAGATGACGTCATCGATGACGTCATCTCACGTGACCACTTCATTTCGCTCATCTGGTGACCTAGACCACACTACCCAAGTTTGGTTGTTTTAGAGCCTTCTCTTCACGAGATAATTATTTTTCAATCATTGATGACGTCATCGATGACGTCACATCACGTGACCGGGCTACAGCATCCCCCTTGTGGCATAGACAAAATATCCCAAGTATGGCTGTCTTAGCATGTTCCCTTGAGGAGATATGATTTTTTCTTTGCATACCACAGGGCTCCCATGTGTACACGGACGGCGGACGGACGGACGGACGGACGGACGGCGGACGCTATAGGTTTAATACCAGAAAGATAAAGAAAAAATCATATCTCCCGAAGGGAAGCTTCTATAGAAGCCAAACTTGGACAAACTTGGACAAGACCATAAGAGGAACTCTACACCAAAGTCACGTTCCCTCACGCCATCAATGACGTCATCAAAATGATCCATAATGCCCGTGACGTTCAAAAATCAACTCGATGGTATACGTTTTTCCCTTAGGTATGGTGCTCCGCTTGCGCGGGCCTTCGGCCCGCGCTGGAGCTCCGCTATTAAACGTTGCAAAGGACACATTACTCATTGAATAGAATCAAATTGAAATTGATTGTAATACGTTCCGAGTGCTTCTAGTATGCATTAATAATAGACGGCATAGGATCCGTAAAATGCACAAAACAAAACTTACACAAACAACAGTTCCAATGTTCGTTAATGCCATTCGAAGTCCAATTTGACATCTTTTGCAGTAGGGTGGTGTTTTGAGCGCCTGCAGCTTCAGACCTCTCAGAAGTATCTTGCTTGAACTATAAAGAGTACCCGTATAAAACCTTGGTCACGCTTGGAATCACCATCAAGTCGCTTGTATTTCTTGTGCCAGTTCTTCCATAAAATCTTTGGAGACCACCTTCCAAATTCTCTTGAACGACCCTGCCACTGGCTTACTTTTCGAGAACTTCAATACCGCTGGATATGCAATAATAACTTTGGCGTCATCACCAAGCTTTTCTTCAAGTTGTTTCTTGTACGGAATTAAAGCTTTTCTCTTCTGTACTGTTTCTTTTGCAAAATCTTCACTGATACCTACGGCATTTCCTGCAAACAAGTTTCCTTTAAGGCAGTGTCCAGCGTTGCTCAGAACATACATTTTTTCTGTGTACCGCAAGAAAGCTATATGTATTTGTCTAGGTTTCGTTTGCTCTGCTTTGCGCCATGTTGGTGTACGATGAGCTCTCTCAATTTCTAACCCATGAGGAAATTTTAACTTCATATGCTCCTGAAAAAAGTTCTTAATAAAGGCAACACAATCTTTGCCTTCAGCTTTTTCTGGTACATTATAAACTACTAAATTGTTCCGTTTAGCTCTGTTTCTTAAGTCTTCAATTTCACTCTTCATTCGCGCTTCAGAATCTCTCATCGCTTCTTTGTCAACTTTCTTAACCACGTCATCTTTTACTTGTGCAATATCCTCTAACATTACCAAGCGGCTATTTTCTAAGTCTTGTACCTTCTTCTCAATCTTGGAATACTTCTCTTCTATTTTCCCGAGTCTGACTTTTATTTGCTCCAATATCCAATGCTCCAATGTTGAACACGTTGCTCTTCAAGTTTTTCTAATATTTTAAAAATGGCGCCATCCGTGGACTCGTATTCAGAGCTTTCTTCGCCGCTACTTGATACTCTAGGCCTCTTCTCACTTGGTTTTTCCGTCTTACTCATTTTCTAACTCCAAATGAATCTAATATCTTAGCCAGGCTTCATAATAATCTAAATTTTAGGATATATTGGTCTGAAACTGCGGAGCAGCCAAATTGACTACTACATTGACTACCGAACCCAGTCCCCCTGAGCTCGGGGTCTTCCAGTGTTTCTTGTTCTAGTTCCTTGAGACTGTCATGAGTAAGGCGCGTGTTTACTACTGAGTCTACATACGGCTGGACATCTTCCGTGTTTGAGACTCTAGTGCAGTTTAGCGGATTTCGGCTAAGTGTATCTGCTACGATTATCTCCTTGCCGGGGATGTGTACTGCTTTAAGGCTGAACCTCATCAGGCGCATCAATAGGCGCTGGCACCTCACATGCGACTTCTCTAAATCCAATTATAAAATAATTTAGATAGTACCTGCGCTCGGATTGGTCGAGAGCCGTGTTTGCATTTCCCTGTGCAAACACAGTTGTGACGTCGCCCACTCGCGAGCTTCGGGCCGGTAATTTGAAATAGCTTTTAGAAGAAAGTAACATGCTTTAGGCAAAATCATTTATTAAGAAGTCCACATTACATGGACATACATTTGATAAAGCACATTGAATTCACATAAAGCATTCGTGAAATACCATTTTCTTCGCTTCTTTACCTGAGCTGAGTTCGGCACACAGTTCGACAGTCACAAGTTCAGTCTCGTTCTGCAGATCTTGAAAAAAAATGCGTCCAAAAACTAATCCTGGATCCTCATATAATGTTTGACAAGACCAGAAGGTACAAATAAGTGGATTCCTTCCTTCTTTTCCATGCTTGCCGTAAATAAAGCGTTCAAATTCGCTCTTACAAGCAGTCCGCTGCCGGCCACATGCAAGTTCTTGCTCGGGAGAAATGTTTTCACAGACGAAGAAACTGGGCCAACACACATATGCAAAACAACGACTTCTCTACTTAAGTCTTCTGTTCACCTTCTGTCGTAATTACTTTGTGTTTTGAAAGGAAGAAGCCTCCATTTTAAGCCACGAATGTCATTTTAAATCCACTTCGCTTGCCGCCATCTCTGAAAACTTGCAGTCCGATCAGAAAGAGATTGACAAATCATGCGATAGATGAAGCGCTCTGATTGCCTGACGCAGCATTTTCATCGGTATGGAGAATTTAGAGTCTCATCCACTTCAAAAACTTACTATTCCTGTCCTTGCGGATTTTATTTATGTAGATAATTATTTTATAAAACAAATAAAACACAGTTTCCGTGACTGCACAGGCTTATGCAAACCTCGATGTGGTTTGGAGAATTCTCGAGCAGGTGCAAACACTCGCCTGCGGCTCGTGTTTCCACTGATCTGCTCTCGAATTCTCCCAACCACATCTCGGTTTGCATAAGCCTGTGCAGTCACGGAAACTGTGTTTTATTTGTTAAATGCAATTGATCAACGGTACTAGCGGCTTGTGGTCTGTGAGAAGAGTGAAAGACTCTACGCCAATCAAATAGCGCGAAAATCTCTCACATGTCCATAACGATGCCAAACATTATTTCTCTATCTGAGAATACCTTGTCTCAGCAGGAGTGACTGTGCGCGAGCAGAACGCTACCGGTCGTAGCTGTCCGTGATCATTCTCTTGGAGTAGCACCCTTCCTAATCCGTAGCTGCTGGCGTCTGCACTGACAGTTGTTGACTTGTTTGGATCATAAAACGTTATCACAGGTGTTGCCGAGACCAATTCCTTTACCTTGTCGAAGGCGTCTTGTTGGACAGCGGTCCACTGCCATACTGTATCTGCCTTTAGAAGGTCGTTCATTTGTGCCATCACTGTTGACAGGTTAGATAAGAACTTTCCGAGGTAATTTATCATTCCTAGCACTTGGCGGAGTTCGCCTACATTCTGCGGTGTTGAGAGGGGTCTAATATCCTCAACTTTCTCGAGGTCTGGACTGATGCGTTCCTCGTTGATGACATGTCCAGATTAGCTGATCTCCTTTTTTCGGAAACTCGCATTTTGCTTTATCGAGCTCCAGTTCCGACTCTTCGATGATTTTCAGGGTCTCTTTAAGCGTCGATCATGTTCCTCTTTGGTCTTGCCGTGGTTGATTATGTCGTCCATGATGGCATACAGTCCATCTTGATATTTGAGCAGATGTGTCATGCATCGTTGAAATTTTTCCCGAAGGGCAAGCGGCGAAAGCAAAACCTGCCTTGTGGCGTGATTAAGGTGGTCAGTTTTTGCGCTGTCATCGTCAAGGGGTATCTGCCAGAAACCACTCCATGCGTCGAGCTTGGAGAACAGAGTTGCACTGACCATCTTGGGGGCCACGTCATCTAAGATTGACAGGACGTACCTCTCGCGCCTCACTGACTTGTTTAACCGCCTTAGATCTACGCATATCATCACCTTTCCGCTACTCTTCGCGACAGGAATCATGGGAGCGCACCAGTCTGTCTGATCCGTGATCTCTTCGACTATGCCTTTGCGCTTCATCCTTTCAAGCTCGCTTTCGACTTTGGGTAAAAGCGGATTACACATCTCAAATAACGGTTCTTGCGTGACACCGTGTCACTAATCCAATTAATGTATTATGTTCTATCTAACACTCTAACACTACAAAGAATCACGTTTAGAAAGAATCGCGCATTTACTGCATCTCACACTTTCTCCACCTCAAAAACTGATTTCCCCCTGGACATGTGAACTTAATACATAGAATACCGACGACTAGAACAAATATTTCTGACTAGAGTTGATCAGACTCGTCAGTTTTTTTTCATTTCATAGTCCAGCATGCAGTTTCTCTTCTTCCGCCTGCACGGTTCTCTTCTCTACTGCATAACTTTATTAAGTGTTATAAAATAACTACGATAGTACGCGCGCTCTGATTGGTCGAAAACCATTTACCATAACGCTATGGTAATGTTATGGTACATAGCTTTGACCGGAAGTGTGTTTCCACTCGCCAAACTATGACAAAACTACAACAGTTTCTATCATTTCTCCATCTAAATCTTAAAAAAATAGCTATAAAACTATGGAACCTTCAGAATACTATAGAAAAGATTTGCAGCGTAGGGAAATGGATTGACAGTTTCTTTTTGATTTAGCAAGTGAAAACGACCAAATCAAACGTTCGACCGGCAAATCGACGGCAAACGGCAAGGTAAGTTAAGTTTTGCCACTCCTACATTAGGAATTTACGCAGTTTACGATAGTTATACAAGAAGGATTGCATACAAAATAGAGGGCAATAGCTTTTTTTCAACATTTTTATTAGATTTCTCAACATTCTTTTACAAACAAACAAAAACTAATAACATAAAACTGTGAGCATCTTCCTACTTACCTATTTTGCCGATATTTTATTCGGGGTAACTTTAATCAAGGGCTATCATTTAGAGAGAGGCTCTATTAATTTCTCCCATTTTGTGATATGAAAAAATGTTTTGTTAGCGAGCTCTGCAGATTTAAGCTCTATTTTATGATAATATTTCAAAAGGGTAATGAATTGAGATAATGTTGGCACCTGGTGTTTCTCCCGTGATTTATATAAGCAATTTGTACAGGAGAAGAATAAAATTAACCAGTGAGTTGTTATCTTGGCTTTTGTCAACTCCTAGAATTGTTGAGAGGTTTAATGGGGGAAAAGCTCATTGCGCCTCTCTCATAAGCCACTCTCTGATTTCAAAATAGAAAGTTATTGCTTCTATACAGTCCAAAATTTGTGATCAATAGTTTCGAGATGGGTATGGCAAAAGGAGCACCTGGGCGAATCCACTAATTTGAACTGATAG
The DNA here is from genome assembly GCA_033964015.1 of Scolanthus callimorphus. Taxonomy (NCBI): domain Eukaryota; kingdom Metazoa; phylum Cnidaria; class Anthozoa; order Actiniaria; family Edwardsiidae; genus Scolanthus; species Scolanthus callimorphus. Next base: position 11,698,278 of record CM066923.1, on the reverse strand, counting down.
AGTTGTTGATTTAAAAGAGTACGTTATTTAATATCTTATATTAAAAATAGCGAAGATATGTATCAATCGTACTGTTCTGCCATTGTGCATATACTTTGCTCCAATCAATAGCCTCACCAACTCTCTTTTCGATATTTGAATGAGATGTGGGGAATTTTTTTCCGAATAAAGACCAGTAAAGGTGTTTAGAATAGCAGTACTATAGATTCTCCCAGGTACATTTTTGTGGCACTGCTGTCCGTTTGTGTTTCATTTCCTTGAGCAATCTGCCAGTCTCTCTGTACAACAGTTTTCCATGTTTTTGGAATCGCTAGTAATTACTACTTACTAACCGATGGTGAGGTCATTACGGGAAATGTCAAACCGAAGCTCGGTTTGATATTTCCCGTAATGACCGAGCGGCAGAGGTTAGTAAGTTGTTTATTATATAACACTTTTCTCAAACTTTTTACGAACCGGACGTCGCCTCGTACATTTTCCCGCCGAAGTAGCTCAAAAAACAGGCGCCCGCGTCGACTCGCTCGACAAGAAACCCGTGTTTGAAAACCATGCCACATTTGCTCAACAGTGATCAATCTCTTATGGATGTCAAAATACTTCGGAATCGATTCTTTTACAGATATTTTCGCAAACATGCTTCACTTGAACAATTCTAAACTTAAACTTGAGCTTGTAACGCTTTCAAGAAAAACACCTTTAGTTTCGCAAAAGCTGGGAAGCTGCAAACGTGTTCTTCGAAAACGCATTTACAGATCTACACTAACCAAGGAGCTACAGGGAGCCAGAACTGGATTCAACAGCATTGATAATAACAGAAAACTGCAATGGTTATTTAGCCGACTCTATATTGAGGAATGGGTTTTGTGCAAAAGCGTAGTAAAAAAAACATTTCTACTCAACGAGATGGAGAAAGAAATCAACGACATCAGTTATCGGTAAGCACAAAGTTTGAACTCGCTTTCTGTTATTATTTTTAGCTTCCAAGTTTCTTGAATTCCTAATAAATTTTGACTTTATATGTAGCTTTTTCCTTTGGCTGCTATTTGGCTCCCTCTAGTTTTCATTTTCTCCGGATAGACCCGAATTCATAGCTTAGAGTACCTTTTTGGCTCTGGTTTGCCTTGTAAACAGGTCATTTCTGATATTCAGGCCTTTATTTTCCTCTTGTCACAAGTTTAAGATTTGTATTACAAGAGACAAATACAAGTAGTGTCAAGTATTCTTTGTTGTGAATTTCGCTGAAAATCTTTTTGTTGAATTTTATTTGAAGGAGATTTGAATTTTTGCGAGTCGTGAACTGCGAAGTCATGACGGGATTTCTGAGAGGTCATGCCGGGATTTACTGACCTCGTAACAGACAATCAGAGCGCGCGTTGCCATATAATAAAAGTCAGAGATTTTTTCTCTTTCTCCGCTTACTAGGGCTAACGCTCATAAGCACACATGGGACCATTTCATTAGCACGTTAGCTTTCACACAAGGTTAATTCCTTATCTCCACTCATAATAAAAGTCTGTTCCATTGTAAAAAGAGGCCCTCCTTAACACCTCTGGCTATTAATTGATTTCACGTACAAAAGGAATCTCGGCCAAAAATGTCTCGTACAGTCATAATTCCATTTTCCACGAAGCTGCTGTATTCTTTCACATCTATATTTTTGATAAACTTGTTGTTCCAGAGGGGCTGGCTGAGTATCATATCGACATCATTTTCTGGATCACAGTGGCTCACATCTGCCCAAATTTTTAATACCTGTTTGTAAAATCGGAAAGACCTTCTGGAATAACCGATGCGTCTAAATTTGTACTGATACAACGAATGCCCCCAACTGGGCCTAGGTAAAAATTTGGAATAAGCTTCCAGTCTCTTTGCTCTTCTACAAGCCTTCTGGCCCACATCCCCAAGTGCGCCCTGATTTTACTAGAAAAGTCTAACGATCTCAGACCGCCTTCCGCATAATCGCCCATCAGGGGTTCATGTTTTATCTTTGGTTTCCTTCCGTTCCATATAAATTAATATAATTGATTTCAGTTTGAACCTTCGTGGTGAATGATTCCGGGACAAAGATTCCGGGACACGTACTCTAGTTTTGAAATTCCCAAATATTTGATGATCTGAATCTTGCTAGAGGGCAATAGCTTCTTTATGGCTAAACAACCTTTCGACCGCGTTTGTGCTACGAAAACAGACAAAAACAACAGCTCGCATAAAATGTTCTGTGGAGATTTTTGCAAACTACGTGCTGCCACTTTTCACCGATTTCGTAGTTCATTCACATTCATTTTCAAGGCATTGAAGACAATTCACTGAATGAAATTCGCTTTTGTTATAAGCTGAACAAAAGTGCTTTCTAAATTTCCACGTTTTAAATGGTCTCAGTAAAGAGAAAACACAAAATAATTGAGCGAATTGAGCCACACTGAAATCGATCAAAACTCAAACTAAATGTTTTGTTTTGTTGTTATTTTATAAAAGAAAGGGGCTTGTGTTCCCACAGCTTTTGTTGTTCTCCCAACCTTTCACGCGTGCTACCATCAGGCTATGGTACATGGAAAAATGTGTTCTATTTCTTAACTCGTAATTATTTGGAACAAGTTTCCATAACATCATGCAAGCTGCACAGTCCTTGTTTAGCCTTTGTTTTTTAACAACGTGAATAATAATAAAAAGGATTCAAAATATAGATGGAAGTTACGGGTACTGTGGGTTTCCATTTATCCAGGTGCATATAGGGTGTAGGATGGTACAGGATGCTGAACCCACCGCTGATTTGTTAGTGTATGTTGCTGTACCCACGTGAACTGGTTGGTTGGCACCGACTGTTCCGGGTTGTAAGCTACCTGTGCGGTCACCTGTCTAGCGTGGTATAGTGTCTCCGTGGGAGTGCCAAGGTGGTCATACGTCAATAGATGAGGTGGCCGCCACTCGTGCACTGGCCGTCCATGGGGCTCTGGCTCTGGCGGTTCCCCGTCTTCTTGCGTTTCCTCATTGTTTTCACTTTCTTGGGATATTGCATCTTCTTCGTCCGATTCTGGATTTTCTGGGTCTTTGTTTCCACTATCAACATCGCCATCCCCAACGGCAATCACTGGCTCGCTAGGGTCATCCTGCATCAGTGGTGTTGGCATTGCTTCCAACTCGCTCGGTTCTAGCCCTCCATACTCCATTTCGAAGTCGGAATCCGATTCTCGGGCCGTATTCAGTTGGCCGTCAATTTCGATACGTGGGGACCAGACAGACCAGACAGACCAGACAGACCAGACAGACCAGACAGACCAGACAGACCAGACAGACCAGACAGACCAGACAGACCAGACAGACCAGACAGACCAGACAGACCAGACAGACCAGACAGACCAGACAGACCAGACAGACCAGACAGACCAGACAGACCAGACAGACCAGACAGACCAGACAGACCAGACAGACCAGACAGACCAGACAGACCAGACAGACCAGACAGACCAGACAGACCAGACAGACCAGACAGACCAGACAGACCAGACAGACCAGACAGACCAGACAGACCAGACAGACCAGACAGACCAGACAGACCAGACAGACCAGACAGACCAGACAGACCAGACAGACCAGACAGACCAGACAGACCAGACAGACCAGACAGACCAGACAGACCAGACAGACCAGACAGACCAGACAGACCAGACAGACCAGACAGACCAGACAGACCAGACAGACCAGACAGACCAGACAGACCAGACAGACCAGACAGACCAGACAGACCAGACAGACCAGACAGACCAGACAGACCAGACAGACCAGACAGACCAGACAGACCAGACAGACCAGACAGACCAGACAGACCAGACAGACCAGACAGACCAGACAGACCAGACAGACCAGACAGACCAGACAGACCAGACAGACCAGACAGACCAGACAGACCAGACAGACCAGACAGACCAGACAGACCAGACAGACCAGACAGACCAGACAGACCAGACAGACCAGACAGACCAGACAGACCAGACAGACCAGACAGACCAGACAGACCAGACAGACCAGACAGACCAGACAGACCAGACAGACCAGACAGACCAGACAGACCAGACAGACAGACAGACAGACAGACAGACTTTATTTATACACGGACAAAACACTCAGTATACATGTAATTAAATAAACTACTACTGGTTTACAGGTTTGCCGTGTGTGAAACTGGTTTAGAAATCACAGTTTTCCAAACCATTCTTGAATTGACGTAAGGTGGTTGTCGAACGTAATTCGCTTGGAAGATTGTTCCAAAGTAACGCCCCACTGTAGCCAAAGGATCTCTTCATATAATTTGTCCGCGGCCTCGGTAAAGCTAGCTTATTATTACTATTTCTAAAATTGTAGGAGGTTTCGCGGGAGGAGAATATATCCTGGATATAGATGGGTGTTTGATTGTTAAGGGCTTTGAACATCAGGACAGCTTTTTGCTTAGCCCTTTGTACATGTACCCTGTCCCAGCCTAGCACACCGAGAACCCGATCAGAGCTAGGTACGGAGTTATTGCTAGTGACGTATGCTTGTGCGAACCTGGTGAAGTGATCGACAACCACCAGTATATTCATAGCCGCCTGAGCTCTTTTCAAGATGGACGAAGTCGATAGAGATGATTTCAAATGGAGATGTTGTTGTAATTGGCTGTAGGGGTGCTCGTGCTGGTTGTTGGGTTTCCTTTGTTTCAGGCATTTCCTGAAAACCCGGTGGGAATCTAAAGTTCGTCGGGTCTGTTTTTATATCTCCACCAATTTTTTGCGCGTTCAAAAATTCATTTGTCGTGCTTGTATCGCTTGCTAAACATGTTAGTTACATTATCAACAGAAAACATGTTTTTTCACCTGTCTGCCTTGATTAGCTTTGCTAATGTGCGTTTTAATTTATGTATTTGAAAATAATCTGAATAATAATAAAGATCGAAGATTGACAAGAACATATGTTATTCTAGCATCGATTTCGCATTCACCCTAGTGCCGCTTGAAAAACAGTCAATGGAGAAGCAGAGCCGTCTCGTAATAATCGACGGGGCTGCGTACGGAGCCAAACGATCATTAAAAAAGTACGTGTATTTTCATTTTTGTCAAGGAATGAACGCAAAGTCCTAAAGGTTATATTAGCTGGCCTACTTGCGCAAACGGCGCTACGCGCACTAAGTGGCCGACACCCATTTCGGTGATACCTACATAGCAAACTGGTCTCTCAGGTGAGCTAACCAGCAACTAATATTGAGTGTTTGTTTTTTATGGAGTCAACTTAGAGACTGATCTAACCATTCTTCAGGTGTACTAATCGCGCAGAAGCCAATGATACAATGTTGCTTTTCGGCCGGGGCCCCTGGGAGGCAGGTCCTGTGTTCCTTACTTCAGTATTGCGTATAAAGGAGGCAGTTTTTGGCGTAATCGATGTAGCGCATGGCAAAAGGCCTCTAGCGCCCTACTCTGGGTTCGCACAGTTTTTCAGCCCACGATAAACTGGATCACATTGCGGGGTTTGCAGTTTGTGTGTGATGTGGCATGAGATAGCTTGGTTACATTGCATCGTTACCACATGGCGCAGCAGGACCTATTCGATCGTTTCCGCTAGATCGTACTTTCAAAACCTTGCGTTCGCACTCTCTGTATAAGCTTCAATACTCACTGACTGGATATATAAGAGGCGATATTAAGCAATTATTGGATGAGGTTTTTGTGATCTCCAGAATAAACAATGTCGAGACAGGTGCAATCAGGAGAGGCCGTGAGGCCGAGCTTGATTCCACTTGGCGAGACATTGTTTATTCTGGAGATCACAAAACCGAATTCAATAATTGTTTTATTATACATTGATTCAGTAAAAATACTTTTCTTTCTGTCAAGCAATTTATTTTACACAAGCGCCTTGTTAAAATAGGGAAAGAGCTCTAGTCCCATGATGCATTGCGCGCGCATCAAGAATCAGCTAGCTGATTCTTGAAGAATCAGCATGCTGATTCTTGAAGACCCTCAAAGTACGTGATTCCCAAAGTAAAGCGCGCGCTCTTAGCCAATCAAAATCGAGATAGTGAGTACAATGTATAATAACAAGATATATACTAGTTTGCACGGCCTTCCGAGTCCGACTCCATGAACCTGCAAGGGAGCTACTTAAGAAAATATTTGTTGATTACGAGTTTGTTGGGATCAGCAGATGATCGTAGCGTCCTAGCGGGTGTATAACGAGCGAGAAGATCCTGGATGTAGTTAGGTGCAGAGTCGTTTAGAGATTTAAAAAGTAAGAAGATTTGTTTTAAAAATTATACGATATTCAGCCAGTGGAGATCTTGGATCGGGGTGATGTGTTCATGCTTTGACACGAGCAGCAGCAATCTGCAGGTTTTGCAGTTTACTTAAGAGTTGTTTTGGGAGACCATAAAGTAGGGCGTTACAATTGTCAATTTTAGAGCAGACAAAAGCATGGACCAGAGTTTTAGTTGTATCATACGACAGATATTTCCTAATCTTCGAAATGTTTCTCAGGTGATAAAAAGCTGACTTAACTATAGAATTGATATGCGCGGACATTGCCATGGTCGTATCAAAAAGTACACCAATGTTTCTTGCTTGTTTTGAGGGGGAGATAGAGTCATCTCCAAGGATGAAAGGGGTAAGTTTAAGAGCTGATCGAAATGTAAAGTGTAGGAGAAGTAATTCCGTTTAATCAGTGTTGAGCTTAAGTTTGTTGATGGACATCCACTTGTGAATGTCCGCCACACATAGCTCCACGCGGCTCTTAGAGTTGTATAACTGTGTATCACCAGCTAAGAGGTGGAAGCTCAACCCTTGTCCGCGTATACTGTCGCCAATAGGCGAGGTGTAGAGCAAGTATAGAAGGGGACCTAACACAGACCCTTGAGGCACTCCACATGTAAGTTTGCATACACTTGAAGAAGTTTCATCCTTTCTTACGAACTGAGATCGGTGCTCGAGATAAGACATGAACCATGCTAACGCAGACCCTTTGAAACCAAAGCGAGAAGAGTCAATTAAGCAAAATCGAATGGTCCACAGTGTCAAACGCTGCAGACATATCAAGTAAAGGAGGACCACAGAACGACTATTATCTATCGATTGAAAGATATCATCTTGCACTCGCACTAAAGCCGTCTCGCAACTATGATGTTCTTAGTATGCAGATTGTAGGCATTCGTGGAGATCATTGGTGCGTACATGATCTAAAACACGTACTGAGGCAACCTTCTCGATTGACTTAGAGAGAAACTGAAGATTAGATACTGGACGAAAGTTTGCGTATATCTCGTGATCTAACTGCAGTTTTTTGAGCAGTCGAGAAAGCACAGCATTCTTCAAAGAACGCAGCAACACACCAGCAGCAAAAGATAGGTTAATAATTTTGGTAATAACCGGCACCAGGTCATCCAAGATGTAAGCCAGTAGAGTGGCCGGGATAGGATCTACGCAGAATGACTTCTTCGCGCTTTTACGAATAAGACCAGAAACCTCACAAACAGTGATTGGAGACAGGTAATCAAGGGCATGACTTAATCGCGGGAGGTCCATTTGTTGAAAACTTAGTACATCATCATCATCATCTGGAAAAGTGGGGAGCTCGATTCGAATAGAATCAATCTTATTCTCAAAGAAACACGAAAATTCTCGGTCAGTTCTTGAACAGAGGAGCTTGATGGAAACTGCACCGCCTTGCGGTGTAATAGACGGTCAGTGGTGTTAAAAATAACTTTTTGATTAGAAGCATTATCTGAGATGATGTTAGAGTAATGATTCATCTTTGCTTCTTTTACCATTGTTCTCACACGCTCACATTGTTCCAGGAACATTTCACGATCAACAGTGAGCTGGGATTTCCTCCAACGCCTCTCCAATCCACGACGGTGATATTTCGCAGCGGCAATTTCATCCGAATACCAGGGAGCAGCAGCATGGGAGTCAACTAGCCGGAACAACTCAGAGTGATACTGCTCACAAAGATCTTCTAAACAGTTAGCTGGTGATGTTATTAACGAAGATGATGCAAGATCACCTCGGAAAGAATCGACATCAACAGAACGCAGTTTTCGAAAAGTTTTCTCGACTCTCACTGCCAGAGGTTTTAGCAAATTAAGATCACATTTGACAAAATAATGGTGAGAGAGGCAGGGGTCGAAAACACTAGTGCCCGCTTCCTTTCTCGTAATAACAAGATCCAAAATGTGATTACTTCTATGTGTAGGAACCGTTACATGTTGCTTTAGATTATGTAAGTCTAGTATATCTAGAAAACGCGCAGCTTGGTAGTCTTTATGAGGCTCGTCCACGTGAAAGTTAAAGTCTCCTAGCAGTAATAGTTTCCCAGAAGTTACAGTTAGATGACCAAGAAACTGATGAAATTCTTCGAAAAACATCGATGGTGTCAAATTAATCTTTTTTGGGGATGAAGGCGCTAAAGAATATAGATTCTAACAGCCTGTACAGGCAAGTGTAACAAAACCTCCATCACTTCAAACGAAGTAAATCTGGATAGCTGCTGTTTGCGAACTTTCAGATCGTTGTTGTAAACAAGTTCCACACCACCGCCTCTCCGGTCTTTTCTGGGCACATGAAGGAAACCAAACCCCTGTGGACAGAGTTCGCCTATAGAGTAGGCCGAGTCCTTTTTAGCCCCACGTTTCGGTTAAAGCCAACAGATCAAGTTTATGATCAACCAGGTAGTCCTTTATAAACAGTGCTTTGTTCATACATCTTGTATTAAATAACCCCATACGAATATGTTCATTACCTTGTTTTTAACGCAGGGAGCAATAGGAATTTTTATAAGGTTATTAAAATTCCTAAACCGTGCAGAATCGGGTTTGGATAATGCCTTAAATTCAATCTCTCAGAAAACCTCACTGGGATGCGTTGTGAATGAGAAGAAACAGCCGGCTTCTTAAGAGAATGAGAGCGGCAAGTATCTGTATTATTGATGGGTCCGGGATTTAGCTTGAATACCAAATCGCCCTCAAACTCCAGCCGAAAAGTAGAGCAAGAGTTAGTAGTAGTAGTTAGTAGTTAATGGGCCTTGAGTACCTCGTTTTTTCCACGTGTGAGGCTTCTGAGTGTAGGGGACATATAAACGCCTGTTTGCCGGCGGTCAAGGCCAGTGCCCAAGACCGAGAAAGAGAGACTGACAGGCCATTCAGGTTGGTAGCCATCGGCCGTTTCCCGCTTGCCTGCACCTGCTCGCATAGTAGGAGCTAGACCCGCACTTAAAACAGCGATCGCAGGTCCCTCTCCCTGCCACTGGCACTCGCTGCATAGGGGCCTAAGCCTGGGCTGTTGCCCCGTCCTCCCGCGGGTTGTCTTTCGAAACTTTGTCCGGAGAGCGGACACTTCGGCGCTTTGAGTGTCGCGAAAAGCTCTGCTTCTTTACTCGGGGATCCCTTACCCTGCTCCCCACCCCCGCTGGTTTCATTATTTTATCAGCCTTTTTTGTGTTTTCGTGACGTGGGGTTTGAATTTCGTTGACCTGTCCCTATCAAGTGATACATATCATGTGGTTGCCAATGAGACCAGCCCGGTTCCAGACCACCGCACCCAAAATTCTATCTTTCGCTAAGTCTTCGAGTTCAATGGACTAAGACCTCTGTCTTATTGCATAGAGAAGACCAATTTTGCAGTGGGCTGCAAAGTAAACAAAACATTTGCGGCAATTGTCAATCATGAAAGCGAATAATACATTCATTTCAACGAGACGGCATTCAGTTTGTAATTAACAACTATCCCCCGAAGGGGAGGTGAATAGCGGTGGATATATACCGAGACGCGAAGCGTCGAGGTATATATCCACCGCTAGGCACCTACCCTGAGGGGGATAGTTGTTTTAGTATATACCAAATCAGTAGAATAAAATACGATAATTAAAAGGTTCAAAACGCAGTATCGCGCGCCAAACGAGCCGCAATTTTGAGAGTTTTTTCAAAACAGTAAATAGTGCTGGATATCTACTAGTCCAGGAACCATTCAGAGCGCGCGAAAATGACTGTTCACTGATTTGGTATATACTAATTTTGCATAATTGTATGCATTCAATTGCATCTCTGAGCATTCATTTTGCGAATAAGGACATTCAACTGAGAAAAACAACATTTAGCTGCATGAATGTTAAAATCACTGTCATTAAACAAAATCTCAAAAACCTGAATCGGTAATCAATAGCACGAATAAAACATTTATTTACAATTAATGCTTATGACCGTTATGAACGCTGTAGTGATTGTCTGTATCGCCATAGGCCCAGAGAATGTATGGACATGTAAATCACGAGCAAAAAAAATATACGATAAAAAAACTGTTCTACAATAATACCTGCAAAATATTTGAGCGAAAGATCCATTCCCGCCGGGAATACAAGCAAATATTTTCGCAGGTCGACTAATCTTCGCACTCAGGTACATTAAGGCATGGGTGTTTTTCAAAAAAATGCGAAAAATACTGAAAAAAATTCTCTAGGGTATACAAAACGTTTTCTGTAGAATGTTTTTCGTTAAGGTTGGTACACCCAGTGAGACGTTTCATTTCATGTATTTGGTTACCATGTCAACGGGTTGCGTGACCTGTAAGAGCGTGACAAAGGCACAATTTTCTTTCAGGTCTCTGCATTCGATGGGGGTCATACCAATGGTTTCCCAATGGGTCTTATTATGACCAGTGTCGGGCGTATATTACCATTCCAACGAGGATGGGTGTCCAAGTTATCCAGATTTTAAGAAAAGGAGAGGTATCATATTACATCATCAAAAATATAGCTATCTAAAAAACATTTCCAGCCATCCTCGTTGGATCAATAATCTACACTATATAACAAACACTATAATGCACTCTGGGAACGATTTCACTGATCCCCATTGAATGCAGAGGCCATTTTCCTAGAAATTAAATTTAAGGTCAGAGGTCATACATTTGTTGCCATAGAGACCAACATTGGTGAAAATGATTGAGAATGACCAAAGGTATCAAAATGTAGATTGCTTGGATCCCTCAGAGGCATTGGTTTAGAGATGGACCACCCCCTTCAGTTTTACGTCCGCCATTTTGGATTGGGCTTCCGCCCAGGCCTTAAGTTACCTGAGCCATGATCTGTAAGTCTTCTTGTCTAGATGACGTCATTTCGGCCGTCATTTCGGCGCGAAAAGTAGACTCGGAGCCGACTCGGAGTACAACAGCGAGGCCCGAGCAACTCCGAGTTGGCCGAAATGACGTCATCTAGACACGAAGACTTACAGATCATGCGAAAATTAGTCGACCCGTGCCTGGCAAAACCACCACCTTTCTTTGCAAGAGAACTTGATTGTTCAACATAAAATAATCGAGAATTCATTGCCAAAACTGACCAACTAGTTGGTTTATACCAAGAGCTTATTAGCTTATTACCAAGAGCCTGCATCTAGCCGTCATGGTTTTGTACACACGCACGGGAGTAGATTATGCTATTTTTAGAACGGCTTTTCGCGCGCAACCAGCGCGCGCACGCTCCAAAACAACCAGATCCGTTGGTAATACGTCAGAAGCGCATGCAAAACAATTGCGAAAATTGAAAACTTTAGAGTCAGAACTCTCGGGCGTTTTGTCTTTTTTTCGCTTATTTTTGTAAATCTGGTAAATCTGCTTAACAACAGTCTTTGGAAAATAATGACCCGTAAAGTCTACTGGTAGAAAACAAGTTTTTCTTGATTTCTGACTGCGGCTTGAAATCACAATCCTCACAACATGGCAAAATCTCGCGGGAAATAATGAACAGCAAGAGGTGTATTAATTTCCATATCTCGAGCATGCGTCATAAACATGCGAAGTGATTTATGGCATTTTAGCCAATGGAGATCCATTTTTTAACGAGTACAAGGAAATGGCCGATGACAGGATTGGAGGGTATAAATGCAGTCGCGTAACGCAGTCGCGTAACTGGAAGGAAATCACTCCATCAATTCTGTTATCAGATTTCAGATTGTACTTCTTGTAGCACAGTTTTGTCGTCACTATCATCATTGCCCCGTTTCTTGTCAGTGTAAAGTTTGTAAGACAAGCCAATCACAGCAACAGCTAAGAGGGGCATCATGACGCTGCTAGCCGTGCCATATTCATCCCAGAACCTGTTAAAAAGAGGAAAAAAAATTGGGTTGCGCAATATTTCTGCACGTTCCGTATTATTAGATAGATCTTATTATAAGATCTATTTAGTTATGTCACGTTTGATAATATCCCGCACGTATGAAAACAGCAGTTTGGAGTCATGCGTTTGGAAGAGTGATTTTCATATTTTGTATATTGGTATATTATATCTCTAGGCTTAGCGCGCGCATTAGTTTTTTAGTTTGTGTGCGTGCGCGCGATTACTCTTGTAATGTTACGTCAGTTTTTGATACTGCTGTTGTGATGTAACGGTTTGGGCCATTCGCCCTGAGCAAGGCTGGTGGAACCAGCCGAAATATAGGTTTAAGAACAACTTTGAACGTGTTGTATTTCTGTGTGATAAATCGGTATATTATATTAGCATATAGTTACCACATTTACATTATATTTAATATATAGATTTAGGCAATGCCTAACAGCGGAATTCCAATCATACACACCCCACGTCTTACTCACAGGGAGCTCACCTTTACAGTTTAAATCAAGAAAATTAATGTTACCATTATATGGCAATGATAGTATTAGCGCGTTCTGATATGCTAACAAGTCGCAGTTCACGACCGACAAAAGATAATCTCCTTGAAATAAAAATGAAAAATAAGATTTTCAGCGAAATCCACAACAAAGAATACTTGACATAGTATTTGTCTCATTGTACTAACTAAATCTAACATGTGACAAAGGAAAATCAAGGCTAGAATATCAGAAATGACCTGTTTACATAAGGCAAAGCAGGGCCAAAAAGTCGACAAGCTTACTCAAAACTATAATTCGAGTTTAGCCGGAGAAAAAGAAACCTTGAGGGAGCCAACTAAAGCAGTCAGAATTTCTCATCAGGAATGCAATAAACTTGGAAGCTAAAAATATAAATAGCATAAGAAGCAATTTCAAGCATTGTGCTTACCGTTAACTGATAGTGAAGTCGTTTCTTTCCTCCGAAAGTCTCCGTCGTGTTGAGTTGAATTCATTCTTACTTGGCAAGCTTTTGCACAAAGCCAATTTTCCTAAATATATTATTCGGCTAAAACCATTGCAATTTTCTGTTATTGTCAATCCTGTTCAATCCAGTTCTGGCTCCCTGTTCGTAGATCTCATATGAGTATGAAAGAAACTGTTGCCTTGTTTTTCTTCAGAAGAATGCCGAAGTTTTGCTTCGCCGCGGGCCGGGTATTCTGCAATCTAGCCTTTGAATCTTTTGCAACTCCCTCATAGTTTCTCCAAAATGACTAAACAACATTATGAAATATCGGCGAAGGAATCGAATCCGAAGTATTTTGACAATCAATCGAGAATTCTTTTGAGAAAATTTGGCGTGGTTCGCACCCACGAGTTTGTCTCAGTTTGACTGAGTGAGCCGACGCGGGCGCGTGTTTTGTGAGTTTTTTCGGCGGGAAAATGAAGGAGCGACTTCCGGTCCGTGTCCTCTGCCAAGCACCGCGTCAAAGCACCGCGGCGCTGTGCTGGAGGACAAAATGACGTGCGCGCTCATTGATCCAAGACGGACTGTGATTGGCTGTGTACACGGGTCGCCACTAACGCAAGTGCGCATGCATAAATAAGAGCCCGCGATGTTTTCGTAAGTCGCTGAACGTATCGTTTTGGCTTGGATGGGTTGCTTTCTCATGTGACGTTGAATGATACGTATGGCGCTCTACTCCGTGCCTTCGGCACGGGGAGTTCCGCTATTATATAACATATTTTTTTGGAAATCAATTACATTTGCCTGATCTCTTCAGTTTCTGCGCTTTGAATATTTAAATCACTTGATCAATCAAGTGTAGCGTAATGACGAAGCAAGTCTTTGGTCAAATCACCATATATTCAAAACAACATGGGCAAAGTTTTAGCTAAGGAAAATACTGCGTTTTGGAGATACGCGCCTCCAAAGTTTTGGTTTTGGACTAGATTTCGCGGCAAAAATGCACCAAACAAAGTCGAATTGCTAACTAATCACGTTTTACTGACAGTTACAGCACCTCTTGCAGAATCGTTGGCTGGTACTCATATTACAAACAGATCAGATCTCAAAAACGAGTTTGCAACAATTTAACCTTTTATACTGCTCATCACTTGTTTATTATCTGGCAAGTTTACTCGGATCGGAGACTAAGTTAGCAGGAAGTTATTGTAAACGAAAACCACCATACCACCGTTGTCCATTAATTTCTCTTACCACAAGATTTCTCGCGAAACAGAGCACGTTACTTTTAACGAAAAATTCCTCGACGTGTGCGGTTTAGGATTTGACCGCTGCTATTTTGGGTACACAGGTTCAGTTATATTTTCATGTATCAAGGTAACGACGTATTACAAAGGATTGAGCAAAACAACGCGGAAGTTAATAAAAAATAGTACGATTATAGTAGCATGTTTGCTTTGGGACTACTGTCAAAGTATACATCTGGAACTACACATGAGATACGAGGCTCAAACTTGTCAGAATGCAAAGAGAAATACTTTGAGCACATGATACCAACCAGTGTAATTATTTCTCAAATGACCCCGTTTTAGCCTCCTGGAAAATAAATGCACTGATGGTACTCACCCGCAATCACTAGTCACATCGGTGCGGTCATGAACAACCCGGTATAACGCATTACACGCCTTGGAATTAGGATGGCCCACACAAAGGAGGTGCTGTACATCTCTGAAATAATAGTACGAAAGATAAATGAGAAATTTATTAAAAAAATCCGAAATGTAAGGCGCTTGCCTCTCAGCTCTGTACGCCGGGTTCGATTCCCAGCTGGAGCAGTGAGGGATTTTTCTCTGTTGTTTCGGCCTTGTGTTTATTGTTTGCTGAAGTGATTTATCCTCCTGTGTTTCACGTATGTACGTATTTCGGATGAGACAATACACCAAGGTCCTGTCTCTCAATAAACTACACCAAAGCCGATCACGGAGGAAGGGAGGAAGCAGTAGCAGTAGCAGTTAATTTTTATAGCGCTTTTCTGTTAGTAGTAGTAGTTAATTTTTGTAGCAGTTAATTTTTATAGCGCTTTTCTGTTAGTAGTAGTAGTTAATTTTTGTAGCAGTTAATTTTTATAGCGCTTTTCTGTTAGTACTAGTAGTTATTTTTTGTAGCGCTTTTCTGTTACGGAAAGCGCTTTACAATAGTTTTATATATAAAAAGAACATGTATAGTATCTAAATAGTTAAAAGATTAAATATATAAGAGTCTACAATAATTGTACCTTAAAAGATAAAAACATATATAAAATATTTAAAATATTTAAAATAGTAATGAAACAATAATGCAATAACTCCAATCATGATTGTGAACTGCACATAATTAATAAGAGGGAAATTTTGATACACAATGTTAGGCACATTTAAAAGCTTCACGACCCAATTTCTCCAAACTCAGGTATAGGTGGGCGCATCGTGACGTCATGACATGTCACGAAATCTCCAACTTTTGATACAGGCATCCAAGTTAAATTCAATCCATATCACGGAAAAGATCACATTGACAGAAAACCAATTTTGAGCAATAAAAGCAAAAATAAAACGGTTTTATAAAAACGTAAATATAATACTAATATCTTTGATTAATAAGCTAGCTAAAATCTAAACCTTCCATTCGAAGAGTGCATCGGCAATAAGCAATAATCACAAGTTTTAGGGCGATCCGTCAAAAGGGGCCGAAGTTATAGATATTTCTAGTTTTGGGGGGCAGTATTTCCCCAGTCAATTCCAGCGGTGACCACCCCCCCCCCCCCCCCCCCCGGGACACCGTGGGCATTTGCGCACCACTGCCTTCCCTGGGGTGGGGAATTTTGAAAATTTTGCTGGCCCCAGGGTCGGGAATTGTTTTTCCCCGGGGGAGGGGGGTGGGGAATTTTGGTTTTCTCATCTCAAGCGCGTCGGGTTTTGCGAAATACAACACCAGTTACAATAACTATCGTTTGGCAGTTACAAAGTCCCAGTTACAGAAAATAACGCCACATAAAATATAATGCAGAGCATGGCCCGTATACACCACGTTTGGGGAAGAGACATTTGCACATTTCGCAGTTAACGTCTCCCATAGAGAAGAAACAGATTTCGCAATTTCGTCTCAGTGGAAAAACATAAAAAATGAATTGACACTATAAAAAAAGTTCCAATTTCGCATAACATAACTGTGAAATAGTTGCTCTGCAAATAGAATAAAGGTAAAATTTCGCATTGAGAGATTCCGGAGACAATTTGCAGAAATGGCTACAACGGCGAATGGCCTAGGAATGTCTACCGATATTGTACTAATACGTTAGTTTCACTTCTTTATTTATATTTTGTCTCATTTTCAGTGAAATGAGAACTCGTCCAAAGACAAGAAAACTAAAGTATATTTACTGAAACGAATTATAAATGCTCGGACAGTATAAATGTAGTTGAAGTTTTTGTTGTGAAGCTTTGTCACGCAGAGTCGATGGAATCTTACCGTCTTTTTCTCGTCCCGGGGGTGGGGCATTTTTCCGCTTTTTGTGTTCCCCGCCGTGGGGTATTTTGCATTTTTGCTAGCCCGGGGGCGGGGAATTTTCAGTTTTATGTTTTAGAAATGACCAAAATCCCGGGGGTTGCCCGGGGGGGCATGGTCAGCGCTGGAATTGACTGATACATAACCGATCGGTCTCAAACTTGGCAGTTCTACTAATTTCAGCACGCTCTTTCCACTGCTTGTGGCAAATTTGACTTAGCCACTGCTTGTGGCTAAGTCGTTGATAAAATTTTCGAATTTATAATTCCACCGAAATGCGCCAACCTATTGTTTTGATGGAAGGTACTCCATGATGGGATACCAGGGATTATAGTTAAGTAAATATGGTATCGAGCATATTGCTTCTGTTAGCTTATTTAATCGGGTGACAGATGAATTTGTTAGCTGCGCCAACTGTTGTCAAATACGTAGGCCTTTTGTCATGAACGAGTTTTGTAGCAGCAAAGAAAATAAAGTTCGGATTAAACTAGAAATACATGACATATAGGGCCCTCACGACTTGGTCTAAGTTACTGGTGTAGCCAATTCCTTCTGGTTTTAAATAATAAAGCTAAGCATTGCTTTTATAACACAGGCAACGGATTTTCGCATGGATGAAAAAGCGAGCGAACACGGTAAAATCTTAAATTTGCACTCTCAAATATAAACTATCAAAAAAAAAACGTCAATGAAAATCCAATGATATTTGAATTAGTTTTTCAAGCGTCTTGGAATAAAACCAACAGCACTAAAACACATTTTATTTATGAACCTTTCGAAAATAAGCTACAGAAATGCCAAATTTCCGTCAAAATAACTTACAAAATTTTTTAGATACCTCTTATGTTTGGCAATTTAGTCCGTTCATATTCAATGCTGGCAATTTCCATCGAGATTCCTGAAAATATCAAATCTTCCTCATCCTTAATGTTTTTCGAGCCCATTATACCCCGCATTTACTCTCTAATCAGACTTAGGCCAGTTTTAGACGTCGAACATGGTCGGTTCTAGATGTCAATTTCCCACTCTTTAGTTAGAGCTATTTTCTCGAGCTCATTAGCATTAGGAACGGCACTATATACCTTGCCAACGCCGCGCTACTGCCGTGCTAAATTATAATTTTGAATCCTTCCAGCGCTCCTAAAATCAGGGCTGAGATGTTCTCCACTCGCCAGGCAGGCTATGTTAACCTCATAAAATTACTCGCATCGAAATCACTTGTTTTTACTGGCTAATAAACCCAGCCAATTGAGCGCGAGAGATTAAAGTTCGACGTTTAAACGGGCCTTAGCAATCTAGTTTATTATTCACCAAGCTTTTATTTTATTGTCTTCCTCTTCTCTTTCTTAATTCAACTTAGTATATTAACAAACCGTTACTACAATTGCACACTATTTAAAACCTTGAATTAATATATAATATATAAATACTCTAAAACCCCATTTATTTCTGACGAGTCGTGGTGGCCAACTCGGAAGCTTGTGCTACTTTGGCGCCACCACGCATAATTCCATAATGATTTTTTTTTTATTTCGTAATCTGATTTCTCCTTTTTTATTTATTTATTTGTACTTTAAAACAATGTAATTAATTAATGTAACGAGTGTGCAAAAAAGTTGAATTGAATTGATTTGAGATTTGAATTGAATGCAGACGGCCGGCTTTTCACAATGTTGTTTTTGACAGACAGCACTTTGTTGTTTTTGACACTAATACAGCCAAGCGCATTCTTTCACTCGGCACATGCACTACCGCATGTAACCTTTTGTACACTAAAATCATAGGGTTGCGAGATTGTGGAATTTGGCTACATCTACAAGCTCGGAAGACTTCATAGTTGTATAAAAGTTTGGTTTAACAGTACTAGTTTGGAGACCATCCTCTCTTGATCTTTATAAGTCTTTGTAGTGCCGTAATCTTTCGAGCATGCGCGCCTTGTAGAACGTGTTGCAATATGATGTTTTAGTCATGCGCAGTTGTGACGAAACTATTTTTAAGGAAAGCCTGTAACCATTTCTATAATTAATGTGAATGTGCTAGAACAGGAGACAAACGGCTCGTTCTGTAGGTACCGGAGCTGACCGGAGCACAGTATACGTAATTCAATAGAGACAATGGACCCGAGACAAAGGTCTCCAAGTAACACAAAGAACGAAGCTAACACAGAAGTAGTCTCCGGTACCTACAGAAAGACCCAAACAAACTTATGTCACGTGAAAACCATAACGTTTTGGCTCATTCTTATTTCGGAAATACTTGTATTTCTTTGACAGTTTATCGAAATGCTTATTGGCTGATAATTAAATCATGATATCACAATCCTGAGATATTGGTTGGGGTCATCATTTCGGGTTTCCTATTTGGAAAGGGTTGATTTCTTTTACAACTTCTCAGTTTATAGTTAGTCATGGGGCAGAATGAGTGGACATTCCGATATGCAAATTTATGCAAAAGCTAGTGAATCACTCTACGTCACGGTCTGCGCGCGCGAAATTCAACCGAAATACAAAGGAAATGGCCAAAAGCGGCTCTGTCTACTCACAGTAAAACTCATTTTTGAAAATATACTTCACTTACACACAAAATGTAGCGGCGGGTTTCGATAAGTGAAACATTACTTTAGACAAGCATACATTTTGTTTGTCTAAACAACTCAAATTGGGCCTGTAAATGGCATTTGGGGTGTTTTGAGAGTCATTTTGTGGGGGAAATGGTCGTGTTAAAACTTAGAATGGCTTTTCTGCTAAACTTTCTATAGACTTCAAAAAAAGTAGCAGCGGAAAAGGCTCTATTTTGACCTTTATTCACTAATTATAGTTAAAAAATATGATTGATATTTATATCCCGCCTGTACGGGGAGTTTGTTTTTCAGTAATGAGCTAAATTCCCCAATTTATATTCATTCCGACGTAAAGTCGTATGCATATCGAGGTACCCGAGTTGATCTCTTTCTATTCTCCCAAGGGAAAGCCTGCTTTTTAAGCTCCAACTAACAACTATCCCCCGAAGGGGAGGTGAATGGTGGTGGATATATACCGTGACGCGAAGCGTCGAGGTATATATCCACCACTAGGCACCGACCCTGAGGGGTATAGTTGTTTTAGTATATACCAAATCAGTAGAATAAAATACGGTTTTAAAAGATTGAAGACGCAGTATCGCGCGCGAAAAGAGCCGCCATTTTGAGAGTTTTCTCGAAACAGTAAATAGTGTTTGATATCTACTATTTTAGGAACCAATCAGAGCACGCGAAAATGACCATTCACTGATTTGGTATATACTAATATCAAATATTAACTGGTCTTCGCGTTAGTAGGTTCTTCGTGTTAGTAGTAGAAGTAGTACAAATTTATTTACACCGTGTAGTCCTATCAGCAAAGCTGGTTTACATAGAAGCTGCGCTGCACTTTATGTACATAAAACAATTATGATAGTAATAAAAAATAATGTATCATCACAAAACGGAGTTATATAGAATAATATATATCTCCTGCGCTAAGTGTGGTTTAGTCAACCTGAAGTCTGTGAGGTCGCTCGATGCTAGTATCTTTTCCAGAAGTCGATGAGAAGCACTATCATTTTCAATTGTTTCAATAAAATTAATTTAATTTGAATTCTGGTGTAATCAGATTTGACGTAGGTATGTAATAAAATAATTTTTCCGTGCTGTAGTACTGTAAATTCGTGCTTTTTAACTTCTCAGTCCTAGTGCCCATGGTCAATCGAACCAGAAGACACAACGACGAGCAAAAACTCACATAGTTTTAGCAGCTTTCAGCGTGAAGAAACCCAGTGTTTCACTGAGCCACCTTCTTTGACCTCAAACTGTCCCTGTGTGAGATTTGAAACTCAAAGACCATATTTTCCTTACAGTTAAATTACGGCATTTCTTAATCCATAATGGCGGCCATGGGCCAGAGCAGCTTGAAGAAAAAGATTCTGATCACGTGACTGACGAGAGCCAGTCGCAGCCTCTGGGAAGCCTAAATCGGGACATTAACGAAAAAAAAAAGAAAAACGCTACCGAATGTAATACTCCTGCCGCCTGCAGGAGGTAATAAAGCAGATAGAGGAAATGTATGTAGTTTCAGTCTGAAGTTGTATAACGAGTTGCTATTACGCAAGTCCTCGTGTAGTTTATTCCAAACATAAGCCCCCTTACGAAAATGCGTTTTTTTCCCATAATTAGCTTTTGGTAAAGGCACATTGAACTTAGTATGTGGAATCACCAGTTTATTGATATATTCACTAAACATTCAGGGCTAAATTGGCACGAATTTAAACATTTCGATGACAAGCAGTTCTCCAGTTTCATCAAATCAGTGTTTTAGAAACCTAGACCAAAAAAAATTGCTTCCGCCAATGAATTACATGAATCATTTTGTCACTACAGTGCATGCCTGTAATACTCGAAATACAAAGCTATTTCGTACACTATTAAAAGAGGTCTCAAGGTAAGTAACCTATTTTATTTAAAGGAACAAAATTTCACTAGCATAAAATCCTCCAAAAACAGCATCTAATATTATATTTTTGACTCTTAAATAGCATATAAATCTCTTCGCATTACGAACATAACAAATGGTGTATTGCTTTCTATTGTCATATACAATTGTTGTTGGTCCATGTAAGTTTTTAAATTGTAGTATATTATATATTTTAAATAAATTGTAAGTAGTATTGTAAAGCGCTCCGGATCTTTAGGAAGCGAGCGCTATATAAGATTTTATTATTATTATTATTATTATTGGTTTTATATTATTGGTATAGATGCATGCTAAACTTTTCTATGATATTTGAAATGTTTATAGATTGAGCTCACTTATTTGTCAATGCGTTCTCTTTACCGGGTCTATCTTACAAGCTCTGCTTTCATTAGTCTTTAATCGCTTGCACTACTGATTGTAAATTTAAATGAACAAATGTAAGCAATTTCATTTTATTGCTAGCTGATACTATAATAGAATTATGTCCCTCGAAATTTTTAATCGGTCACTCTCTATTAAGCGGCCACTTTTTAAAATCCCCAAAAATATTGTCATGCAGATACTGTATTTAGTACCTCTATTCAGCGGCCTACCATTATTAAGCGGCCGCGGCCACTATTTTTCCGTCCAAAATTCTATTATTGCCTCTATAAAGCGGCCACGATGTCCTAATAGATGATTGGTAATTATACCATTTTGGTGACAGAAAATGTTATAACAATTGAAGTCTTCTTAAATCCGTCTCAAACATCCTATGGCGATTCTTTGAGAAGCACTTTTAAAGTAGCCTGAATTTCAGCCGTCTTTTCTTCCTACACTCCGAACGTTGCGGGAGAAAAAACGACTGAACGCCGACTTCCAAAAACGTGCCCAGGAGTTGCGTGATTCTCAAGATCTTGAGAATGGATGGTGATTGTTCAGTCTTTTTAATGAGCTATATTTATGCATATTTTCAGCGACAAGAGAACTGCACTCAAAGGCAGAGACATGGCAGCCCACAGAACGGCTAAAATTTATCCAGAAAAATATACCTCAGCCCGGTAAGAATATTATGTGCCTGTTATGAAAGGTCAAGCGATCTTAGAAACACATAGCATACAGAAAATTGGATTTATTCGAGGCTCGTGAATTCATCGCGAACTAACGATTTCACAATTCGATAATTCATTAGTTCATTATCCGACTCCCCAGACACAAAACTTCCTTAAAATGCTTTCCAAAACAGCATCCCAACCTTTTTAGATAATTATTTCATCATTTTGAAGCACCAAGAGCTGCATAGTAGGAACAGAAGCTGGCTATATTTATCTGACGGCGCGGCGGCTGACGGGTTTTCCCGGATTCGCATGACTAAAATGTTTTCTTGCCAAAATGCATCCCGCCGACTCTGATTTCGAGGAAGAAATCGCTATAACATTACAGGCTCCAGATTCGCTTGTTATTGATTGTCAGTTGAATAACAATTTTAAGACAACTAGAATGAAATTTTAGTGTGTTTGGAGGTGAAAGTATCGACATGCACGTTTACCGATCTCAACGACGAGTTTTCGGCCTGCAAAATCGTGGAGAAAATGATATTCTGCCGCTTGTTATGTAGTTCCCTAAGATCGCTTGGCCTTTCGTAGCAGACACATAATATTCTTACCGGGCTGAGGTATATTTTTCTGGATAAATTTTAGCCGTTCTGTGGGCTGCCATGTCTCTGCCTTTGAGTCTCTTGTCGCTGAAAATTATGCATAAATATAGCTCATTAAAAAGACTGACCAATCGCCATCCATTCTCAAGATCTTGAGAATCACGCAACTCCTGGGCACGTTTTTGGAAGTCGGCGTTCAGTCGTTTTTTCTCCCGCAACGTTCGGAGTGTAGGAAGAAAAGACGGCTGAAATTCAGGCTACTTTTAAAGTAGTTTCAGCGGAAACGTTTGTTGCACTACCTTATTAAGCAGCCAACCTGGCTCTGTCCCGAGGGACAGTGTATGGCATCTGAATGATAGTCCAGTCAATCTTTGTAGTTCCGAAAGAAACTAAGTCATGAAGTAATCAACAAAAGGGACAGTTTTGAAACACAATGTTAGGCACATTTAGAAGCTACATCACACAAATTCTCCAAACTCCGGGGTTCATAGTTAAGTAAATATAGCCTCGAGCATTCTGCACCTTTTACCCAACGACCTAGAAATTCGTTTAATTTAATCGGGTAGGTGACCAACGTTTGACATTGTACGTTATAGTACAATCTATGGTAGTTAAGGTACGGGTGGCAGTTGAGTTTGTTTGATGGGCCATATATTTAAAGTTGTAACTTGAGAAAGTTCACATCTCACTCTGTTCACATCTAGACCCATTGTTATTAATGAGTTTTGTGGTAGCAATATCTTTTCTGTGTATTCACCCGCATGAAAGGTACCACAGCCGCTATGCCTCAGTGATGGAGTAAAAATCCTGAATGATTGATTTCTGCTCAGATTTGCAATTAAACCTTCTACCGCTGCAAACATATCTAGGCCAGGAATTAAAATAAAGTTAGGATTAAACAAGAAAAATGTTCACTTTACATAAATAAAGTGCATATGTCAACCACTTAGAATTCAGTAGATAATAGTATGACCCAACTTCATGAAATCCTAAATTTAGCAGATTTCAGTTCACCATTGTCAGTAATTCTTTACTGAGTTACCATTTTTTACACTTTGCTTTTCTAATGCCGAACATTCTCCTTATTCCTCTGAAGGCCTTTGCGCAAGCCCTTGTCACCTCTCTTAGAAATTGGACGAGAAGCCTTGTGCTTCATTACTTGAAGCCATGAAACAACAAAAGCCTTGGCACGTAAATTAACATATTTTACAACTACTTGCCTGAGGAGAAAAGCACTTACTTTCTCAGGCAAAGAACTACTTATATCTGACCAGGCAGAAGAAACTAGCTTATTGGCCAGAATTTTATTTACAATGGTCATCTTAATATTACCCCCATCATATGACTTGTGGAACTCAACTGTAAAAAAAGAGCGAACAATGTTTTCTACTCTGCGAATGAAAATATAAAATTGCTCATTTACTATGAACAGACCGCCGCGGTTTACTTCCTCTGTCCACTTTGCTGTATAGTCTAGAAATGAGGGGCTTCTGGCAGTAGTGTGTGTCCTGGAACTACTCCATTTGCTCACAACAGACAATATGGCCTCCTTTCTACCTGACTTCTCTTTCTCAAACTTTCTTCGTATGCTGACTGGAATGTATCCTGCCACATATCTAAGGGCATTCTCTTCTTGTCTAAATGTAATTTTTCAGGAACTGTTGGGGTTGAGTTCTTTGTAAACTGTTCTCTAGCACTAATCAAGTTACGGAATGTCCGATCAATTACGAACTGCAGCAGTAAGGGTTCACCAGCAGCAATACCACATGACTCCAACAATGTTTGCCATTCTGTTTTCAATGCTTTGCTGCCCTTGAGATTGTGAAGTGCATTCAGACTTGATTCTCTAGCACTTGACAGCACTCTATCCTTGTCACCTGCTGTTATACATTCCCAAACATTATTCACAATGGAAGTTGCAAAATCTGCAACACAGCTTTCTGCTGTTCTCTCTAGAATCTTGGCAGCTGCCTCACTGGCTTTATTTCCCCTCGATGCAGTTTTAAGTTTCACATTAACTGCTGGAAACACTTTCGTTTCTCCAAGACTTTTCTTATACATTTCCATTGCTGGTGCTGGTGCTCTTGGTAGTGAGGATCTCAAACCTAAAAGTAATGCAAATCCAGAGTTCAAGGATAACACAAATAATTTTTAACAGAACAGGTATTGCAATGAAAAGTCCTTGATCATATCCAAATATTCTTGATATCACCAAGCAAGAAGAGTTTGACTAACCGACTTAGAGTGTAATAAAAACATAGTGGGATCATTTTATGTAGGCAGAACAGCAAGTATAATGGTTTCAAATTATTTGAAATCACTCGACAATTAAACGTTAGGAATGTGGAATCTCTCATAATCAAAAAGAACTCGGGAACGATTGCAATGTTATTGAGAATTTTATCCCCGTAATCATCTTATAGAAGTAGAGTAAACTAAATGTTCGAAAGGATTAAGATATAAGAACCAAGGAAAAGTATTAAGCCTAAAATCTGCCAAAGATACAGCAATGTAATGAGTTATTACTAACCTGAGATGCTTGAGTTCTTTGCCGACCGCCGATTGCTTTCCTTTGGCAACATGTCAGAATCTGACCATTAAAATATTTTATAAGATTTTGTAAACGTAAAACATAACAATTTGGGCGTTTATTCAGCAATATAGTTGCGAAATACTGAAAAACTTACCTTCGACTCCATGTTTTTGTCGCTTATGTCTCGTCAGCCACCCTTTGCTGTTGTATTTTCGGCTGCAGATCTCGCATCTAAAGCCCGATTCTTCTCTCTCTGCTTCGCTATCGGACTCTAGTTCGAAATCTTCAGTTTCGCCAGAGGAAAAGTCGCTCGCTTCATCGTCAAATTCGTTGAATTCAAAGTTTTCAAGGTCTGAATCAACTAAGTCGTCCGCCATGTTGAAAGCAAAAGTGTTTCTGAGCGTGCGCAAACTGATACGTTTCTATGGATACCGTATGATAATGAGATAAGATCACTCAAGTGTGCCGGATAACATAAACGAATTGTCACCCGACCGTACGGAACACTGATGCGTGAAATTCCTAATTTGCATAACAGTTGCATCTCCTTCTCACATAAAACCTCCTTGGATTAAATTACAAAATGAGTAATTAAATCTATTTAGGGGTCTTTTTAGTTCAAACATTGTCATAAATATGTCTTTTAGCCACTCAAAAATGACTATAACAAAAGAAAAACACAATAATCTTATTGCTCCAAATATATAATATATAGATCTAGGCCCTACAAAAAGCAGAACTCCACGTCAAGCTTACATCACGTGACTGGGTTTATGCATTCCCCTTCATCAAAACAATTAAATGTTGTACTTGTTCGTTGTCTTACCACCTTGCCTTCATGAGATGTTATTTTTCTCGAGTTACACCAACGCCATTAAATGATAACGTCATCGATGACGTCACCACCTGACTGGGAATGCTGTTGCATTGCCGGACGGACGGATGGCGTACGTTGTAGCCTTTATCCAAAAAGAAAGAAAATAAATATATCTCACGATGGGAACCACCTATGGCAAACAAACGTGGATATATTCACCTTGGGGGTGATAACTTTTTAACGCCTTATTCGTTTGGTCTAGCGGCCCTTGGCGTATGGTGCTCCGCTTGCGCGGGCCTTCGGTGTTGGAGCTCCGCTAAAATGAGTATTCGCCCGCATATAAGGACCACAGCCATCATGCCTCTGTGATGGAGGAAACAATCCTGAATGATTACAATCTGGTCAGGTTTACAATTAAACCTTAAATATGCCTTTCAGAGACTTAAACAGATGTCTTTATTCGTCTAATAAATTACATAAAAGACGTTTCGTCTAATAAATTACAATAACAATAACATTATTAGGCTTTATTTAACTAGGGTAAACTAAATTACAGTAGTTAAAAATATTGAGAACTATGTGGCCCTCAAACTTCGATAAAAGAAAAACAACAAAATATTTATAAGAAAGGTAATTGAAAAATAAAAAAAATTATAGCTATATACAATTTAAAAATATTTATTGATAATAAAACGTTATAAGAAAGAACCAAAGGGGCTGCCACTTCCAATTCTTCCTGGCAGTTCTATTGCGAAATTTTAATTGGCGAGCTAGCTAAATCTGTCGATCTCAGTGGAAAGAGCATCCCTTCATTAGTAAAAAGGCCAAGCGTTGGGACGATATATTCAAAACATGTGTAAATAGCTTAGTAAATAAAGACGCCTAATTGGAGTTTTTCTCGGCTATCTTGAGAGAGAAAAAACGAAAATCTGATCCAGCGATAACATCTGTGCAAAGCCAAATAACTGAAACTTCCATTCCTCGTCAAATTTTTCCTTAAAATATTTTTTTTACGCACGTTTGGGGGCAATCAAAACGGTAAAAAATAGAGAGGATTGTATGGCGATGGATCGGAATTAACCCGATTTGTACCCAGGACCGCGCGCCACACTAAACTCCATTAGGCTTATTCCCGAACGACCCGGCGCGAAGCGCTGAACGCAGTGAGGGTTTCTAATTGGGTGCCGCGGGATACCTGTGTACGCGCGAAGCGCGCGAAAAAGTGTCGCGTGTGTGCAGGCATGAATGACGTAATGCTGTAGAGCGGTGAGCGGGTCGTTTTCCTCGCATTTTTCTCCTTCTCGCATTTCTCTCATTGGTAAAATTTTCGGAAACCGATTTTTTACCGAATACGTGCTCGAGCTTTATTCGTAACAACGACGTATTTAAACTAATCGAAAAGATTTCGGAAATTCTGCATGAGACTCACAGTTCAAATTGCGAACTTTATTATGAAGCACTTTTAACTTACTTCACTGCGAAAATAATAACCAATTGCTTCTTCCTTGCTGGAATGACAATGTTGAGTAACATGGAACGAAAAGAAGTTGTTGTATGCGGCGATGGCAATTGTTTTTATCGGGCAGTTTCTTGGTGGAACAATAAAAGTCAGAGAAACCACCTTGGCGTACGTTCTCTGACAAACCAGGTAGTGGCTTCATTTCCAGATAGATTTGAAGCCTACCTTTTTAATTTTTTGTCAATAGAGTCTCATCTTATTAAGAGCAAATCGTCAGGAACATGGGCAGAGACAGTCGACATTGTTGCTTGTGCAACAGCTTTTCAACGAGACATTTTCGTGTTTTCCATGAATCAAAGAAATGGAACCGTTTCCCGCCGATAATGAAATTGAATGTTTCGTCCCCACTCATACAACCGAAATCATGACAGTGCCCAATAACTCTTGTGTTGCATGATTTAAACCCTTCTACTGCCCATTTTAATCTTCTTGTACCTGTTGGGACCTGCTGCGAAATTGGAATCCCGGTGAATCAGGTGCAAGTTCATAATCAGAAAATGTCTTATGCTTCAGCTCTCAAAACTAATTTGCACAATGCTACAACCTCAACGTCTTCGACTTCGGTATCTTTTGGAGCTGATGCAGCTACACGTACATCTAACTGTTCGACTGCTGGAACTCTTTATGCAAATAATCCTGCAACTACAAAGCCCTCTCCAATCTGGCAAATCTAAGCATTCTGGAATTAATGCTCATAATGCAAATCAATCTAAATGTAAGCAATCTGGCATTAATACAACCACACAGTCTTGCTGCAATAAAACTCCTGCTACCTCAACTGATAAACCTGGACCTAAAAAGACATGAAACTGACACAGAAAGGGAGATAAAACTTAAAAAACGAAGGCAAATATCAGCTAAAACAGTATACTCTTTCTAATGATGAAACATCTAAAAATATAAGAAAACACAAAACTGGCTTATGAAAATAACAAGAAAAAATTAAAGAAGCAAATAGGGTCAGCTATCACAAAAAAAGAGATGAGATTCTGGCAAAAAAACGAAAAAATATCAGGAGAAAAAAAAAACAAAGATAACACCCCATACAATAAGCAATCTGAGAAAAACAAAAAAAACAAGGAATGACAAAACTAATGTTGCAGATAAGGAATCTGTTCTCCAGTCTTATGATAACATTCCTCCAGAAGCAATTTCAACCAATAAGAAAGAGAATGAAGATTTGTTCTTGGCTAATGATGACAAAAGTATTAGAGGTGCAGCTGATGTACCATTGACAAGGCAAAACTACCTACATGAAAATGGGTGGGAGGAAAATACACAGCATTTACATTTGCAACAGTGGTGCACTGATGAAATGAATGCATTTCATAATAAGCAGCAACAGCTCCAACATCAACATTGCAATGTCTGCAAAGAGGCATGGCCAATTAAAAGGCAAACAACAGGGTGTTATACGTGCACACGTTGTAGGCGTGATAAGAGAAATCCCAAACTTTATTCAACTCAAAACAACATGGACCCTGGTATTGTCCCTCCTGAGCTTACAGGGTTAACTCAAGTTGAGGAAATGCTAATAGCAAGGGCGTGTCCTATCATGTTAGTTTATAGAAAACAGGCGGTCAGACAGGCTACAAAGGCCATGTTCTAAATCTTTCCCAAGATGTCCAGGGTTTCCTGGACAAATTACCATGTAGTGTATCTGACTTGCCGGTGCTAATTGTTCGAAGAAAAGGTTCTGAAAATACTTACAAGGATTGTAGAGTTAGGAGAGAAAGGGTGTTGGCTGCACTGACCTGGCTTAAATTCCAGAACCCCTTCTATAATGACATTGAAATAGACCAGCATGCTTTAAATCAATTACCTGTCGATGGAGTACCTGACCAACTCCTCTCGATTACTGTTAAGAATTGTTCGAACAATCAACCAAAAGTTATACCTAATCATGACCTGCAACCAGAGAAGGAAGAAGACCAAACAGATAGCCCTACTACTTCCTTTATACCCCACCGTATTAACCTGAAAACAGAACAAGAAGCTATTCAAGCGGAAATTTATCATGTTAATGTATTGGAGTGGCCTAGTGTGACCCGGGTGAACGAAAGATTAATGGAACTGAATCAAACTGAAAGCCAGAACAACAGAAGCACGAGTGTGTTTATTACAAATCATAATAAATCATGTTCAAACACTGTCTTTGTGGCTTTCCACAAGCCAGCCTTGCACACAGTACATTGCGTTGTGTTTATAGTAGTGCTTTCAAGGAAAATGACTACAGATAACAGGTAAATAAAGCGACAAATGATGCAGGGTTTCCACATACCTGAAAGCCAGAACAACAGAAGCACGAGTGTGAATTCCCATGCTCCTGCTGTCCCACAAACCCCTGCGGCCGCAAGCTATGACGTACGCACGTCACGCGCGTCACATTATCTGAAGCGTGACAACCGGCTACACTCTCCCCCGCTAGGAGAGATGTCTACCACGACATCTAACAAACAATAACATAGTGATGATATATCCGACTATCTAAGTATAACGTCTGACTAATGTTTAAGTGTACTTAATTTAATCCATGCTGCCTCCGTAGAGTAGCGAATAGCTGTCGTCCTTCTGTCAACTTCAACTCGTAGCTTGGTGATCCACGCACATATTGATTACAGACGTAATCCCGCAGATGTGCTGGAACGTGTCGTTGTCGCCTAGGCCGCCCCGTATGCAGCTCTAGTGACGACTGGACTTCATCCTGTGACAGTCTGCAACTCCACTGTCTTCTTCCGTTTCCATTGGTCTTTGTTTCAAAACACCAACGCTCTCATCTCCTACCTTGTCACTTGTGCTTGTGTGCGTATGATGTTCTTCTGGTACAAGTTGACTATCCATATGTTCCTCGTCATGAGTCTGGGCGCCTTCAGCATTATCAATCACCAAAGCATCTGACGCTGCTTCGAGTAGATTCTCCTCTCCCGATGACGAAAACATACACTGGCGCAACAAATTACGATGTACTGTCAACTTCTCACTTCCTCCTTCCTTGCGAATAATGTATACTGGACTATCATCGATCTTTGTCTCTACAACATAAGGACCTTTCCACCTGTCTGCCAGTTTGTGCTTACCCTTTATTCCGGTGGCCACTTTAAGCACTCTGTCTCCCGGTACAAAGTCTGCTCCTTTCGCTTTGCGATTGTACTGTTTCTCCTGTTGGGCCTTGGCTTTGCTTGAAGCCTCTGCTGCCACTTTGTAGCTAGACTCGAGTCGCTCACGAAGATCATTGATGTACTCACAGTATTCTCTCTCGTCGTCAGGCTCATCCACTTCAACACCGAAAGCCAGATCGACTGGGAGACGGGGGTAACGCCCAAACATAAGAAAATGTGGTGAATAACCGGTGGAAGCATGAATCGTAGCGTTGTATGCATAGGTCATGGTTTCTAAGTGTTCTTTCCAATCAAGTTTCTTATCAGGATCGAAGGTGCCTAGCATGTTCATTAAAGTGGAATTAAAGCGCTCAGTGGTCCCATTACCCTGGGGGTGATATGGCGTTGTGCGGCTCTTATCCATACCCGCAAGGATGCAAAGTTCTTTCAACAAGTCACTTTCGAAATTCCTTCCTTGGTCACTATGGATACGCTTAGGAATTCCATAAACACACATGTAACGCTTCCAAAGTACTTTAGCGACTGTTTTTGCCTTTTGATCTTTTGTAGCAAACGCCTGTGCCAATCTTGTGAAATGATCAGTAACGATAAGTACATTCTCATAACCTCCTTTTGATCTCTCGAGAGAAAGAAAATCTATGCACACGAGTTCCAGTAGCTCTGAGGTATGAATGCTTTGTAAAGGCGCTCGTTCTGTTGCTAGAGGCTTGCGTAATCCGCAACGCTTACAACATTCACAAAATTTCTGGATGTCACCTTGCATTCGTGGCCAATAAAAACGTTCGCGAGTTAATTCTGCAGTACGTTCAATGCCTGGGTGACTCAAGTTATGAATACTGTTTAGCGCATCATGCCTTAAGCTTTCTGGCAGAACAATTTGCTGTATCATACCTTTCTTTTCTAGCTGACGCTCCCGTACCGGTATTCCTTCTACAATCTTGAGGCGGGACCATTGTCTGAGAAGCAGTTTGGAATTTGGCATCATCTCGCAACGCTCTTCTTGGGTGGGTTTTGTGCCACGCGCAACAAACCTCATCACTTCCGCAATCACTTGATCTTCTTCCTGGAGAGTTTAAAGTTCTGGGGTGCTCAATGTGGGTAGTGCTTCATGTCCTTGCACGATATGGCTCTGATTTGTAGCTTTCGAGACATGGGATTGCATTGCATCATCAAAGGTGACCTTGATATCATCACGAGGCATTCTTGAAAGTGCATCCGCATTTGCATTGCTCTTACCAGCTCTATATATTATGTGAAAGTTGTACGACGACAGTTCTGCAACCCACCTCTGACGACAGGCATCAAGCTTGGCAGTGGTCATTACATAACACAGTGGATTGTTATCCGTCATCACAGTAAACTCTGAAGCATGTAGGTAATCCTTGAACTTCTCCGTGACCGCCCATTTCAAAGCGAGAAACTCAAGTTTATGTGCGGGATACCTGCTCTCTGCTTCAGTTACTCGTCGGCTTGCATAAGCCACTACTCTTTCCTTCCCATCTTGCATCTGTGTAAGGACAGCACCAAGTCCTGTCATACTAGCATCTGTCTGCAGGACAAATGGTCGAGAAAAGTCAGCATAACATAACACTGGGGCACTTACTAGTTTGTCTTTCAGCGCCAGAAATGCAGTGTTACATTCTTCAGACCATATGAATGGCGGTTGGTGTTGCTCACTCCTTTTTGTTTTACTCTTTCTCTTCTTCCCGGTGACTCCTTCAGAAACGAGCTTGTGAAGAGGCTTTGCAATATTGGAGTAGCCCTTGATGTACCGTCTGTAGTATCCGACAAACCCAAAAACTGTGATAGTTCGCTCCTGGTACTCGGTTGCCGCCATTCTTTCACCTTCTCCACCTTCTCGGGATCTGTTGCTACGCCATCACTGGACACCACGTGACCAAGGTACTTGACTTCATCCTTAAAAAGATGGCACTTCTTTGGTTTAAGCTTCAGACCGTGTGATCTAAGTCTGTCAAACACAAGCTGCAACCGTTCGAGATGCTCCTCGAATGTTCTGGAAAAAACTATGATATCATCAAGATATATCAAGACTTTCTCAAAGTTCATGTCTCCTAGAACAGTTAGCATTAGCCTCTGAAAGGTCGCTGGCGCGTTTACCAATCCCATTGGCATACGATTACATTCATAAAGTCCTATGGGTGTCACAAACGCAGTCTTATGTTGATCCGTCTCATCTACTTCGATTTGGTAGTAACCACTCGTAAGGTCAAGTGTAGTGAAAAATTTCGCCCCCCCCCCCCCCCAAGCGCGTCTAGGGATTCGTCTACTCGCGGCATGGGAAAAGAGTCTTTAATGATCTTAGAGTTAAGAATTCTGTAGTCAATACACAGCCTCATTGTACCATCTTTCTTCCTAACAATTACTACAGGGGAAGCGTATGGACTTGTGCTCCCTGTTCTTCCATACCTTTCAAAGTATCCTTTAGCTCTCTATATTCTGTGGGGCGCACTCGCCTGTGGGGTATCTTGAAGGGTGTCTCATCAACAAGGGGAATTGTGTGCTTTATTGTACTGGTTTGACCGTAGTCATCAGCATTCCGTGAGAACACGTCTGCGTTTCTGTTCAGCAACTCCTGCACTTCCCTCATCTGCTCTTCATCTAACTCCTCCCTGTTGACGTTCAACTCCAACAAATGGTCAGTACATTGACTACTATTTACATTAACACTTGGAGAAAATATATAATAATAATAATAATAATGTTTGTTTATTGATCCTCTCATAGCTTATAGCCAAATTACAGGATTTCCATGAATATTATATATAGAATTCGAACAATAAATAGATAAATATACATAGATAATAGGCAGTAGGTAAATAAGATAAATATAGATAAATATAATTATCAAGCTCAGGTAGCTTGCATACTTGTTGGTAGCAAAATCGCCGAACCTATTTGTCTTGCATACTTTAATGCGGCTGCACTGGTCTTTCCTTGGTCTTAATTGGTAGGACGACCTGTTTGCAGGGTTTCAATACGGTCGAGTACTAATTTATAAACTGGGTTCTGTGGGGTCAGACCAGATATGAATTTAATGCAGGCTGTTGTTCTCCGCTCCCTAAGGCTAGCTAAATTGGCTCTGCCTAAGGCCTCGC
Organism: Scolanthus callimorphus; assembly: GCA_033964015.1. Lineage (NCBI taxonomy): Eukaryota > Metazoa > Cnidaria > Anthozoa > Actiniaria > Edwardsiidae > Scolanthus > Scolanthus callimorphus. Next base: position 11,664,443 of record CM066923.1, on the reverse strand, counting down.
TGTAACTCACGCCTGGGAAGATAATTGCAAGAGCACGCTTCTGAATTCTCTCCAATGAATCGGAGAAGTACAGCGGTAAGTTGGCATAAACAACGCTAGCGTACTCGAGCGTCGAGCGGACAAGGGAACAGTAGACCATAACGATGTCTTCGACGGGAACACCACAGCGCTTTAGTTGCCTTATTGCATAAAGTCGCCGATTGGCTTTTTTCACCATAGAGTCGCAGTGCACCTCCCATGTCAAGTCTTGTGTGATAAAAACTCCGAGGAACTTAAACGACTTGACTTCCTCTAGAATGGAGCCACCGGTGGCAATTGGGGGGCACTGGTAACTATTATAGTGCAAAAAGTCAACCGCCAGCACTTTGCATTTTGCTGGATTTAGGCGCATGTTATTGCTAGACGCGAATGACTGGACCTGTGAGATGATAGACGGCAAAACTGACGGCGCGTTCCTAGGAATGATTTCTATAGCTGTAAGGTCATCTACAAACTTTGCGCGCGGGAGCCAACATTGTAGGAGGTCATTGACCATAACTGCAAATAATAGCGGAGCTCCTTAGCGGCCGAAGGCCGCAGAGCGGAGCACCATACCTAAGAAAGAGCGTCCCAACGATGGCAAATGATATCAGGCGGGAATGGGCGCAAAGGGATACGACTGAATTTTGAACGTCGAGCGCGCGTGTGTGCTTCCTGAAGCCTGACGTCACAGGCGTGATATCCACAGGGTACCCAAAGTATCACAGGCGGGAACGGGCGCAAAGGGATAAATACGACTGAATTTTGAACGTCGAGCGAGCGTGTGTGCTTCCTGAAGCCTGACGTCACAGGCGTGACGTCACAACATGCGCCGCCGGTCGAGTGACGTTTTTTTTTTTAGACGGGGGGAGGGTGATTTGTCGGGGTGGCGCCGCCGGTCGAGTGACGGGGGGAGGGAGGGGTGAGTTGTCGTGGCCGGGGGGGATAGGAGGTTGCTCAATATTGGTGAATTATTCTCGAGCAATCTGCTTGAAAATATATCGAGAGTCTTTTGATCGAAACCATTCTTCCAAGCGACTGCAGAACTGTTCTACTGAAAAGTATGTTTACAAAAAGCCAGGGACTACGAGTGTCTGAAGGAATTTCCTGTTATCTGACAAGAAGGCTTAAACTTTTCAGCACAAATCCTGCTATGGGCATGGGCCAGGGACTACGAGCGTCTGAAGAAATTTCCTGTTCTGACAAGAAGGCTTAAACTTTTTAGCGCAAATCCTGCTATTGCGGCAGAGATTGTTTATTCGCCCTTTCTTTCACAAAACAGTGGAATTTATAATGGTACAGAATTTTGTCGAAAGGTAAAAGTAACTGCGAGACGCTACATTTGTACATTACGGCAGTAGCGTGAGTCAAGAAGGTCATACTTTGAGAATTAATTTGTTTGGAGAGTCATGGCGGCAAGTCGTTAAAACAATTCGATTCGTGGATCAAAGTCACTGCTGGATAAGAGCACTGTTTATAGGGAGATGGCAGGACATTCACAAGTTCCGAACAGATTTACATTCAGGTTATTCCTACACGGGGGAAAAGCTACTCAGGATGAAGGTAAAATTCCTAAAATTCGCTGTTTCTTTTTTCGAGCATGTCGACTTTTCTTGAATCTGAGTGATAGGTCGCGAGCCTAGTACAACTCAACGTGTTTAGCTTATATGCGACCCTAACTAAAGATCTCTAGAATTCTATTATTAGTCCTTTAAGAACGACTTAGTCGTGTTTTCTAACAACGAAGGCTAATTAAGCCTTCTCAGCTTTTTGCAAACGAGATATAAAAACACTCCCAAAATCGACACAAGGAAAATCTAAGGCAAAAGTGCTGCAACCGGAAACTGGTTAATGGTATTGGAGTCTTGGTGATCACCTTAGTACCTTGGACTTCCAAGCGGCAAGATATTGACTAATGGTACTGAAAAATTATTTTCTAGCAAAAAAATATGGTATTACAGTAAATTTAATTCTGTTGAATTGGCTCTAAACACTTGACTTTCAACATACATGGACTGTGTAATTTACTACCAAATGGCAGTGCCAGTAGTAACAATAGGAAAACAAATGAATTAATGTATTTAGTATAGTACATGTTGTTTGCTAGAATTTCATTCACTATTTACAAAGTCATTGTGATTAGTAGAAGTATGCTCAAGCTCAGAAATTCTGGATGCATGGGGAGGGAGGGTGGGGGGGGGGATGGTCAAAACCTAGTGCCGCCTGTGGTGGGGGTACATATATTTTCTGGAATTGCCCATGATGGGTTATCAGGCAGTGTATCCATGGGGATTGAAAATTTTGTATTTTTCCCTCTTGGTCTATATGGCATACTTTGTGTCTAAAATTTTTGTGCCTTTGGACAATTCCAGAAAATATATGTACCCCGGGGATGGCCAGCATTTGGAAATTCTGAATGAGAGGGGGGTTTTCAAGCTCGGAATTCTGCCTGCATGGGTTTTTTTTAAAGCTGGAGCTATTGTAGGTTAACCTCTCAGGAATTCTATATGCATGGAGGTGGGGGTAAGCCATTTTGGAAATTCTGGATGCATGGGGAGGGAGGGCCGGGGGATGGTCAAAACCTAGTGCCGCCTGTGGTGGGGGTACATATATTTTCTGGAATTGCCCATGATGGGTTATCAGGCAGTGTATCCATGGGGATTGAAAATTTTGTATTTTTCCCTCTTGGTCCATGGCATACTTTGTGTCTAAAAAATTCCAGAAAATATATGTACCCCGGGGATGGCCAGCATTTGGAAATTCTGAATGAGAGGGGGGTTTTCAAGCTCGGAATTCTGCCTGCATGTTTTTTTTTTTGAAGCTGGAAGCTAATGTAGGTTAACCTCTCAGGAATTCTATATGCATTGGGGTGGGGGTAAGCCATTTTGGAAATTCTGGATGCATGGGGAGGGAGGGCGGGGGGGGGGGGATGGTCAAAACCTAGTGCCGCCTGTGGTGGGGTACGTATATTTTCTGGAATTGCCCATGATGGGTTATCAGGCAGTGTATCCATGGGGATTGAAAATTTTGTATTTTTCCCTCTTTTTCCATATGGCATACTTTGTGTCTAAAAATTTTTGTGCCTTTGGACAATTCCAGAAAATAAATGTACCCCGGGGATGGCCAGCATTTGGAAATTCTGAATGGGATGGGGGTTTTCAAGCTCGGAATTCTGCCTGCATGGGGGTTTTTTGAAGCTGGAAGCTATTGTAGGTTAACCTCTCAGGAATTCTATATGCATGGGGGTGGGGGTAAGCCATTTTGGAAATTCTGGATGCATGGGGAGGGGGGGGGGGGGGGGATGGTCAAAACCTAGTGCCGCCCGTGGTGGGGGTACATATATTTTCTGGAATTGCCCATGATGGGTTATCAGGCAGTGTATAATCCATGGGGATTGAAAATTTTGTATTTTTCCCTCTTGGTCCTATAATGGTTTCCATTGTGCTTCTGATAAAGAATTATCCAACTTCACTATTGCTTGGCTTGGATCTATTGTTCAAACTAGCATCTAAATAACACAGTATAGAGCCCCTTGATGGAAATCCGCTGACTCAATATGGTGTAGCCGGCCCATAGTGCAGTGACTACCCATGGAGGGGACTCAGAGCGATGGGCACAGAAAGAAGTACGTTAGAGAATGTTGGAAAGGTTTCCATTTCTCTTTGATAATTTTTAACTTAAGAACACACATTGAGAATTGCAAAGTTACTCAAGTAGTAAAATCTTACATATTCCATGCTTGCCAAAATGGTATACTTCAGTCTAAATTTACCCCTATGTGTTTATCAGGCAAACCCTAGACTTGCTCAAAGTCAACCTCTCATAGGATACAAGCAAGCAAAATTTGAAGGACTTTGAGGAAGTCTAGGCATAACCCATGGGGATTGAAAAATGTGTCTTTTCATTGTCAGTGGTATATTGGTTTCCATTTGTGTTTGACATAATTTTCAATGCTTTAGATAACAATTTTACCGTCTTCACTATTGCTTGACTTGTATCTGTAGTACAAACTAGCATCTAAGGCTACATTCCATTTATATGGGGTGGGGGGGGGAGGGGGTGGTGGGCAGGTGAAATTCTTAGGGGATACACACATCTTTCCGACGAATGAGGAGGATGCAACTAATTTGTTCTAAGTTCTGTTACATTTCCAGTCATATTGTAAAATTGAAATGTCAACAATTTTTCTTGGGAAGAATGCCCCCACAACCCCATTGAAGAATAATATAATTCCTACATGGTTAGAGCCTCCAATTGTAATCGGGTGATTCAAACAGGCCTGACAACTTAGTACCAACTGGGGGGGGGGGGGGGGGGGTTCAAAGCTGTAAGCTAGTTTAACCTCTCAGGCATTCTATGCATTCTATATGCATGGGGGTAACACATTCTGTATGCATGGGGGTAACACATTTTGGAAATACTGGATGCACGGGGGTCAACAACTAGTGTTGCCCATCCCCAGGGCACATATATTTTCTGGAAATACCCATTATTAATATCACTGGGATTGGTGATTGGGAGCTCCGCTTTTAGGCAGTGCCTAAATCTATATATTATGGGACCTAACCGGGTTCCTTGTGATATGCCTCCGTTTAAGTGGAGTGATGATGAAACTGAGGATCCTATGCTGACTACCTGCGTTCTACCCTCCAGAAAAGACGCTATCCACCTGAGCAGGCAAGGGTGGATGTCTAAGCTACTTAGCTTCCGTAACAGGATGTGGTGATCTATTAAGTCAAATCCTTTTCTAAAGTCAGCAAAGAACCATCTAACCCATACACCACCTCGATCTAGAGCTTCGAGTGTCAAGTGGAGAAGGTAGATGATGGCGTGTTGTGTCGATCTCCCGGCCACCGCAAACTTCCGCAGGTCAAGATGACTCACAATACCTGGGAGGGATCGGGAAAGAGTGAATCTTTCCATTGTCTTTGCGATGTGACAAGTGAGAGAGATCGGTCTGATGTCAGTGTCGATACCTCTTGGGGGATTCTGTTTAGGAAGGGGCGTACTGTAGCTGACTTTAACATGCTCGGGAGATACCCTTCCTTCAGCGACGTGTTATACAATTCAGCTACTACGGGTGACAGTTCGAAGGCAAACATTTTTAAGATAGGGCTGGGACCCCATCTGGGCCAGACGCTTTGTTTGTGAGCATTCCGCGAAGAGCCCTATACGCCTCATGAGGAGACACCAGGAGGTTGTCTGGGACATCAGTAACAACAATAGCTGCGACGTCGTCGGCGAGCAGAGGGCTAAAACTGGACGTCAGACCAGCGAAAAACTCGTTGATTTTTGAGCAGAGGGTGTCGACACCATCAATCGCGGTGCCGTCAATCAGCTGTTTATATACCATTCCTCTTGACTTGCTGACTGCCCAGAGAGGTTCTTGACTTCCCTCCACCACCTTCTCGAGTTTGTGTTCTTAAGCTTTCTCACTTTCGTCTCATAGAAGGAGCGCTTGCACGTGCGAATGGCACTGGTCACCTTGCTGCGCCACGCTTTGAATACATCAGAGCTGCTGCCGAACTTTGCAAGAATTCTCTGTCTTTTTGCAATCCAAGACTTGATCTTATTATTCATCCACGGTTTGTCAGATGGGTGGGAACGAACAGTCTTGATAGGGCAAAACCTATCAAGTGCGCCAGCGATAGTACGGTGGAATATGTCGATCTTTTCTTGACAACAGCGGGCGCTGAATAGGTTTGACCAATCGTGGGTGGTTATCCATCGGCCAAACTCCCTCAGTCTACTTGGCCGAGTGTCGCGCCTAATAGAGGACAGCTTGCGAGGCTTCGGGCTATTGCGTTGTAGCGGCGTTACCATGACTGTATAATGATCGCTTCTACCAATTTTTGGTAACTGGACAGGGTTTGATAAAAGGCGTGGTCTATTCGTCAAACACCAGTCTAGAGTGCCTGTATCTCGAGTCAGCACTTTTACAGTTTGCGTGAGACCGCACATACGTTTTACCCTGGCTGCCGAGAAATTGGTTGTTGTTGGGTTGAAATCGCCGGAGATGTAAATCAGGAACTCGGGGTGCTTGGAGAGATACTGGTCAATAGTGCCTTGGATGTGATTATATAAAATCTCATTGTCCTCACTGGTCGCGACGGGAGGGTGGTATACAACACCTATCAGCACACAAGACGTAGAACGAGGCAGACGGGTTGGTCTAGCGAGCACCCAGAGGGTCTCGGTAAGACAATCGTTCCCAAGTTCGGCTTCCGAAAGACGTTTACACCTGATGTCGCTCCGTACGTAGAGAGCAAGCCCCCCACCGCGGCGATTGGGACGATCTTTACGAAACAGGATACACCCGTGCATAGAGACCGCCGAGTCAGGAGTGTCGTCCGAGAGCCAGGTCTCAGTTATGCTAATGACATCGGCTGCATTCTGTCTTACGACACAGTCGAGTTCGTCGATTTTCGGGGCCAGGGAACGAACATTACACAGCAGAAGTGATGGGATGGAGGCCGGGATGGAGTGATGGCCTAAATGCACTGGCGGTGGGGGCGAATTAGGTGCAGCAGAGGCCGTAGATGGAGACAGAACAGGAGCTGTGGCATCTCGTCCGTTATATATACATCGGCTAGCTTGGTGTGTCTCTTGATATAAAGTGGTCTGTCTGTGGGATTTGTTACACGTACTTTTACCTGTTGACTTGATACTACAACAACAGTGTTCGCTACCAGTAGCTGATCAGGTCCATTGAAAATAGATGACCTCTCTAGCATGCCTATGTATGGAACATCCCCAGGAGGCCTAGGTATTAAAACAGGAACGTCTACCTCTCCGCCATTGGGAGGTATCAACATTGGTCTCCGTCTTTGTACCTGCTCACCCCCACAAATCCGGAGGTTCCCCCATACACATTCTGGTTGTACTGTTGGAATGCTGTAAACCAAGCCCCTGAACTGTCGGTGTAATTTTCCCCCCTGTCTTGTAAAACATCCCGCTGAACGGCTCTTATAACCGCTGTCCCCACCAGTAACGGAGTTTCCCGTCGATAATCTGTCACCGGAACTACAAAAGCCTGTACACCTTTGTAAAGTCTACCGAGTAAAACAACATCAAGGTTGACCTTGCCATCATATGACATCACATTCCCTGAGGAATCTTGAAATACAATGTCACTATTCTCCCTGACCTGGCTGCTCAGGAGGGGGTGTTGCTGTACAAAGTCCTCAGTAATTGTGGTCACCGCAGACCCGCTATCGACCAGGCTACGACATAAAGTGCCATTTACTAAAATGTATGCTTCATTGGGAGGGCCTGTTTCCTGTTGATGTTCAACCGGGCTTCCTGTGGGTTGGCCCGTAGGGTGCCCCTCCCCTACGGGCGGTGGGGGTTTAAATCATCCCTGCTCCTTACTTCATCACCACCCTGGACTGCAATAACACTATGCTGGGAGGGGTCTGGTCTACCCATGGTACCCTGGCTTACATCCTGGGGATTACTTCGTAGCAATTTACAGCTATATGTCCAAGTTTATTACATCGATAACACCGGAGGGGGCGGTCTCTGACTTCCCTCCCATTGCGCCTGGGGGTCTGGGATGAGGGTGTGACTGGGAAACCTTTATCTGTGCACTTTAGCTCATTCCTGAGGGTGTTAATTTCTCCAGAAAACTTTTTTTTCCAGGTTTGTGACATTCATTTGAATATCTGCTAGCACCTTCATTATCTCCTCATAGTTATGATAGCGCCCCTGTGCCCCACCTGAACGAGTACCCTGGGTTTGGGGACTGGACATGACTTGGGAAGTAGTTGGGGTTGTAACTACTGGGCCCCCTTTCTCTTTGTATCATATGACAATTTCAATAATTCATCCTGGATTTGCTCAAAAGATACATCCATGGCTATGAGAGGGCGAATTTGCATGATCACCCGCTCATCCTTCAGTCCCGCTATCAAGACATCAGTCAACATCTTTTCTCTATTGGGATACCTAGCCCCATAATTGCCCTCTCTCTCTGCAATGCCCAAAAGTTCTGCGAGTTCAATTGCATACTCCTCGGGGTCTCGGTATCTTTCTGCGCCCGACAATAAAATACTTGAAGGGGATCCCTTCCTTGATACTCAATACCACCACACATGACTTGTAATCTCTGCAAAACTTCCTTGTAAGTTTTGTTCTTCCCGACCTCCCCTCTAAACACTTTGGCGGCTTGCCCTGACACATATCTCTCGATCAGTTCTAAAGCCTTTTTATCATCATGATCTAATTTACAAAGTCTGACTAAATAATCCACTTCTCGCACCCAGTCGTTTACACTAACCTTACTCTCTCTTCCAGAGTAGGTCTGCACTTGTTTTATCTGATGAGAAGTCTGAACATTCCCAGTCGTGCTCAACGAAGGGGCTGCTGAACGAGTGAACTCGATAGCTTCAAATCTTCGCTTAAATTTCTCGTTTTCTTCTCTCAACCGAGCGTTTTCTTCCATTACAGAAAAAGCAAAACTTGTCCCAACGCCGTCTAAATCCTCTCCTGACTCTTGCTTGATTTCCAAGTATCCTGGTCACGGCACCAGATGTGACCCGGGTGAACGAAAGATTAATGGAACTGAATCAAACTGAAAGCCAGAACAACAGAAGCACGAGTGTGTTTATTACAAATCATAATAAATCATGTTCAAACACTGTCTTTGTGGCTTTCCACAAGCCAGCCTTGCACACAGTACATTGTGTTGTGTTTATAGTAGTGCTTTCAAGGAAAATGACTACAGATAACAGGTAAATAAAGCGACAAATGATGCAGGGTTTCCACATACCTGAAAGCCAGAACAACAGAAGCACGAGTGTGAATTCCCATGCTCCTGCTGTCCCACAAACCCCTGCGGCCGCAAGCTATGACGTACGCACGTCACGCGCGTCACATTATCTGAAGCGTGACAACCGGCTACACTAGCATTGATGATAAGGCACTAAATGAGTTCAAAACAGAGGGTCTGGCAACTATGGCCTTTCCAACACTCTTTCCTTATGGTACTGGTGATTCAACTGTGACAACAAGAATTCACAAAATTTCTCTGACTGATGCATTTAGTTTGCAGAGCTTTCAGATAATGGCCACTACACATGGAGATTTGCTTCCCACCCTAGATTTCCATACTGGGCTTTAAACATGAAACAAAGGCATGAGCTTCTTTCCCAATCAAACATTTATCTTAAACAAAATCCCCAAGATGCAAATCTAACCATGGAACAATTGCAAGAAATGGTAGGCCAAATGGATGCGGTGCAGCTTATGAATCGTGTACAGCGGTATGCAGCCAAAGTTCAGGGGACTAAAAAATACTGGTACCAAAGACACCAGGAGCTAAGAGCTCTTATTGAGCAAAAAGGAGCCCCAACCTTTTTCTGGACCGTCAGTGCTGCAGATAACCACTGGCCTGAATTGCACTGCCTTCTTTCTGCTAATTCTGACCCATCAAATTCAGAAAAGTTCCAGGCAGTGATTAACAATCCACATACAGTAAACTGGTTCTTTACTAACAGGCTTGATGATTTCATTCGGCATATGCTTGAGGGCTGTTTAGATGTTGAATGGTTTTGGTATCGGTACGAATGGCAATCCCGTGGTAGCATTCACGCCCATGGATGTGCCAAACTCAAGCATGATCCAGGTCTATGTGATTTAGTGCAGAGAGCTGAACGAGGGTGGCATGCAGTAAATATATCTGTTTTGAATGAAAATATGGAACACTTAAATGAGCTCATTAGAGATGGTCAACAAGCCAAAGAAAGAGTAATTAAATATGCAAACTTTTGTGACCACTATTAATAACGAACTGCCAACAGAACAATGGAAGATTCCACAGCCACACCCATGTTCCATTTCAAGCCATGCAATTCAAGATCAGGATCAGGATTACCAGGATTTAGTTAACACAGTAGATAGACATACAAGGTGCAGTGCAGCCTACTGTTTGAAACAGAAAAATCCGAATATGGATGCAGAATGTCGTTTTGGGTATCCAAAAGAATGCCAAGAGCAGACCGATCTCTCTTTTGACGTTTTACCAAATGAGCAAATGAAATCAACTTTGACCACTAAAAGAAATGACAACAGAATAAACTCTCACAATATGGTTATGCTTCAAAACTGGAGAGCTAATGTGGATCTGCAAATCATCACTGATGCAGAAGCATGTGCTAGATATATGGCCAAGTATGCAGCAAATGCAGAACCACGTTCAAAGCAAGCAACAGATATTCTCAAAAACTCTGTTGAACATCTCCGCAATGATGACCAGGCATCATCTGCCATTAAGCGCTCAATAATTCAGGTGATAGAGATTTCTCTTCACAAGAAACAGCACACATGCTCCTTAGCACTCATCTTTACTCCTGCACATTCCAGTTTGTTAAAGTTTCACTAGACACCAGTAGGCAAGTAAGTTTGAAAGAAGAGAAACTTGATCATGTCTTGAAAGACTCTATCCTTGATGACTATGCAAAACGAGCACACCATGAACAAACATTTCCTGGTATTTCACAACTCAATTTAGTTTGAACTGCGCAATATTAAAGGTGCTGTTAAAAACGATCAAGACCTGTCATTTTGAGAACATTTCCAAAATTTTCAGATAATCCAGAAGGACCACATTATGGAATGTACTGCAAATGTGAATGCTTAAGTTTAAGCTATGGGTTGACAGCCCCACTAATGCATGGGATAATCATGAAGAAAGTGATGAAGCTTTTATCCAGGCCTATCAGGATTTCTTGGAAACTGACTTTGCTCGTAATAATTTGAACAACATCAAACATGAGTTAGATGCTACACAATCTCTTATTGCACAAGAGCCAAAAGAAGAAGATCAAGAGCAAGATGACTCCATCAGAGATATGATGTCAACCAAAACAGTGACAATGAGCAACATGTAGATTGGGGTGCAGCAAGTGAAAATATGCCACAGGAACTAATTAAATAATCTTCTAAATGGATTATAAACATGAAAAAAACAAACTCAGGGCCAGCAACAAAACTTGGAACTTGCTCAAGAGCCGGTGGATTTAAGGACGGTGACGCCTAATGGGAAGGTATTTTTCGCACTAAATAATTATGCAGTGTTGAGAGATCAAGTAAAGGGCTACTTATTTCCCGAAAAAAAATTAGGGGTAACCAGGCTTGTTTTTACAATAATCGATGATGAATGTTGCAAAAAGTGCTGACTCAGCATTTAAAAAAAAAATGCGTAAAAAGTATTTGTCAGTAATATTGGTTCGGAATTAGCATCAAATTTAAAGAAATAGCAATATAACCATTGGAACTTTGTTTTCATGTAAAACAGGAGAAGTTTGGGTAGATTACTGTGATTTAGGGAGTAATTTGAGAAATAATATTCAGAAAAACGGACAAACCTATTCAGCTTATGTATAATCTATACAAGCTTCAAAACATTTTCGCACTCTAGAAAACTGCGTGTACGTCGAGAAGGCTTGTAGCTATTGTATGGAGCAATAAAAAACAGGGTTAACCACGCGTTTTAACGCGATATATCCTGTTTTCAACGGGAAGAGGGCCGGATGATTTTGTGCTAGGCGCATATTTCCCCATGCAGTCAGACTCATCCAATATGGCGGACCACGAGGAGTTCAGGGATGCCGTCGTAGAGATTTCGGGGTGAAAGGAGCCTTATTTTACCACTCTGTTCTGTAAGGAGTAAAAACAAAGACTGTAGAAATATTGTACTGTCATATGCTTTAATTCGAATTGGTTTTTGGGGCTGATATAATGTGTTTGGAACTTTACGTGGCGGTAGAACAGGAACGCTCGCACTGAGCTCGACTTGCTGGCATGGCAAAAGGAGAATCGATCGGTAACCAGCAAAATTTAGAAAGGCTCACCACTTTGCCCCTACCATTGGAATCCTGTGAAAGCTCCGCCTCCCAGGGCAAAAATTTAAGTCAAAGCCCCGTGTCCTAAAATCTTTAGTGGTCCTTATGAAATACATCCTCACACTGGGAAAATAAAACCAAGGAACTGATGATCATGATCATGAGTCAAAATTCTCTTCCCTGAGTACATGCCACCTAAGAGGGTTCTAGGGCTTGAAAATGACTGGTGCAAAAGTGGTTCTCCTTTCTCATGATTATTATGTAATCAATCTAGATTCTGTGGTTTTCATCCTTTTACCTGCTGTAGCATATCAATATGAAAGGCAAAAAATTTACTAAAACTGGTACTTCCAAAATAAGAAATCTATCTATATATATATTATACATGGAAATGAAATGAAACTTTTTCATTGGGTTCCGTGTGCCATCCCACAATAACTTTTCTGACAAATGTGAAGCTCCAAGCGAGTTTTCTTATGGCAGATACTTCTGATAGATTTCAGAAATACGTCATGTCATCATGTGCTGTCTTTATTTTCTAGATAGGAAACAAGACTACCCAAGATTTTCTTGGAGGATGTTACTCTGCATTGACCTTTGCTGCCATGCTGTTTTGCTCCAAGCACACTACGCAGACCATCATAGCCACCTCTATTGAAGATCATGTGGACGTGCTGCAAGTTCAATCCTGAGCCTGCAATTTTGGTTGCCATTGATTTGTTCAAGACTTTATCTGCAACCAAGTTCCTGAAGGTGGAAAATTGGAAGCTATCCTCTGGTGTTGATCAAGTGATTGGCATACAAAATCAACTGAGAAGCTGTGAGCAGCTAAGATGGAGTTGTTCAGATTGTGGTGCATTACCAGATTGTGGTACATTACCTGAGGGACTTCACATCTTCTAATGCATTGTGTGCCTCATATGGCTGATTAAGACAGTCTTTGACTAAGTCTTCTTGCTTGTATGACTGACGCCCCGCCAAGTATTTCTTGAACAGCGGAAGAGTGTCAATGAAACCTACTAATGTCGATGACAGTCTTTCAAGTAGCTTACATGCCATTAGAGCCTTAACAAGGATCCTCGAATCAAAAATTTTACCATTGTGTGCGACTAGAATAACTGGGCTCTCTAGTGACTCCAAGAATTCAATGAACTTGATCAGACCTTCTGATAGTGATACAGCATTTACAGGCACACCTTTGTACAATAATTTACCAGCTACTGTGGTCAGTTTGTTTGCTTTTGATGCCTTAACAGAAATACCATGTGAAGGGAGGGTGTATTTGTCAAATATGTTATCATCTTTGGAGCACTGTGCTGCAGATATCTGACAGATTTCAGCTTTGTCTAAGCCTGCAAAACAAAACAAAAAACCATCATGAGTACCACTACCTATTAGACCTTTTTCGAAAATGACCGCCGAAAATTCAAATCCATTTTGTTAAAAATGAACACCAGCACTAGAACACACATCATCACTCTAGTAAAACTACAAAATTCCGCTGCTTTATATCCAATATCCTCTGAGAAACTGAAAGTTGAAAATTTGAAAATTTACAGATGTTTGTATGACTGGGGGTATGCGTCATACCCCCAGTCATACAAATTTCTGTAAAAAATTCAATTTTCAGACTCTGCTTTCTCAGCCAACATTTGGAATAACGAAAATTTAAAGGATTACTAATGTGATGATGCTCTTTCTAGTGCCAGTATTTGATTTTCAGTCAGTTTAATTTTAAGACACGTGGCCATTTTGGAAAAAGGTCTATTGAGTTTGCTGGTTTGATTGAGGAAAGAGCAGAAAAAGACAAAGGGGCAGGCCTTAACATGTGTGCCCATATTCTAATGGATACACAGATGAAGTCACAGAATCTCATAAACAACAGTTACTGCATCTCGTTGTGTACTTTTTTGTTTATGGCGTTCTGTGACAACATCTGTGTATTAGAGTACAGATGTACACAAAGTGAGATGTATTTGGTTATTGCTTATCAATCAGTATATTATGAAAACCTTAGCATTGGGGGCATGCAATTCATAGTTCCGATCAAACAATGAAGCCATTTCACGCTATCTGGAGATACCAATCAGAGTTGAAAAGATTTGAGTCCCACGGGGACTGATCGTGTCCCACAAACAGTATTTCAGGTCTTCCGAAATCAGCCCGATTTGCAGCACTTTTTGCCTTTGATGACACTATAAACTTAGATAATTTTAAGATAAAGATATCTGGTAAACCTAAGCGGGATCGGAATATATTTGGACTATTTTTAAAGGAAAACACTGGTTTGTTTGTGGGACATAACAACAGTAACTATGGCTTTGAATGACAGGTCGGAACTATGAATCTATTCAGATTCCTATAACATTAATATTACCTATGTTAGAAGTTTCAAGGTCAAATGCAACAAGTGTAGACTTTTTAATCTCTGGTGATTTGAGAGGAACTGTTGTAGGTGGATAGTGAGGAGATGGTATGGAAGTGACATCTGCCTGGTCATTGCTGTATTGGACTCCACTCTGGTATGTCGTACCCTCGAGTACATTTGCCTGGCTTGCCTCAGACGTCCTTGCTCTCTTTCTCCTAATCCTTTGCAGTTTATGCTCTTTACTACTCTCACGCTGCTTTCTCTTCTGATACTGTCTATCTCTATCTCTATTAAACTTCATTGTGAATGTTCCAGGGGACAGTTTGTTTGCCTCATTGATCTAAAAATTAGGGAACATGTAATTGTGATTTAGAAAAGTAGGTCTGAGTATAAATATTACACAGAAGTGCAAAGAAATAAGTTTTATTATTCAAGTGGGAAGAACAATATTCTAGGTATGAGTGTAGCGCTTGAGTTTTTGACACGAGAAAAGTGTATAAACTTTTGTTCTTCATGCCACCCTTTACTTTTCTTTTCATTATACAAACTAAAACAATTCTTCAAAACGGATTTTCAAGCACTTTTGTTTTGACCAGGAAGATATACCACTCAGGTCGCAAATGTAATTTTTACGAGTAGTATATTTTCTTAGTTAACACACGCAACCATGCGTGTGTTTGTATATTTGAGTAAATTCTACAAAGAAACTAGATGAGCAAGGTAGTATACATCTTTCTATTATAAAGACACAAGTGTTTTACTGGGAAATACGCCACTCGTAAATCTCATACAAACCTACATCCGGGACCTGAGTGACATATTTCCCATATCCTCACTAGTGAGAATATCTGTCAAAGCAAAAGTGCATGGAAATCAATTTCAAACCATTTTTTCTGGTTTGTCTAATATATAAAAAGAAAATTACACGTTGGCTTGAAGATATGAGTTTTATTTTCTCGCGTCAAAAGCAATATTTTACTCACTTGTGCAGCGCTCACTCGTAAAATATTGCTTTTGCCACTCGAAAATAAAACTCATATCTTCGTACCACTGTGTAATATCCTCTATTTATTATACAGACACGGGTGTTTTACTGGGAAATAAGCCACTTGTAGATCTCATACGAAGGTACATCCGGGACCTGAGTGACATATTTTCCATATCCCACTACCTAGTGAGGATATTGGTCAAAACAAAAGTGCATGGAAATCAATTTGGAATAATTTTTTCTGGTTTGTCTATATAATAAATTCGCTTCGCTCATTCGTAAAATATTGTTCTTGCCACTCGAAAATAAAACTAGTATCTTCCTGTCACCATGTAATATCCTCTAATATTTTTTCTCTCAGAGAACACACACCTTTATGAAACAAACATTCTCCTTTGAGTTCAATTACCTTGCAAATTGAGGACTTTCCATTGTTTTTGGAAGCTACTGCCATAGCAACTCTGCCTTGCAAACTGCCAGATCCAGAGAAGTGGAGCCTTTTTGGTGCATGCACTGAAATAGCATTGTTTAATGATTCATTGCTCTGTGTTGAGCCCAGAGGTGCCAACTTGTCAGCATAATTAGAGAACAGATCAAAAACCTATGTAAAAAGAAGGAGAAACTTCACTTACAGGCTCACTTGTAGATAATTTCTATGAATAAGCCAAGGGAAATGTACTTCATGGAATTGACCATAAAAATGAAGAAAATAAAAACATTGTTAGGGAGTGGTTGTGGGGAAATGTGAGGAAATGGTTACAAATTTTTCCTTGATTCCCTTTTCCTGGCATTAGCATCTAGTCAGTATTTTATAATTGTATTCACCTGCTTGAGTGCTGCTTTTAGGCTGCTGCCCTCTAAGTCCTTGCCATGAGGAAGTGATTTGTGCTTGTACGTTGATGGATCCTTCAGGTTCTGATACCATGAACCACACTGGCTGTGGTCTCCAAATGCATGATTTGGGATGTTCTTGCATCCTGCCTCAATTGCTGTTGTGTCTCCTTTATTCTGAGATAGTACGTATCCAAAGCACTTAATTAGATAGTCTATTACACTTTTCGACATTTTTTCTTTCTCAGCAACCTTGACCAGGTGGCCATAAAGTGCCTTTTTGGCATGGCCTACATCTGACCACACCCCAACATCCTCGTTGACATGCTCGTGTATGTGGGATATGGTGGTGGTATCTCCATCCATAATGATATTTCCCAGGTTGTATTTTAATGTGGCCCCTTTGTTGCTATCTGCCTCAACCTCAATCTCTCCTTCTAACTCTTTTGCTAACTCCACCCCCATCGAAGGCTCCATAGACTTTGCAGAACCTATAAGGCAACGATCAACTACAATCAACATTTGACCCTGGTCGAGGATCATGCATACATTTTTAACATCATGCCCACAGCCACCATCAAAATTAATCAGAAACACTAGGATAATTTTAGGGCATAAATTGTAGTACATTTTTTTTTCTATTTCATAATGCTGTTCTTAGTATTGCATGGCAAGAATCTTTACACCGCCATGGGATAGCATCAGCCAAAGTATCAATCAAATTTTACCAGTTGAGCATGTTGTGTACCTGAATAATTTTGATGACATTGATGGTCTCTTGGTTTTTCATTCGCTCTCTTGGCATGCTCGCACAACCTGCATGTTTTGCACCTGATCGAGTAGCCTAGCACCTTTCCAGTTTGTGACCCAATCAGAGTTGAGTGACCTAAAATTGAAAATAAATAAATAAATATTTTTTATTGAAAATAAATAAATATATAAATCTTGATTAAAATTAACTAGATTAATTATTCCGTGGTGGTTGATTCATTTAGAAAGTAAATTGAGGAAGATAGCAGAAGGATCTACTGGTATGAAGCCCTATCAGTGCAAGCGCAGGCCATTTGTGTCGTCAGCAGTACCTGACAAACTGTTGTAAGATCTTCCTGATCCCCTCTTCTGCCAGCCAGCATCAAAACTTGCATTCACATTCACAATTTCACTGCAAAAATAAATGGATAAAATGAAGGATTTTTGTAACTAAATTTCAAATGTATTTATTCTTTCCCCTGCTTTAGGCCTTGACAAACTGATTTTGAAACGATTTCTCATTTGCAATATTTTGGATGCTATATGTTGTCCAAAACATAAATAAATAAATATTTTGACACTAAGTTATGTTATTCTTACCCTGAGACTCAACAGAAGCGGCTGCAACCTCCTTTCTGACGGCTTCTTTGCACGACTGGCCGCAAACTTCAATGATTCCTTGTCTTGCCTCTTCCTCACGATTCTGGTACGATCGTTTAGTGAGGGGTGGTAAATTCAGAGTCGTCAAGAAGATGTTCATTCCCGTGGAGCCGAGACCAACATTGACGGATGCTACACATGAAAACAATAGCGAAAAAATCAATAACTGAGAATCATTGATACTGCAAATAATACAGTGATAAATTGTAGCGTTTGATCAACTTTCTTTTTTATCAATAACTGAGAATCATTGATACTGCAAATAATACAGTGATAAATTGTAGCGTTTGATCAATAATAGAGTACAAAGACAGACGAAAAGTAAAAGATCTGAACTTTATGTTTAAAATTTCACTGACCTGTCACTGCTTTTGTGTTAATATCCCAAATATGTTTGCCGACGTTCTTTTTCACGGGACTGCGATGTGTTTTGCTGGATTTTATGCTGTTGACAGCAAGACAACCTTCGCACGTCAAGTAAACAACGATCCGAGACCCTGAATGGTTTCCTCTGTGATATTTCTCATCGTGAGCGGTTCCTGGCATTCTGTACACCCCTGGACCAGCTGCTCTACCAGATAACCCAGTTCTACTATTCTTCTCCCATCTCTCCAAGTGGTCTTTGTGTTGATATCGGCGTTTTCATGATTTCCCTCGCAGCGGACTCGGTGCAGGTTTCGTGATTTTTCTCGTTGTTTTGATCGAGACCGATCTCGTTTTCCTTGCCACTGATTCGTCTTGTTTTATACAGTGTACTTCCAAATGTACCATTTCTTTTTCGTTTCCTACTTCCCTCGGTGGCATATCAAAACAATATTATAAACTAATAAAAGGACCCTATTAAAACACTAGACGTCGATCATTTCGCCCGTCACGCTATCTCGCATGTACATGATTGTTGTTGTTGTGGGAATAATTTACATTGCGGGACTCCCGCGGGATCAATCGGGATGCGCGAAAAAATGTGCGCAGTAGCAATAGGAGTCACCGTCCTTAACAACTCTTAATCATGAACAGAGAATAGCCTATGAGACTGTTTTGAGTCATTTTCAAATATCCCAAGAGCCTGGACCATCTCCTCCACCTCTGAAAATGCTGATATGTGGCACAGCTGGGACTGGGAAATCCTATGTTATTTAGGCCATAAAATATTTGCTAGGCAATAGCTGTTTAGTCACAGCTACCACAGGAATTGCTGCATTCAACATGAAAGGCTTTACTGTTCACTCCACCCTTCAACTCCCTATCCACCAGCATGCACAGCTGCAGGGCCAGGCACTGCAAAGACTGCAACTGAGACTTAAAGATAAGAAATATATTCTAATAGATGAAATGTCAATGCTTGGCCATAAAACTCTTGCTTGGATTGACCGTCGACTTAGACAGGCAACTGCAGGAAGATCCCTTTGGAGGAATATCTGTCATTCTTATAGGTGATTTTGGGCAAATACCCCCTGTTGGTGACAGACCTCTATTTTCACCAAGTAATGGTTCTGTCTTAGGTGATCTTGGATACATTCTGTATAGGCTTTTTGACACAGTTATCATTTTACAGCATGTAATGAGACAGGCAGGCCTCTCTGTTGAAGCTGTAGCCTTCAGGGAATTTCTCATGAGACTAAGAGATGGAAGAACAGATGAACAGGATTGGCAACTTATGATACAACAGGCTCCACACAATGTTGACATGGATGAGTTCAGTGAAGCAGTTAGACTTTTTTTTGACAAACCAAGTGTATTCGAATTAATTTTTCGAAGCTAAGAGAATTAGGACAACCTATTGCTAGAACCACAGCCCGACATTCTGGTAGTGGCGCATCAGCAGCAACAGCAGATGAAGCTGGAGGTTTGGAATCAGTTTTATATCTCTCGAAAAATGCAAAAGTTATGTTAACTTCAAACCTCTGGCAGGAGACAGGATTATGCAATGGAACTTTTGGAACTGTCAAGGAAATTCTGTATGCACCAAATTCTTCTCCCCCCAGTTTACCAATTGCGGTTCTAGTGAATTGTCCCAATTACAGTGGACCAGCATTCATACCAGATTCTCCTCAAACAGTGCCTGTTGCGCCACAATTAGTTGAATGGTGTGGTGTTGGTGGTAGAAAGTCGAGGCCACAATTACCTTTAAGACTTCGATATGCAATAACTATACACAAATCACAAGGGCAAACCCTACCAAAGGTAGTAGTAAACTTAGGCAAAAGTGAGAGAGTTGCTGGGTTATCGTTTGTCGCAGCATCTAGGGTAAGATCTCTCAATGATATTGTATTCCAACCATTGCCCTATGCAAGGCTGCAAGCAATTTCGAGTTACTCACCCAGAGACTCCAAGAAGAAGTAAGGCTACAACAATTAATGCTGCAATAGTCTGATAGGATTCAACCATTGAAGACATGCTTAAACTCAGTAATAGCAGAAAAAGAGTTTCATTACTTAAATACTTATGTAAGTTTAGATCTTACTGTGAGAAACAGGTTTAGCGTAAAGCTCATTATAACCAAAATAAACACGCTAGTTGAGCAACAAATCGAACTTAGATGTGGTGGGTAGTGGGTTTCTACTAAAACAACTAGTCAGATAGTTAACTTGGCAAACTCGAACTCAGAAAATAGACCAACATGGCAATAAAATACCAGTAGGCCAACTGACTCGCAAGGTAATGTAATATCCTTTAGAATCCTATGATATCTCTTTTTTTTGTGTAAATTGAGGACAAGATATCATATGATTCAAGTATATTCAAAGCGTTCAATCGGTAGATTCCGCCGAAAATAGCACTCAAAAAGACGATATCGCCCTCGTCGCTGCGCGACTCGTGCGATATCGCTTTTTTCGTGCTATTTTCTTAGCGGAATCTAGCCTCCTGAAGCTTTGAATAATCCTATAGAATCCTATGATATCTCTTTTTTGTGTAAATTGAGGACGAGATATCATAGGATTCAAGTCTATTCAAAGCGTTCAGTCCGTAGATTCCGCCGAAAATAGCACTCAAAAAGGCGATGACTCGTGCGATATCGCTTTTTTCGTGCTATTTTCTTAGCGGAATCTAGCCTCCTGAAGCTTTGAATAATCATATAAGGTTACCTGTCAAGGAATTACGAAGAACGCCTGTGTTTTTGAAAGCGAGAATCCATTTATTCCTGAGACTGACATCCATCTTTCTATAACAAATCGAACGACCGGCAAACGTCACCATCTTTAAAATTACCCACATGCCCCAGAAACGAGCTACACAGCTTTCCCGGTCCATTTGAATTTCAAGAGAAAACAATGTCCTTTGTACTTGGTTGGTGTATATCGTGAGCTTGTAATTAATACTTTTCACGCTCAGGAGGCATATTGCCTACACCGATAACTCGGATCAATGGTCGTGAGGGCCCTGCATGTAATGTATTTCTAGTTAGCATATATTTACAGACATTTTGAGGTGTTGTTGTTTTGTGGTGGTAAGAGCTTTCCACTACATATACAAATAAGTAATGTGCTAGCTTATTGGTGATTAGTTTAAAGTTTTCATTGCCTCGACCTATGAAACTCAAACTGGGTAATTACACTAATCAGACGCTCTATCTATTTGTATCGCGATTCACCTTGCCACTATGTGTTGTTGTGAGCCGTCAATATTTTGTGGTACTGACGGCTCGAAAAGAGCTAGCAAAATTAAACTTTTTTCACACGAATTTGTGTTTCATTTCATTGTCAATAGTTTCAAATAACGTTTAGCTATATTTCTAGCAATATCTAATGGCAGAAAGAGATTGGAAAAAAGATGGAAAAATGTGAACAGAAAATGATCGAGCTCGTGCGAAAAGCCGCTGTGATTGCGAGAGGCCGCGCGCTAATGTAAGGAGAATTCAGATTTCAATCGACGAAATAAGCATTATTTCTTGCGATTTCCTCCAGAAAATCATGAAGAATCGCGATAGAAAAGAAATAACGATTTTGAGACGGCAATACCACAAAATATTGACGGCGTTGGAAGAAAATATTTTCCGTATTTGGCGGAGTCGCACAACGCCGTCAATATTTTGTGGTATTGCCGTCTCAAAAGCGTAATTTGTGATGGTTTTTAGCTAACGTGCCCGTGTAAAAAGTTGAAATAATTACCACTCATGAAGTCATGATTATTTTCCCTGTTCTTTTAAATATCTTTAAACTATACAATTTAATATGACATCTTTTCGCATATGTTTTGATTAATCATCATGTTTTCATGGAATTATCAATCTATGGTTTTACTTCTCGCGCAGCGTACTGAAACAAATGAAATTGATTCCACCATTATCGGCACATGATAAATTAGTTGGTGCGTTCAAAGGGGTTCACTAGTAAGCTGTATATATGCAATCCAGGATTGTTCACCATTTTCCCTCTTTGCTGATGATACAAATAATTTTAATGCGAATACAAACCTCGGATCTTTTGAATCAGGAAGGCAGTTTATTTAGCTTACTAAATGTTAGTAAACTTACTTTAAATATAATAATAAATAATAAAATAATATTTTTGGACATTTTTAACACATACCAAATGACCAACCTATAATCAAATCATATCCCTGATTATGAAAAAAATGGAGGCCTTTTAGACGAAAGTGTTACTTGGATAAACATTGAAGCAACTAAAATCAGTAAAACAATAGGAATAATCTCTAAGCTAACACTTAGAGACTTTGTTCCCACTCACACCCTCTTGAATATCTATGAGTTACTCATTTTAGCCCACTCAAGGCTAAAAGGGTTGATAGCGTGGGGCAATACGTCCAACACATAACTTGATCGCATTCCTGACAAAGAATCGCTGTACCTCCTTTTTATCGAGCAAAATCACTGCCACTTGGATCTATATCTATTCTTTAAATCAGTCTTGAAAATAATGTATTACCATAAAACTGCTCAAATTTCATGAGTTTATCACTAGAGTTTCAAGCGTTTATTCCTATAATAAGCACTCCGTGTCCTCTGTCGTTTTCTATACCAACAAAATGCATTTTCACGCCTTGAAGCAAACAAGCCGGAATTCGCAAACCCTGGCTAAAATCCAACTAAAAGTTGAAGCGCAACGAACGTTGATGCGGGAAAATGAACTGCCATGAAGAAGAGCTGAATTAAAAGCTTGAAATGTGGCGAAATCTGTCTGTTTTGTCCTTTTCTGTCATCTGTGGGAAAATATATAGAGTGGCTTTACACATGACTGTAGTGAAACCAATCGCAAAGTAATTACACCAATCCTGAATAAAACGTGTAGGAGTTATTGCAAATAATTGCAAATTACTCACGACAGTCATCTGAAATCCGCTCTTATACACTTAATCCATCTTCATTTTAAAGAAAATGCATTTTCGCGGGTTCAAGCCAAATTCTGGATCGAATAAAATCGAATAAGATCGAAAATAGGTTAGTAAAATAGTAAGAGGCAACATCAACGAGACATCTTTCGTAAATTTTCTGTCTGTCTTTCAAAATCGGGGAAATGAACTGCCATGGAGAAGAGCTGAATTAAAAGCTTGAAATGTGGCGAAATCTGTCTGTTTTGTCCTTTTCTGTCATCTGTGGGAAAATATATAGAGTGGCTTTTCACATGACTGTAGTGAAACCAATCGCAAAGTAATTACACCAATCCTGAATAAAACGTGTAGGAGTTATTACAGTCATCTAAAATCCGCTCTAATACACTTAATCCATCTTCATTTTAAGAAAATGCATTTTCGCGGGTTCAAGCCAAATTCTGGATCGAATAAAATCGAATAAGATCGAAAATAGGTTAGTAAAATAGTAAGAGGCAACATCAACGAGACATCTTTCGTAAATTTTCTGTCTGTCTTTCAAAATCAATCATTTTTGTAAAAACAAAATTTTTCGTGACTGAATAGCGTAGCTAAATGCAGGCCAGTAAAAAAATGTATTTAGTAAATAGTTGTTAAGTAAAAATAAAATAAACAACAACCCAAAGATGGCTATAGTATAGAGTCAACGGCCCTAATTCCGGCCTTTTTTTTATTTTCCGCCATAACTATGCTTAGATTGACAGCAATGACTAGAATTGTTTTCCTATATACAACACTTTATATTAGTCAAACGATTTAGTAATGCCTATCTATCTTTGATTAAAGGGATACTTTGGATAATAGTTTTAGATTTTGAGGCCTAATTTCGACTGTCTAGTCCTTATTCCGGTCACTATTTCTTGCGTTCATTTTCTTCATCCTTTGTTTTAAACAAGAATTTGCATTGCTGTGATTGCATAATAAATTGCATAATATATATTGGATTAAAAATTTTTCACTAGTTTCTAGCGTCCGTGATATATATGGAAACTGTGATTCGCAAATGCGCTGAGTTTATAATCTCTTAAAAAACACAATTGTTTATAAAAAGACTCCAAAGCTCATTCTCATAATTGGAATAGGCAAAAAGACATCATAATCAAAAGCTATTTCTTTTGCGAGAAGACATAATGAATTCACGGAGCGTAAATGGGGCAACTCAAATACAAAAACAAATTGAACACGACTTGGCTCCAGAAGTTAGTAAATGTTTTCGAAATAAAGACAGCATGGAATTTACAGGTCGCATGAAACTAAAAATAAGTAGTGTGACGAAGGGCAGGCACTGCCGTTTGGCTGTAGATGTTATTGACGGAAGCAGGGACCGACCGGAATGCGGGCCACATGTTGAGAAAGTAAGACAAGCCGAAAACCTTCCATATTTTTTTTTCTGCCACTGTAAATCTTTTTCACGGTTTTATAGATCAGTTTGATGGCTGAACTTTGAAGATATATTCAACTGGGTCATACGTGGCGTCAAGTATGTTCCAGAAACTTGTTTATCACCTCAAGTTTAAAAATAGGAAACTGTCCTCTCAAATGTTCAGTCATTTGAAAAATCGTATAATTTCTTTGTGTTGTTTAAAGTAATTCTTTCATTTCCTGTTTTTTTTAAACACGTGAATAAGATAATTTGTTACAATCGAGTTACTCCCGTCTCAAGGTTGAGTTTTGTGTTCATGAACAAAGGTTTCAGTCCTATTCCATTATAGGTCTTGAGCAGTAGTTTTTTGCAGACTTCACCGTTGACAACTTCAAAACTTAAACCTGAACTTATTGCAAACACAAACTTTGCGAAAGTTGTGAATTCATGGTATTGAAAGGTTGTAATATTGTTTCGATATTGATTTTAGAGACCAAATGGACTATCAGTTCCAAAACACTCATTCCATTGTTGTAGTAGCTCTATAAGTTATTGCTCAGCCTTTTGGCAGTTCCGACTTAGAGAAAATCATAACTATCCATAAACAATTCTTGAAGATTGAGATATCCTGACAAGGAGTAACTCAACAAACTTCGTCATCAATGCTAGGCATTTTCAAGGAGTTTTCTCACGTATAGTGATCATTGATCTATAGTTAACGAAGGCATTATATAGCTTGCTGTTTTTGTCGGTCTATGGTAACCTAATTATATTACCGTTAAAAGCAGTTTGAGAAGTCCAAGCCTTTAGTTCTATAAAGTTTATCCTGTTTCACGATTTGAATATTAAATACTTTTTTTCCTTACTGGATATTGGACGGCGTCAAGCCACGTGAAGTGTTTCTGTTTTTGGTTTGCACCTTAGTAGAAACATAAACGTTTGCATTGTACTCTTAAACCGTAAAGTAATTAAGGATAACTTTAACTTGATTACCGTTCTAAGACGAATTTTCCAAAGCAATGCGAATAGACTTTTTTAAAGCAGACATGTTTATCCTGCTCATATTACAAATAGACGCCATGCATTTTATTAGAAAGCTCAAGGCAAGCGTGAAGAAGAAACCACTTCTACTCTGGTCAGGAAATAAACGCAATAAAGCGGAAAGCAGGACACTTTAAAGTTTCTGCAGCATGTTTTTAAACCAAAATTTCGACAAACATAGATGCTTTGTTTTTGATATTCATCGTGAACACATTTTCAATGGGCATCTAGTATCAGAGTATTTTATAAATAGTTTTTCATGAAAGCTGTAATACCAAAGTCGACTCTTGTTGTATGACGCGGGAAATAGAATACCTCCGTGCATCATTTCACTTGAATAGGATTATCTTTCATATCAATTCGACTGCGAAAAGGGGTGTGTTCTAAATTTTTAGTACTCAGAGGTTTACAAAAAGCCGAGTCGATAAGGTTTCAGCTTTATTTCACATTAGGGGCAGTAAAGGTAGACAGTTGGGATCCTATCAGCAGCAAAGAGATCCAAAGTCTTCTCATTTACAATGAGGCTGATTTGGGCCTTTATTGTAAGTTCATTTACTCTTAGGCGACTGAGCACTTAATTCCACATTTCTGTACTGGCGGTTTATCGTTTGTAACTATTATCAAATTTAAGACCTAAAGCACTCCGGAGAAGCATAATAATGCCTGCATGCGTAATAATGCCTGCATGGTTAATAGGTAAAATTACATACCAATTGACCGTTTTCACGATGTTGTGAGAACAATACCCTTGAGCCGTTCCGACTCGTTCTGGCGAAGACGGCTTTTGTTATTCAAAACAGACAAGCATTGTTCTCATCCCATTGATGTTGCGTGCGCAACATCGTGAAAACTGCCAATTGTTTCATAAATTGAGTAAGGTCAAAAAGCTAAATTAACTGGGCTAGAGGGTTTAATAAAATTCTAATAAGAAACAAAGTCTTGATATCTAATGAGGAGGAAGCATTTTTTCATTTTTTATCCAGATGTTTTTTTACGTTCCTGAGCTCTGGTTCTGATGCATCATATACATGAGGCCATATGTATTCTTGGCCTAGATCACCAAATGAAAAACAATGATCTATCTCTTGTTGAGTAAATCCTTCCTTCCTTAGTAAGTCACTCCCCTCTTCCGTCATGTTACAAACTGCTACATAGGTGATTTTCAAACAATACAATTAAAGTTTGTTTTACGTTTTGCAAGAAACAACAGATAATACCAGGTGGATTGTTTTTAGAAAAGGTGCTTATACAATTAAATATG
This sequence comes from Scolanthus callimorphus, assembly GCA_033964015.1. Classification (NCBI taxonomy): domain Eukaryota; kingdom Metazoa; phylum Cnidaria; class Anthozoa; order Actiniaria; family Edwardsiidae; genus Scolanthus; species Scolanthus callimorphus. Next base: position 11,637,992 of record CM066923.1, on the reverse strand, counting down.
TGATCATGATGTCTTAGCTTTTTTTCTGAGGTATTGAGCCTTTTATTCAAGTATTCATTCAAGATCGACGCATTCAGAATCTAAAAGTCGAGTATTTTGCACGACTGCTAAATAGAAAAAAAGCTTGTGACTGACATTGTTGCAAAAAAGGCTCACTGCAAAAAAGGCCGAAGGACACTTTTTGCGATGTAGGCCAAGAGAATTGATTTGTGACTTACAAAATGAATAATTTGAGATAAACCTTTACTTCTGAAAAGGCAAAACACTTCATTTGTGCTGAAGTCTTGGAATGCGGAGATTATTTCTGCAAACGAAGCTACGAAAGGTATGCAGCAGATCATGTCAGCTGTATACAGTTTGGCATAGCGTAACAATGGTCATAATCACAAGTGCAAAGGAACCCACTTGGGCGTGGACATCTTTTTCAGTGACAGGTGATACGTCGATGTCAGATGTTATTTCTTATTCTTTCCTTAGCATAAAGTTTCGCAACAGGATATTTGTTTGGTGAGTTTTGATTTCGAGTTGGGCTTCAAATTACTATTTTTTCACTTGAGTTGGATTTTATAAGAAATGGTCAGGTGCTTCGTTAATAGTTGGATGTGATGAAAAGAGGGAAGAAGGAAGAGGGAAAAGGATATTATTGTAGTGTGTATGAAGCATTTTAGCGGATAACTTAGCACGGAGTACTTTACTTCCATGTGGTACGATAATAGGATGTTTGAGGAGAGATCTATCTCTTGGACAAGATGACAGCAGAATAAATTGTGATGTTTTTGTTTTTTAAAGTACTAATAGGAATGGACGAAAAAAGCGAGCTCTCCACCAACAAACGCCGGGTACACAAAAAAAGTTTTTTTTTTCCATTAGGAACGACAGGCCGATCAATTGATCTTTAAAATCGTACCACTATTGAATACAATTTTATACATTTTTGGTCAAGAACTACTTTATAGCTATGATGCTGAAAGTAAAGCCTCTACATCGCGTATTCCAGTTTGAAAACGTTCTCTCCTATTTTCGCATTCTATTTTAAATTAAACGACAGTTTTTGCGTTTAAGGAATTTGGTATATGCAGCTATTGACGTACACAAACTCATAAAATGTTATTAATAAGACGACAGGGTCCAGCAAACTAAACTCACTTTAGTATAGCTTGGAAATCATGGGCTGCTCTTTGTGAAATATCTATATCTGCTCGTAGAAATTATTTCTACTCCCAAATCCTTCTCGAAAGCATTAATAGTTCTTGTAAAATTCATTACTAATTAATGAGGGTGCAACCCAATCAAATCCCCAGGATAGGGGTCACATGGATGCACTGTAAACCCCAATACAACTCAAGAAGGGGTTAATGAATTATTAAACAGTAGAATTAGCTTTTGATTTACTAACTTTTGCTACAGATATTTGTATTAATACTGATTAAAACGCAAAACACAATAGACTTATTTTTTCATCATAGTCATAAAATTTGGTTTTGATTTTCCCGTCAACTTTACGCTATGACAAATGTTTAACAGTGTCTGGATATTTTTTTGTATAATCTCGTAAATATTCCGGCCTTTTTTATTTTCCGCCATAACTTTGCTTAGATTGACAGCAATGACTAGAATTGTTTTCCTATATACAACACTTTATAACAGTCAAACGATTTAGTAATGCCTATCTATCTTTGATTAAAGGGATACTTTGGATAATAGTTTTAGATTTTGAGGCCTAATTTCGACAGTCTAGTCCTTATTCCGGTCACTATTTCTTGCGTTCATTTTCTTCATCCTTTGTTTTAAACAAGAATTTGCATTGCTGTGATTGCATAATAAAATATATTTTTCACTAGTTTCTAGCGTCCGTGATATATATGGAAACTGTGATTCGCAAATGCGCTGAGATTATAATCTCTCAAAAAACACAATTGTTTATAAAAAAGACTCCAAAGCTCATTCTCATAATTGGAATAGGCAAAAAGACATCATAATCAAAAGCTATTTCTTTTGCGAGAAGACATAATGAATTCACGGAGCGTAAATGGGGCAACTCAAATACAAATACAAATTGAACACGACTTGGCTTCAGAAGTTAGTAAATGTTTTCGAAATAAAGACAGCATGGAATTTACAGGTCGCATGAAACTAAAAATAAGTAGTGTGACGAAGGGCAGGCACTGCCGTTTGGCTGTAGATGTTATTGACGGAAGCAGGGACCGACCGGAATGCGGGCCACATGTTGAGAAAGTAAGACAAGCCGAAAACCTTCCATATTTTTTTTCTGCCACTGTATATCTTTTTCACGGTTTTATAGATCAGTTTGATGGCTGAACTTTGAAGATATATTCAACTTGGTCATTCAACTGGGTCATACGTGGCGTCAAGTATGTTCCAGAAACTTGTTTATCACCTCAAGTTTAAAAATAGGAAACTGTCCTCTCAAATGTTCAGTCATTTGAAAAATCGTATAATTTCTTTGTGTTGTTTAAAGTAATTCTTTCATTTCCTGTTTTTTTTTTAACACGTGAATAAGATAATTTGTTGCAATCGAGTTACTCCCGTCTCAAGGTTGAGTTTTGTGTTCATGAACAAAGGTTTCAGTCCTATTCCATTATAGGTCTTGAGCAGTAGTTTTTTGCAGACTTCACCGTTGACAACTTCAAAACTTAAACCTGAACTTATTGCAAACACAAACTTTGCGAAAGTTGTGAATTCATGGTATTGAAAGGTTGTAATATTGTTTCGATATTGATTTTAGAGACCAAATGGACTATCAGTTCCAAAACACTCATTCCATTGTTGTAGTAGCTCTATAAGTTATTGCTCAGCCTTTTGGCAGTTCCGACTTAGAGAAAATCATAACTATCCATAAACAATTCTTGAAGATTGATATAATCTGACAAGGAGTAACTCAACAAACTTCGTCATCAATGCTAGGCATTTTCAAGGAGTTTTCTCACGTATAGTGATCATTGATCTATAGTTAACGAAGGCATTATATAGCTTGCTGTTTTTGTCGGTCTATGGTAACCTAATTATATTACCGTTAAAAGCAGTTTGAGAAGTCCAAGCCTTTAGTTCTATAAAGTTTCACGATTTGAATATTAAATACTTTTTTTCCTTACTGGATATTGGACGGCGTCAAGCCACGTGAAGTGTTTCTGTTTTTGGTGTGCACCTTAGTAGAAACATAAACGTTTGCATTGTACTCTTAAACCGTAAAAGTAATTAAGGATAACTTTAACTTGATTACCGTTCTAAGACGAATTTTCCAAAGCAATGCGAATAGGCTTTTTTAAAGCAGACATGTTTATCCTGCTCAGTTTACAAATAGACGCCATGCATTTTATTAGAAAGCTCAAGGCAAGCGTGAAGAAGAAACCACTTCAACTCTGGTCAGGAAATAAACGAAATAAAGCGGAAAGCAGGACGCTTTAAAGTTTCTGCATCATGTTTTTAAACCAAAATTTCGACAAACATAGATGCTTAGTTCTTTATATTCATCGTGAACACATTTTCAATGGGCATCTAGTATCAGAGTATTTTATGAATAGTTTTTCATGAAAGCTGTAATACCAAAGTCGACTCTTGTTGTATGACGCGGGAAATAGAATACCTCCGTGCATCATTTCACTTGAATAGGATTATCTTTCATATCAATTCGACTGCGAAAAGGGGTGTGTTCTAAATTTTTAGTACTCAGAGGTTTACAAAAAGCCGAGTCGATAAGGTTTCAGCTTTATTTCACATTAGGGGCAGTAAGGGTAGACAGTTGGGATCCTATCAGCAGCAAAGAGATCCAAACAAAGTCTTCTCATTTACAATGAGGCTGATTTGGGCCTTTATGGTAAGTTCATTTACTCTTAGGCGACTGAGCACTTAATTCCACTTCATGTCTTTTTCTGTACTGGCAGTTTATCGTTTGTAAGTATTATCTGGTAATACTATCATTATCAACAAATGCTATCATTATCAACAAATTTAAGATCTTAAGCACTCTGGAGAAGCGTAATAATGCCTTTACTGCATGGTCAATAGGTAAAATTGCATACCAATTGTTTCACAAATTGAAGAGGTCAAAAAGGTAAATTGCATCTAAACGCCAGTCTGTTAGCAAAAGAGTTCATCAATCTATCCGTGTTCACCCTCGGTAGGAGGAGGGGGGTCTTCTCGGATGACGAGGGTAGACTTTACCTTAGGAATTAGCTGAGCTAGAGGGTTTTTAATATCTATTGCGGAGGAAGCATATTTTCATTTTCTATCCAGATGTTTTTTTACGTTCCTGAGCTCTGGTTTTGATGCATCATATACATGTGGCCATATGTATTCTTGGACTAGATAACTGAATGAAAAGCAATGATCTTTCTCTTTTTGACTAAATCCTTCCTTCCTTGGGTGCCGACCATTTAACTTTTGAGGGGGGGCTTTTTTGTCAGTGAAATATTTTTTTTAAACCTCTGTTATGCCGTGAAATTTCTTTTCCAATAAGAAAGAAGGGTTTTAGTCACCATTTTGCTGTGTAGGAAATTTTTTTCGGCCCTTCGGCCCTAGTAAGTCACTCTCCTCCCGTCATGTTACGAACTGCTACATAGGTGATTTTCAAACAATACAATTAAAGTTTGTTTTTGAGTTTTGCCAAAAACAACAGATACTACCAGGTGGATTCATTTTACAAAAGGTGCTTATACAATTTCCGTTGACGTTCGAAGTTTTCTTATATTTTACCGGTCACAATTTGCATATTAAAGGCGGTGATTGTGACTTTGTGCCTTTTTGGAAGCATAAACGTCTGCTCTGCACCCTTTCAAAGTGTGAAAGATTGGAGTTACTTGGACATAGGAAAATAAAACTCTATTGTCTATGTTCCCATTGATATCAAGTCAGCTTAATTCACTTATTGCAAAGTTATTGGACTCTGTTTAATCAGAGTTGCAAAAACTAAAACAAAACGTCGATGCACCCGATCAATTCTACGCCCACCTACTGGTCAGTATTCTGATAAACCAGTTCTGTGCGTCTTTCATGAAGAGAGAAATAAAAGGAGCACCATCTAACATGAACATTTTTTATATGATCATATTTCGTCGTGTTGATAATAGAACGTTCTAATAATAAACTATAATCTTGATAATAGAATGTTCGGGGGAGAAGCATGTTTATAGGGTTAGGGTTAGGCTTGGAAAGTCACTCCCTTCCTCACTGTTGTCGAAGAAGTGTAACAAAGGTAGTGTTCTTTTACAAGTAATACACTTTTCGCGTTTAGAAGCTTTCTCGAGACTTGGTTGAAGGATAAACGTCTCAGGTAGAAATTATTCGATGTTTGCCCCAACACTTTCTGTTCCTTCCTCCTGACTTCCGATTATAACCACTTGAACGTAGATGTTTTAGAATCGGACATTTAAATATGTGATCATGATGACAGTTTTTGCGATGTAGGCCAAGAGAATTGATTTGTGACTTACAGAATGAATAATTTGCAATAAACCTTTACTTCAGAAAAGGCAAAACACTTCATTTATGCTGAAGTATTGGCATCGCTTGGAACGCGGAGATTATTTCTGCAAACGAAGCTACGAAAGGTATGCAGCAGGTCATGTCAGCTGCATACAGTTTGGTCTAGCGTAACAATGGTCATAATCACAAGTGCAAAGGACCCCACTTGGGGGTGGACATATTTTTAGTGACAGGTGATACGTCGACGTCAGATGTTATTTCTTATTCTCTCCTTAGCATAAAGTTTAACAGGATATTTGTTTGGTGAGTTTTAATTTCGGGTTGGGCTTCAAATTATTTTTCTTTTACTTGAGTGGGATTTCATAAGAATTGGCCAGGTGCTTCATTTATAGTTTTAAGATGGATGTGTTCAAAGAGGGAAGAGGGAAACGAATATTATTGTAGTGTGTATGAAGCCTTTCGGCGGATAACTTAGGACGGAGTACTTTACTTCCATGTGGTAGGATAATAGGATGTTTGAGGAGAGATCTATCTCTTGAACAAGATCACAGCAGAATGAATTGTGATGTTTTGTTTTTAAAAGTACTAATAGGAATGGACGAACAAAGCGAGCTCTCCACCAACAAGTTTTTTTCCATTAGGAACGACAGGCCGATCAATTGATCTTTATAATCGTACCACTATTGAATACAATTTTATACATTTTTGGTCAAGAACTACTTTATAGCTATGATGCTGAAAGTAAAGCCTCTACATCGCGTATTCCAGTTTGAAAACGTTCTCTCCTATTTCCGTATTCTATTTTAAATTAAAGGCCCATCACCAACCGGGAGCCTTTGCGCCCCGTTTTCTTTTGTTTTCAAATTGATCCATTGTTTTTCGAGTGCTCTGATTGGCTAAGAGTCCGCAAAGGCTCTCGGTTGGTGATGGGCCTTTAAACGACAGTTTTAGCGTTTAAGGAATATGTTATATGTAGCTATTGACGTACACAAACTCATAAAATGACACACGCCTAAATCGAGGAATGCTCACTGACACTTAGAATTTTTTTCTAAACAAGCGCTCACCTACAGAAGTGAAAAAAGAATTATGAAAATCATCAGGGTTCGAACCTGTAACTTTCCAGTCTCTATACCCTAACCCTAACCACTACGCTACCAGTGAATTCGCTGGTCCGGACAGCTCGTTTTATTGATTACTTACCTTAATAGTATTAATCTTTAATAGAATGAGGCATATACTATAAAAATATACTAAAACGATGTATTAACCCTTATCCTGACTAGTGCTCTTGATAGTTCAGATATTTTGAATGTTTTTAGGTAAATTTGAAGTAATATTGTCAAAAATATCGTTAAATTATTCATGGTGAGCATTCTTCCATTTAGGAATGACGCATAAAATGTTATTAATAAGACGACAGGGTCCAGCAAACTAAACTCACTTTAGTATAGCTTGGGTGAAAGATCTGTATCGGCTCGTAGAAATTATTTCTACTCCCAAATCCTTCTCGAAAGCATTAATAGTTCTTGTAAAATTAATTACTAATTAATGAGGGTGCAACCCAATCAAATCCTCAGGATAGGGGTCACATGGATGCACTGTAAACCCGAATACAACTCAAGAAGGGGTTAATGAATTATTAAACAGTAGAATTAGCTTTTGATTTACTAACTTTTGCTAGAGATATCTGTATTAATACTGATTAAAACGCAAAACACAATAGACTTATTTTCATCATAGTCATAAAATTTGGTTTTGATTTTCCCGTCAACTTTACGCTATGACAAATGTTTAACAGTGTCTGGATATTTTCTGTATAATCTCGTAAATATCAAACAATCAATACATGAAATGAACTATGGATTTAACACACAAGTTAACGTTGCTGACAAATTATAGAAAACTGTGTTATCTGGCACAGGTATACTCGCTAACAGATCATCGTTTCTTGTGGCCAAAAATAAAAGCTGTCAACACTAGCTCCATATCATTCTACTTTAATTACTCTGTGATTTCATCCAACGTCTCCTGCTTACAAACTTGAGCCACACAATATGTGGTCACATCTTTCATCTCGGCGTGTAGAACTTAATTCGGAAAGCCGCAACACATTACAAAACAAATACAAAACACATACCTAAATTGGAGCTCCATATGATCATTTACCTCTTGTCAGTTTTGTTCAGAATATTCTCTCCTCCTGTCGCACTTAAATGGCTGTTGATAGCACACTCAACCAGGAACTGAGACGTAGCTTAGAACTGAAATTCACAACAAACTCTATCTGAAGGTTTTTTACTCCCTATGGGACCAGCGCGTTTGCGAATCAATATACGTCCGATCTGATTGGGCAAGCTCTAAGCTCAGTTATCAAAATACAATTGTTCATAGTGCTGAAATAGTAATAGACGAAAGTGCATGTTTCTTCTCGTAAAACAGCCATTTATGAAGGTGCCTTGCTTTGTTTCCAAAATGTATTTCTCTCCCGAGTTGTTTTTACCGCCATCCCGATAAAAGGCACTAATCAGGTGCAAGCATCTCGCTTCTTGTCAATTTAAATTCATTCTCTTGACAGCTCGCCTGTCAAATTTGACGAGGGCCTGTCAAACTTTTTTTGACATATGCAAACAAATTATCAATCAATCTACAAGAATTCGGTGCAAAATGCTTTCTCTTTCGCATATTTTATCTGATTTCTTAACATTTATCGACGGGATTACCAACATGACGGTACACTTTGTCCACTGACAGCGACAAATCGATAACTTTTTTATATATTCATTGTTTATTTCCTGCAAAGTATTCGCAAAGTTTGGAAATTCGGATTACCGATAATTATAGGGGGGTTTTGGGAGTTTCGAGAAACACTTTTCGGGACTCCTAAATCGCGCCCGATAAACCACCCTAAAAGGTTAATCGGGCCCAAAAATAAGTTCAGTCCCTTTGTCTCCTTGCATCTCTTACTGTTTACCTCTTTAAAGAATTCAGATAAATCTCTGTGACTATCAATGTATAATATTTTGGGGCGAGTTGGTCGTCACAATTAAGTTTTTGCAGTTTGGAGTCCAAACTGAACGCCGCGGCGCTGTGCTGGATGTGGAGGACGAAGCGCGCGCTCAGTGATCCAAGACGGACTGTGATTGGCTGTGTATACGGGTCGACACTAACGCAAGTGCGCATGCGTAAATTCGAGTCCGCGAAGTTTTCGTAAACCGCTGAACGTTCCGTTTTGGCTTGGATGGGTTGCTTTTAGATCATGCGACGTTGAATGATACGTATGGGGCTCCACTCCGCGCCTTCGGCGCGGTGAGTTCCGCTATTACGTCAAGTTTATTTTTTAATGCATATTCCTTTGCATTTTGAACGAAGTACGGATATAGTGCGTGTCCTACGTTAGTTTAAAGCTTGGACAATCTTGGTCGAGCCATGCGTAACACTAGGATATTCTTAGCGTCTACCAGAGAATACCGAATCATTTCCTGGTTCAATCGAAGCACTTGGTCCACTTTGGCTAAGTGTTGAATGAAGCATTTGACGAGTTCAGACCCAATTTTGTCGTCCATAATTAAACTTATACAAACTAAACTGGACACTAAATTATCAGAAGAAACAAATCACACCAATAAAACCAACATCACTGGAAACAATCCATTTTTCTTGCCTCTGCAGCAACCCTTAAGTTCTCTAAAGGTTAAGACTCAAAAATATCAAGTTGCTGGTCACTACTGTCAAGTTCTGCCCTTTCTCCCCAAAGTTTAACTGGAAACCAGCAAATGCTAAACAAAGGAAAAAACTTTACAACCTTCATCCCATACTTCATAACCATGAATCACTACTAACTTTATATTTTACTTTATATTTTATTTTATGAATTATGTTAACAATTCAAACCTCACTCAAAAGTTGGATAGTCTCGCCTCTATTTTTTCCTCTCTGCCAGTTAGTCTCACTTCCTGTAAAAGATTCTCCTGAGATTTTAATGCAGTGCATAATAGTGCAGTGCAAAAATCAAATAATGATAATAATGCAGTGCAAAAATAAAATAAGTAACAGTGAGGTGCTTCAAAATATGGTGATAGTAATGCTCACGTTATAGGGCGTTCTCAAAGGCTTCTAAGCTACAACCAAATGCATAAGTCGTTGGAACACTTAATCCTTCTTGTTGAGCGGGATATAATACTGGACACAATGTAGGAGGATATTCCAGTCCCTGAGTGATCTTGGGAGGAACGAATGCATGTGGTACATGTGAAATTTGTGAATATTTGAACTTTTGTTTCGGCAATTATGCAATATTCTCTCAGAATTTTTTTCGATTTTGCTAATTCAGCAAGATAAGCCAAATCAGGGTTTAAAAAAACCGCGAGAGTCCTGGGTCGAGGGGGAAAAACTTCACCGCAAGTAATTTTCTTCCATATGTTTTACTGTATGCTCGATAAGTTGTGCTCTGGCGTTGTAATTCGCAGCTTTATACGGAAATATCGAGCTCAGGATATTAGTTTAATCCTTTCTTCGCTAGAATCAAGGCAGTTTTGATCCTGCAATGACGTCTGCAATGTAGTGAGTTAATACCCTTTATCTTTTCAAGACTATCATAATTTAAAAGTAACAGCTGAAAGTAACAGCTGATTGGTTTGTTCTACAAAACTCAAGCAATCACACAGCCTTAATATTTGACTTAATATTTGACCGACAATCTTTGTGTCGTGAGTGTATGCTAATATAAACTGCCATACCCATTAAAATGTTTTGCAGAATTGACATTTTGCACGATATTTCTCTCGTAGGCTTGCTGCATAATTGCCGCTGTCTCCGCGACGAAGAAAGAGGTTCCAGATCCTCTTCATGAAGTGAATGGTAAGAGGTCTCTCTAGATAAGACATGTATCAGATTGCATATGGTAATTGAGATAAAACGACGAACGACGTCTCTTTATTCTTTATTACACGAGGATTGATGTCGCTTGGGAGACTGTAACAGTTATCGTGGTACGTTTCGTTTTAACGGCACAATTTGCGAAAAAAAAGTAAACTTTAATTCTTATGGTGACTGTTTTTGCAACTCCCCTCTAAAAAACGTGTCGGGGATTTTGTAAAGAGAGTCATGTTTTAAAAGTTTTGACGGTTTTGACGAAGTTTTTTTTACAAACGATCATAACTTCAAAAGGGAATCGAATTTCCAAAATCTCCGACACGCATTTATTTTAGTACACATCTAAACACTGCTAAAAGTGGCTGTGCAAATTTAGTAGCGTTGATTCGCGAGCGTGGAACTCTCAAAAGTTTAGCTTTTGCTCCGAAAGGGAACTCGGGAAAAATCGGGGATTTGTTTAAAAAAATAGATACCATAGATACCAGAAATGAGGTATTCCTCTCCATGGTGCGACTTTTTTTCGTTAGAATATGCCATTTTAACCAAAATATACCCGAAGGTGTGCTTAACACCTTAAAGCTCCCGAGAAGTCGACCCAGAGGCCCTTGTGCCAGGTTAAAGAATCCGTCTTACCCTGCCCAACACTCCAACGTTGCGGGAGAAAAAACGACTGAACGCCGACTTCCAAAAACGTGTCCAGGAATTGCGTGATTCTCAAGATCTTGAGAATGGATGGTGATTGATCAGTTTTTGTTAATGAGCTTTATTTATGCACAATTTTCAGCGACAAGAGAACTGTACTCAAAGGCAGATACATGGCAGCCCACAGAACGGCTAAAATTTATCCAGAAAAATACACCTCAGCTCGGTAAAGAATATTATGTGCCTGTTACGAAAGGCCAAGCGATCTTAGAGAGCCACATAACATGCGGCAGAATATCATTTTCACCAGGATTTTGCAGGCCGAAAACTCGTCGTTGAGATCGGCATGTCGATACTTTCACCTCCAATCACACTAAAATTTCATTCTAGTTGTCTTAAAACTTTTATGCAACTGACAATCAATCACAAGCGAATCTGGAGCCTGTAATGTTATAGCGATTTCCTCGAAACCAGAGTCAGCGTGATGTATTTTGTCAAGAAAGTATTTAGTCATAGGGAATCCGGGAAAACCCGTCAGCCGCCGTCAGATCAAAATAGCCAGTTTCTGTTCCTATTGTGCAGCTCTTGGTGCTTCAGAATTATGAAATAATTATCTAAAAAAAGTGGGAAGTTGTTTTGGAAATCATTTTAATCTGGGGAGTCGGAACTTCAACGACAAGCACAATGAATTTGTGGAAGCCTAGTTTGTACTCGTTTGTCAAAGTGAATTGCCAGTTCGCGATGAGTTTACGAGCCTCGAGTAAATCCAATTTTCTGCATGCTATGTGTTTCTAAGATCGCTTGGCCTGTCGTAACAGGCACAATATTCTTACCGGGCTGAGGTATATTTTCTGGATAAATTTTAGTCGTTCTGTGGACTGCCATGATCTGCCTTTGAGTCGATTCTCTTGTCGCTGGAAATTATGCAACGTTGGAGTGTAGGAAGAAAACACGGCTGAAACTCAGGCTATGCCCATGATGCATTGTTTTGTTTGTGTTCACATGATTCATACCATCAGGATCTCTGGCTTAATGCAAATGAATTCTACTATTACGAGTTTTCTTGCGCTTGTACAGTAAAATGCTCTAACCTGAACATATTTTGTCGAGTCTCTGATATCGAAAATGGCGGCGAAGCAGAGCATTATGGGCAGGATAAGACGGATCCTTTAATTAAGACGAATAACGGAACCTTGTGATCCTAGGTAACTCTCGGTAAGGTCGGGAGTTACCAGCGACTCGGGTGTTGTTTAGTGTGATAGTAGATGGCCGAGCAGCTGGCACCCTTGTGGTGGTTGTTAGAACCAAAGAGCCGAGTCTGTGATATGAGTTGCCATAGATTTAAAGAAATAGGGCAGACATTCTTGCCATTGCTGATGTCAGAAATCTACCAAGATAAAGATAACGATCTGCGATCTGCAATTTTCAGCTCTGGCGGAGGAAGCGTTCATGACGGCGATCATGACACATCAACAGCCATGAAAAACCTGACAGCCTTGAAAAACAAACCGTTCTGACAGACAAAACAGCCTGACAGCCTTGATACGCCGTTAAAAATACGGTCGTTTAAAATACAACGGCAATTCCTAGAACTTTAGCATTCAGCAAGTGAGATTGATATATATTTCCAGTAAACATAAATTTCCATTCCTCATCAAAACGACCAAAAATAGTGCGCAAGGGTAGGACTGGGAGGGAGAAAAGGAGCGAAGGCAACCGACGCAGGATTGAGTGAAGAAGATAGCTGTGAACTTGGTACCTCCAGCAAACAACATTCCGAGTGTTCGTGCGAAGTGATGCTCATTAATATGTATCTAGCTTAAATAGTGCAGAAGACCGCTGAAAATAGAAATGAAATTGCTTTTCTGGTGACAGCGGGAGAGGGAATATAAATAATACCTACGCCTAAATTACTTGAAAACATCTACTCTATTTACAACCCAACCTAAGACATCTGCGGCTTGAGGAAAATCATCGGTATAGGAGAAAAGTTCCTGCCAGACAAAATAACTTTTGTGTAGAGCCCCAGCGGAAAATGCAGTTGGGTAGCGGAATGGAAGGGAGGAAGGATCCGCTATTGCTTGACCGGCTATAACTTGACTGACAAAATCAACTGATATGTGAGAGTAGAGGCTGTTACTCCCTTGGCAAAATACTGGGAGAACCAGAAGAGATGTAAAAGATAGCAAAGAAAAATAATAGTAAGACAGGACGAAGAGAAAGATATGGATGAAAAAACCTTGCGCCCAGGGAGTAGACAGCCTTGGAGTACGGTATTCCGAGAAGACCAGTTTAGAGGCCTTTCCAAGAATGACACTCCAAAAGGGGTAGGGGCCCCCCAACCCTAGTAGTGAGTCTATAGACAAAAGAGAACGTAGGTGTGTGCAAATAAATCCAAAAAACAATTTCAAATAATAAATAGATATTCTCCAAAAATATCTAGAAAAATACTCTTAAAACCATTGGCCATTCTCTGTCATATGTTTGATAAGCTCCTCCTTAAATTACTGCGGTTCTCGATATTATAACCGGGCAGGTTATTCCAATGTTTAATCCCCCACGGAAAAAAACTATTTGCATGTTGGTTGCAATTTGAATTGGGTCTCAAGAACCGCTTGGAGTTGCCATTCTTTTAGGGCCTGGCCAAAGGAACCAGAAAGGGCTCTCTCAATGTCCATAAACAACTTGGTGGAACATGGACACCCGAGAGAGTCCGGCAGCCCTCAAGGGATGGCCACTCCAACTTACTCAGCATATTTGTTACAACCCCTGGTTCTCTCAAATAGTTATTATAGTAAACTCTGGCTGCACTGCGCTGTACCATATCAAGGCGATGTTTGTCGTTTTGGAGGTACGGGTACCAGACAGAGTTTGCATATTCCAACTTCGGCCTACCTAAGCTACAATAAAGCTCGGATTTACAATCAGCCGAGGCCGTTCTGAAATTTCGTCTCATAACGCCAAGGGTCTGATTTGCGCTGGATGTTATTTGTGCGATGTGGTTATCCTATTTTAGATCTGCCGAGAGTAATAGCCCTAAGTAGGAATGGTGGTGGACCCTCTCCCATACCTGGTTATTTAGTGAATAGGAAAGGCATGGATTCTCCTGCTCATAGAAAAACATTGTATGGCATTATTCTACATAAAGGTCCCAATACCGTTGCTGAGGTACCCCAGAGGTAACTGAGCACTGACTGGATGTTACACCCTCTAGAGTGACGTTCTGAGTTCTCTGGGTGAGGACATCGTCCACCCAAGCTAGTAAGCTACCCGTAACATATCTGGCTCTTTCCTATACGAAGTCTGCGTTCCATTTTCGGGAAATTGAGGAACTGGAAAAGTCCGCCGCTAAAAAATTTAATGCTATTCTCATTTACCCAGGCATTCAAATCTATGCGGGGTTGATATAAAACTGAGGGCGGGTATTTAAATCTGACCTCCGAGTTTGAGTTTTGAAGATTACGGGGTTTTGTCTCCATTTCTTTACAATGAGAAAACTAAAGGAAGTAAATTGACTGGAACACTTTAAATGTTTAAGCCTTATATTCTTTCTTTCTTTTTTCAGATCCAAATCCCTTGTCCAAGATCAAACCCTTTCTCCCATTCGGTACGTACAGCTCACATAAACAGGCAAACACGAGCAACACGCAAGCGAAATCGTTATATTTTCATCTATCTATAATAATAATTCAAACACGGTTATCATTTCAATTTACATTTGTTTTGAAATAAGCCTATCGTCCAGCGCAGCCGGTTGCATCTCGCTCGTTTAGTCAAACAATACAATTCCGAGAGTTCTGTGGAATAACGTTAACGAAAAACGCCTGGTGAATGACTGCAAACAATCGCTGGTCTGGCGGTCCAATTTAGTAACTATGGCCTGTCAGAAGGAACTTTTAGTATTTTTATCAGTCTCCCAATTGGGAAAGCACCAGTTGGTGAGTAAAATTTGAATCTTTTTTATATACCCACCCAAACGTTTTTTTTTTTATTCTCTCTTTTTTTTTAATAAGTTCACTTTTAGAGAGCCCTGTCCGCAAAAGGTTTCCTCTTAGCCTCTTTGTGGCGATATTATTATTCCTTCTCGAACTAAAAATGATGTTAAGCAAAAACATTGCACTTTTTAATCTATTAATAAGAGCTAGTATCATTTCGAGTCATTGTGTATCAAGAAAAAATAATATGTGGATATACAGTTACTGTTACCTTAATGTTATAATTTCCAGCATAACAAACAAAGAAATAAATACTCAGATTTTAATCTGTTATATATTGTCCTCTGGTCGCTATTGGAGCTTTCTTTTCGGAGTTCTGATTTTTTTTTCTTTTAAGTATAATAACTAGTGGCCGTTCTTCATGTCTGTGGGACATTCACAATTAATATTACCATTTAAAACTTCTAACGATGCTGACGGACCCCCGTCAGAAAGCGTTCAATTCAACACGTGCATTTAAATCAGACCAGAAGTCGTCATCTTGCGATGCCTGTATACATATTTGGATGCGTGTCGAGAACCCCATCAATGAATATGTACCAGACTGCACTTTACATAGCCGAAGGAAAAGAACCGGCACTCGATGAGTTTTAACGGATAATGTAGTTATCTCAAGTTGATATGTCGTCTGTGCTGTAATTGTTACAACGTTTTGCCCCTCAGGAGTTCTATTTTAGATTGTAGCCCCAATAAGATTCTATGAGGACAATTTCAGTTTAAACAGCTATAACGGAAATTTTGCTTTGTGATTCATCTTGCTCTTCCAGTACCTCCTGGTTAGTTGAAAAAATTGTGCTTGTCATGACCGCTTGACCGTTTCAAATTTTTTGACAGCATCCACAAATGATATTACCCTTAAAAACCTCTAATGATATTGACGTACCATTGCTAATCAACTTAACGCGTTCTTTAAAAAACCCTGCATTTATACCAGATGAGAAGTTGTCACTTTGTGATGTATTTACGTTTTACATACATGTTTTTAGAGGCCTGTCGAAACGACATCAATGAATAGGGATCAGGGGACGCTTTAAATATTGCAAGAAAAAGGATCGCCATACGGCGACTTTTAACAGATCTGAACTCCATAAACCTCTTACTTTTGCTTGAAATGTTACAACTTTTTATTATTCAGCAGTTCTATTTGCATTTGCCATGTCGCGGAATTCTATGACGAACATACCCACAACTGTAGCCCCAATAACGTTCTATGAGGACAATTTCAGTTTAAACTGTTCTAACCGAAACTCTGTTTCCTAATTCATCTTGCTCTTCCAGAATGTAGCAAGTACAGATGGTTGAATAGTGCTGATCGCAGGATTTCCCCTCGTGTGAATGTGGTCAAATGCGACAAAAGTCTCAAGCCTGGATGGTACCGCTTTGGTGGAGCAGCAGGAAACGCAATGCCAAACAGATGTGTGCCAAAGAATCACTGCGGCACTCACGCCCCTGGTTGGATTGTTGGTGCTAATCCAAAGGGCAAATACCAACTTGTCACACGACGAGTGTGCTACCACTGGAATAAGAAATGCTGTAATTGGCATAATAACGTGAAGATCAGAAACTGCGGTGGTTTCCTAGTCTATCACCTGATCAAGCCACCCGTCTGTAGCCTGCGATACTGCGGAAATCGCCGAGGACCACCAATAGTACCTCATGGTTAGTTAAAAGTTGTGCTTGTCACACATTGACCGTTTCAAATGTTTTGACAGCATTCACAAATCGTATTGCCATTAAAAACCTCTAATGATATTGACGTACTATTGCTAATCAACTTAAAGCGTTCTTTGCCAACCCTCCATTTATACCAGATGAGAAGTTGTCACTTTGTGATGTATTTACGTTTTACATACATGTTTTTAGAGGCTTGTCGAAACGACATCAAAGAATAGGTATCAGGGGACGCTTTACATTTTGCAAGAAAAAGGATCGCCATACGGCAACTTTTAACAGATCTTAATTCCACAGATCTCTTACTTTTGCTTGAAATGTTACAACTTTTTATTATTCAGCAGTTCTATTTGCATTTGCCATTTCGCGGGATTTTATGACGAACATACCTACAACTGTAGCCCCAATAACGTTCTATGAGGACAATTTCAGTTTAAACAGTTCTAACCGAAACTCTGTTTCCTAATTCATCTTGCTCTTCCAGAATGTAGGAAGTACAGATGGTTGAATAGTGCTGATCGCAGGATTTCCCCTCGTGTGAATGTGGTCAAATGCGACAAAAGTCTCAAGCCTGGATGGTACCGCTTTGGTGGAGCAGCAGGAAACGCAATGCCAAACAGATGTGTGCCAAAGAATCACTGCGGCACTCACGCCCCTGGTTGGATTGTTGGTGCTAATCCAAAGGGCAAATACCAACTTGTCACACGACGAGTGTGCTACCACTGGAATAAGAAATGCTGTAATTGGCATAATAACGTGAAGATCAGAAACTGCGGTGGTTTCCTAGTCTATCACCTGATCAAGCCACCCGTCTGTAGCCTGCGATACTGCGGAAATCGCCGAGGACCACCAATAGTACCTCATGGTTAGTTAAAATATTGTGCTTGTCACTCCTTGACCGTTTCAAATTTTTGGACAGCATTCACAAATGGTATTACCATTAAAAACCTCTAATGATATTGACGTGCCGTTGCTAATCAACTGAAAGCGTTCTGGTATTACCATTAAAAACCTCTAACAACGTTGACGTACTATTGCTAATCAACTTAAAGCGTTCTATGCCAACCCTCCATTTATACCAGATGAGAAGTTGTGACTTGGTGATGTATTTACGTTTTACATACATGTTTTAGAGGCTTGTCGAAACGACATCAAAGAATAGGTATCAGGGTACGCTTTAAATATTGCAAGAAAAAGGATCGCCATACGGCGACTTTTAACAGATCTGAACTCCATAAATCTCTTACTTTTGCTTGAAATGTTACAATTTTTTATTATTCAGCAGTTCTCTTTGCATTTGCCATGTCGCGGAATTTTATGACGAACATACCTACAACTGTAGCCCCAATAACGTTCTATGAGGACAATTTCAGTTTAAACAGTTCTAACCGAAACTCTGTTTCCTAATTCATCTTGCTCTTCCAGAATGTAGCAAGTACAGATGGTTGAATAGTGCTGATCGCAGGATTTCCCCTCGTGTGAATGTGGTCAAATGCGACAAAAGTCTCAAGCCTGGATGGTACCGCTTTGGTGGAGCAGCAGGAAACGCAATGCCAAACAGATGTGTGCCAAAGAATCACTGCGGCACTCACGCCCCTGGTTGGATTGTTGGTGCTAATCCAAAGGGCAAATACCAACTTGTCACACGACGAGTGTGCTACCACTGGAATAAGAAATGCTGTAATTGGCATAATAACGTGAAGATCAGAAACTGCGGTGGTTTCCTAGTCTATCACCTGATCAAGCCACCCGTCTGTAGCCTGCGATACTGCGGAAATCGCCGAGGACCACCAATAGTACCTCATGGTTAGTTAAAATATTGTGCTTGTCACTCCTTGACCGTTTCAAATTTTTGGACAGCATTCACAAATGGTATTACCATTAAAAACCTCTAATGATATTGACGTGCCGTTGCTAATCAACTGAAAGCGTTCTGGTATTACCATTAAAAACCTCTAACAACGTTGATGTACTATTGCTAATCAACTTAAAGCGTTCTATGCCAACCCTCCATTTATACCAGATGAGAAGTTGTGACTTGGTGATGTATTTACGTTTTACATACATGTTTTAGAGGCTTGTCGAAACGACATCAAAGAATAGGTATCAGGGTACGCTTTAAATATTGCAAGAAAAAGGATCGCCATACGGCGACTTTTAACAGATCTGAACTCCATAAATCTCTTACTTTTGCTTGAAATGTTACAATTTTTTATTATTCAGCAGTTCTCTTTGCATTTGCCATGTCGCGGAATTTTATGACGAACATACCTACAACTGTAGCCCCAATAACGTTCTATGAGGACAATTTCAGTTTAAACAGTTCTAACCGAAACTCTGTTTCCTAATTCATCTTGCTCTTCCAGAATGTAGGAAGTACAGATGGTTGAATAGTGCTGATCGCAGGATTTCCCCTCGTGTGAATGTGGTCAAATGCGACAAAAGTCTCAAGCCTGGATGGTACCGCTTTGGTGGAGCAGCAGGAAACGCAATGCCAAACAGATGTGTGCCAAAGAATCACTGCGGCACTCACGCCCCTGGTTGGATTGTTGGTGCTAATCCAAAGGGCAAATACCAACTTGTCACACGACGAGTGTGCTACCACTGGAATAAGAAATGCTGTAATTGGCATAATAACGTGAAGATCAGAAACTGCGGTGGTTTCCTAGTCTATCACCTGATCAAGCCACCCGTCTGTAGCCTGCGATACTGCGGAAATCGCCGAGGACCACCAATAGTACCTCATGGTTAGTTAAAAGTTGTGCTTGTCACACATTGACCGTTTCAAATGTTTTGACAGCATTCACAAATGGTATTGCCATTAAAAACCTCTAATGATATTGACGTACTATTGCTAATCAACTTAAAGCGTTCTTTGCCAACCCTCCATTTATACCAGATGAGAAGTTGTCACTTTGTGATGTATTTACGTTTTACATACATGTTTTTAGAGGCTTGTCGAAACGACATCAAAGAATAGGTATCAGGGGACGCTTTACATTTTGCAAGAAAAAGGATCGCCATACGGCAACTTTTAACAGATCTTAATTCCACAGATCTCTTACTTTTGCTTGAAATGTTACAATTTTTTATTATTCAGCAGTTCTATTTGCATTTGCCATTTCGCGGGATTTTATGACGAACATACCTACAACTGTAGCCCCAATAACGTTCTATGAGGACAATTTCAGTTTAAACAGTTCTAACCGAAACTCTGTTTCCTAATTCATCTTGCTCTTCCAGAATGTAGGAAGTACAGATGGTTGAATAGTGCTGATCGCAGGATTTCCCCTCGTGTGAATGTGGTCAAATGCGACAAAACTCTCAAGCCTGGATGGTACCGCTTTGGTGGAGCAGCAGGAAACGCAATGCCAAACAGATGTGTGCCAAAGAATCACTGCGGCACTCACGCCCCTGGTTGGATTGTTGGTGCTAATCCAAAGGGCAAATACCAACTTGTCACACGACGAGTGTGCTACCACTGGAATAAGAAATGCTGTAATTGGCATAATAACGTGAAGATCAGAAACTGCGGTGGTTTCCTAGTCTATCACCTGATCAAGCCACCCGTCTGTAGCCTGCGATACTGCGGAAATCGCCGAGGACCACCAATAGTACCTCATGGTTAGTTAAAAGTTGTGCTTGTCACACATTGACCGTTTCAAATGTTTTGACAGCATTCACAAATGGTATTGCCATTAAAAACCTCTAATGATATTGACGTACTATTGCTAATCAACTTAAAGCGTTCTTTGCCAACCCTCCATTTATACCAGATGAGAAGTTGTCACTTTGTGATGTATTTACGTTTTACATACATGTTTTTAGAGGCTTGTCGAAACGACATCAAAGAATAGGTATCAGGGGACGCTTTACATTTTGCAAGAAAAAGGATCGCCATACGGCGACTTTTAACAGATCTTAATTCCACAGATCTCTTACTTTTGCTTGAAATGTTACAACTTTTTATTATTCAGCAGTTCTATTTGCATTTGCCATTTCGCGGGATTTTATGACGAACATACCTACAACTGTAGCCCCAATAACGTTCTATGAGGACAATTTCAGTTTAAACAGTTCTAACCGAAACTCTGTTTCCTAATTCATCTTGCTCTTCCAGAATGTAGGAAGTACAGATGGTTGAATAGTGCTGATCGCAGGATTTCCCCTCGTGTGAATGTGGTCAAATGCGACAAAAGTCTCAAGCCTGGATGGTACCGCTTTGGTGGAGCAGCAGGAAACGCAATGCCAAACAGATGTGTGCCAAAGAATCACTGCGGCACTCACGCCCCTGGTTGGATTGTTGGTGCTAATCCAAAGGGCAAATACCAACTTGTCACACGACGAGTGTGCTACCACTGGAATAAGAAATGCTGTAATTGGCATAATAACGTGAAGATCAGAAACTGCGGTGGTTTCCTAGTCTATCACCTGATCAAGCCACCCGTCTGTAGCCTGCGATACTGCGGAAATCGCCGAGGACCACCAATAGTACCTCATGGTTAGTTAAAATATTGTGCTTGTCACTCCTTGACCGTTTCAAATTTTTGGACAGCATTCACAAATGGTATTACCATTAAAAACCTCTAATGATATTGACGTGCCGTTGCTAATCAACTGAAAGCGTTCTGGTATTACCATTAAAAACCTCTAACAACGTTGACGTACTATTGCTAATCAACTTAAAGCGTTCTATGCCAACCCTCCATTTATACCAGATGAGAAGTTGTGACTTGGTGATGTATTTACGTTTTACATACATGTTTTAGAGGCTTGTCGAAACGACATCAAAGAATAGGTATCAGGGTACGCTTTAAATATTGCAAGAAAAAGGATCGCCATACGGCGACTTTTAACAGATCTGAACTCCATAAATCTCTTACTTTTGCTTGAAATGTTACAATTTTTTATTATTCAGCAGTTCTCTTTGCATTTGCCATGTCGCGGAATTTTATGACGAACATACCTACAACTGTAGCCCCAATAACGTTCTATGAGGACAATTTCAGTTTAAACAGTTCTAACCGAAACTCTGTTTCCTAATTCATCTTGCTCTTCCAGAATGTAGGAAGTACAGATGGTTGAATAGTGCTGATCGCAGGATTTCCCCTCGTGTGAATGTGGTCAAATGCGACAAAAGTCTCAAGCCTGGATGGTACCGCTTTGGTGGAGCAGCAGGAAACGCAATGCCAAACAGATGTGTGCCAAAGAATCACTGCGGCACTCACGCCCCTGGTTGGATTGTTGGTGCTAATCCAAAGGGCAAATACCAACTTGTCACACGACGAGTGTGCTACCACTGGAATAACAAATGCTGTAATTGGCATAATAACGTGAAGATCAGAAACTGCGGTGGTTTCCTAGTCTATCACCTGATCAAGCCACCCGTCTGTAGCCTGCGATACTGCGGAAATCGCCGAGGACCACCAATAGTACCTCATGGTTAGTTAAAATATTGTGCTTGTCACTCCTTGACCGTTTCAAATTTTTGGACAGCATTCACAAATGGTATTACCATTAAAAACCTCTAATGATATTGACGTGCCGTTGCTAATCAACTGAAAGCGTTCTGGTATTACCATTAAAAACCTCTAACAACGTTGACGTACTATTGCTAATCAACTTAAAGCGTTCTATGCCAACCCTCCATTTATACCAGATGAGAAGTTGTCACTTTGTGATGTATTTACGTTTTACATACATGTTTTAGAGGCTTGTCGAAACGACATCAAAGAATAGGTATCAGGGTACGCTTTAAATATTGCAAGAAAAAGGATCGCCATACGGCGACTTTTAACAGATCTGAACTCCAGAAATCTCTTACTTTTGCTTGAAATGTTACAATTTTTTATTATTCAGCAGTTCTCTTTGCATTTGCCATGTCGCGGAATTTTATGACGAACATACCTACAACTGTAGCCCCAATAACGTTCTATGAGGACAATTTCAGTTTAAACAGTTCTAACCGAAACTCTGTTTCCTAATTCATCTTGCTCTTCCAGAATGTAGGAAGTACAGATGGTTGAATAGTGCTGATCGCAGGATTTCCCCTCGTGTGAATGTGGTCAAATGCGACAAAAGTCTCAAGCCTGGATGGTACCGCTTTGGTGGAGCAGCAGGAAACGCAATGCCAAACAGATGTGTGCCAAAGAATCACTGCGGCACTCACGCCCCTGGTTGGATTGTTGGTGCTAATCCAAAGGGCAAATACCAACTTGTCACACGACGAGTGTGCTACCACTGGAATAAGAAATGCTGTAATTGGCATAATAACGTGAAGATCAGAAACTGCGGTGGTTTCCTAGTCTATCACCTGATCAAGCCACCCGTCTGTAGCCTGCGATACTGCGGAAATCGCCGAGGACCACCAATAGTACCTCATGGTTAGTTAAAAGTTGTGCTTGTCACACATTGACCGTTTCAAATGTTTTGACAGCATTCACAAATGGTATTGCCATTAAAAACCTCTAATGATATTGACGTACTATTGCTAATCAACTTAAAGCGTTCTTTGCCAACCCTCCATTTATACCAGATGAGAAGTTGTCACTTTGTGATGTATTTACGTTTTACATACATGTTTTTAGAGGCTTGTCGAAACGACATCAAAGAATAGGTATCAGGGGACGCTTTACATTTTGCAAGAAAAAGGATCGCCATACGGCGACTTTTAACAGATCTTAATTCCACAGATCTCTTACTTTTGCTTGAAATGTTACAACTTTTTATTATTCAGCAGTTCTATTTGCATTTGCCATTTCGCGGGATTTTATGACGAACATACCTACAACTGTAGCCCCAATAACGTTCTATGAGGACAATTTCAGTTTAAACAGTTCTAACCGAAACTCTGTTTCCTAATTCATCTTGCTCTTCCAGAATGTAGGAAGTACAGATGGTTGAATAGTGCTGATCGCAGGATTTCCCCTCGTGTGAATGTGGTCAAATGCGACAAAAGTCTCAAGCCTGGATGGTACCGCTTTGGTGGAGCAGCAGGAAACGCAATGCCAAACAGATGTGTGCCAAAGAATCACTGCGGCACTCACGCCCCTGGTTGGATTGTTGGTGCTAATCCAAAGGGCAAATACCAACTTGTCACACGACGTGTGTGCTACCACTGGAATAACAAATGCTGTAATTGGCATAATAACGTGAAGATCAGAAACTGCGGTGGTTTCCTAGTCTATCACCTGATCAAGCCACCCGTCTGTAGCCTGCGATACTGCGGAAATCGCCGAGGACCACCAATAGTACCTCATGGTTAGTTAAAATATTGTGCTTGTCACTCCTTGACCGTTTCAAATTTTTGGACAGCATTCACAAATGGTATTACCATTAAAAACCTCTAATGATATTGACGTGCCGTTGCTAATCAACTGAAAGCGTTCTTTTCCAACCCTGCATTTATAACAGATGAGAAGTTGTCACTTTGTGATGTCTTTACGTTTTACATACATGTTTTTAGAAGCTTGTCGAAACGACATCAAAGAATAGGTATCAGGGGACGCTTTAAATATTGCTAGAAAAAGGATCGCCATACGGCGACTTTTAACAGATCTGAACTCCATAAATCTCTTACTTTTGCTTGAAATGTTACAATTTTTTATTATTCAGCAGTTCTCTTTGCATTTGCCATGTCGCGGAATTTTATGACGAACATACCTACAACTGTAGCCCCAATAACGTTCTATGAGGACAATTTCAGTTTAAACAGTTCTAACAGAAACTCTGTTTCCTAATTCATCTTGCTCTTCCAGAATGTAGGAAGTACAGATGGTTGAATAGTGCTGATCGCAGGATTTCCCCTCGTGTGAATGTGGTCAAATGCGACAAAAGTCTCAAGCCTGGATGGTACCGCTTTGGTGGAGCAGCAGGAAACGCAATGCCAAACAGATGTGTGCCAAAGAATCACTGCGGCACTCACGCCCCTGGTTGGATTGTTGGTGCTAATCCAAAGGGCAAATACCAACTTGTCACACGACGAGTGTGCTACCACTGGAATAAGAAATGCTGTAATTGGCATAATAACGTGAAGATCAGAAACTGCGGTGGTTTCCTAGTCTATCACCTGATCAAGCCACCCGTCTGTAGCCTGCGATACTGCGGAAATCGCCGAGGACCACCAATAGTACCTCATGGTTAGTTAAAAGTTGTGCTTGTCACACATTGACCGTTTCAAATGTTTTGACAGCATTCACAAATGGTATTGCCATTAAAAACCTCTAATGATATTGACGTACTATTGCTAATCAACTTAAAGCGTTCTTTGCCAACCCTCCATTTATACCAGATGAGAAGTTGTCACTTTGTGATGTATTTACGTTTTACATACATGTTTTTAGAGGCTTGTCGAAACGACATCAAAGAATAGGTATCAGGGACGCTTTACATTTTGCAAGAAAAAGGATCGCCATACGGCGACTTTTAACAGATCTTAATTCCACAGATCTCTTACTTTTGCTTGAAATGTTACAACTTTTTATTATTCAGCAGTTCTATTTGCATTTGCCATTTCGCGGGATTTTATGACGAACATACCTACAACTGTAGCCCCAATAACGTTCTATGAGGACAATTTCAGTTTAAACAGTTCTAACCGAAACTCTGTTTCCTAATTCATCTTGCTCTTCCAGAATGTAGGAAGTACAGATGGTTGAATAGTGCTGATCGCAGGATTTCCCCTCGTGTGAATGTGGTCAAATGCGACAAAACTCTCAAGCCTGGATGGTACCGCTTTGGTGGAGCAGCAGGAAACGCAATGCCAAACAGATGTGTGCCAAAGAATCACTGCGGCACTCACGCCCCTGGTTGGATTGTTGGTGCTAATCCAAAGGGCAAATACCAACTTGTCACACGACGAGTGTGCTACCACTGGAATAAGAAATGCTGTAATTGGCATAATAACGTGAAGATCAGAAACTGCGGTGGTTTCCTAGTCTATCACCTGATCAAGCCACCCGTCTGTAGCCTGCGATACTGCGGAAATCGCCGAGGACCACCAATAGTACCTCATGGTTAGTTAAAATATTGTGCTTGTCACTCCTTGACCGTTTCAAATTTTTGGACAGCATTCACAAATGGTATTACCATTAAAAACCTCTAATGATATTGACGTGCCGTTGCTAATCAACTGAAAGCGTTCTGGTATTACCATTAAAAACCTCTAACAACGTTGACGTACTATTGCTAATCAACTTAAAGCGTTCTATGCCAACCCTCCATTTATACCAGATGAGAAGTTGTGACTTGGTGATGTATTTACGTTTTACATACATGTTTTAGAGGCTTGTCGAAACGACATCAAAGAATAGGTATCAGGGTACGCTTTAAATATTGCAAGAAAAAGGATCGCCATACGGCGACTTTTAACAGATCTGAACTCCATAAATCTCTTACTTTTGCTTGAAATGTTACAATTTTTTATTATTCAGCAGTTCTCTTTGCATTTGCCATGTCGCGGAATTTTATGACGAACATACCTACAACTGTAGCCCCAATAACGTTCTATGAGGACAATTTCAGTTTAAACAGTTCTAACCGAAACTCTGTTTCCTAATTCATCTTGCTCTTCCAGAATGTAGGAAGTACAGATGGTTGAATAGTGCTGATCGCAGGATTTCCCCTCGTGTGAATGTGGTCAAATGCGACAAAAGTCTCAAGCCTGGATGGTACCGCTTTGGTGGAGCAGCAGGAAACGCAATGCCAAACAGATGTGTGCCAAAGAATCACTGCGGCACTCACGCCCCTGGTTGGATTGTTGGTGCTAATCCAAAGGGCAAATACCAACTTGTCACACGACGAGTGTGCTACCACTGGAATAACAAATGCTGTAATTGGCATAATAACGTGAAGATCAGAAACTGCGGTGGTTTCCTAGTCTATCACCTGATCAAGCCACCCGTCTGTAGCCTGCGATACTGCGGAAATCGCCGAGGACCACCAATAGTACCTCATGGTTAGTTAAAATATTGTGCTTGTCACTCCTTGACCGTTTCAAATTTTTGGACAGCATTCACAAATGGTATTACCATTAAAAACCTCTAATGATATTGACGTGCCGTTGCTAATCAACTGAAAGCGTTCTGGTATTACCATTAAAAACCTCTAACAACGTTGACGTACTATTGCTAATCAACTTAAAGCGTTCTATGCCAACCCTCCATTTATACCAGATGAGAAGTTGTCACTTTGTGATGTATTTACGTTTTACATACATGTTTTAGAGGCTTGTCGAAACGACATCAAAGAATAGGTATCAGGGTACGCTTTAAATATTGCAAGAAAAAGGATCGCCATACGGCGACTTTTAACAGATCTGAACTCCATAAATCTCTTACTTTTGCTTGAAATGTTACAATTTTTTATTATTCAGCAGTTCTCTTTGCATTTGCCATGTCGCGGAATTTTATGACGAACATACCTACAACTGTAGCCCCAATAACGTTCTATGAGGACAATTTCAGTTTAAACAGTTCTAACCGAAACTCTGTTTCCTAATTCATCTTGCTCTTCCAGAATGTAGGAAGTACAGATGGTTGAATAGTGCTGATCGCAGGATTTCCCCTCGTGTGAATGTGGTCAAATGCGACAAAAGTCTCAAGCCTGGATGGTACCGCTTTGGTGGAGCAGCAGGAAACGCAATGCCAAACAGATGTGTGCCAAAGAATCACTGCGGCACTCACGCCCCTGGTTGGATTGTTGGTGCTAATCCAAAGGGCAAATACCAACTTGTCACACGACGAGTGTGCTACCACTGGAATAAGAAATGCTGTAATTGGCATAATAACGTGAAGATCAGAAACTGCGGTGGTTTCCTAGTCTATCACCTGATCAAGCCACCCGTCTGTAGCCTGCGATACTGCGGAAATCGCCGAGGACCACCAATAGTACCTCATGGTTAGTTAAAAGTTGTGCTTGTCACACATTGACCGTTTCAAATGTTTTGACAGCATTCACAAATGGTATTGCCATTAAAAACCTCTAATGATATTGACGTACTATTGCTAATCAACTTAAAGCGTTCTTTGCCAACCCTCCATTTATACCAGATGAGAAGTTGTCACTTTGTGATGTATTTACGTTTTACATACATGTTTTTAGAGGCTTGTCGAAACGACATCAAAGAATAGGTATCAGGGGACGCTTTACATTTTGCAAGAAAAAGGATCGCCATACGGCGACTTTTAACAGATCTAATTCCACAGATCTCTTACTTTTGCTTGAAATGTTACAACTTTTTATTATTCAGCAGTTCTATTTGCATTTGCCATTTCGCGGGATTTTATGACGAACATACCTACAACTGTAGCCCCAATAACGTTCTATGAGGACAATTTCAGTTTAAACAGTTCTAACCGAAACTCTGTTTCCTAATTCATCTTGCTCTTCCAGAATGTAGGAAGTACAGATGGTTGAATAGTGCTGATCGCAGGATTTCCCCTCGTGTGAATGTGGTCAAATGCGACAAAAGTCTCAAGCCTGGATGGTACCGCTTTGGTGGAGCAGCAGGAAACGCAATGCCAAACAGATGTGTGCCAAAGAATCACTGCGGCACTCACGCCCCTGGTTGGATTGTTGGTGCTAATCCAAAGGGCAAATACCAACTTGTCACACGACGAGTGTGCTACCACTGGAATAACAAATGCTGTAATTGGCATAATAACGTGAAGATCAGAAACTGCGGTGGTTTCCTAGTCTATCACCTGATCAAGCCACCCGTCTGTAGCCTGCGATACTGCGGAAATCGCCGAGGACCACCAATAGTACCTCATGGTTAGTTAAAATATTGTGCTTGTCACTCCTTGACCGTTTCAAATTTTTGGACAGCATTCACAAATGGTATTACCATTAAAAACCTCTAATGATATTGACGTGCCGTTGCTAATCAACTTAAAGCGTTCTTTTCCAACCCTGCATTTATAACAGATGAGAAGTTGTCACTTTGTGATGTCTTTACGTTTTACATACATGTTTTTAGAAGCTTGTCGAAACGACATCAAAGAATAGGTATCAGGGGACGCTTTAAATATTGCTAGAAAAAGGATCGCCATACGGCGACTTTTAACAGATCTGAACTCCATAAATCTCTTACTTTTGCTTTAAATGTTACAATTTTTATTATTCAGCAGTTCTCTTTGCATTTGCCATGTCGCGGAATTTTATGACGAACATACCTACAACTGTAGCCCCAATAACGTTCTATGAGGACAATTTCAGTTTAAACAGTTCTAACAGAAACTCTGTTTCCTAATTCATCTTGCTCTTCCAGAATGTAGGAAGTACAGATGGTTGAATAGTGCTGATCGCAGGATTTCCCCTCGTGTGAATGTGGTCAAATGCGACAAAAGTCTCAAGCCTGGATGGTACCGCTTTGGTGGAGCAGCAGGAAACGCAATGCCAAACAGATGTGTGCCAAAGAATCACTGCGGCACTCACGCCCCTGGTTGGATTGTTGGTGCTAATCCAAAGGGCAAATACCAACTTGTCACACGACGAGTGTGCTACCACTGGAATAAGAAATGCTGTAATTGGCATAATAACGTGAAGATCAGAAACTGCGGTGGTTTCCTAGTCTATCACCTGATCAAGCCACCCGTCTGTAGCCTGCGATACTGCGGAAATCGCCGAGGACCACCAATAGTACCTCATGGTTAGTTAAAAGTTGTGCTTGTCACACATTGACCGTTTCAAATGTTTTGACAGCATTCACAAATGGTATTGCCATTAAAAACCTCTAATGATATTGACGTACTATTGCTAATCAACTTAAAGCGTTCTTTGCCAACCCTCCATTTATACCAGATGAGAAGTTGTCACTTTGTGATGTATTTACGTTTTACATACATGTTTTTAGAGGCTTGTCGAAACGACATCAAAGAATAGGTATCAGGGGACGCTTTACATTTTGCAAGAAAAAGGATCGCCATACGGCGACTTTTAACAGATCTTAATTCCACAGATCTCTTACTTTTGCTTGAAATGTTACAACTTTTTATTATTCAGCAGTTCTATTTGCATTTGCCATTTCGCGGGATTTTATGACGAACATACCTACAACTGTAGCCCCAATAACGTTCTATGAGGACAATTTCAGTTTAAACAGTTCTAACCGAAACTCTGTTTCCTAATTCATCTTGCTCTTCCAGAATGTAGGAAGTACAGATGGTTGAATAGTGCTGATCGCAGGATTTCCCCTCGTGTGAATGTGGTCAAATGCGACAAAAGTCTCAAGCCTGGATGGTACCGCTTTGGTGGAGCAGCAGGAAACGCAATGCCAAACAGATGTGTGCCAAAGAATCACTGCGGCACTCACGCCCCTGGTTGGATTGTTGGTGCTAATCCAAAGGGCAAATACCAACTTGTCACACGACGAGTGTGCTACCACTGGAATAAGAAATGCTGTAATTGGCATAATAACGTGAAGATCAGAAACTGCGGTGGTTTCCTAGTCTATCACCTGATCAAGCCACCCGTCTGTAGCCTGCGATACTGCGGAAATCGCCGAGGACCACCAATAGTACCTCATGGTTAGTTAAAAGTTGTGCTTGTCACTCATTGACCGTTTCAAATTTTTTGACAGCATTCACAAATGGTATTACCATTAAAAACCTCTAATGATATTGACGTGCCGTTGCTAATCAACTGAAAGCGTTCTGGTATTACCATTAAAAACCTCTAACAACGTTGACGTACTATTGCTAATCAACTTAAAGCGTTCTATGCCAACCCTCCATTTATACCAGATGAGAAGTTGTCACTTTGTGATGTATTTACGTTTTACATACATGTTTTAGAGGCTTGTCGAAACGACATCAAAGAATAGGTATCAGGGTACGCTTTAAATATTGCAAGAAAAAGGATCGCCATACGGCGACTTTTAACAGATCTGAACTCCATAAATCTCTTACTTTTGCTTGAAATGTTACAATTTTTTATTATTCAGCAGTTCTATTTGCATTTGCCATTTCGCGGAATTTTATGACGAACATACCTACAACTGTAGCCCCAATAACGTTCTATGAGGACAATTTCAGTTTAAACAGTTCTAACCGAAACTCTGTTTCCTAATTCATCTTGCTCTTCCAGAATGTAGGAAGTACAGATGGTTGAATAGTGCTGATCGCAGGATTTCCCCTCGTGTGAATGTGGTCAAATGCGACAAAAGTCTCAAGCCTGGATGGTACCGCTTTGGTGGAGCAGCAGGAAACGCAATGCCAAACAGATGTGTGCCAAAGAATCACTGCGGCACTCACGCCCCTGGTTGGATTGTTGGTGCTAATCCAAAGGGCAAATACCAACTTGTCACACGACGAGTGTGCTACCACTGGAATAACAAATGCTGTAATTGGCATAATAACGTGAAGATCAGAAACTGCGGTGGTTTCCTAGTCTATCACCTGATCAAGCCACCCGTCTGTAGCCTGCGATACTGCGGAAATCGCCGAGGACCACCAATAGTACCTCATGGTTAGTTAAAATATTGTGCTTGTCACTCCTTGACCGTTTCAAATTTTTGGACAGCATTCACAAATGGTATTACCATTAAAAACCTCTAATGATATTGACGTGCCGTTGCTAATCAACTGAAAGCGTTCTGGTATTACCATTAAAAACCTCTAACAACGTTGACGTACTATTGCTAATCAACTTAAAGCGTTCTATGCCAACCCTCCATTTATACCAGATGAGAAGTTGTCACTTTGTGATGTATTTACGTTTTACATACATGTTTTAGAGGCTTGTCGAAACGACATCAAAGAATAGGTATCAGGGTACGCTTTAAATATTGCAAGAAAAAGGATCGCCATACGGCGACTTTTAACAGATCTGAACTCCATAAATCTCTTACTTTTGCTTGAAATGTTACAATTTTTTATTATTCAGCAGTTCTCTTTGCATTTGCCATGTCGCGGATTTTATGACGAACATACCTACAACTGTAGCCCCAATAACGTTCTATGAGGACAATTTCAGTTTAAACAGTTCTAACCGAAACTCTGTTTCCTAATTCATCTTGCTCTTCCAGAATGTAGGAAGTACAGATGGTTGAATAGTGCTGATCGCAGGATTTCCCCTCGTGTGAATGTGGTCAAATGCGACAAAAGTCTCAAGCCTGGATGGTACCGCTTTGGTGGAGCAGCAGGAAACGCAATGCCAAACAGATGTGTGCCAAAGAATCACTGCGGCACTCACGCCCCTGGTTGGATTGTTGGTGCTAATCCAAAGGGCAAATACCAACTTGTCACACGACGAGTGTGCTACCACTGGAATAAGAAATGCTGTAATTGGCATAATAACGTGAAGATCAGAAACTGCGGTGGTTTCCTAGTCTATCACCTGATCAAGCCACCCGTCTGTAGCCTGCGATACTGCGGAAATCGCCGAGGACCACCAATAGTACCTCATGGTTAGTTAAAATATTGTGCTTGTCACTCCTTGACCGTTTCAAATTTTTGGACAGCATTCACAAATGGTATTACCATTAAAAACCTCTAATGATATTGACGTGCCGTTGCTAATCAACTGAAAGCGTTCTGGTATTACCATTAAAAACCTCTAACAACGTTGACGTACTATTGCTAATCAACTTAAAGCGTTCTATGCCAACCCTCCATTTATACCAGATGAGAAGTTGTCACTTTGTGATGTATTTACGTTTTACATACATGTTTTAGAGGCTTGTCGAAACGACATCAAAGAATAGGTATCAGGGTACGCTTTAAATATTGCAAGAAAAAGGATCGCCATACGGCGACTTTTAACAGATCTGAACTCCATAAATCTCTTACTTTTGCTTGAAATGTTACAATTTTTTATTATTCAGCAGTTCTCTTTGCATTTGCCATGTCGCGGAATTTTATGACGAACATACCTACAACTGTAGCCCCAATAACGTTCTATGAGGACAATTTCAGTTTAAACAGTTCTAACCGAAACTCTGTTTCCTAATTCATCTTGCTCTTCCAGAATGTAGGAAGTACAGATGGTTGAATAGTGCTGATCGCAGGATTTCCCCTCGTGTGAATGTGGTCAAATGCGACAAAAGTCTCAAGCCTGGATGGTACCGCTTTGGTGGAGCAGCAGGAAACGCAATGCCAAACAGATGTGTGCCAAAGAATCACTGCGGCACTCACGCCCCTGGTTGGATTGTTGGTGCTAATCCAAAGGGCAAATACCAACTTGTCACACGACGAGTGTGCTACCACTGGAATAAGAAATGCTGTAATTGGCATAATAACGTGAAGATCAGAAACTGCGGTGGTTTCCTAGTCTATCACCTGATCAAGCCACCCGTCTGTAGCCTGCGATACTGCGGAAATCGCCGAGGACCACCAATAGTACCTCATGGTTAGTTAAAATATTGTGCTTGTCACTCCTTGACCGTTTCAAATTTTTGGACAGCATTCACAAATGGTATTACCATTAAAAACCTCTAATGATATTGACGTGCCGTTGCTAATCAACTGAAAGCGTTCTGGTATTACCATTAAAAACCTCTAACAACGTTGACGTACTATTGCTAATCAACTTAAAGCGTTCTATGCCAACCCTCCATTTATACCAGATGAGAAGTTGTCACTTTGTGATGTATTTACGTTTTACATACATGTTTTAGAGGCTTGTCGAAACGACATCAAAGAATAGGTATCAGGGTACGCTTTAAATATTGCAAGAAAAAGGATCGCCATACGGCGACTTTTAACAGATCTGAACTCCATAAATCTCTTACTTTTGCTTGAAATGTTACAATTTTTTATTATTCAGCAGTTCTCTTTGCATTTGCCATGTCGCGGAATTTTATGACGAACATACCTACAACTGTAGCCCCAATAACGTTCTATGAGGACAATTTCAGTTTAAACAGTTCTAACCGAAACTCTGTTTCCTAATTCATCTTGCTCTTCCAGAATGTAGGAAGTACAGATGGTTGAATAGTGCTGATCGCAGGATTTCCCCTCGTGTGAATGTGGTCAAATGCGACAAAACTCTCAAGCCTGGATGGTACCGCTTTGGTGGAGCAGCAGGAAACGCAATGCCAAACAGATGTGTGCCAAAGAATCACTGCGGCACTCACGCCCCTGGTTGGATTGTTGGTGCTAATCCAAAGGGCAAATACCAACTTGTCACACGACGAGTGTGCTACCACTGGAATAAGAAATGCTGTAATTGGCATAATAACGTGAAGATCAGAAACTGCGGTGGTTTCCTAGTCTATCACCTGATCAAGCCACCCGTCTGTAGCCTGCGATACTGCGGAAATCGCCGAGGACCACCAATAGTACCTCATGGTTAGTTAAAATATTGTGCTTGTCACTCCTTGACCGTTTCAAATTTTGGACAGCATTCACAAATGGTATTACCATTAAAAACCTCTAATGATATTGACGTGCCGTTGCTAATCAACTGAAAGCGTTCTGGTATTACCATTAAAAACCTCTAACAACGTTGACGTACTATTGCTAATCAACTTAAAGCGTTCTATGCCAACCCTCCATTTATACCAGATGAGAAGTTGTCACTTTGTGATGTATTTACGTTTTACATACATGTTTTAGAGGCTTGTCGAAACGACATCAAAGAATAGGTATCAGGGTACGCTTTAAATATTGCAAGAAAAAGGATCGCCATACGGCGACTTTTAACAGATCTGAACTCCATAAATCTCTTACTTTTGCTTGAAATGTTACAATTTTTTATTATTCAGCAGTTCTCTTTGCATTTGCCATGTCGCGGAATTTTATGACGAACATACCTACAACTGTAGCCCCAATAACGTTCTATGAGGACAATTTCAGTTTAAACAGTTCTAACAGAAACTCTGTTTCCTAATTCATCTTGCTCTTCCAGAATGTAGGAAGTACAGATGGTTGAATAGTGCTGATCGCAGGATTTCCCCTCGTGTGAATGTGGTCAAATGCGACAAAACTCTCAAGCCTGGATGGTACCGCTTTGGTGGAGCAGCAGGAAACGCAATGCCAAACAGATGTGTGCCAAAGAATCACTGCGGCACTCACGCCCCTGGTTGGATTGTTGGTGCTAATCCAAAGGGCAAATACCAACTTGTCACACGACGAGTGTGCTACCACTGGAATAAGAAATGCTGTAATTGGCATAATAACGTGAAGATCAGAAACTGCGGTGGTTTCCTAGTCTATCACCTGATCAAGCCACCCGTCTGTAGCCTGCGATACTGCGGAAATCGCCGAGGACCACCAATAGTACCTCATGGTTAGTTAAAATATTGTGCTTGTCACTCCTTGACCGTTTCAAATTTTTGGACAGCATTCACAAATGGTATTACCATTAAAAACCT
This sequence comes from Scolanthus callimorphus, assembly GCA_033964015.1. Classification (NCBI taxonomy): domain Eukaryota; kingdom Metazoa; phylum Cnidaria; class Anthozoa; order Actiniaria; family Edwardsiidae; genus Scolanthus; species Scolanthus callimorphus. Next base: position 11,603,054 of record CM066923.1, on the reverse strand, counting down.
CTAATGATATTGACGTGCCGTTGCTAATCAACTGAAAGCGTTCTGGTATTACCATTAAAAACCTCTAACAAGTTGACGTACTATTGCTAATCAACTTAAAGCGTTCTATGCCAACCCTCCATTTATACCAGATGAGAAGTTGTCACTTTGTGATGTATTTACGTTTTACATACATGTTTTAGAGGCTTGTCGAAACGACATCAAAGAATAGGTATCAGGGTACGCTTTAAATATTGCAAGAAAAAGGATCGCCATACGGCGACTTTTAACAGATCTGAACTCCATAAATCTCTTACTTTTGCTTGAAATGTTACAATTTTTTATTATTCAGCAGTTCTCTTTGCATTTGCCATGTCGCGGAATTTTATGACGAACATACCTACAACTGTAGCCCCAATAACGTTCTATGAGGACAATTTCAGTTTAAACAGTTCTAACAGAAACTCTGTTTCCTAATTCATCTTGCTCTTCCAGAATGTAGGAAGTACAGATGGTTGAATAGTGCTGATCGCAGGATTTCCCCTCGTGTGAATGTGGTCAAATGCGACAAAACTCTCAAGCCTGGATGGTACCGCTTTGGTGGAGCAGCAGGAAACGCAATGCCAAACAGATGTGTGCCAAAGAATCACTGCGGCACTCACGCCCCTGGTTGGATTGTTGGTGCTAATCCAAAGGGCAAATACCAACTTGTCACACGACGAGTGTGCTACCACTGGAATAAGAAATGCTGTAATTGGCATAATAACGTGAAGATCAGAAACTGCGGTGGTTTCCTAGTCTATCACCTGATCAAGCCACCCGTCTGTAGCCTGCGATACTGCGGAAATCGCCGAGGACCACCAATAGTACCTCATGGTTAGTTAAAATATTGTGCTTGTCACTCCTTGACCGTTTCAAATTTTTGGACAGCATTCACAAATGGTATTACCATTAAAAACCTCTAATGATATTGACGTGCCGTTGCTAATCAACTGAAAGCGTTCTGGTATTACCATTAAAAACCTCTAACAACGTTGACGTACTATTGCTAATCAACTTAAAGCGTTCTATGCCAACCCTCCATTTATACCAGATGAGAAGTTGTCACTTTGTGATGTATTTACGTTTTACATACATGTTTTAGAGGCTTGTCGAAACGACATCAAAGAATAGGTATCAGGGTACGCTTTAAATATTGCAAGAAAAAGGATCGCCATACGGCGACTTTTAACAGATCTGAACTCCATAAATCTCTTACTTTTGCTTGAAATGTTACAATTTTTTATTATTCAGCAGTTCTCTTTGCATTTGCCATGTCGCGGAATTTTATGACGAACATACCTACAACTGTAGCCCCAATAACGTTCTATGAGGACAATTTCAGTTTAAACAGTTCTAACCGAAACTCTGTTTCCTAATTCATCTTGCTCTTCCAGAATGTAGGAAGTACAGATGGTTGAATAGTGCTGATCGCAGGATTTCCCCTCGTGTGAATGTGGTCAAATGCGACAAAACTCTCAAGCCTGGATGGTACCGCTTTGGTGGAGCAGCAGGAAACGCAATGCCAAACAGATGTGTGCCAAAGAATCACTGCGGCACTCACGCCCCTGGTTGGATTGTTGGTGCTAATCCAAAGGGCAAATACCAACTTGTCACACGACGAGTGTGCTACCACTGGAATAAGAAATGCTGTAATTGGCATAATAACGTGAAGATCAGAAACTGCGGTGGTTTCCTAGTCTATCACCTGATCAAGCCACCCGTCTGTAGCCTGCGATACTGCGGAAATCGCCGAGGACCACCAATAGTACCTCATGGTTAGTTAAAATATTGTGCTTGTCACTCCTTGACCGTTTCAAATTTTTGGACAGCATTCACAAATGGTATTACCATTAAAAACCTCTAATGATATTGACGTGCCGTTGCTAATCAACTGAAAGCGTTCTGGTATTACCATTAAAAACCTCTAACAACGTTGACGTACTATTGCTAATCAACTTAAAGCGTTCTATGCCAACCCTCCATTTATACCAGATGAGAAGTTGTCACTTTGTGATGTATTTACGTTTTACATACATGTTTTAGAGGCTTGTCGAAACGACATCAAAGAATAGGTATCAGGGTACGCTTTAAATATTGCAAGAAAAAGGATCGCCATACGGCGACTTTTAACAGATCTGAACTCCATAAATCTCTTACTTTTGCTTGAAATGTTACAATTTTTTATTATTCAGCAGTTCTCTTTGCATTTGCCATGTCGCGGAATTTTATGACGAACATACCTACAACTGTAGCCCCAATAACGTTCTATGAGGACAATTTCAGTTTAAACAGTTCTAACAGAAACTCTGTTTCCTAATTCATCTTGCTCTTCCAGAATGTAGGAAGTACAGATGGTTGAATAGTGCTGATCGCAGGATTTCCCCTCGTGTGAATGTGGTCAAATGCGACAAAACTCTCAAGCCTGGATGGTACCGCTTTGGTGGAGCAGCAGGAAACGCAATGCCAAACAGATGTGTGCCAAAGAATCACTGCGGCACTCACGCCCCTGGTTGGATTGTTGGTGCTAATCCAAAGGGCAAATACCAACTTGTCACACGACGAGTGTGCTACCACTGGAATAAGAAATGCTGTAATTGGCATAATAACGTGAAGATCAGAAACTGCGGTGGTTTCCTAGTCTATCACCTGATCAAGCCACCCGTCTGTAGCCTGCGATACTGCGGAAATCGCCGAGGACCACCAATAGTACCTCATGGTTAGTTAAAATATTGTGCTTGTCACTCCTTGACCGTTTCAAATTTTTGGACAGCATTCACAAATGGTATTACCATTAAAAACCTCTAATGATATTGACGTGCCGTTGCTAATCAACTGAAAGCGTTCTGGTATTACCATTAAAAACCTCTAACAACGTTGACGTACTATTGCTAATCAACTTAAAGCGTTCTATGCCAACCCTCCATTTATACCAGATGAGAAGTTGTCACTTTGTGATGTATTTACGTTTTACATACATGTTTTAGAGGCTTGTCGAAACGACATCAAAGAATAGGTATCAGGGTACGCTTTAAATATTGCAAGAAAAAGGATCGCCATACGGCGACTTTTAACAGATCTGAACTCCATAAATCTCTTACTTTTGCTTGAAATGTTACAATTTTTTATTATTCAGCAGTTCTCTTTGCATTTGCCATGTCGCGGAATTTTATGACGAACATACCTACAACTGTAGCCCCAATAACGTTCTATGAGGACAATTTCAGTTTAAACAGTTCTAACAGAAACTCTGTTTCCTAATTCATCTTGCTCTTCCAGAATGTAGGAAGTACAGATGGTTGAATAGTGCTGATCGCAGGATTTCCCCTCGTGTGAATGTGGTCAAATGCGACAAAACTCTCAAGCCTGGATGGTACCGCTTTGGTGGAGCAGCAGGAAACGCAATGCCAAACAGATGTGTGCCAAAGAATCACTGCGGCACTCACGCCCCTGGTTGGATTGTTGGTGCTAATCCAAAGGGCAAATACCAACTTGTCACACGACGAGTGTGCTACCACTGGAATAAGAAATGCTGTAATTGGCATAATAACGTGAAGATCAGAAACTGCGGTGGTTTCCTAGTCTATCACCTGATCAAGCCACCCGTCTGTAGCCTGCGATACTGCGGAAATCGCCGAGGACCACCAATAGTACCTCATGGTTAGTTAAAATATTGTGCTTGTCACTCCTTGACCGTTTCAATTTTTTGGACAGCATTCACAAATGGTATTACCATTAAAAACCTCTAATGATATTGACGTGCCGTTGCTAATCAACTGAAAGCGTTCTGGTATTACCATTAAAAACCTCTAACAACGTTGACGTACTATTGCTAATCAACTTAAAGCGTTCTATGCCAACCCTCCATTTATACCAGATGAGAAGTTGTCACTTTGTGATGTATTTACGTTTTACATACATGTTTTAGAGGCTTGTCGAAACGACATCAAAGAATAGGTATCAGGGTACGCTTTAAATATTGCAAGAAAAAGGATCGCCATACGGCGACTTTTAACAGATCTGAACTCCATAAATCTCTTACTTTTGCTTGAAATGTTACAATTTTTTATTATTCAGCAGTTCTCTTTGCATTTGCCATGTCGCGGAATTTTATGACGAACATACCTACAACTGTAGCCCCAATAACGTTCTATGAGGACAATTTCAGTTTAAACAGTTCTAACAGAAACTCTGTTTCCTAATTCATCTTGCTCTTCCAGAATGTAGGAAGTACAGATGGTTGAATAGTGCTGATCGCAGGATTTCCCCTCGTGTGAATGTGGTCAAATGCGACAAAACTCTCATGCCTGGATGGTACCGCTTTGGTGGAGCAGCAGGAAACGCAATGCCAAACAGATGTGTGCCAAAGAATCACTGCGGCACTCACGCCCCTGGTTGGATTGTTGGTGCTAATCCAAAGGGCAAATACCAACTTGTCACACGACGAGTATGCTACCACTGGAATAACAAATGCTGTAATTGGCATAATAACGTGAAGATCAGAAACTGCGGTGGTTTCCTAGTCTATCACCTGATCAAGCCACCCGTCTGTAGCCTGCGATACTGCGGAAATCGCCGAGGACCACCAATAGTACCTCATGGTTAGTTAAAATATTGTGCTTGTCACTCCTTGACCGTTTCAAATTTTTGGACAGCATTCACAAATGGTATTACCATTAAAAACCTCTAATGATATTGACGTGCCGTTGCTAATCAACTGAAAGCGTTCTGGTATTACCATTAAAAACCTCTAACAACGTTGACGTACTATTGCTAATCAACTTAAAGCGTTCTATGCCAACCCTCCATTTATACCAGATGAGAAGTTGTCACTTTGTGATGTATTTACGTTTTACATACATGTTTTAGAGGCTTGTCGAAACGACATCAAAGAATAGGTATCAGGGTACGCTTTAAATATTGCAAGAAAAAGGATCGCCATACGGCGACTTTTAACAGATCTGAACTCCATAAATCTCTTACTTTTGCTTGAAATGTTACAATTTTTTATTATTCAGCAGTTCTCTTTGCATTTGCCATGTCGCGGAATTTTATGACGAACATACCTACAACTGTAGCCCCAATAACGTTCTATGAGGACAATTTCAGTTTAAACAGTTCTAACAGAAACTCTGTTTCCTAATTCATCTTGCTCTTCCAGAATGTAGGAAGTACAGATGGTTGAATAGTGCTGATCGCAGGATTTCCCCTCGTGTGAATGTGGTCAAATGCGACAAAACTCTCATGCCTGGATGGTACCGCTTTGGTGGAGCAGCAGGAAACGCAATGCCAAACAGATGTGTGCCAAAGAATCACTGCGGCACTCACGCCCCTGGTTGGATTGTTGGTGCTAATCCAAAGGGCAAATACCAACTTGTAACACGACGAGTGTGCTACCACTGGAATAAGAAATGCTGTAATTGGCATAATAACGTGAAGATCAGAAACTGCGGTGGTTTCCTAGTCTATCACCTGATCAAGCCACCCGTCTGTAGCCTGCGATACTGCGGAAATCGCCGAGGACCACCAATAGTACCTCATGGTTAGTTAAAATATTGTGCTTGTCACTCCTTGACCGTTTCAAATTTTTGGACAGCATTCACAAATAGTATTACCATTAAAAACCTCTAATGATATTGACGTGCCGTTGCTAATCAACTGAAAGCGTTCTGGTATTACCATTAAAAACCTCTAACAACGTTGACGTACTATTGCTAATCAACTTAAAGCGTTCTATGCCAACCCTCCATTTATACCAGATGAGAAGTTGTCACTTTGTGATGTATTTACGTTTTACATACATGTTTTAGAGGCTTGTCGAAACGACATCAAAGAATAGGTATCAGGGTACGCTTTAAATATTGCAAGAAAAAGGATCGCCATACGGCGACTTTTAACAGATCTGAACTCCATAAATCTCTTACTTTTGCTTGAAATTTTACAATTTTTTATTATTCAGCAGTTCTCTTTGCATTTGCCATGTCGCGGAATTTTATGACGAACATACCTACAACTGTAGCCCCAATAACGTTCTATGAGGACAATTTCAGTTTAAACAGTTCTAACAGAAACTCTGTTTCCTAATTCATCTTCCTCTTCCAGAATGTAGGAAGTACAGATGGTTGAATAGTGCTGATCGCAGGATTTCCCCTCGTGTGAATGTGGTCAAATGCGACAAAACTCTCAAGCCTGGATGGTACCGCTTTGGTGGAGCAGCAGGAAACGCAATGCCAAACAGATGTGTGCCAAAGAATCACTGCGGCACTCACGCCCCTGGTTGGATTGTTGGTGCTAATCCAAAGGGCAAATACCAACTTGTCACACGACGAGTGTGCTACCACTGGAATAAGAAATGCTGTAATTGGCATAATAACGTGAAGATCAGAAACTGCGGTGGTTTCCTAGTCTATCACCTGATCAAGCCACCCGTCTGTAGCCTGCGATACTGCGGAAATCGCCGAGGACCACCAATAGTACCTCATGGTTAGTTAAAATATTGTGCTTGTCACTCCTTGACCGTTTCAAATTTTTGGACAGCATTCACAAATGGTATTACCATTAAAAACCTCTAATGATATTGACGTGCCGTTGCTAATCAACTGAAAGCGTTCTGGTATTACCATTAAAAACCTCTAACAACGTTGACGTACTATTGCTAATCAACTTAAAGCGTTCTATGCCAACCCTCCATTTATACCAGATGAGAAGTTGTCACTTTGTGATGTATTTACGTTTTACATACATGTTTTAGAGGCTTGTCGAAACGACATCAAAGAATAGGTATCAGGGTACGCTTTAAATATTGCAAGAAAAAGGATCGCCATACGGCGACTTTTAACAGATCTGAACTCCATAAATCTCTTACTTTTGCTTGAAATGTTACAATTTTTATTATTCAGCAGTTCTCTTTGCATTTGCCATGTCGCGGAATTTTATGACGAACATACCTACAACTGTAGCCCCAATAACGTTCTATGAGGACAATTTCAGTTTAAACAGTTCTAACAGAAACTCTGTTTCCTAATTCATCTTGCTCTTCCAGAATGTAGGAAGTACAGATGGTTGAATAGTGCTGATCGCAGGATTTCCCCTCGTGTGAATGTGGTCAAATGCGACAAAACTCTCAAGCCTGGATGGTACCGCTTTGGTGGAGCAGCAGGAAACGCAATGCCAAACAGATGTGTGCCAAAGAATCACTGCGGCACTCACGCCCCTGGTTGGATTGTTGGTGCTAATCCAAAGGGCAAATACCAACTTGTCACACGACGAGTGTGCTACCACTGGAATAAGAAATGCTGTAATTGGCATAATAACGTGAAGATCAGAAACTGCGGTGGTTTCCTAGTCTATCACCTGATCAAGCCACCCGTCTGTAGCCTGCGATACTGCGGAAATCGCCGAGGACCACCAATAGTACCTCATGGTTAGTTAAAATATTGTGCTTGTCACTCCTTGACCGTTTCAAATTTTTGGACAGCATTCACAAATGGTATTACCATTAAAAACCTCTAATGATATTGACGTGCCGTTGCTAATCAACTGAAAGCGTTCTGGTATTACCATTAAAAACCTCTAACAACGTTGACGTACTATTGCTAATCAACTTAAGAGCGTCCGTCTGTAAATATCACCTATAGGCTTCAGAATGCAAAAATTCAAAATCGCTCAAATTTGGTCAGAAGTTAGGTCATTATGATCTATTCATGCTGTCCAACTTTCAGATCGATCTGATAAATACAGAGCGGGGGCGAAGAAGAAAGCCAGTTCATCGAATTAATTATCGATTTTTTCGCATTTTTCACCTACTTCGAAATATGGCCAAAAACTCTTCTAAATTGATCAGCACGTCAAACAATCGGTTTATATCCTTGTAGATAAGATAACAAGCTTTCGATTGAGTGGTTTTAAAACTCTTTCTGGTGAAAGATAAATATTTTAGCGATTTTTAAACATTTTTTTCGTTTTTTCCTAAGGCCCAAACCGGGGGCTTATATCTCCGATGATATCTGAAATTGTCGAACTTTGAAATATTGGCGAGGAAAAGCAATGTTTCTGCTTTCAAATTATCAAATAAAATTTTGTGGCAATCAAAATCGCGAAGTTCTATGACGCGGAATTCAACCCCTGTTGAGCGCTAAATAGCGCTACGATTTCCAGGAACTGGAGGTCACGAACTACAAAAACATGCACATACCTGGTCGCAAATCGCCAAAACCACGGTGAATAAACCCTCTCAGATGGCAAAACACTGGTATTGTTTCATTCCAAAACGATGCAGGACGTCCAGGCATAATTATTCAGCTTCTTCGAGCATTTTCCCCAAGACACAAAGTAAACAGATAATATCACCGATCGAACTTCAGGCTATTCGGCACATTTTATGGAAATTGAGCCACTTCTAACCCTCCCTAAGAAGAAAGAATACTTTCCTTCCTTAGAGTTGAATTCCTGAGCTGATTTTCTACGGAAAATCAGGCAAAGCAGCGCGATTCCCACGAGTGAAGATTCCCATGAGTGAACATGTTTTGGCTCAAGTGTCATGTCGTGTGATATTGCGTTACCACCACAGGAATCCCGAGAGCCTTCGAAAATAAACTTTTGATGACAAGAGCTCTTGTGATGATAAACCACCACAGGAATCCCGAGAGCGCTCTATAGAGCCTCGAAACTGGCTTTTCAGCAAAAATAAATAAATATATATAACGCGACAGTGACTTTGGGTTTCATCCCCAGCAGGGTGGCGCAAGAAGATCTTTCTTTCGCAATCGCTTTTTCCGCTTGTTCGGTACGTGTGTAAGAGATTACTAGCATTCAGAACAATGAGCATTTGCGACTGTTCATATATCTTTCTATGTGGAGTTGTTTTTTCGCGCGGGAACGGGTAATATTCTAGTCACGAGGGAGGGACTGTTCGTTAATTACGTCGCAGTGGGGGCTGGTGGTTTTTTCTGCTTGTAGGTTTTCTGAAAACTTACCCCCGTACAAAAAAAGTAGTTTTAATTTCTACCCCCTTCGAAAAACGGCTATTTGAAATTTTACCCCCCTCCCCCTGCGCGCTAATCCAAAGCTAGTATCAGACTCCTATTTTCCAATGGCGTCTAAAGTAAGTACGATTGTTGACGAGGATGTACCGGTAGAACAAGCTCTAAAATGGCAAGAAAGAGAAGAGAAGTTTAGCAGAATCATCCGCATTCAATATCGTGTTCTGCGATTCACGCAATCGCACTCAATCTCAATCCTAGCCTGTTGAAAATTTGCATGACACTGAAATGCACCCCCCAAAAGTTTCGCGTGTTCTAAAAATTTACCCCCAAATTTTTCGACGTTCTGCAAAATTTACCCCCCCCCCCCCCCCCCCCCCCCCCTATAAAACAGGGTCCTGAAGGGGTAAAACGGGAGCCGGGATTTGCCTTTTTTTTAGGCCGGGAAAACGGGATTTGGTTACCGGGAACGGGATTTGTCTACCGGGAATGGGAATCAAGATGCTTCAACGGGAACGAGATTTTTCAAATCTCTCCTTGTATATCCTGTGTATCCTAATAAAAAGTCGTCAATTTATACCATTTTTCGCATTTTAAGACTGTTTAGAGTATCCTAACAGCAGGCTATCTGAAAATAGAATTACACTTCTCGCCCCTTCTAAATTAAGACCCTCGTTTTGCTTTTTTGGTCCCTCGGAATCTGCGAGGTTTTGGTCAACGGTTTGATAACTTGGCATTAGGCATTTTCAAAACGGCGGAACCACTTTTTGAATAGAATCGTATGATATATCTCTTGTATCAAAATTGAGGACGAGATATCATACGGAGAGAGGATCATTTCATTTTGGGGCTGAGCGAAAGGGGGGAACTCTCGAAACCTGAAGCCCTGGAAGGGGGGATCACAAGAAATTTCCTGCGGAGTTATTCCAGCAATTTCTATATCATTTGCATTTTTGTAGTTCTCTTCTTTTAATACGTTAAAAATTTCGCATAATGAAGAAACATGTAATATTGCGTTTGAGATCTTCCGCAAACGAAGACAATATGCTCGTGCCATTTAAATGGAATGCCCGTTACAAGAACATTTGTATCTTGGCGAGGAAAAAGAAACTCCTCGCGAAAGCCCTCCAGTGATCGGCCTGGCAGGCAATTACTATGTTCGAAACAAGCCCGTAAGCGTGAGATCGACGTTACGAACATAGAAATTCATTAGGGCGGCAAATATGACGATTTCGTCATTTGCGTCGTGCACGAAGAATACAAACTACAGGCTTTATTTGCTACACAAAAAAAAATGTTCATCTGCCTTTTTTCTGATGCTTGATGAAATTCGTTTATCAATTAAAACAGGGCGCGCTTCACGCGCAACAGAAGAGAAATTCCTGTAAAATATATCCCATTAGTTCAAATAGGGGGATCACGAAAAGCCTTTATAGTGATAGGCCTGCCTGGCGGACAATCACTATGTTGGAAAGAAATCGACATTACAAGCATTGCAATTCGTCATTTGGTTGCAATAATAACAATTTTGTCATGTGCGGCGTGCATGAACAAACCTACATGAGCAAGAGATAGTACCGATAAAAGCAGGAATCTCAATTTTAACATCACAGTTTTCGTGCGCCGGGATTTTACCGACTGGTCCTACCGGGACCGGGATTTTACCTACTGGGAACGGGATTTTGCGAAAAAAACGGCCGGGAAACGGGATTGGGACCCCCCTTCAGGACCCTGATAAAACCACCAGCCCCCCCTGCGACGTAATTAACGAACAGTCCCTAAGAATGAATGTGACAATTAGAAATGTGGTTGCACTTGACGGCCATAGGAATAGAACCTAGCTGATTACTAGCCATGTCGTACGAATATCAGGAGTTGCAATTCCATTCAAATTGTTCTTCCCACAAAAATGTCCTTCCTTTCTTTTTACCGCGGATATATTTCAGTTTTAAATATATTACCGTTTATCATCACAAGTTTATTTTCGAGGCTCTCGGGATTCCTGTGGTGGTAACGCAATATCACACGACATGACACTTGAGCCAAAACATGTTCACTCGTGGAATCTTCACTCGTGGGAATCGCGCTGCTTTGCCTGATTTTCCGTAGAAAGTCAGCTCCGGATTTTAACTCTAAGGAAGGAAAGTATCCTTTCTTCTTAGGGAGGGTTTAGAAGTGGCTCAATTTCCATAAAATGTGCCGAATAGCCAGGAGTTAGATCGGTGATATATAATCTGTTTACTTTGTGTCTTGGGGAAAATGCTCGAAGAAGCTGAATAATTATGCCTGGACGTCTTGCATCGTCTCGGAATGAAACAATACCAGTGTTTTGCCATCTGAGAGGGTTTATTCACCGTGGTTTTGGCGATTTGCGACCAGGTATGTGCATGTTTTTGTAGTTCGTGACCTCCAGTTCCTGGAAATCGTAGCGCTATTTAGCGCTCAACAGGGGTTGAATTCCGCGTCATAGAACTTCGCGATTTTGATTACCACAAAATTTTATTTGATAAATTGAAAGCAGAAACATTGCTTTTCCTCGCCAATATTTCAAAGTTCGACAATTCCAGATATCATCGGAGATATAAGCCCCCGGTTTGGGCCTTAGGAAAAAACGAAAAAATGTTTAAAAATCGCTAAAATATTTATCTTTCACCAGAAAGAGTTTTAAAACCACTCAATCGAAAGCTTGTTATCTTATCTACAAGGATATAAACCGATTGTTTGACGTGCTGATCAATTTAGAAGAGTTTTTGGCCATATTTCGAAGTAGGTGAAAAATGCGAAAAAATCGATAATTAATTCGATGAACTGGCTTTCTTCTTCGCCCCCGCTCTGTATTTATCAGATCGATCTGAAAGTTGGACAGCATGAATAGATCATAATGACCTAACTTCTGACCAAATTTGAGCGATTTTGAATTTTTGCATTCTGAAGCCTATAGGTGATATTTACAGACGGACGCTCTTAAAGCGTTCTATGCCAACCCTCCATTTATACCAGATGAGAAGTTGTCACTTTGTGATGTATTTACGTTTTACATACATGTTTTAGAGGCTTGTCGAAACGACATCAAAGAATAGGTATCAGGGTACGCTTTAAATATTGCAAGAAAAAGGATCGCCATACGGCGACTTTTAACAGATCTGAACTCCATAAATCTCTTACTTTTGCTTGAAATGTTACAATTTTTTATTATTCAGCAGTTCTCTTTGCATTTGCCATGTCGCGGAATTTTATGACGAACATACCTACAACTGTAGCCCCAATAACGTTCTATGAGGACAATTTCAGTTTAAACAGTTCTAACAGAAACTCTGTTCCTAATTCATCTTGCTCTTCCAGAATGTAGGAAGTACAGATGGTTGAATAGTGCTGATCGCAGGATTTCCCCTCGTGTGAATGTGGTCAAATGCGACAAAACTCTCATGCCTGGATGGTACCGCTTTGGTGGAGCAGCAGGAAACGCAATGCCAAACAGATGTGTGCCAAAGAATCACTGCGGCACTCACGCCCCTGGTTGGATTGTTGGTGCTAATCCAAAGGGCAAATACCAACTTGTCACACGACGAGTGTGCTACCACTGGAATAAGAAATGCTGTAATTGGCATAATAACGTGAAGATCAGAAACTGCGGTGGTTTCCTAGTCTATCACCTGATCAAGCCACCCGTCTGTAGCCTGCGATACTGCGGAAATCGCCGAGGACCACCAATAGTACCTCATGGTTAGTTAAAATATTGTGCTTGTCACTCCTTGACCGTTTCAAATTTTTGGACAGCATTCACAAATGGTATTACCATTAAAAACCTCTAATGATATTGACGTGCCGTTGCTAATCAACTGAAAGCGTTCTGGTATTACCATTAAAAACCTCTAACAACGTTGACGTACTATTGCTAATCAACTTAAAGCGTTCTATGCCAACCCTCCATTTATACCAGATGAGAAGTTGTCACTTTGTGATGTATTTACGTTTTACATACATGTTTTAGAGGCTTGTCGAAACGACATCAAAGAATAGGTATCAGGGTACGCTTTAAATATTGCAAGAAAAAGGATCGCCATACGGCGACTTTTAACAGATCTGAACTCCATAAATCTCTTACTTTTGCTTGAAATGTTACAATTTTTTATTATTCAGCAGTTCTCTTTGCATTTGCCATGTCGCGGAATTTTATGACGAACATACCTACAACTGTAGCCCCAATAACGTTCTATGAGGACAATTTCAGTTTAAACAGTTCTAACAGAAACTCTGTTTCCTAATTCATCTTGCTCTTCCAGAATGTAGGAAGTACAGATGGTTGAAGAGTGCTGATCGCAGGATTTCCCCTCGTGTGAATGTGGTCAAATGCGACAAAACTCTCATGCCTGGATGGTACCGCTTTGGTGGAGCAGCAGGAAACGCAATGCCAAACAGATGTGTGCCAAAGAATCACTGCGGCACTCACGCCCCTGGTTGGATTGTTGGTGCTAATCCAAAGGGCAAATACCAACTTGTCACACGACGAGTGTGCTACCACTGGAATAAGAAATGCTGTAATTGGCATAATAACGTGAAGATCAGAAACTGCGGTGGTTTCCTAGTCTATCACCTGATCAAGCCACCCGTCTGTAGCCTGCGATACTGCGGAAATCGCCGAGGACCACCAATAGTACCTCATGGTTAGTTAAAATATTGTGCTTGTCACTCCTTGACCGTTTCAAATTTTTGGACAGCATTCACAAATGGTATTACCATTAAAAACCTCTAATGATATTGACGTGCCGTTGCTAATCAACTGAAAGCGTTCTGGTATTACCATTAAAAACCTCTAACAATGTTGACGTACTATTGCTAATCAACTTAAAGCGTTCTATGCCAACCCTCCATTTATACCAGATGAGAAGTTGTCACTTTGTGATGTATTTACGTTTTACATACATGTTTTAGAGGCTTGTCGAAACGACATCAAAGAATAGGTATCAGGGTACGCTTTAAATATTGCAAGAAAAAGGATCGCCATACGGCGACTTTTAACAGATCTGAACTCCATAAATCTCTTACTTTTGCTTGAAATGTTACAATTTTTTATTATTCAGCAGTTCTCTTTGCATTTGCCATGTCGCGGAATTTTATGACGAACATACCTACAACTGTAGCCCCAATAACGTTCTATGAGGACAATTTCAGTTTAAACAGTTCTAACAGAAACTCTGTTTCCTAATTCATCTTGCTCTTCCAGAATGTAGGAAGTACAGATGGTTGAATAGTGCTGATCGCAGGATTTCCCCTCGTGTGAATGTGGTCAAATGCGACAAAACTCTCATGCCTGGATGGTACCGCTTTGGTGGAGCAGCAGGAAACGCAATGCCAAACAGATGTGTGCCAAAGAATCACTGCGGCACTCACGCCCCTGGTTGGATTGTTGGTGCTAATCCAAAGGGCAAATACCAACTTGTCACACGACGAGTGTGCTACCACTGGAATAAGAAATGCTGTAATTGGCATAATAACGTGAAGATCAGAAACTGCGGTGGTTTCCTAGTCTATCACCTGATCAAGCCACCCGTCTGTAGCCTGCGATACTGCGGAAATCGCCGAGGACCACCAATAGTACCTCATGGTTAGTTAAAATATTGTGCTTGTCACTCCTTGACCGTTTCAAATTTTTGGACAGCATTCACAAATGGTATTACCATTAAAAACCTCTAATGATATTGACGTGCCGTTGCTAATCAACTGAAAGCGTTCTGGTATTACCATTAAAAACCTCTAACAACGTTGACGTACTATTGCTAATCAACTTAAAGCGTTCTATGCCAACCCTCCATTTATACCAGATGAGAAGTTGTCACTTTGTGATGTATTTACGTTTTACATACATGTTTTAGAGGCTTGTCGAAACGACATCAAAGAATAGGTATCAGGGTACGCTTTAAATATTGCAAGAAAAAGGATCGCCATACGGCGACTTTTAACAGATCTGAACTCCATAAATCTCTTACTTTTGCTTGAAATGTTACAATTTTTTATTATTCAGCAGTTCTCTTTGCATTTGCCATGTCGCGGAATTTTATGACGAACATACCTACAACTGTAGCCCCAATAACGTTCTATGAGGACAATTTCAGTTTAAACAGTTCTAACAGAAACTCTGTTTCCTAATTCATCTTGCTCTTCCAGAATGTAGGAAGTACAGATGGTTGAATAGTGCTGATCGCAGGATTTCCCCTCGTGTGAATGTGGTCAAATGCGACAAAACTCTCATGCCTGGATGGTACCGCTTTGGTGGAGCAGCAGGAAACGCAATGCCAAACAGATGTGTGCCAAAGAATCACTGCGGCACTCACGCCCCTGGTTGGATTGTTGGTGCTAATCCAAAGGGCAAATACCAACTTGTCACACGACGAGTGTGCTACCACTGGAATAAGAAATGCTGTAATTGGCATAATAACGTGAAGATCAGAAACTGCGGTGGTTTCCTAGTCTATCACCTGATCAAGCCACCCGTCTGTAGCCTGCGATACTGCGGAAATCGCCGAGGACCACCAATAGTACCTCATGGTTAGTTAAAATATTGTGCTTGTCACTCCTTGACCGTTTCAAATTTTTGGACAGCATTCACAAATGGTATTACCATTAAAAACCTCTAATGATATTGACGTGCCGTTGCTAATCAACTGAAAGCGTTCTGGTATTACCATTAAAAACCTCTAACAACGTTGACGTACTATTGCTAATCAACTTAAAGCGTTCTATGCCACCCTCCATTTATACCAGATGAGAAGTTGTCACTTTGTGATGTATTTACGTTTTACATACATGTTTTAGAGGCTTGTCGAAACGACATCAAAGAATAGGTATCAGGGTACGCTTTAAATATTGCAAGAAAAAGGATCGCCATACGGCGACTTTTAACAGATCTGAACTCCATAAATTTCTTACTTTTGCTTGAAATGTTACAATTTTTTATTATTCAGCAGTTCTCTTTGCATTTGCCATGTCGCGGAATTTTATGACGAACATACCTACAACTGTAGCCCCAATAACGTTCTATGAGGACAATTTCAGTTTAAACAGCTAACCGAAACTCTGTTTCCTAATTCATCTTGCTCTTCCAGAATGTAGGAAGTACAGATGGTTGAAGAGTGCTGATCGCAGGATTTCCCCTCGTGTGAATGTGGTCAAATGCGACAAAAGTCTCAAGCCTGGATGGTACCGCTTTGGTGGAGCAGCAGGAAACGCAATGCCAAACAGATGTGTGCCAAAGAATCACTGCGGCACTCACGCCCCTGGTTGGATTGTTGGTGCTAATCCAAAGGGCAAATACCAACTTGTCACACGACGAGTGTGCTACCACTGGAATAAGAAATGCTGTAATTGGCATAATAACGTGAAGATCAGAAACTGCGGTGGTTTCCTAGTCTATCACCTGATCAAGCCACCCGTCTGTAGCCTGCGATACTGCGGAAATCGCCGAGGACCACCAATAGTACCTCATGGTTAGTTAAAAGTTGTGCTTGTCACACATTGACCGTTTCAAATTTTTGGACAGCATTCACAAATGGTATTACCATTAAAAACCTCTAACGACGTTGACATACCCTTGCTACAACTGTAGCCCCAATAATCGCAAATAAATAATTAATTTAATAAAAAGCACGTTCTTCCTTGGACATACACAAATAGAATGACCTATAAAAACCTTCAATGTATAAACAGGAAGTACCAAACTCTCCCATGTTAAGACGTAATGCTTTTGAAAATCGAGTAACGATTGGAAAAAATTCTTGGAGCAAAATTATTTACATTATATTGTAGACTGTCTTTATTACTTTTGATATCTGATCTAAAAAAAACATTTCTTAGAACATCGAACATCGAAAATGAATCCTGAAAGTTGTCCAAATCCATACAATTTGTATGGGTAGAAACAAGGAATTTTTTTTTAATACTCTATCTAAAAATTGTTTCCACTTCGTGTCAAGATTACCCGATTTCTTGGCGGATTTCCTCTTAATTCATTACACTGAATTGTATATAAATTATAGCGTTGATTTAGAACTCCTAAAATGATTCAGTTGATCGTGCTGGTAGAATTTAAATTCAAACTTCCGTTACAGGGAGGCAATCACTCAATGTCGAGGTACCTTTAAGAGAAATGTCGTACCGTGTGGCGATTGTGACGTGATAGTAAGTCCGATCTCCCCAACCTTTGTACAAACATGTATTTCAGTATAGAGCAGATTTGGAATGACTGTGACAAAGTTGTTCCGCGCCGCGACCGTGACCGTACCGCGACTGCGCGATTTCATTCCTTGTACAGCAGGCCAGGTTCCGTTCCGCCGCCGCGACAGTACCGCGCCGTACCGCGGCACTTTTCACAGTCATACGAAATCTGCTCTTTGGGTAGAAGAGTCGGTTGTATTGGCTCCGCGATAGAAATCAACCTGTTTTGATATGGGAAGTTCAAAATTGGTTGGCATTGGTGCAAATTACTACGTCCATCCACCTTAATTCTCGACGCAAATTGAGCTTTTCCCGAAAATTTCATTTTCAGAGTGCAAACATTACAAAGTTCTTAACACAAAAGATCGTGCGCAGGGAGTTCCCCGTGGCAAACTTCTACTTTGTGACAGAAATTTCATAAAGAAAAGGCAATGGTTCCGCTTCATGGGAGCCGCCGGAAACGCAATGCCTACAAAATGTGTCCCCGAAAATCACTGTGGAACCCACGCTCCTGGGTGGCTTGCGGGCAACAATCCAGCACGCAAATATGAGCTTGTAAAACGTAAAGTCTGTTTCGCCTGGAACAAGAGATGTTGTAACTGGCACACCTTTATCCACGTGAGAAATTGTGGCAGATTCCTCGTCTACCAACTGGTCAAGACACCAAACTGTCACCTTAGATACTGTGGTAATGGCCGACCATGTAAGTGTACACTTTTACTTTTAACCTTGAGATGGCGCCACTAAGTTAACTTAGTCCGCACCCCTGTTAAAACATGTGACGCCGATATCTTAATCGTGCGAGGTCAGGAGCTTCCCGAAGGTGAGGTCTGTGTGTTGTAAACGGTCGCGGACATGTACACCTAATTCGGGTCCACCCTGATTGTCCTGCCCATCTTTAGTTTAATTTTGTATTCTTGTTTTTGTGAGTGTATTTGTTTGTACAAATTCAAATGTTTGCTTTGGGGCAAAGTTATCTTTTTGTGCGTAAGGAGAAAACTAGATTATATTGGGAGACTGAATGCGCAAAATGGAACATGAAGAAACCTTGACTAAGTCGTGCTACTATACCTCGTAAACTACTCGTGACCTTGGTAGTTTGGCTACGGCTTTTTCTTTTGTTTACACGTTATCGCCCGTGAGTTCCTTTATAATGCGTCCTAACCTCGGTAAAATGATTGCGATGAGTAAGATATCCCCGAAGATATCGTTCTAACGTTTTCATTCTCACAGTTTTCTTATACTTTCTCCACAGCTAAACCTTGTCCGGATCAATTGCTGAGGTAATCACATGTTTCTTAATAGTGGCGGATCCACATAGGGGGTGACTATTACAAAGGTTTTGCCAGACATACGCTAAATAGGGGTTTGACTATTACTAGTAAGAAAGTTTGAGGATTTGCTCAAAATGGATGGGGTGACTAGTCCCACACCTAGAACCGCCCCTGTTTAAAATAGGAAATGTTTCCTCCTTAATAATACACATGAAAAAATCTCTGGATTCTGATTGGCTGAGAGCAGTGCAGTTTTTAGGTAACAAGGTGCCGAAAAAAGGTAACAAAGTGCAAAAATGGTTAACAAAATGCAAATTTTCTTTTGAAATGCTAAAATATTTTGATAACATAGAGCTATATTATGGAAACTTTGGTTTTTGTTCATGTTCAAATTCTGTCAGGTTTTGGTCCAGATTTCAATCAAGGAAAAATGCGTGCGGCTTGTTCAGTTTGTAAGCAGATTTGTGAATGACTCCTTAGAATTTTTTTCATGTGTATTATTAAAAGGAAATCATACGACTTTTCTCGTTCAATTTTGAATTTATTTACACTCGTGGGTTTTTCAAAAAGCTCAAATTGCACTCGCCGGCGGCTCGTGCAATTTTGATACTTTTTGAAAAACCCACTCGTGCAAATAAATTCCAAATTGAACTCGAAGTCGTATGATTTCCTATACTTAAACTTCTCACTCTACCTCCTTGCTGCCCGTTTATTTTGCATGGACATTCCTTATTTTTGTAAAATTGTAGTGTAGATGGAAAAGCACAGTTTCGTTATTTTTGCGCGTCACACGTTACACAACCTGGATATGTTGTAGGTGAAATTGAATGTCAGTTAGAAATGATTTCAAACCTAACTAGTGCAAAACGAGTGTTATTCTGATTTAGCACGCAAAGTATACTAATTGCAAACCCCATTTCTTAACCAAACCCTAACCAGTGTAAAACAAGTGTTATTCTGATTTAGCACGCAAAGGAAACTAAATGCAAATCCCATTTCTTAACCAAAACCCTAACCAGTGTAAAACAAGTGTTATTCTGATTTAGCACGCAAAGGAAACTAAATGCAAACCTCATTTCTAAACCAAACCCTAACTTGTAGAACAGTCGGATATTCAACCTAGTAAAAAATGAATTATAGCTAGTTTGAAATCAATACAAACTATTTAGAAATCATTCCTAACTGACATTCAATTTGAACTGCAAGAGATACATCTTATCCATTCGTCATGGATAAAACAACGCAAAGATCTGCAAATCTCCAGTTAAAGAACTTTAACAACTTTTTTCCACGAGATCATTTACGAGAGTCCTAGTCCTATCTACAAATATGGAATCAACCATCTATATTAACAGCATTTATTAGAAAAACTGGCAGCAAGAAGGTTGACAAAACAGTAGCGGCAAGAGGGTTCCCAATTTGAAATAGTGAAGTTTGTTTATTTTGGTTACAAAAAAAAGTTCAATTCCATAACATATTTTAGAGCAGATTTCAGATGACCATCGTGGTGTAAACGCAATTGTGCAATCACTAGCCAATCAGAAACAAGAGTAATTACAACTTACTGCTGAATGGTTTCCAGCCCAGCCAATCAGGAGCCGAACCAATTGGCTAGTAATTCCTTGCTTGTAATTAGTTCGCAATTTGATTGGTTGATAGAAATAAGCAGCCAATGAGAAAGCAAACCAATTGCAAACACGACGGTCATCTGAAATCCGCTCTATTGTTAAATTCATCACATGACGAGTGAATTCTATAGGTAAATCCATTGCCTGACGAGGGAATTCCACGCTAAGTTTCACGCGAAAAACCGATATCGCTCGAGTCGCGCAGCGACGAGAGCGATATCGGTTTTTCAAGTGAAATTTAGCGTGGAATTCCCGAGTCAGGTAATGGATTTTCTTTGAATCCCATGCCGGACATTTTTAGAGAATAAGTCTAAATTTAAGGGAATTGACAGTGGATTGCGAGTGCTTGAAAGCCGCGCTAGTGCGAAAGCGATGGAATTTTCTGAATCTCAAAACGAAAGTCTCTTGAAATTAGGCTTTGCTGCAATAGCGAATCTTTAAAACATGAAATTACAATAAATAAATGTTTAGATGAGAGAAAATTCATTCAGTTCAGTGTTCAGTGTTCATACAGTTCAGTGTCAACACACTGAAGTGACTGAAGCCAATTTGACTATGAAAGCGATCGAGTCTACAAACAAAGAGTTTCAAATGATTTGAATTAGTAGAATTATCTTAATGATCGAAAATGTTTTAACTTTTAAAGCTTACTTGTTTGATTTCTTGTTCTCTTACGGCTTTCTATCTCCTTTATTCTTGGTAAAAAGTGCAGCTCCTGTAGTGTTTTTCGTTTTGCATGTGCTTTCCACCTCTAACATTTGACAGAACTTTTCAATCGATGACAAAACTTTTAAGTCGAACTAGCCAACAGCTTCTCGTTGAAATTATCTTGTAAAGTAAATATCTGGACATTGCCTTGCATACCCAGGGTAGAAATACCCGAAACGTTGGAGGAACCAGAGAGATTTTGTTTCCAAAACTTGTTGTGTTGACCAGACGAGAGTTTTGTGTCTTGTGGAGGCGCGTGTGTGCCCACGTTTCACAAAGCGCGCGAAAAGCTGCGATACGAAAAATGGAGATAAATACATTTCCCCTGCTTTTATCGTAGCTAACTTCTATAGGTAAATCCATTACCCGACGAGGGAATTCCACACTAAATCTAACGCGAAAATCGATATCGCCCGATTCGCGCAGCGACGAAATTTAATTTCGTAGAAAATTAATTTCGTGGGCGTCCTGTGTTTTCATTAGATTCTACTTTTGCAGCCATGTAATTCCACAAAAATCTCCCTCGATTTCAGCCAATCAGCGCGCGAGATAGAGTCATAGCATGGGATTCTATGGTAAATTTCATGCGAAATGCGACATCGTAATGGTCCGTATAAGAACTACCCAAGCCAACGGCAGAGCATGCTGGAATGCAATCATTTTCTATTGAAAATATCGGCGATTTCATTGGCTTAGACACAAAAATTGGTCAAATTACCATGAAAGAAAGACTTTTCTCAGGATTTATGGTAAGATATAAGCACATGTGGTACTCATATACAGGATGTACGATTTTTAAAGACTTCGTATATGGGGAACCTAGTGTAAAATAGTGATTCTCTTTCCTTTGTTTTTCTTTAATCTGATTGGTCTGGAGAGTTATTATCGCCATATTTTCTCAAGCAAATCGAAATCAATAATTGTTTCACTTGTATTATGTTACTAGTCATGACAACTTTCTGTAGTAAAAGGATGGAACACATCTTATGTGGGGAACCCTGAATGCCGTAGAACAATGGAGTTTCGGTTCCTTCTTGCATGGATGATTACTTAATGCGGAATTCATAGAATTTACGAGTCGAGTGATGAAATTTTCTTTAATCCCACAGCAAAGATAGGGCATTTTCACTATTGCGTCATTTGACT
The DNA here is from genome assembly GCA_033964015.1 of Scolanthus callimorphus. Classification (NCBI taxonomy): domain Eukaryota; kingdom Metazoa; phylum Cnidaria; class Anthozoa; order Actiniaria; family Edwardsiidae; genus Scolanthus; species Scolanthus callimorphus. Next base: position 11,581,088 of record CM066923.1, on the reverse strand, counting down.
ACGACTTTCAGAATCTTTTTCAGTTTTCTCTTCTTACGCAGAAACTGCACTTTGTAAAGGTGGTAATTGTGCGAACAAAAGGGAAAACGCAAAGGTTTCTGGTAGTCGTAGTAAAATACGTCATAATGAAAATATAATATATGCTGCCAAAATGGCGGGCAAATCTCATTGACGATCTTAAAAGATCATGGAAAAATAAAATTTAAAGGCCCATCACCAACCGGGAGCCTTTGCGCCCCGTTTTCTTTTGTTTTCAAATTGATCCATTGTTTTTCGGGTGCTCTGATTGGCTAAGAGTCCGCAAAGGCTCTCGGTTGGTTATGGGCCTTTAACTGTTTTTTTGTTAAAATCTAAGGAACTCTAAATTCACATTTGCTCTTTTTGTATTACAACACAGGGCCATGCAATCTCTGTTGAGGACCGTCAGACAACTGATGGATATGGTGAGGCAACAAATAGCTTCCACATCATACGGCTCAGTCAGCACAATCAATAGGCGGTTATTTGTTTACTAATTTGCATAAGCGGGGTGTAGCTTATGGATCATTCAAAACTTAGTGAAAATCGCCAATGCGTTCTTCGGAACAATTATTATTTGATCTTGAGCAATTTTATGACCTTTTTCAAGACTTTTTTCAAGATTTTCTTGTGGGGCAGGGAGCTCATTAGCCCGACATGTTTCTTGCAAATTGAGCTTCTCGTCATGCGCTCATAATTTGAGTTACGAACGTCAAACTTTCTTAGTACGCTTCCGATTCACCAGACGCTATTGAAATTCAGATCATTTCTTGCGAATGGAGAAGATCTCAGTCGTGATTTTAGGAGCGCTGGAAGGATTCAAAATTTTAATTTAGCGCGGCGTTGGCACGGCAGATAGTGCAATTCATAATGCAAATGAGCTCGGGACAGTAACTCTAACTAACTAAACAATAGAAAATTGCCATTTAGTGCGACATGAATAAAGTTCGACGTCTAAAATTGGCCTTATAGTGATGGTGCGCGATGTCACTCACTTACTCGCTCACTCCTTTTTTGTAAACTCAATCAAGGTAGATAGGATATTCAGTTAGAGATTCCTCAGTTTGGACCAAAACTGGGCTTCCATTATTGGACAAAGTTGTTAAAGAGCCTGTGTCAGCCGCCACTTTGACAGCATAGCAACATACCAAAGTCGGAGAAAGCATCCATTTCCATTTCCACGGCTGATTTAGAGAATGTAGAGCATTCTTCTCGATTGAATTTGATAAATCAAATCTGAAACTTTGTTTTTAGATGTTTATTAAGAGACTTCTACACATAATTCGTCTTCTAATATCGAACGAAAAGAATAACAAAGGAGTGGCTGACACGGGCTCTTTAATGAGTCAAGGTGGTCATTTCAGAAATTTCAAAAACATTCCAAGACAACCAAACGTTGAATACAAGTCTACGGAAATGGTGCAACAATGTAGTGCATGACGTAACAAACAACTAAAACCTATAAAAAAAAACTTGGACAAAGTTGTGAGTGTTTGATCACTGTTGGAGAAGTATTTGATGTGTACAAGTGCTAACATTTAATTTTAAGTAATGTAAACGAGGGTGCAACAATGTCAAATAATATGACGTCATCAGTGACTTACTCAACTAGTAAAAAGGAAACGAAATGGCAACTTATCTATTTCTCTCATACTAATATATAGGCAATCTTTGACAAAATCTTAGCAGCCGTTACTTTTGTCTCCCAGCAACCGCATTTATTTTCCTGTGCAATAAAAAGTCTCGCTAATTTATACGCTATTCTACCTTATAACTGTCTTATATTATCTTACAGATTAAATCTCTCATGCAAAGGGCTGCCACAAGTTTAACTGCCTCAAATACAAACGTAAGTTTATGTCTGAGTAAGGGGATATGCACTTTACCACTGTATGCATTGCTACGCGACCTCATCACGATGGGCGATGGGCGATTTTTAGCCGTCAATCAAAACCAAAACGTTGGATTCGGCAACTTCAGTGGGTTTGACATTGATTGCAAAATCAAAGAATTATTAACTTTCTGGCTCAAGAAAATTGACATTACAATTCCTTTGCTGAGAATCGCCAATCGCAACCGTGAATTTTGAGGTCGCGTAGCAATGCATACGGTGGTAAGGAACTAGAGCCACTTTTACAATATCTCAAAACATATACGTATTTTCCTGCTAAGACAAATAAAGCGAGAGATGAATCTTTTGCACGTGCCTCTTATGGATTCTAATATTTTGGATGTCCGTTCTTATTTTAAGCCTACAGAAACTTTTCGGTACACAAAGACTTCTCCTAATGCCACCCTTTTAGCTGCAACAAGGGGTTTTGTTAAAGTATAATCTACCCAGAACCTACCCAGAACTAATTCTGAAGTCCCTTTATTGCATTTGATACCACTACTCCCAGAATCATTTTCGTTCCCCCAAAAGGGAGAAATAGCTCAAAGACGTTCTGGTCAGAGCTAAAATCCCTACTGGGAGCTAAATGTGCAGTTTTTAACATGAACGTAGCAGGTGGGCAGGCGGGCACATATGTGTGGTTGGAGAATAAATAGATTATTGACCTGTTTCGTGCAGCAGGATGTGGCCCGCTGCACTCGTCATGGGTGGATGGAACTTACTTTATTGGCTGACTATTAGCCTGCTCGCAGGTGATGGTTTATCGTCGTAGTCGTGGCCAAGCTTATCTGCTGTTGCTATGAAAACTAGTTTCAACCCCTCGTGTTCTAAATACCGCATTAATCGAAGAAGTCTTTGTGAAGACTGTTAAGCTTGCTCAGTCAGGTAATGTACTATTGACCGGAATGTATCTTTGTCCTGATGTTTTTTCAGGCCTAATTCAGTCCCACATGTATCGCATCGAAGAAGTTGCCGAACGTATCTCTTCCTTCCACAATAAGGTTCCAGAAACTGAGCAACTCAGAGAAATAAAGCAAGAATACCTTGCGGTGCGCCTGGACGCCAACGATCTGATCGCCAAATTTGATCGTGAAGGTAAACGTCGACTATTGCATATTAGTAGACACCAACTCGCATACTATCACGAATCCTGCAATCTGATTGGCTCCGCTACTCACTATATATCACGTAATTGATGATGATTGCAAAAATCTCCAAAACCGTTAAAATAATCGAAGGTAGCATGCTAGTGGGTTTCTAATAAAACAATTAGAAAACTCGATCTTGTTTTGTATGAGTCAAATAGTCGACTCGGCTACGCGCTTCGTTAACGATCTTACGATCTATTGAGTACTCATAGAAACCTTGAACTCTGCTTGTTTTAAATAGATAGTGAGTAGCGAAAAAGCTACCGTAAGACTCTCCAAAACCATTATTATAAATACGTTTTAGACAAAAATCGAAGATAGTATGCTATTAGACTACTCGTGCTCGTTTCTGAGTTAAACATAGATAGATGACTATCTGTTGACTCATAGAAAGCTTGAACTCGAACTCGCTCGAACATTCTTAAAGGGGCGCTGCCTCCATTTAACTCGATTTTAGGGTAAATTTAGGTAGCTTAAATGCAGTCAGATTCACAAGAATTGAACAAAATAATCGTCTAGGTTTGTTAAATAACCTTTCAGCTACAAGATGCGTAAACATTTGGAGTATTTTCGTGTGCTATCGAGCGGATGGAATTGGATTGTGAAATGACATTTTGAATTTCGTATCAGGCTGAACAGTTTTAAAACTTGGAAATTTGCTAGCAAACGCTGTTAAATCTTACGTAAGAATGCCTATATAGTTCAAATTTCAGTTCCTTTCTCTTTCTAGGACATAATAACAGTATACATAGCGGGATTCTGAGTTGTTTATGTAGATAGTCACTGGTCTTATTTTATAATATTTTGTTGAAACAACCCGGGGATTTGGTGACAGTGCCCCTTTAAGCCTAGCTGTGTCCATATGTTGCAGCCGTCTTGAACAAACGTTTTTTGCAACAGCTATCGTGAACAAAAATGTTCTACGACAGCTGCGACATATGGAAACCGGCGGCGTCCGCGACTTCTGCAAAACACGCTACGACTCTTGCGGCTGCTGCAACTCTAGCCTGCGTAGCGGCTCTAACAGTGAAGGGGATGGAAATAGCCGGAAATAGCGCGGGCCGCAAGGTTTTTTTTTCGGTTTTCGCTCGCCCCGACTCCCTTCCCTTTTAAGGTCTCGTGAAAGGTAAAAATGTAAAAATTCATAAAATGACTTTTTTTCCGGAAATTCATTTGATACAGTCCTAAAGTATATTTCTAAAACCTCAAACTGTCAACTGTTTTCCTAGGCTTCCATTGCCCGTTCTTTTGTATTTCCCGCCATTCGTTTTCTGTAAATTAATTAACTTTACACGCTTTTTCTAGCACTTTAATTTTAGGTCCATTTTTCACCATCGCGAAGCTCCTGACCCCGCCCGTTTTAAGATATCGGCGTCAAATTTTCTGTGTCGTTAGGAAATGAACTAAAAAACCGTGTGAGGGAATTTTTATTTTTTACTTGAAAAAGATTTTCTGATAAATTTTGCGGCCACAAACTGTAAAAAATGCGACTTTCAACTTCGCAACCTAATACTTTCGTAAATATGCAAAATATCGAAAATCGCTGACATGGTTTTGCAGTTCATATCCCGAGATTGAAATCCGACAAAGTGTGAAATTGTGCAACAAACCGCTAGTGGTCTGGAGCTTCTCAAGTAAACAAGGTAGTTTTTAGTTCGGGGTCTTAAAAATACAAGAAAAATTTAAACTTCGATAAACTAAATAACTTCATAAGATAGAGCAATATTTTAGCTTATGATATATAGCTGATGATATATAGCTGATTATCATAGCATAAATTGCGACGCGACGAGAATTTTTTTCCGAAGACACCCCTCACGGGTTTACAGAGACCTTAAAGCCGCTACGCAGGCTACTGAAACTCGTGTTACAGGAATCGCACGTGTTCTATCTCTGTGACAACTGCAACTGGAGTTTCGTGACTGCTACGACACCAGATTCCATATGTTGCAGCTGGTCGCAGAACAATTTTGTTGAAAAAACTGTTGGAGTCACTCAGTGGTCGCGCTCGATCTGATAGTTTATTGGAAATCTCATGTCGCACAAGGTGTATGACATTTATTCTTCTGTCATTTAAGGGCGGAGTACCACTTCGTAAAGAAGAAATTACCAAACAAAGAAGTTGTGTGAAGAAAGACAGACAAGAAGATAAATCAGAAGAACCTGGATGATTTTGTTTTTTTAAAGGGAAGTAATAACAATAATAATAATATTATAATGAGGTTTATAATGAGTTTATTGCACTAGGTGGCTCTTTGCCTACAAACTACAATATAATAAGAATGTTAAGACTATGGCGAAATAATATCTAAAAAATTACAATTAATATAATATGATGTAAAGTACATCTAATAGTAAGAGCATATATTGATAACAATGTATAGATATACGAAATAAATTACTTTAGTCGATGAAGATAATGTATCCTTGGACCAGGTTTCACAGCTCGGCTGAAGAGGCCAAAAATCCTTAACGAGGACTGCGGGAAGATCTTAGTTACGTGTTTACAATTAATTTTTGCTGTTCATTTGTGAAATCTGAGCAGCAAACAAGATATGTTTAAAATTGATGGAATCGACCAATGATAGTAGGCAGCGGGACCTGGAGCCAAATCAGTTTGCTCGTTACGAGCTGGAAGCTGTCAATCATAGCGGAACTCCCCGCGCTCAAGGCGCGGAGTGGAGCCCCATACGTATCATTCAACGTCGCATGATAAAGCAACCCATCCAAGCCAAAACGGAACGATCAGCGGTTTACGAAAACATCGCAGGCTCTTATTTACGCATGCGCACTTGCGTTAGTGTCGATCCGTGTACACAGCCAATCACAGTCCGTCTTGGATCACTGAGCGCACGTTTCGTCCTCCACATCCAGCACTAGCGCCGCGGCGTTCGGATTGGACTCCAAACTGCAAAATGTTGATGCATTCTGACGCCAACTCCCCCGAGCTGGGCTCCTCAAAAGGGTTACATAAGGATAAACCATGCAATAAGAAGTATAGTGTGTATGATTGGAGTTCCGCTTTTAAGCATTGCCTAAATCTATATATTATATTTTGTATTGCATGGGTTACAACGCGCTTTCCCCGAATTCACTAACTTTGCTAACTTGCGCCCTCTTTGCTAAAGCATATTCTTTTTTAAAAATCTACAGTCTAGAGAGCGTTTTCGAAAACCTCCGGTTTTGTGGCCGAAAACGCCGGATAAGTGTGGACAGGAGGTGCAAACGGAGAAAAAAATATCCGCTTTCGAAAATATCCGGATACGTGCGTGTGGATGGAGACCCCGTTCACACGAGACCGGCACAATTCTGATACGGTACCATCGCGCGTTCACACTGGACCTGTGGCACCGGACCGATTTTGGTACCGCTAGGCCGTGTGAACACTGTTGCAAAACATGCCAGAATTGTACCGGTACCGTATGAACAGGCGGCACCGTACCAGAATTGTACCGGTCCGGTTTTGTACCGGTCTCGTATGAACGGGGTCTCAGTGTCTATCACAATTAAAGGAACGAAAACAGGAATATTATTTCATTGTGTGCATCGGAGTTTCTATTTCACAGCCCGATGAAAACTACTTTAGCAAAAGAGGGACTGGCTAGTACTATTTAAAGTTGCTATAAATTTTGGATACAAAGTATCTTCAATCTGTTAGCACGTATAGAAAGCACCAAATATCAGTGATCGGTGATAGATAACATACAGTGTGAAATATGTTTTACATAGGCAATGCATGGCTGATTTTACAACCATACCATACCATACGATACAATTACAAAATACTTTATTTAAGAAATAAAACATTTTTTCTGTGCCTTCATAGAGTTTTGAAAACCGAGACGTTGTTTGGGAGAATTCGAGAGCAGATCATGAAGCACGAGACGAAGTCGAGTCCTTCATGATCTGACTCGAGAATTCTCTCTATGATTTTCATAGAGTTTTGAAACACAGCTCAGACTTCAGACTTTTTTATTCAGACTTTTAAATATTATTTACAGGAGTGGCCTATTCGCAAATAGACTAACTAATCGAGGCGGACCAGCCTTATCAGGATTTTCAATACATATATTTTGTGACAGGAAAAATGTTCTCAACCAATCAGAGCGCGCGAACTATCTAAATTATTTTATAGTTAAGGAGGGTAGCATATTAGGCTTTGACAGTTTTTCAGGTATGGTCCTTTGCAATAGGCCTTTTACCAAATGGCCGACGCAAATTCACATGTCTTAAAATTAAACTGACTGAAAATCAAAGACTGGCACTAGAAAGAGCATCATCACATTAGTAATCCTTTAAATTTTCGTTATGCCAAATGCCATGTTGGCTGAGAAAGCAAAGTCTGAAATTGAAACTTTTACAGAGATTTGTATGACGCATACCCCAAGTCATACAAACGTCTGTAAATGTTCACATTTTTAACTTTTGTTTTCTCGGAAGATATTGGATTTAATGCAGCGAAATGATGCTTTACTAAAATGATGATGTATGTTCTAGTGCTGGTGTTCATTTTTAACAAAAATCTATTTGAATTTCGGCGGCCATTTTGGAAAAAGGTCTATTATATAGACTCTCGCTCAATTCTCGCATAGACAAAACCCCAATTTTCATTGCTGTAAAACAGTAAAGGATCGAGGGTTGTTGATCGATGCTTGGATATGACAGCGTAACAAATCACTGGTGCGAATTTTGAGCACTTTTAAAATGCTAATGACTAAACATTCTGATTTGCATACCGGAAAAAACCAACCATGTGAAAAAGATTTTTGCACGTCTTGTATAACCTCTAATGCTTAAAAAGTGCGTATCCGATCCGATCACTAGAGCGATCAAATTGTAAAAAAATCGCATCGCTAAATATTTTCGCTTGCTTGCATTTCTAAAATATGGCAAGCAAATGCATGGACGATTCCAGTGCGCGCGCTCTTCTCTGTTCAGAAATGCCCAGGCCGTGCTACCAGAATGCAGCGCTCGCTTTTTTAACAGTTCGTTCAACAAATGCATGTCCCACATCTACCGAATAATAACAACACATGTACACATATTCAAGGCAAACTCAAGAAAAATATGTTGAAATTAAAAAAAAACATGTACACATCTACCGACATGTAGCGCGCGCGTGCGCTATAGCTGGACTCGTCCACAGGAATAATTCGAAAACAAGGTTTTTTATGAACTTTTGTTTTAAATGACCGACTAATCATTGACATGCAAATAATTCTTAAAAACGGTTTTTGTTATACTCCAGTGATACATAACACTCAATTTTTCTACATGCACCGATCTGCACGCAAGACAACCTATATTTTAACAATCAACAGAATTGCCCCTTTGTAAAAATCATATATGTTGCCTTCGTGGCGTGATGTCACTTCTATGACATTAGTCCTCTTAAAGAGCCCTTGCCAGCCACTCCTTTGTTAGTGTTTTCAGTCGCTATCAGACAACGAATTACGTGTAGAAATCTTGAACTGGTCTTCTAAAAACAAAGTTTTATTATTCATTTATCGAATTCATTTATGTAGGCTTCATGGCTCTCTAATACAGAGTGGATGAAACGGATTGCAACAATGAGTTTTTGAAATCTTTGGGATGAACAGTTTTCAAAGTGTGAAGTTACATCAAAATGTGTACGTCGAGCTTAATTCTGTCGCGCTAAATTGACTGGGTTTTATTAGTCAGCAAAAACAAGTAATCTCGATAGGAGTGATTTCATGATGTTAATATAACATGTCCGGCGAATTGAGAAGATCTCATCCCTGATTTTAAGAGCGCTGAAAGGATTCAAAATTGTAATTAAGCGTGGCGTTGGCACGGCAGATAGTGCCATTCCTAATGCAAATGAGCTCGAGACAATACGCGGCGTATTTGATCGGGTATCCGTTATAAGCGAAATTTCTTATACGAAGTCCGCCCTGAGTTCGAACTGTTCTTGTGATACATCGACAGTCGGCGGTCGGCATCTGTGAGATCATAAAATGAGAGAGCATGTCTTGTGATGCGATTCTATGTTTACAATTTACTCGGTCCATTGATCGTATCCACACTTGAGCAATTCTATAAGACGTCAGACGCCACAATCTATTATTGCGCTTTTCCTGTAAGTCAATCACACACACCCTAACTATTTTAGGGTCCATCGCTCCAGTGATCTGTTACCTCAAATTTTTAGCGCTATAAATCTACTTTAAAAGGGCTGTGTCACGGTTATTTGTATACATTCGTAAATACAGCTCTAAATTTGTATGTACTCATCCCCAGGTCACTTATATCACTTAATATAAGCCTAACTAGTAGTAATTCTGTTATTTCTGATCCGTTTTATTTGTGTTGCATGCCAAGATGCGAGCGTGACTGGCCGTGACTGGTTTTTAGTGGACGTCAATCAAACTCTGTTTCTTTGCATTCTTTAAAAAGCAAATCTTGTCAACAAGCCAGACCTAAATCATTTGACTTCGCTCGTACGTTTCTCTGATCCTTGAAACCGACGGGAAAGGCTTGCTACGGAGCTTATTTTTGACAAGACTCATTTTTCATTCAAACAAGACACCAGAAGGAAAACTTGTCGGTATATGCTTCATCGCTGAATGTCACAATAGTAAATCCTTTAAGGCCCATGTCACCGTTATATTATGCATTGCGTGCCGTGTTGTCCTCGAAATCCTTCACATCTCAACTAAAATATAATATAGAGGCCAGTTCAAAGATTAATTTTGTTTTGGAATAGCTCTTTTTTTTTCGTTTTCAAAACCCAAAACATAAACAACACGGATCGCAATGCATTATAGAACCGTGGCATGGGCCTTTAATATACCATATCAATATGTTCCGACCCTGAGGGCCCTTGGTGCTCTCTTATGTGCATTTCTACATGCCGAATAAATTTGAAAACGCAAAACATATGAATTGTGAAATCAAATTTATTTTGGCCAGATTGACGATATACAGTTTATTTAAAATATTGGAATCAAGCAATTGGCAAAAATACTTGACCCAATTTCTTTAATAATAAAAAAGCTGATTAGGAAGAACGCAATAAAGCGGATCGAATGCACGAAAAATTAAAGGCCCATCATCGATCGGGAGCCTCCCCCTTTTCGTTTCTTTTCAAATTGATCCATTGTCTTTCGGGTGCCCTTTAAAGCTTAATTTTACGAAATATAAGCGATCCATGATTTATGAAATAGACATGTTTCTTTAAAAGACGTTGAAGTTATTTTTATGCACCCAATTCAACGGGCGCAAGTTGCAAAAGCAAACTCAAGGCCATAACTTTTGTGCCTTTTCCTCTATTTTCACAATTTTACGCTACCTTCTATTGTTGTCTAAATAAGTAAATAGATACCGATTTTCTTAAACCTAATTAAAGCAGCCACCATCTCTATCTTTCGCTAGCCCCTAATTACGTATTCCGGCCCTCCTAGAAAAAAAAATACGGCTGATTTTTAGCTCAAATGTAGGAATGACTTCCCTTGACGTAGTCTCAAATGAAGCCAAGTTTATGAAAATTCGTCGGAACAGAAAATGCCTCCAAGTTTTCATCTTATATCACCAGCATTGATATAATAAAAATTCACTGTCCCTCAGAGTGACAAAATCATCTAACTTCAACCTGAAATATATTTTAGGCCGAGAAATTTGAGCCAAAGGCGATACCCGCAGAATCTGTTTTAAAGGAGATAATCGGTATTTATTTACTTATTTAGACAACAATAAAAAAAGGTACTGCAAAAAGAAGGCACAAACGTTGTGGCCCTGCTTTTCCAACTTTGCAACCGAGTCACACTTATTTAATAAACTTGACTACGATTTCGCGCGCAAACGTTAGCAAACACAGAATATAATTCTGACCAGATGTGTTTAATTTTAAGAAATTTACAAAATCCATTTTTCAAGAAATAAGAAATGTCTGTTTAAATGGCGTCGAAGTTTTTACAACTTATTTCCGGACCGAAATTTCAACAGGAAAACATGTTTATTTCTCCTCACCCATGTGGAAACGTGGTCATAGGCGCATAAAAATCGACGCTCAATTCATTTGGGCGTAAATTAAGAAGCTTCAAACTCCGTCCATCTGTAAAAGGGGGTGTGTTCTGAATCTTTAATGCTCAGAGGTTTGTACAAAAAGCCATTCGATAGGGTTTTCCGCTTTATTCCGCCGAAGGGTTTTACGAGTACTGAGTGGATCCTTTAGCAGCATAGAGATCCAAAACAAGATTTGACCTCTTCCACGATGAGGCTTATTTGGGCCTTTACGGTGAGCCCATGTTGTAATATTGTTATTATTATACTCACATTTTAAATTCAATTTACGTTTTTATATTATTTTTTTTTGAGTGAAATAATATTGTCGCGTTCGAAGAACGCATTCTAATCTCGTCAAATCTCGGCAAACCAAGAAGATTTGAGCGATTTTCTTGACACAAGGCCTCGATATCAGACCGAGGCCACTAATCAGGTTAGAAACCGGTTTTACAAGACGCATTCGAAATCTATCAAGTTCTCACTTCTCAGTCAACTTATTCTAGTTCCTTGGTGGACGACATCAAACTCTGTTCGCTTAGTAATTCACCGCCACGTATCGGCCGCATTGAATAAAATTCTTTCGCACACCGCCAAGAATAAAAGAGGCTGATCGTACAAAAAGATAACGGACATTCTAAGTCTTTGCAAGGCGATTCGTCTATGAGCCTACGAAAATCGATTCAGCGAACAATTCAACTGGTAAATTTTATTGCACGTTTCTTTCCTATGAAAACTTTTATAGATACAGTTCGCTTCAATTCCAAGTTTTCATCAGAATGATTTGCAGAACCTCCGACACACTCCTGGATTATTCAGATCAAAGGCTAGCTTCTCTAAGAAAATTCTCAAGCGTTCCACGCGGCGTAAGGGAAGACAAGTTTTCCTTCTGGTGTCTTCTCAAAAATAAGCTCCGTAGCAAGCCTTTCCCGTCGGTTTCAAGGATCAGAACGTACGAGCGAAGTCAAATGATTTAGTTCTGGCTTGTTGACAAGATTTGCTTTTAAAAGAATGCAAAGAAACAGAGTTTGATTGACGTCCACTAAAAAACAGTCACGGCACGTCACGCTCACATCTTGGCATGCAACACAAATAAAAACGGATCAGAAATAACGGAAAAAGTCCTTCTTCGAACGCGTTTCTAATCTATGATTACTACTAGTATTATCATTTTATTCATCTAGCGCCATTATCAAGGTACACAATTAATGATAAAGTTTGCGAAAAGGTTAAACAACCGGTATACAAAGGGCCACCTTCACACGCGCGTTGAGGGTCACCGCCAAAAGGCGTCATCTATTTATAAGCATTACTGTAAAGAACATAACACTGCTGTTCCGAACAATTTCTTAGCACGCTTTAATGTAATCAAGAAATGCACGAACAAATTTGACTGCCTAGTTCACGAAATGCTGTTTATTCAAGATCTTAAACCAACACTGAATGTACAGTCTGATTCTCTTCGTGCTAAAGTTTAAGTAATTAGCTTTTATGCAAATCTTTAATTTAGACTTTTCGCAAACCTTTTCGCAAACTTTATCATTAATTATGTACCTTGATAATGGCGCTAGCACAAGGAATTCGAGCGGAAATCTAATCGAAACGAGCAAAAACTTGTGCGGACTCGTATCCTGCCTAAATATATGCGCGCGCTGGAATTTATTCATGGGCCAACATTGTAAAATCTATATGTACAGCTGACTTTTGTGTAAAGGCTGCAGTCAAATTCCAAATTGCGTGATCTTTTCGATGCGAGAATTCGAATAGTGTTTACCATTCAGATAAAAGGTGGCGAAAGGTCAATGCGAGAATTCCGAGAACGCGAGAACGCCTCTTTCAAAATCCGAGATCGAGAACTCGATTTGAGGTTCGCCATATAAACAAACTAGAAAATCCGAGATCCGAGACGACCTGAAAAAAAATTCCGAGATCCGAGAACGGCAAATTAAAAATACGAGAATTCGAGAACGCCTAAAATTTCGCGAAAACAGTTTTTTGAAGGACCATTCGCCAAACACATCGAGTGGATGATTCCGAACCGATAATAGCATTGAACAAGAGAAAATGATATATTTTCTCTTGATTTGTATTAATAAAAGAAAATATTGTGTATGTTTTCAGAAAGTCCGCGATTTTCTGATGTGTGCACTCTTTATAGCTAGACGTTTCTGAATGTTTTTGTGATAAAGCGGATATGGTTATAATTACGCTTGGTGCAAACTGCGCTTGTACAAATTATTGCGGCCAAGACTAGAGGCGATTTCTTGGATTTTTCTAAACTAATCAACTGAAAATGCGGCCTACGTAATGTCAGGAAACACACAAATAGGGAGTTGAGAATACTTTGAACCTTTCAAGTGCCAGCACTCCAGGCAATGACTTCATCACCGCTGGTGACAATAACTTCGCAAGCCATCCAGCTATGAAACTTTTTTATTGCAAATCAACCCATTTACATCAGTGCCATGTTTTTATAGTGCTATGTTTTTATGTTATAATCTTCCCTAAATCTGCTTCGTTATGGTGCGGGCTATACTAGGAACCTAACTCGAAAAGCAATTACTACTAATTAGACTCTAGCCATTTCCGGTCATATAATTCTATTGATGTTTCTCGTTCATATTCAGTATGTTGGACATAAATTCCAAGAACCACTCTACGGCGATACGAACGAATGTGGATAGCAGAATATCTGTGCTGACTCTCGTCATATGGTACTTCGTGCAGTTTTTCCACAACAAAATATTTAACTTTCACCTGAATAATTACTAGCAATGCATTGTTAATTTCAAGTTGGCAAGCGAAGAATACTTGAAATCTCGATATGCTTTTCCTTGAAAATTTCAAATGTTTCATATCTCCAATGCGTCAAAGACCTCGTAGCATTCTATTCCATACGACTTTCAGTTTCCACTGCTTTAAATCTGTTAAATCGAGTCACTGATCAGCGACGATATCTAAATGATTTTTTTGGAGTGTAATTGCAAATGACATTGCTGCACTGTAGTAGGAAGAATACTTATTTGAATGAATTTTTTTTCAGTATGTTGGACACAAATTCCAAGAACCACTCCACGTCGATACGAATGAATGTAGATGGTAGAATGTATGTGCCGACTCTCGTCATGGTACTTGGTTCAGTTTTTCCACAAGAAAGTATTTAATTTTTACCTGAATAATTTCTGCCATAACTAATTTCAAGATGCAAGCAAACAATACACTTGAAATTTCGATATGCTTTTTCTTGGAAAATTCAAATCTTTCATATCTCCAATGTCTCAAAGCATTCCCTGCTACTTTCTACTGCTTTAAATCGAGTTTCGGATCAGCGAATATCTCTGATTGAAATTTTTTCGAGTGTAAATGTAAATGACATCGCTACACTGTAGGAAGAATACTTAGTTGAATGAAACAATTTTTTTTCAGTATGTTGGACACAAATTCCAAGAACAACTCCACGGCGATACGAATGAATGTAGATGGTAGAATGTCTGTGCCGACTCTCGTCGTGGTACTTGGTTCAGTTTTTCTACAATAAACTATTTAATTTTGACCTGAATAATTATTGCTACAACATTGTCAATTTCCAGATGGCAAGTACTACACAGAAATTTCAGCAGAATACACTTTCGTGATGCTTTTTCTGGGTAAATAATATCTTCTACAACTCGAAGCGTTACATGTGACTTTCCATTGCTGTTCAAAGTGCCTCGGATCAGCGAGGATCACTGAATGAATGCTTTTCATCCGAAATACAATTAGAAACGACCGCTTGAAGAAAATAAATTTCTTAAATAACTTCGACACAAATTCACTCCACTTTTGCTTGAATCCTCCAAGGAAAACTGAATGTATTTGGAATTTCTAGCGTGGTACTTGGTTCAATTTTCGAGGAATGAGACGTCAAAATATCCTCTCTCCAATCACATGGCTCATCTTGCGAAAATATCTCAGGAATATTCAGTGAGCTAAAACGCGATCCCGGGAAAATGCAAAGCTTCATCATTGTGCTCGATGCAAAGTACGGATGTTCATCAAGATTAGTTGAAGTTTTCAGCTTTCCTCGTTTCTCTGATCGGCTAAAATATAATTATAAAACTCCGCTGTCGTTGCCGACACATTTCAAACAGAATTGCAACTTCAGAGTTTGACTGTGGGGAGGGGGGTTATTTTCTCTTACTGCGCATGCGAAATAACAGCAGGTCAGCAGCTTCACTGAGGGCTCAGCTCAAGATTAGTTTGCGAAGCGATGTACGGCTGGAATTCCTTGTGCTAGATGCACCGAAACGTCGGTTTTTATCACTTCTGTTTCTTGTATCATGTATTTCTAAATCGTTTCTTATATGATTTTATTATATCTTAAATAGCACCTGGTATGAAAATTACTATCATTATCATTAATGTGAGACCTAGAGCTCACCTTAGGGGCTGTTCACATGAAAATAGAGTACCCCCAGGGGCTAGGGGCACCCTACCTAGTAGGGTTAAAGAAACCGCCGGTTCACATGGACTATTTTCGTTTGATAGGGGCACGCTACCTGATAGGGTCAAAAGATAGCGCCGATTCACATGCGAGTTGTTGTCCCTAGCAGGGAGGACTAACTCTAATTCCCTTAGGTCCTTTAAAAGATCCTCGACTTTTTCCGATGCCCAGGAGAATTCTATGCCTTCTTTACACTGAATTTTGAGGGTGGCGCTTTTCATTTGCTTGTTTTCCTCGAGGAGGAAGTTTGGTCACAACAGAATCTTCTATTCTGTCGATTGTTAGCGGCGATTCTGGAATCAACTGAATCAAGGCCTCTGAGAACTCGCTAGGACTCTCCGGTGGACTAGAGTCCTCAGATTCAGGATTTATCACCTTTTCCAGTTGATGTTTACGGAAATATTCCCCGGATTTATAGCATAAAGCGGCCATGCTGTATTTTCCGCTCACAATGTAACCCGAGAACCCTCAAACTTAGCCCTCTAGCTAGGGTTATCCCTACTTGGTGCGTTCACATGGGCTTATGTAAACAAAAGTTGACCCCACTAGCTAGGGTTTCCCTACCCGATAGGTAGGGAAACCCTACCCCTAGGGGCACCCTATCTCGCATGTGAACCAAACCGTGTAATACAAAGGAGAAGGGAAACCCTACTAGGTAGGGGCACCCTCTCTCATGTGAACACCCCCTTAAAGCACTGCATAGTGTGAGTCACTCATTTCTCCCTCGTTGTTACAAACTGTTCCAGAGTCGATTTTCATACGATCAATAACGTTTTCACGTTTTCTTTCTACAAGAATTTAGTTAGAGCTATAGGCCGTTATCACGCAAAATTCATTAATAATATTTAATGGTTATCAGAAAATGAAATCCAGTATTCAATTCTATACATCCGTATAAGTAAAATTGCAAAGTTTGGTCAAGATTGCTTGAATACCGACTGAGATATGAACTTTCAAAACTTCGTATTCTGACTTATTTTTTTGCAAGAAATTGGAAAAATGGCCTAGTTGGAGTTTAAATTTCGTGTTTAGTGCGCATGGGATTTGAGTCCGAATTTCTTGATTTCTTTTGTTTAACGAGAACAAAGAGAAGTTAAACAAAAGATTCGGGCTAAAATCGCATGCGCACTGATCACGAAATTTACACTCCAACAAGGCTTAAACATCGAAACGAGACTGGACGGGCATGGATGCCTGGCAGCCTTGACGTATTTGCCCTCATTCATGTCTTTGTAAAAAGTAAGCAAGAATACGAAGTTTTGAAAATTCATATCTCAGACATTTTCAAGTTTTGCAATTTTATTAATACGGATGTGTAGAATTGAAAACTGGATTTTATTTTCTGATAACTATTAAATATTATTAATCAATTTTGCGTGATAACGGACTTAAAAGGTAAATCTTTATACGAACAGGTCACGGCCTTGGACGCGACTCTGTTTCGATATGTGCCCTGAGCCTCACTCCACCTGCTTAACATAGAGCAAAGCACAATGAAAGCGTCGGAATGTAGTTACATTCAGTTGACTTTTTGCTCTCAAATTAGCCAATCAAATCTGTTTTTGTTGCATCGCTAAGCATTCCAAACAGATTCTAAGAAATACTGCAAATGAGCATCAAAATGTTCCATATACAGAAAATATTGCTTTATGTCCAATAAGAACTGGGTTTGACTTGTACATGATTAAATCTAGTTTTCGCTCTAGTTTTTTTAGGACCTGGGAACATTTCGTTTTGACAAACAATTATTTTCGCACCGTAAGCTGCGATCAGATTGATAAAATCATTGAAAAGTTAGCAATAACGAAGCAAGTACCTTTTGAAAACTTTCCAAATGTTTAAATCACGGATTCGTGATCGATATAAACTTTACTGCCAAAGGAGGCCAAAACAATTAATTCGTGTTGAAAACTTCGCATCACTTGGCACGTGGATTTTTTTCTTAGCATTTGACTTAGCAGTGGTTTTACCTAGCGTAACAAGTGGCCTTCACCACAAATGTTGAGGAAACTAAGGTTTTAAGCATGTGCTCAATACAGGACTTCGTTTACTGATAACTTTCGCAGTCAAATTTCAGGTTATTGCTCGTCATCTAAGGAACGTTTTTACGGACAATTTTAAAAATGGCCGGAATTGGGGCCACATTTGCCACATACTGTAGTGTTGATGTGTATCGCCATAGCAACCTTTCCTCGACATCTCTCTCACTCGCAGGCTTGTTGCGTTATTGCCGTTGCTTTTGCGGCGGATGAAGAGGTGCCAGAAGTTCAAGAAGCTAATGGTAAGACCCTCAATAACCATAGCATATCAATGTCATCTCCTCTCTGATTCGAAACACTATTACACGGCGCGCGGGCCGAGAGGGGCCATTGTATGTCTAGAAGACTTTGCGAGTGATAGAGCGGATTTCACATCACTGTAACTACTTGTTATATAATTGCGATTGCTTTGCGTTGTCATTGGCTCATTGTTTTTCTCAGCCAATCAAATTCTGTAGTATATACAATTGTGTAATTATTTAGTAATGGTTGGGCTTGCAATTGGCTGAGAAAAAAGCCATTTAGGATCAGCATGTCGTGATTTCTCTCCATTCTGATTGGCTAGTGAAAACCGCTCTATTTTGAAAGAAAAGCTTTTTCTTTGAAACAAAAGCTGTTAAAAAATTGTGAATTCCTTTTTGAACAAAAATATTTTTATCCAAATATTTATAGGTTGTATTATTTTTCCTTTTTATTTCAGATCCAAATCCTCGCAAGCCTTTACTCCCATTTGGTATGTATTCGATATGTAGATAGATCACATGCAAAATCGGTTATTTTTCTCTTCCATTGTCAGGACTTCAGCTCAATCTAGTCAGAGCATTAGTCTTTCGACCAATCAGAAACCGCTACCATTTTATGGTCGTAAAACATCGAGCTTTACAGTTAACAAATGTCCTCTGATTTTTCGTGGTATGTCCTTTTATATTGGTATGTCCTCTTATATACCACGGAAAGAAGTAATAAAGTGGTCAAAATGTACTGTGGACTCACGAGGCGCAGCCGAAAAACAGAGGACATTTGTTTTATACCAAAACAAAAAGGCAAAAATAAATACAAAAACAGCGCGCGCGCAGCCAAACGGTGTTTTTGTTGGTTCGTTTTCGCGCGCGCACTGGTGATGGCGTGTTCCGTGGTATCGTGGCTGCATCATAGTATGAAGAACAGGGGACTTTTTTACATATGCCGTGCGCAACAACCGCTGCTCTCCAAGTTTACATTGCAGAATGCAGACTCAACTCAGGGAAAAGCACTGTTAACACTGTTGGGTATCACGAATTTGTAATCAAATAGCGCTCTATTTCTATTTCTCGTTTGTTTTGTTTTTATTCTGAAAGCGGGAAGGATAAAATAAAACGTTTATTCAGCTGCCTGTATATTGCAAATAAAAATTGTTTGACTTTAGGATCTGTGGACCTTCATCTGCGACTGTTTGAACTGGGTCAGACTGAAATTCAGACTGCAAGTACAAGAACCGGAAAATGACGTTGTTTTTGTTTAGCAATCGTAACGATTTCCTTTTTTATCCTATCAGTTTACCCTGATATTTCGGGGCCTTCCAGTGGAATTAGATCAAGTGGAAAGATGTCATAGTTTTGGGTTGAGAAACAAAAGTTCTGTACCGTGCAGATACATAAATTTTGCTTGAAAAACCCGGTCACACTGTTTTAGTATAATGAAAAAAAAATGTCATGGTGACCAAACAAACATGTTGATTAGTTTGTGTTATAACCTTATTAGAAAATGTCTGTACAAGTTTCACCATACCTCGAGAGGCTCGATTTGAATCACCTATCCTGGAATCTAACCAAGCAGAGATTTTGTCAAACAATTTTTAAATACCCAAACTGAAGGGTACCCACCCTGGAAATACAAGCTCCATTTTCACCACCCTTCCCTGGGATTAAATGGCGGGATTATGTCCATGAAAAGGATGAGACTCCAAATTGGTGAACTTTTTATTATGCTATTTATTACTAACAGAGTATTCCGACAAATTCTGTAATAATGGAACCTGGGCAGTTGACAAAATTACACCTGAGGTGGCAACATAATTTTCACTATAAAAATTGAAGCAAAGAGGATTTTGATACAGCACTGTGGTGTTCTTTTGAGCAGTAAACTATCTGTAGTGAAAACTCTTAAAAGTAGCCCCTGCTATAGTTCTACTTCTGAAAATCAATCGATGAAATGCTCTCGTAATACTGTAGCGCAGATGCTACATCCCTGAACCACCAGCACTTGTGCTAGAAATTGCTATTTGGTTGCAGGATGCAGTTGTTTTGTGTCATCCAGACAAGAATGGCATTTTGTTCCTTTTGTGAATTGGGCATATACATGTACACCTACACCTCCGAACCTGCAACAAACAATGCACAACAAGAATGTCCTACCCTCTATTATATCTTTTATCGGGTGCTTCTAAAAAACTTTCCTTTTTAATGCATAATAACTAGGAGAAGTGAAATGAAATTTGTATTATTACAGTCACACCGGTTGTTCTCTTTGCTCTAAACACTGATGGACAACACTGATGGACAACTTTGGTATCAAATTGCAATTTGTCGTGAGCAACTTTAATTCGCCACATGTCTGAGCACTGAGGGGCAGACCATAATTGAACGATTTTGGAAACAAAATATTTCAAGTTCTGGTACAATATCTTGAAGACAGATACAAAAGATTTTTTGGAATTTGATTCAAGCAAGTTGTCCATCAAAGTTGCTAGGCAATATTGCAAAATTGAAGGGAAGAGAACATCTCGTTTCACTGTAACATGATCTATAATTTCCACTCACAAGTCACCATTTATCAAATCTTGCGACAGTGTATATACACTGGAAGAGGTGGCAAATGGTTTATCGAAAAATCCAATTCTCACCAAATTTATTTTTAAATTCAGTAAGTATACACAACTAGCAGTGTTTTTTATACCAGCTCAGATCTCAATTTATTTTGCTTTCTAGGCAAACAAACTGAGCACTTCAGTTCTTGCAACAGCTATGAAGCTATCAATTTCAGTGAAAATATTTCTAAGGAGCATGCCCAAGCATAGGTGTCCTGTAGGTGAACACACCAAAAAATCCTTAACTTCCCCCATTGTTTCCAAAAATGTAGCACCACACAATGAAGACATATAAAATGTAGTTTTGTTTTCGAGAGATACTTCAGTGGCACAACGAGCAGTTTTCGAAAAATGTTCAATTAATTAATATTCATGAGACAACATTTTCAAGCAGATTTTTAAACTTGAGTGAAGACCCGATTTTGCTGCCGATCTCAAGGAAATCAAATGGTTTCATTTAAACTGGGTCCTAGAATTTGCGTGTGACTTATTTCCAGATCTAGTATTCCCCGTGAGGAAAGTGGGAGTCCAAGAACAACAACCACTGAAACACATGTGCGTAACTGTCGAACCAAAAACAGTCAAGTGTGTTAAGGCCTGGGTCAGCCTAGAAAATCGAGAAAATTACAAAATTTCAAATATCTTTGCTAATTATTAATGATGGAGCATGAAATTTTCAGGATAGCTATTATTCATCGAGTGAATTTTTTTAGTATGGAATTTGGGCTGATACACTGGTCAAGTGTCCAGCGTGGCTTTTGCACTTTAAAAAATTCTCCGGTGTTGAGTTTCACTCCTTTTAGAAAAGTTAATGGCTAATAATATTTATATTTTCGGGTTCTATATAGTGACGTCTTAGCTGGTGGAAAACGTTTGCTCCTTTAAGGTGCTTTAAAGTGCATATCACCCCTGAAAACAGCGAAATGGGACGAATTCTACGCGTCTCAAGCTTTTAATTGATGTATGAAACGTGCGATTTGGATAAAAACCCAGCTCAGTACGTGCAGTCAAAAGTAGCCGATTTTGCCTTTTTGGTCACCCTTTCGCAAACAGGCCGATATGGGATTACCGGGTCGAGCTTACTTGTGACGTGTCCGGAGGTATTGTTTTCAGCTGTCACTCAAATGTAGATTTAGAGAGAAGTGCAGTACAGTATATAACTTTCCGCGGATGCAAAAGAGAAACTCATTTTGATGCGCTTGTCAACATCTATACACGCAAATTATTTCGTATTTTGAATGTCTGAAATGTTTTTTCGCCACTATGGTTTAAACAATACCTCTCGCCACGTCATTCGACCCAGGCCCTTTTTAGCGCGGCCTTCTTCGTCGAAGGAAATAATTCAAAAATCTGTAAAATATTCATTTTTCAATGAAATTAAAAACAGTTTTCTGGAAGTTACCTCAAATAATGTCCTATACTATTTGTCCCATTGCGCTCTTTTCAGGGGTGATATGCACTTTAAGGGGCAGAGATATCAAGTAGGTCACGTGACCTGATTCCGACCCTTATATCTCCTTAAGACGATAAGAAATCGGCTTGGTGCGATTTCTCAAAGAGAGACCTACATAAGCCAACAGTAATTAAAAGCTTACCTTGGCGGATAATTTGACACTTCACCTTTCAGCTGCTGGCAGAAAGTTAACTTGGGAATTCCACCGTAGATGACAGACATCCGCCATATTAAATCGAAATCCTTGAATAGAGCTGCTTTGCCGAAGCGAACAGCCTAGCAATCTCAAGCTCAAACTGCTCAAAATTCATTCCCCAAGTACAAATATTGTTTCTGTTGAACTCCGTTTGTGGCTTACATTACTGATTTCCGCTTAGAAATGGAAAAATTAACTCGGTCGACACGACAACAAACCAGTATTTGCTCAGCTGAAGACAAATCAGGCCGTGCATCTGCGCATGCGTCACAAAAAGGTCCCCTGCTAGTATGAAGACATGGAAAAAGTTCTCTATTGCTTAAATTACCCACGGCTGAGAGCCAATCAGAATTCGAGAAACACGCGCGTTGTGGTATAATATTGTTTTCAGGCTATCTTTGCGAGTGAACCGGGAAAAATAGAAAAACAGGGTTGATACTCAAGTTATCAAGCCTACGACACCAAGCATCAAACGTCTTCCCATTGCGCATATACTACAATCGTAACGCAGATACAGTAAAAAAAGAACCTTTTTGACAATTCACACCTAAGATAATTCAAATTGCGACTTAATGGCCGTTTTCACAATTGAAGGCATTATGTTATCAGTACATGTATTTATTTTCGAAAGTGCTTATGTCTAGTATGACATGTGCAGGCACGTAGCAGGGGGCTAGAGGGGCGCGAGCCCCCAATCATTTTGATGATATATATAATTTGTCTCTTGACATTTTATAAATTCAACTGTGCATAAAAAGGCTCATCATAGCTCAATAATTGTTCTGTAGGACAATTGTTTGGCGAATTCAGCGCAAAGGACATACCAAAACGCCTCAGCTCGATATCAAATGTACTCAAACGTAAATCGGTAGCTGGTAGCTAGTAGCCAAACGTTAGTTATCGTTGCACTAGTGAACATCATTTTCACGTAAGGTCTCCCCAATATTTTTGACCTTGCTACGGGCCTGATGCGGGATAAGTTCTTGCATATATTTCTTTTACCGCAATTACAGAAATGCTACACTAAAATAGGTCAGTCATCAAGGGAACTTTCATAAGCAAAATTATTTGACTTATAGCCACTCAGGAACACCCAAAGGTGAGCAGGAAAATTTGCAAAGAAAAAAAACCATTTGCAGCTCAAAACTGCTTTACAAGTTTCCGAGATCGCGCAGACTCACGTTCAGTGATTTTTTCCCCATTTCCCCAGCCTAAAGTAAGTCCCCATTTTACGCCTTCAGAACCCTGTTCACGGACCATATTCTGATAGAAACATTTTTTTCGTGATTATAAATATATATTTGTGATAAATAAACTGCTAAATTTCAGTTTCTGGGACAAATTGAAATGCCACTGACATAATAATATGATTTGTCTTTGACTTTGCTCGTATTTTAATACGAGAACGAGAAAATTTACGCGCGAATAAGTTGCCCGGTTAACGAAAATGATGTATGTACTTATGTGTTTACAATTCAGTGATTTACAACTTTCGAGATGCTTCATCTCTAATCTGCGGGGTGTAGTTTTTACAGTGCAGTTTACAATGATGAGTGGGTTTCTCTTAAAGTGCCACTAGCACCTAATTTCCACTTGCCTGAAATGCCACCAAATTCGGCACACAAGTAGAAGACATCACGATCTTTAGCTCTACGCCATTTTTTTGCCAGAAGTTGAAAGGAAAATAGCGTGTTTTCACGCAAAAATTCGCATTAAATGAGCTGTTTTCGTCCTGATATTCACAGAATCAATTCCCAAGGGACGCAGCAGAGGGAGCCCGAATTGAAGCTCTTAATTGCGTTTTTCCCTATATTTTAGGGCAGCTATCCAAAAAAAATATGGCGTACTGTAATATGTCTTCCTTCTGCGGTTCTAGTCGTCGCATTTTCTACCAGTTTTAGCATTATTTTAATGGACTTTGTATATGCAATTCAAAAACCTATCGATCAATTTTGCTTGATTTTTGTTCGATTGAAGTTCGCGACATTTGCAAAGGTCAATCCGAACGCCTGCTCAATTGAAGTTTTTTAAGACGCCCAAAAAAATTTCGAAAGTTCTCTATTGGTTGTGCTTGTCTAGTTCACGGTCTGATGGCTTGACTTGACTGTTTCTTTCATGCAAATTTGGATTCTTCAACATCAGCATGCGGAAACTGATATCCATTTCGCGTTCTGCTGGAAATGTTCCTGGCCGGTTTTATCCTTCAGGAGTTGTGTCTCGACTTGCCAATGTCTTGCATTTTATGGACAACTCAGCAACCCGAGAGCCTCTATGGTAATTTGACTTTAAACCGTTCTAAACGAAACTTCCATTCTGATTCATCTTCCTCTTCCAGAATGTAAGAATTACAGATGGTTGAACAGTGCTGATCGCAGGATTTCTCCACGCGTCAATGTGGTCAAATGCGACAAAAGGACCCTCAAGCCTGGATGGTACCGCTTTGGTGGAGCAGCAGGAAACGCAATGCCAACCAGATGTGTCCCAATGAATCACTGCGGCACCCATGCCCCTGGTTGGATTGTTGGTGGTAATCCAAAGAACAAATACCAACTAGTTACGAGACGAGTGTGCTACCACTGGAATAAGAAATGCTGTAATTGGCATAACAACGTGCAGGTCAGAAACTGCGGAGGTTTCTTTGTGTACAAACTGATCAAGCCACCCCAATGTAGCCTGCGGTACTGCGGAAATCGTCGAGGACCACCAATAGTACCTCAAGGTTAGTTGGACAATTGGGATTGTCACTTTTTTACCGTTAAAATTTAAAAATAATCGGAGCATTCACTAAAGATGTTACCATTTAAAACACCTAACGATATTGACGTACCGCTGCTAATCAATAAAGAGCGTTCATATTCGGCCCTTGCATTAATACCACATGACATGCCTTCACTTTGCGATGTATTTTAGCTTTCCATATATATCTTTCGATGACCACATCATTGAGTATTTATCAGTGTCACTCGAAAGAAGAAGAACAACTTGCATTCTCTCGTGTTTATTATATGTGATGCTATTCTTTATTGTTGACGATCCCTTTTCTTTTCTCCGGCAACTTCATTCCCTTTCTCCAACAATTTCTTGCTGTTACGGAGCACCAGGGGCATAAAACCAACGACTCAAAACCCATCAAAAGAAGCTTGATGACCAAACAATGGATAAGAGTACATAGACGTCAATAACACTAAGGAATAGAATAGTATTTTCTCATTCGCCATTTCACGAACAAATGTTTCCTCCGCTAAGCATCTACGAAAGGAATAGTGACGTTCTGACAATGTTTCCCTCTCCTCAGGCACTTTAATGCCTGGGTCAAAGGGACCACGCCCTGTTTAGCATTCGATTTGTTCTTAGTTAACATACGTCCAACTTATCCTTCCAATTCCCTTACAATATTAAAGGTCTCAACGTCCTTGATAATTTCATAAGTTGCTGTTACCATAGAAACAAAAGCCCGACCTTTGACCTCTGTTTCAAAAATTTTCGTTTCAAAGCTTGACGAGGAGTGGAAAATGCAAACAAACCTGCAATTAAACTAAATGAAGTAATAGGCCATACCTTGAAGTTTATCAGTCCAACTAGATATCGTGCAGAATGTTTTCATTTACGAAGTTATTAGCAGATATCATATTTCAGAATGTCCAAAATAGGTTTCCTGATGAAATGGACATCATATCTAGTTGGACCAGTGATACTTGACCTAGCATTAATTACATAACATCTTGATCTCCTTAAAATGTTTTGCCTTTCCTTTCCTCGCGAGGCAGTTTTTAAAATTTCTTTTCTTTGGAGTTCAAGGTCACATTCCACGTTGCCATGGGGATGTCAACTGGAATTTGTTTAACTTTTGCCGAACAACAATTCTAAATAAGAAATGAATGGTAAAGATTAAAAGTTCTCGATATAGACCACCCCCTAAGTTTTTGAGCCGCCATTTTGAAAGCAACTGAGACCCACGCATTAACATAGCTGAGTCGCCTTCCTC
Organism: Scolanthus callimorphus; assembly: GCA_033964015.1. Lineage (NCBI taxonomy): Eukaryota > Metazoa > Cnidaria > Anthozoa > Actiniaria > Edwardsiidae > Scolanthus > Scolanthus callimorphus. The sequence goes on along the minus strand of CM066923.1, from coordinate 11,555,008 downwards.
TTTTAGAATGTAAGAATTACAGATGGTTGAACAGTGCTGATCGCAGGATTTCTCCACGCGTCAATGTGGTCAAATGCGACAAAAGGACCCTCAAGCCTGGATGGTACCGCTTTGGTGGAGCAGCAGGAAACGCAATGCCAACCAGATGTGTCCCAATGAATCACTGCGGCACCCACGCCCCTGGTTGGATTGTTGGTGGTAATCCAAAGAACAAATACCAACTAGTTACGCGACGAGTGTGCTACCACTGGAATAAGAAATGCTGTAATTGGCATAACAACGTGCAGGTCAGAAACTGCGGAGGTTTCTTTGTGTACAAACTGATCAAGCCACCCCAATGTAGCCTGCGGTACTGCGGAAATCGTCGAGGACCACCAATAGTACCTCAAGGTTAGTTGAACAATTGGAATTGTCACTTTTTTACCGTTAAAATTTAAAAATAATTGGAGCATTCACTAAAGATGCTACCATTTACAACACCTAACGATATTGACGTAACGCTGCTAATCAATAAAGAGCGTTCATCTTCGGCCCTTGCATTAATACCACATGACATGCCTTCACTTTGCGATGTATTTTAGCTTTCCATATATATCTTTCGATGACCACATCATTGAGTTTGATCAGAGTCACTCGAAAGAGGAAGAACAACTTGCATTCTCTCGTGTTTATTATATGTGGTGCTATTCTTTATTGTTGACCATCCCTTTTGTTTTCTCCGGCAACTTCATTCCCTTTCTCCAACAATTTCCTGCTGTTACGGAGCACCAGAGGCATAAAACCAATGACTCAAAACCCATCAAAAGAAGCTTGATGACCAAACAATGGATACGAGTACATACACGTCAATAACACTAAGGAATAGAATAGTATTTTCTCATTCGCCATTTCACGAACAAATGTTTCCTCCGCTAAGCATCTTCGAAAGGAATAGTGACGTTCTGACAATGTTTCCCTCTCGCCGTCCTCTTCCAGAATGTAAGAATTACAGATGGTTGAACAGTGCTGATCGCAGGATTTCTCCACGCGTCAATGTGGTCAAATGCGACAAAAGGACCCTCAAGCCTGGATGGTACCGCTTTGGTGGAGCAGCAGGAAACGCAATGCCAACCAGATGTGTCCCAATGAATCACTGCGGCACCCATGCCCCTGGTTGGATTGTTGGTGGTAATCCAAAGAACAAATACCAACTAGTTACGAGACGAGTGTGCTACCACTGGAATAAGAAATGCTGTAATTGGCATAACAACGTGCAGGTCAGAAACTGCGGAGGTTTCTTTGTGTACAAACTGATCAAGCCCCCCAATGTAGCCTGCGGTACTGCGGAAATCGTCGAGGACCACCAATAGTACCTCAAGGTTAGTTGGACAATTGGGATTGTCACTTTTTTACCGTTAAAATTTAAAAATAATCGGAGCATTCACTAAAGATGTTACCATTTAAAACACCTAACGATATTGACGTACCGCTGCTAATCAATAAAGAGCGTTCATATTCGGCCCTTGCATTAATACCACATGACATGCCTTCACTTTGCGATGTATTTTAGCTTTCCATATATATCTTTCGATGACCACATCATTGAGTATTTATCAGTGTCACTCGAAAGAAGAAGAACAACTTGCATTCTCTCGTGTTTATTATATGTGATGCTATTCTTTATTGTTGACGATCCCTTTTCTTTTCTCCGGCAACTTCATTCCCTTTCTCCAACAATTTCTTGCTGTGACGGAGCACCAGGGGCATAAAACCAACGACTCAAAACCCATCAAAAGAAGCTTGATGACCAAACAATGGATAAGAGTACATAGACGTCAATAACACTAAGGAATAGAATAGTATTTTCTCATTCGCCATTTCACGAACAAATGTTTCCTCCGCTAAGCATCTACGAAAGGAATAGTGACGTTCTGACAATGTTTCCCTCTCGCCTTCCTCTTTTAGAATGTAAGAATTACAGATGGTTGAACAGTGCTGATCGCAGGATTTCTCCACGCGTCAATGTGGTCAAATGCGACAAAAGGACCCTCAAGCCTGGATGGTACCGCTTTGGTGGAGCAGCAGGAAACGCAATGCCAACCAGATGTGTCCCAATGAATCACTGCGGCACCCACGCCCCTGGTTGGATTGTTGGTGGTAATCCAAAGAACAAATACCAACTAGTTACGCGACGAGTGTGCTACCACTGGAATAAGAAATGCTGTAATTGGCATAACAACGTGCAGGTCAGAAACTGCGGAGGTTTCTTTGTGTACAAACTGATCAAGCCACCCCAATGTAGCCTGCGGTACTGCGGAAATCGTCGAGGACCACCAATAGTACCTCAAGGTTAGTTGAACAATTGGAATTGTCACTTTTTTACCGTTAAAATTTAAAAATAATTGGAGCATTCACTAAAGATGCTACCATTTACAACACCTAACGATATTGACGTAACGCTGCTAATCAATAAAGAGCGTTCATCTTCGGCCCTTGCATTAATACCACATGACATGCCTTCACTTTGCGATGTATTTTAGCTTTCCATATATATCTTTCGATGACCACATCATTGAGTTTGATCAGAGTCACTCGAAAGAGGAAGAACAACTTGCATTCTCTCGTGTTTATTATATGTGGTGCTATTCTTTATTGTTGACCATCCCTTTTGTTTTCTCCGGCAACTTCATTCCCTTTCTCCAACAATTTCCTGCTGTTACGGAGCACCAGAGGCATAAAACCAATGACTCAAAACCCATCAAAAGAAGCTTGATGACCAAACAATGGATACGAGTACATACACGTCAATAACACTAAGGAATAGAATAGTATTTTCTCATTCGCCATTTCACGAACAAATGTTTCCTCCGCTAAGCATCTTCGAAAGGAATAGTGACGTTCTGACAATGTTTCCCTCTCGCCGTCCTCTTCCAGAATGTAAGAATTACAGATGGTTGAACAGTGCTGATCGCAGGATTTCTCCACGCGTCAATGTGGTCAAATGCGACAAAAGGACCCTCAAGCCTGGATGGTACCGCTTTGGTGGAGCAGCAGGAAACGCAATGCCAACCAGATGTGTCCCAATGAATCACTGCGGCACCCATGCCCCTGGTTGGATTGTTGGTGGTAATCCAAAGAACAAATACCAACTAGTTACGAGACGAGTGTGCTACCACTGGAATAAGAAATGCTGTAATTGGCATAACAACGTGCAGGTCAGAAACTGCGGAGGTTTCTTTGTGTACAAACTGATCAAGCCCCCCAATGTAGCCTGCGGTACTGCGGAAATCGTCGAGGACCACCAATAGTACCTCAAGGTTAGTTGGACAATTGGGATTGTCACTTTTTTACCGTTAAAATTTAAAAATAATCGGAGCATTCACTAAAGATGTTACCATTTAAAACACCTAACGATATTGACGTACCGCTGCTAATCAATAAAGAGCGTTCATATTCGGCCCTTGCATTAATACCACATGACATGCCTTCACTTTGCGATGTATTTTAGCTTTCCATATATATCTTTCGATGACCACATCATTGAGTATTTATCAGTGTCACTCGAAAGAAGAAGAACAACTTGCATTCTCTCGTGTTTATTATATGTGATGCTATTCTTTATTGTTGACGATCCCTTTTCTTTTCTCCGGCAACTTCATTCCCTTTCTCCAACAATTTCTTGCTGTGACGGAGCACCAGGGGCATAAAACCAACGACTCAAAACCCATCAAAAGAAGCTTGATGACCAAACAATGGATAAGAGTACATAGACGTCAATAACACTAAGGAATAGAATAGTATTTTCTCATTCGCCATTTCACGAACAAATGTTTCCTCCGCTAAGCATCTACGAAAGGAATAGTGACGTTCTGACAATGTTTCCCTCTCGCCTTCCTCTTTTAGAATGTAAGAATTACAGATGGTTGAACAGTGCTGATCGCAGGATTTCTCCACGCGTCAATGTGGTCAAATGCGACAAAAGGACCCTCAAGCCTGGATGGTACCGCTTTGGTGGAGCAGCAGGAAACGCAATGCCAACCAGATGTGTCCCAATGAATCACTGCGGCACCCACGCCCCTGGTTGGATTGTTGGTGGTAATCCAAAGAACAAATACCAACTAGTTACGCGACGAGTGTGCTACCACTGGAATAAGAAATGCTGTAATTGGCATAACAACGTGCAGGTCAGAAACTGCGGAGGTTTCTTTGTGTACAAACTGATCAAGCCACCCCAATGTAGCCTGCGGTACTGCGGAAATCGTCGAGGACCACCAATAGTACCTCAAGGTTAGTTGAACAATTGGGATTGTCACTTTTTTACCGTTAAAATTTAAAAATAATTGGAGCATTCACTAAAGATGCTACCATTTACAACACCTAACGATATTGACGTAACGCTGCTAATCAATAAAGAGCGTTCATCTTCGGCCCTTGCATTAATACCACATGACATGCCTTCACTTTGCGATGTATTTTAGCTTTCCATATATATCTTTCGATGACCACATCATTGAGTTTGATCAGAGTCACTCGAAAGAGGAAGAACAACTTGCATTCTCTCGTGTTTATTATATGTGGTGCTATTCTTTATTGTTGACGATCCCTTTTGTTTTCTCCGGCAACTTCATTCCCTTTCTCCAACAATTTCCTGCTGTTACGGAGCACCAGAGGCATAAAACCAATGACTCAAAACCCATCAAAAGAAGCTTGATGACCAAACAATGGATACGAGTACATACACGTCAATAACACTAAGGAATAGAATAGTATTTTCTCATTCGCCATTTCACGAACAAATGTTTCCTCCGCTAAGCATCTTCGAAAGGAATAGTGACGTTCTGACAATGTTTCCCTCTCGCCGTCCTCTTCCAGAATGTAAGAATTACAGATGGTTGAACAGTGCTGATCGCAGGATTTCTCCACGCGTCAATGTGGTCAAATGCGACAAAAGGACCCTCAAGCCTGGATGGTACCGCTTTGGTGGAGCAGCAGGAAACGCAATGCCAACCAGATGTGTCCCAATGAATCACTGCGGCACCCACGCCCCTGGTTGGATTGTTGGTGGTAATCCAAAGAACAAATACCAACTAGTTACGCGACGAGTGTGCTACCACTGGAATAAGAAATGCTGTAATTGGCATAACAACGTGCAGGTCAGAAACTGCGGAGGTTTCTTTGTGTACAAACTGATCAAGCCAAAACACTGTAGCCTGCGGTACTGCGGAAATCGTCGAGGACCACCAATAGTACCTCAAGGTTAGTTGAACAATTGGGATTGTCACTTTTTTACCGTTAAAATTTAAAAATAATTGGAGCATTCACTAAAGATGCTACCATTTAAAACACCTAACGATATTGACGTAGCGCTGCTAATCAATAAAGAGCGTTCATCTTCGGCCCTTGCATTAATACCACATGACATGCCTTGACTTTGCGATGTATTTTAGCTTTCCATATATATCTTTCGATGACCACATCATTGAGTATTTATCAGTGTCACTTGAAAGAAGAAGAACAACTTGCATTCTCTCGTGTTTCTTATATGTGATGCTATTCTTTATTGTTGACGATCCCTTTTCTTTTCTCCGGCAACTTCATTCCCTTTCTCCAACAATTTCTTGCTGTTACGGAGCACCAGGGGCATAAAACCAACGACTCAAAACCCATCAAAAGAAGCTTGATGACCAAACAATGGATAAGAGTACATAGACGTCAATAACACTAAGGAATAGAATAGTATTTTCTCATTCGCCATTTCACGAACAAATGTTTCCTCCGCTAAGCATCTACGAAAGGAATAGTGACGTTCTGACAATGTTTCCCTCTCGCCTTCCTCTTTTAGAATGTAAGAATTACAGATGGTTGAACAGTGCTGATCGCAGGATTTCTCCACGCGTCAATGTGATCAAATGCGACAAAAAGACCCTCAAGCCTGGATGGTACCGCTTTGGTGGAGCAGCAGGAAACGCAATGCCAACCAGATGTGTCCCAATGAATCACTGCGGCACCCACGCCCCTGGTTGGATTGTTGGTGGTAATCCAAAGAACAAATACCAACTAGTTACGCGACGAGTGTGCTACCACTGGAATAAGAAATGCTGTAATTGGCATAACAACGTGCAGGTCAGAAACTGCGGAGGTTTCTTTGTGTACAAACTGATCAAGCCAAAACACTGTAGCCTGCGGTACTGCGGAAATCGTCGAGGACCACCAATAGTACCTCAAGGTTAGTTGAACAATTGGGATTGTCACTTTTTTACCGTTAAAATTTAAACATAATCGGAGCATTCACTAAAGATGTTACCATTTAAAACACCTAACGATATTGACGTACCGCTGCTAATCAATAAAGAGCGTTCATATTCGGCCCTTGCATTAATACCACATGACATGCCTTCACTTTGCGATGTATTTTAACTTTCCATATATATCTTTCGATGACCACATCATTGAGTATTTATCAGTGTCACTCGAAAGAAGAAGAACAACTTGCATTCTCTCGTGTTTATTATATGTGATGCTATTCTTTATTGTTGACGATCCCTTTTCTTTTCTCCGGCAACTTCATTCCCTTTCTCCAACAATTTCTTGCTGTTACGGAGCACCAGGGGCATAAAACCAACGACTCAAAACCCATCAAAAGAAGCTTGATGACCAAACAATGGATAAGAGTACATAGACGTCAATAACACTAAGGAATAGAATAGTATTTTCTCATTCGCCATTTCACGAACAAATGTTTCCTCCGCTAAGCATCTACGAAAGGAATAGTGACGTTCTGACAATGTTTCCCTCTCGCCTTCCTCTTTTAGAATGTAAGAATTACAGATGGTTGAACAGTGCTGATCGCAGGATTTCTCCACGCGTCAATGTGGTCAAATGCGACAAAAAGACCCTCAAGCCTGGATGGTACCGCTTTGGTGGAGCAGCAGGAAACGCAATGCCAACCAGATGTGTCCCAATGAATCACTGCGGCACCCACGCCCCTGGTTGGATTGTTGGTGGTAATCCAAAGAACAAATACCAACTAGTTACGCGACGAGTGTGCTACCACTGGAATAAGAAATGCTGTAATTGGCATAACAACGTGCAGGTCAGAAACTGCGGAGGTTTCTTTGTGTACAAACTGATCAAGCCAAAACACTGTAGCCTGCGGTACTGCGGAAATCGTCGAGGATCACCAATAGTACCTCAAGGTTAGTTGAACAATTGGGATTGTCACTTTCTTACCGTTAAAATTTAAACATAATCGGAGCATTCACTAAAGATGTTACCATTTAAAACACCTAACGATATTGACGTACCGCTGCTAATCAATAAAGAGCGTTCATATTCGGCCCTTGCATTAATACCACATGACATGCCTTCACTTTGCGATGTATTTTAACTTTCCATATATATCTTTCGATGACCACATCATTGAGTATTTATCAGTGTCACTCGAAAGAAGAAGAACAACTTGCATTCTCTCGTTTATATGTGATGCTATTCTTTATTGTTGACGATACCTTTTCTTTTCTCCGGCAACTTCATTCCCTTTCTCCAACAATTTCTTGCTGTTACGGAGCACCAGGGGCATAAAACCAACGACTCAAAACCCATCAAAAGAAGCTTGATGACCAAACAATGGATAAGAGTACATAGACGTCAATAACACTAAGGAATAGAATAGTATTTTCTCATTCGCCATTTCACGAACAAATGTTTCCTCCGCTAAGCATCTACGAAAGGAATAGTGACGTTCTGACAATGTTTCCCTCCCGCCCTCCTCTTTTAGAATGTAAGAATTACAGATGGTTGAACAGTGCTGATCGCAGGATTTCTCCACGCGTCAATGTGGTCAAATGCGACAGAAGGACCCTCAAGCCTGGATGGTACCGCTTTGGTGGAGCAGCAGGAAATGCAATGCCAACCAGATGTGTCCCAATGAATCACTGCGGCACCAACGCCCCTGGTTGGATTGTTGGTGGTAATCCAAAGAACAAATACCAACTAGTTACGCGACGAGTGTGCTACCACTGGAATAAGAAATGCTGTAATTGGCATAACAACGTGCAGGTCAGAAACTGCGGAGGTTTCTTTGTGTACAAACTGATCAAGCCAAAACACTGTAGCCTGCGGTACTGCGGAAATCGTCGAGGACCACCAATAGTACCTCAGGTTAGTTGAACAATTGGGATTGTCACTTTTTTACCGTTAAAATTTAAAAATAATTGGAGCATTCACTAAAGATGCTACCATTTACAACACCTAACGATATTGACGTAACGCTGCTAATCAATAAAGAGCGTTCATCTTCGGCCCTTTCATTAATACCACATGACATGCCTTCACTTTGCGATGTATTTTAGCTTTCCATATATATCTTTCGATGACCACATCATTGAGTTTGATCAGAGTCACTCGAAAGAGGAAGAACAACTTGCATTCTCTCGTGTTTATTACATGTGGTGCTATTCTTTATTGTTGACGATCCCTTTTGTTTTCTCCGGCAACTTCATTCCCTTTCTCCAACAATTTCCTGCTGTTACGGAGCACCAGAGGCATAAAACCAATGACTCAAAACCCATCAAAAGAAGCTTGATGACCAAACAATGGATACGAGTACATACACGTCAATAACACTAAGGAATAGAATAGTATTTTCTCATTCGCCATTTCACGAACAAATGTTTCCTCCGCTAAGCATCTTCGAAAGGAATAGTGACGTTCTGACAATGTTTCCCTCTCGCCGTCCTCTTCCAGAATGTAAGAATTACAGATGGTTGAACAGTGCTGATCGCAGGATTTCTCCACGCGTCAATGTGGTCAAATGCGACAAAAGGACCCTCAAGCCTGGATGGTACCGCTTTGGTGGAGCAGCAGGAAACGCAATGCCAACCAGATGTGTCCCAATGAATCACTGCGGCACCCACGCCCCTGGTTGGATTGTTGGTGGTAATCCAAAGAACAAATACCAACTAGTTACGCGACGAGTGTGCTACCACTGGAATAAGAACTGCTGTAATTGGCATAACAACGTGCAGGTCAGAAACTGCGGAGGTTTCTTTGTGTACAAACTGATCAAGCCAAATCACTGTAGCCTGCGGTACTGCGGAAATCGTCGAGGACCACCAATAGTACCTCAAGGTTAGTTGAACAATTGGGATTGTCACTTTTTTACCGTTAAAATTTAAAAATAATTGGAGCATTCACTAAAGATGCTACCATTTACAACACCTAACGATATTGACGTAACGCTGCTAATCAATAAAGAGCGTTCATCTTCGGCCCTTTCATTAATACCACATGACATGCCTTCACTTTGCGATGTATTTTAGCTTTCCATATATATCTTTCGATGACCACATCATTGAGTTTGATCAGAGTCACTCGAAAGAGGAAGAACAACTTGCATTCTCTCGTGTTTATTATATGTGGTGCTATTCTTTATTGTTGACGATCCCTTTTGTTTTCTCCGGCAACTTCATTCCCTTTCTCCAACAATTTCCTGCTGTTACGGAGCACCAGAGGCATAAAACCAATGACTCAAAACCCATCAAAAGAAGCTTGATGACCAAACAATGGATACGAGTACATACACGTCAATAACACTAAGGAATAGAATAGTATTTTCTCATTCGCCATTTCACGAACAAATGTTTCCTCCGCTAAGCATCTTCGAAAGGAATAGTGACGTTCTGACAATGTTTCCCTCTCGCCGTCCTCTTCCAGAATGTAAGAATTACAGATGGTTGAACAGTGCTGATCGCAGGATTTCTCCACGCGTCAATGTGGTCAAATGCGACAAAAGGACCCTCAAGCCTGGATGGTACCGCTTTGGTGGAGCAGCAGGAAACGCAATGCCAACCAGATGTGTCCCAATGAATCACTGCGGCACCCACGCCCCTGGTTGGATTGTTGGTGGTAATCCAAAGAACAAATACCAACTAGTTACGCGACGAGTGTGCTACCACTGGAATAAGAAATGCTGTAATTGGCATAACAACGTGCAGGTCAGAAACTGCGGAGGTTTCTTTGTGTACAAACTGATCAAGCCAAAACACTGTAGCCTGCGGTACTGCGGAAACCGTCGAGGATCACCAATAGTACCTCAAGGTTAGTTGAACAATTGGGATTGTCACTTTTTTACCGTTAAAATTTAAAAATAATTGGAGCATTCACTAAAGATGCTACCATTTAAAACACCTTACGATATTGACGTACCCTGCTAATCAATAAAGAGCGTTCATATTCGGCCCTTGCATTAATACCACATGACATGCCTTCACTTTGCGATGTATTTTAGCTTTCCATATATATCTTTCGATGACCACATCATTGAGTTTGATCAGAGTCACTCGAAAGAGGAAGAACAACTTGCATTCTCTCGTGTATATTATATGTGGTGCTATTCTTTATTGTTGACGATCCCTTTTCTTTTCTCCGGCAACTTCATTCCCTTTCTCCAACAATTTCTTGCTGTTACGGAGCACCAGGGGCATAAAACCAACGACTCAAAACCCATCAAAAGAAGCTTGATGACCAAACAATGGATAAGAGTACATAGACGTCAATAACACTAAGGAATAGAATAGTATTTTCTCATTCGCCATTTCACGAACAAATGTTTCCTCCGCTAAGCATCTACGAAAGGAATAGTGACGTTCTGACAATGTTTCCCTCTCGCCCTCCTCTTTTAGAATGTAAGAATTACAGATGGTTGAACAGTGCTGATCGCAGGATTTCTCCACGCGTCAATGTGGTCAAATGCGACAGAAGGACCCTCAAGCCTGGATGGTACCGCTTTGGTGGAGCAGCAGGAAATGCAATGCCAACCAGATGTGTCCCAATGAATCACTGCGGCACCAACGCCCCTGGTTGGATTGTTGGTGGTAATCCAAAGAACAAATACCAACTAGTTACGCGACGAGTGTGCTACCACTGGAATAAGAAATGCTGTAATTGGCATAACAACGTGCAGGTCAGAAACTGCGGAGGTTTCTTTGTGTACAAACTGATCAAGCCAAAACACTGTAGCCTGCGGTACTGCGGAAATCGTCGAGGACCACCAGTAGTACCTCAAGGTTAGTTGAACAATTGGGATTGTCACTTTTTTACCGTTAAAATTTAAAAATAATCGGAGCATTCACTAAAGATGTTACCATTTAAAACACCTAACGATATTGACGTACCGCTGCTAATCAATAAAGAGCGTTCATATTCGGCCCTTGCATTAATACCACATGACATGCCTTCACTTTGCGATGTATTTTAACTTTCCATATATATCTTTCGATGACCACATCATTGAGTATTTATCAGTGTCACTCGAAAGAAGAAGAACAACTTGCATTCTCTCGTGTTTATTATATGTGATGCTATTCTTTATTGTTGACGATCCCTTTTCTTTTCTCCGGCAACTTCATTCCCTTTCTCCAACAATTTCTTGCTGTTACGGAGCACCAGGGGCATAAAACCAACGACTCAAAACCCATCAAAAGAAGCTTGATGACCAAACAATGGATAAGAGTACATAGACGTCAATAACACTAAGGAATAGAATAGTATTTTCTCATTCGCCATTTCACGAACAAATGTTTCCTCCGCTAAGCATCTACGAAAGGAATAGTGACGTTCTGACAATGTTTCCCTCTCGCCCTCCTCTTTTAGAATGTAAGAATTACAGATGGTTGAACAGTGCTGATCGCAGGATTTCTCCACGCGTCAATGTGGTCAAATGCGACAGAAGGACCCTCAAGCCTGGATGGTACCGCTTTGGTGGAGCAGCAGGAAATGCAATGCCAACCAGATGTGTCCCAATGAATCACTGCGGCACCAACGCCCCTGGTTGGATTGTTGGTGGTAATCCAAAGAACAAATACCAACTAGTTACGCGACGAGTGTGCTACCACTGGAATAAGAAATGCTGTAATTGGCATAACAACGTGCAGGTCAGAAACTGCGGAGGTTTCTTTGTGTACAAACTGATCAAGCCAAAACACTGTAGCCTGCGGTACTGCGGAAATCGTCGAGGACCACCAGTAGTACCTCAAGGTTAGTTGAACAATTGGGATTGTCACTTTTTTACCGTTAAAATTTAAAAATAATCGGAGCATTCACTAAAGATGTTACCATTTAAAACACCTAACGATATTGACGTACCGCTGCTAATCAATAAAGAGCGTTCATATTCGGCCCTTGCATTAATACCACATGACATGCCTTCACTTTGCGATGTATTTTAACTTTCCATATATATCTTTCGATGACCACATCATTGAGTATTTATCAGTGTCACTCGAAAGAAGAAGAACAACTTGCATTCTCTCGTGTTTATTATATGTGATGCTATTCTTTATTGTTGACGATCCCTTTTCTTTTCTCCGGCAACTTCATTCCCTTTCTCCAACAATTTCTTGCTGTTACGGAGCACCAGGGGCATAAAACCAACGACTCAAAACCCATCAAAAGAAGCTTGATGACCAAACAATGGATAAGAGTACATAGACGTCAATAACACTAAGGAATAGAATAGTATTTTCTCATTCGCCATTTCACGAACAAATGTTTCCTCCGCTAAGCATCTACGAAAAAAATAGTGACGTTCTGACAATGTTTCCCTCTCGCCTTCCTCTTTTAGAATGTAAGAATTACAGATGGTTGAACAGTGCTGATCGCAGGATTTCTCCACGCGTCAATGTGGTCAAATGCGACAAAAGGACCCTCAAGCCTGGATGGTACCGCTTTGGTGGAGCAGCAGGAAACGCAATGCCAACCAGATGTGTCCCAATGAATCACTGCGGCACCCACGCCCCTGGTTGGATTGTTGGTGGTAATCCAAAGAACAAATACCAACTAGTTACGCGACGAGTGTGCTACCACTGGAATAAGAAATGCTGTAATTGGCATAACAACGTGCAGGTCAGAAACTGCGGAGGTTTCTTTGTGTACAAACTGATCAAGCCAAAACACTGTAGCCTGCGGTACTGCGGAAATCGTCGAGGACCACCAGTAGTACCTCAAGGTTAGTTGAACAATTGGGATTGTCACTTTTTTACCGTTAAAATTTAAAAATAATCGGAGCATTCACTAAAGATGTTACCATTTAAAACACCTAACGATATTGACGTACCGCTGCTAATCAATAAAGAGCGTTCATATTCGGCCCTTGCATTAATACCACATGACATGCCTTCACTTTGCGATGTATTTTAACTTTCCATATATATCTTTCGATGACCACATCATTGAGTATTTATCAGTGTCACTCGAAAGAAGAAGAACAACTTGCATTCTCTCGTGTTTATTATATGTGATGCTATTCTTTATTGTTGACGATCCCTTTTCTTTTCTCCGGCAACTTCATTCCCTTTCTCCAACAATTTCTTGCTGTTACGGAGCACCAGGGGCATAAAACCAACGACTCAAAACCCATCAAAAGAAGCTTGATGACCAAACAATGGATAAGAGTACATAGACGTCAATAACACTAAGGAATAGAATAGTATTTTCTCATTCGCCATTTCACGAACAAATGTTTCCTCCGCTAAGCATCTACGAAAGGAATAGTGACGTTCTGACAATGTTTCCCTCTCGCCTCCTCTTTTAGAATGTAAGAATTACAGATGGTTGAACAGTGCTGATCGCAGGATTTCTCCACGCGTCAATGTGGTCAAATGCGACAGAAGGACCCTCAAGCCTGGATGGTACCGCTTTGGTGGAGCAGCAGGAAATGCAATGCCAACCAGATGTGTCCCAATGAATCACTGCGGCACCAACGCCCCTGGTTGGATTGTTGGTGGTAATCCAAAGAACAAATACCAACTAGTTACGCGACGAGTGTGCTACCACTGGAATAAGAAATGCTGTAATTGGCATAACAACGTGCAGGTCAGAAACTGCGGAGGTTTCTTTGTGTACAAACTGATCAAGCCAAAACACTGTAGCCTGCGGTACTGCGGAAATCGTCGAGGACCACCAGTAGTACCTCAAGGTTAGTTGAACAATTGGGATTGTCACTTTTTTACCGTTAAAATTTAAAAATAATCGGAGCATTCACTAAAGATGTTACCATTTAAAACACCTAACGATATTGACGTACCGCTGCTAATCAATAAAGAGCGTTCATATTCGGCCCTTGCATTAATACCACATGACATGCCTTCACTTTGCGATGTATTTTAACTTTCCATATATATCTTTCGATGACCACATCATTGAGTATTTATCAGTGTCACTCGAAAGAAGAAGAACAACTTGCATTCTCTCGTGTTTATTATATGTGATCCTATTCTTTATTGTTGACGATCCCTTTTCTTTTCTCCGGCAACTTCATTCCCTTTCTCCAACAATTTCTTGCTGTTACGGAGCACCAGGGGCATAAAACCAACGACTCAAAACCCATCAAAAGAAGCTTGATGACCAAACAATGGATAAGAGTACATAGACGTCAATAACACTAAGGAATAGAATAGTATTTTCTCATTCGCCATTTCACGAACAAATGTTTCCTCCGCTAAGCATCTACGAAAAAATAGTGACGTTCTGACAATGTTTCCCTCTCGCCTTCCTCTTTTAGAATGTAAGAATTACAGATGGTTGAACAGTGCTGATCGCAGGATTTCTCCACGCGTCAATGTGGTCAAATGCGACAAAAGGACCCTCAAGCCTGGATGGTACCGCTTTGGTGGAGCAGCAGGAAACGCAATGCCAACCAGATGTGTCCCAATGAATCACTGCGGCACCCACGCCCCTGGTTGGATTGTTGGTGGTAATCCAAAGAACAAATACCAACTAGTTACGCGACGAGTGTGCTACCACTGGAATAAGAAATGCTGTAATTGGCATAACAACGTGCAGGTCAGAAACTGCGGAGGTTTCTTTGTGTACAAACTGATCAAGCCACCCCAATGTAGCCTGCGGTACTGCGGAAATCGTCGAGGACCACCAGTAGTACCTCAAGGTTAGTTGAACAATTGGGATTGTCACTTTTTTACCGTTAAAATTTAAAATAATCGGAGCATTCACTAAAGATGTTACCATTTAAAACACCTAACGATATTAACGTACCGCTGCTAATCAATAAAGAGCGTTCATATTCGGCCCTTGCATTAATACCACATGACATGCCTTCACTTTGCGATGTATTTTAACTTTCCATATATATCTTTCGATGACCACATCATTGAGTATTTATCAGTGTCACTCGAAAGAAGAAGAACAACTTGCATTCTCTCGTTTATATGTGATGCTATTCTTTATTGTTGACGATACCTTTTCTTTTCTCCGGCAACTTCATTCCCTTTCTCCAACAATTTCTTGCTGTTACGGAGCACCAGGGGCATAAAACCAACGACTCAAAACCCATCAAAAGAAGCTTGATGACCAAACAATGGATAAGAGTACATAGACGTCAATAACACTAAGGAATAGAATAGTATTTTCTCATTCGCCATTTCACGAACAAATGTTTCCTCCGCTAAGCATCTACGAAAGGAATAGTGACGTTCTGACAATGTTTCCCTCCCGCCCTCCTCTTTTAGAATGTAAGAATTACAGATGGTTGAACAGTGCTGATCGCAGGATTTCTCCACGCGTCAATGTGGTCAAATGCGACAGAAGGACCCTCAAGCCTGGATGGTACCGCTTTGGTGGAGCAGCAGGAAATGCAATGCCAACCAGATGTGTCCCAATGAATCACTGCGGCACCAACGCCCCTGGTTGGATTGTTGGTGGTAATCCAAAGAACAAATACCAACTAGTTACGCGACGAGTGTGCTACCACTGGAATAAGAACTGCTGTAATTGGCATAACAACGTGCAGGTCAGAAACTGCGGAGGTTTCTTTGTGTACAAACTGATCAAGCCAAAACACTGTAGCCTGCGGTACTGCGGAAATCGTCGAGGACCACCAATAGTACCTCAAGGTTAGTTGAACAATTGGTATTGTCACTTTTTTACCGTTAAAATTTAAAAATAATTGGAGCATTCACTAAAGATGCTACCATTTAAAACACCTAACGATATTGACGTACCGGTGCTAATCAATAAAGAGCGTTCATATTCGGCCCTTGCATTAATACCACATGACATGCCTTCACTTTGCGATGTATTTTAGCTTTCCATATATACCTTTCGATGACCACATCATTGAGTATGTATCAGCGTCACTCGAAAGAAGAAGAACAACTTGCATTCTCTCGTGTTTATTATATGTGATGCTATTCTTTATTGTTGACCATCCCTTTTCTTTTCTCCGGCAACTTCATTCCCTTTCTCCAACAATTTCTTGCTGTTACGGAGCACCAGAGGCATAAAACCAATGACTCAAAACCCATCAAAAGAAGCTTGATGACCAAACAATGGATAAGAGTACATAGACGTCAATAACACTAAGGAATAGAATAGTATTTTCTCATTTGCCATTTCACGAACAAATGTTTCCTCCGCTAAGCATCTACGAAAGGAATAGTGACGTTCTGACAATGTTTCCCTCTCGCCTTCCTCTTCCAGAATGTAAGAATTACAGATGGTTGAACAGTGCTGATCGCAGGATTTCTCCACGCGTCAATGTGGTCAAATGCGACAAAGGGACCCTCAAGCCTGGATGGTACCGCTTTGGTGGAGCAGCAGGAAACGCAATGCCAACCAGATGTGTCCCAATGAATCACTGCGGCACCCACGCCCCTGGTTGGATTGTTGGTGGTAATCCAATGAACAAATACCAACTAGTTACGCGACGAGTGTGCTACCACTGGAATAAGAAATGCTGTAATTGGCATAACAACGTGCAGGTCAGAAACTGCGGAGGTTTCTTTGTGTACAAACTGATCAAGCCAAAACACTGTAGCGTGCGGTACTGCGGAAATCGTCGAGGACCTCCAGGTTAGTTGAACAGTTAGGGTTGTCACTCTCTGACCATGAAAAAAGACACGTAATTGTACACTTTTAGTTTTAAACTTCAGAATGCGCCACTGAGTAGTTCGCACCGCTTTGATGACTACTTGGATACGCTGTTTTAGAGCAGCCTGAAATTCCCTTGTGTAAATTTACAGTTTACAAGAGTAAATTTTCAGGCAAGGTATTTTTTAAGGCAATTATGAAACTCGAGGGGGAGGGGGTGAAATATAGTACAGGATGGTCATGGGGAAATTCAATGGAATTCCAGAGTGGGAATGAACAGCTAAAAGTTTACAGGGTGGATAGCTGAAGGAGGTTTCATAAGATAGGGGAGGGAACTTTTGGTGACTGACGGTTTTGAAGAATAGGATTTGCTGATGTCAAAAGAACCCTGATTGGTGCTAGATCAGGTATGTTTGTTATATGATGACCTAGCATTCTTTCTTTCTGAATTGTTACAATTCATTTCGGAATAGCGTTGTGTTAGGGAATAGGTAAGGGTTTTTGTCACTGGAAGTCATTGTTTGCTGGTGGCACAAGTAAAATTGAATTGTATTCGGAGTTTCAATGCTTATCGAAGCAAAGTATAATGCATAATGTTTTCTATCAAATCAGTAGTATACCTTTCCATTACCTTTATACAATAAGTTCTCTCTTTATATATAAGATAATTATAACTTTGTGCCAGTCTGACTCATAGTGAATTTCTGGTCTCTCCTTTGTGAAAAACAAGTTTGTATTAACTTATGATCACTGAAGTTGAGTGATTTCCCTCCTTGGATTAAGATAACTATTATATGTATTTAGTATAATTACTCAAGTGATTTTGAGAATATCCGCGCGCTGATTGATCGAAACTTTCGTTTTCTCTTGCTGTAATCACCTATAGGTGAACAGATTATAGCATTGAAAGTGTTGCTGCTCCGCAATCCCAGCGGGGTTTCGAGGCCGAGATTTCCTCCCCCTTTTTTGATCGTGCAACTCCGTTTTAACACAACTTACGTTTTATTCACACGAAGTCGTTTACCACAAAGGAGAGACCAGAAATTCACCATCAGTCAGACTGGCATCAAATCACAATAATTAAAGAGGAACACAGTTTCTGCTTACAACCAGGGTGCCAGCGCGATGGAATATCCGCAAAATATATATATAAAATATCAACAAGTTTTCGCTATTAACTATGGAATGTCCTACGCGGGGGTCACGTGTCATCGGGACACAGGAAACCCAACGGTAGTAAGTCATAACAGAAAGGATTGGTAGTGCGCGCGCGAGTTTTGTTATGATCGTGAAAAAGTCCAACAAAAATAAGTTTTTCAAAACCTTACGAATCACTGGAGCAAAAACTAAAACAATTAGTTCGACGACTAATTGTTAAGTAAACTACGTAAAGCATCAGGCTCGCCTTTTCATCATTTCATGGTTTTTGTACTATTTTCTCCACAGTTAATCCTTCACCTCTTCCAACGGATCAATTGCTGAGGTATTCACACTTTTGTTAAAAGGAAATGCTTCCTCCTATATTATACAGTGAGCCAGGGTTTTCTCTTTGACTAGTCTCCACTCGTAATTTGTCAAGCACCTTCGACATTTATCAGCCAAATCTCGAAATAACCCTATAGAAACACAGTTTTATATTTCCTAAATCTGCCGAAGGTAATGAATACTTTCTCTGACTTCTCTTTCTCTGATATATTTTTTATTCTAAGGGTAATATACCATTTTGTCAAAGTATCCTTCGCTTTGATGTAATATAATATATAGATTCGGGCACTGCCTAAAAGCGAAGATCCGAATGAATCCCGAAGGGACTATGAAATTGAATCTTCCTAACCATTTAAACAACATCCTACCAAAGGTTGGCTGCTTAGCCTCATATCCCTTTCTGATATGTATAATTTTCTCATTTGATTACATCACCGATTGCGTCAAACCATGTGAACCATGTAGTTGCACCCCCCGTTGTCACAATTCTTCCATTTAGTTTTCTAGGTTTAATGATTTCTCAGGTTTTGAAGATAAACCCCCCTGCACTATAGACAACTTCTTTTAAAGGGGCACTGTCACCGTTGTTTCAACAAAATATTATAAAATAAGACCATTGATCTACATAAACAACTCTGTTATTATGTCCTAGAAAGAGAAAGGAACTGAAACTTGCATTATATAAGCATTCTTACGTAAGATTTAATAGCTTTCGCTTATCAAATTTCCAAGTTTGAAAACTGTTCAGCCTGATACGAAATAAAAAATGCAATTTCACAATCCAATTCCATCCGCTCGATAGCACACGAAAATACTCCAAATGTGTACTCATCTTGTAGCTGAAAGGTTATTTAACAGACCTAGACGATTATTTTGTCCAATTCTTGTGAATCTGACTGCATTTAAGCTACCTAAATTAACCCTAAAATCGTGTGAAATGGTGACAGTGCCCCTTTAAGTTTGGTTGTCTGGGGCCGGTTCCTGAAAGGTTGGATAAAGTTATCCATTGATAAAAGTTATCTGTTGTATGGGATTTGTTCAGGATTTATCGTTGGATAAGCGTTTATCTACAGATAACTCTTAACTCACCTTCTAGGAACCGGCCCCTGAGGTTCATCCCTTCCTAAGATATATTTTTACTTTGATGACGTCATCGATGACGACATACCACGTGACCTCCCAGTTGCAACCCCGCTTGCCACTAACACATGTTTGCCACTAGCACATAAGTTTCCACCAAGTTGGGTTGTCTGAAGTATGGTTAATTAAGAGACGGAGTTCTTGGGTTACCTCTGGTATATTTATATGCAGGCACGCACGGACGCGCCCGTGGGAATACCACTGAAACATGAAAAACGAAGTCGATCGTATACCTGAGTTATGCTGTGAGCTATTGTATTCCTCCTGCGATACTTATACTGCTCCGCTAAGGAGCTCCGTTATCAAACACGAGACAGCGTGATTACTGAGAAGTGGGATGAAAAAACATTCGTGTTTGATATAACTTCGCAAAAGAATCATTTAATGTCGAGAAAAAGAAAATCTCAAAACAATTTGCAAAAAAGACCGCCTATACAAACCTCCTTTGCGCCTATGATTTTCTTTGTGTTATTACGATTGATGAATTAGTAATGAGTTTGAGAACTTTAAAGATCATTTGCTTTAAAGATCCCCGGCCCCGCACAAATTATCTCAAAAATAGTTTAGGCTACAGCGGTGCGTTGCTGTTGTGTTATCGCTCTGCCGTATCGCATAGAGCACTCTCGACACTCTGATAACAATTTAAATATATTTATTATATAAACTATAGTGTTTTATCAGGATTTCGGCCACTGAGAAATATCGTAACTCGCACGTGTGAAAAAGTACGATAATGCTCACTACTCGCGAAATTCATCAAATCGAAAAATTTTCACGAAAAGTTTATATAATAAACAGAATAATACATGGGCGCTTGGAGATATAAAATTTATCTTCTCGTGTTCAAATTTGATATCTCAATATCTCGATATGAAAATTTGAACACTCGAAGATAAATTCCATATCTCCGCGCGCCCATGTATTATTCTCTCTATATATATTTATTATATAGACACGAGTATTTTACTGGGAAATACGCCACTCGTAGATCTCATACGACGCTACATCCGGGACCTGAGTGACATATTTTCCATATCCTCACTATATCCTCATTCGCTGCGCTCATTCGTAAAATATTGTTCTTGACACTCGAAATAAAACTCATATCTTCGCGCCACCGTGTAATATCCTCTATATATTATTTTTTTGTTGTACGGCCCTCATATGAAAATCATTATTATTAGTTTTTCGTATGAGTCTGATGTTTTGATCTCAGTGTTTCTAACTACTCTTTTTACGATAACACAGGATCATTCGATCGCTGATGAAGGCTGTCAGACGTCTGCTAAATATGGTAAGATACCCTGATCAGTAATTTGCTCCATTAGACAATGAGACCTTCTGCACTAGAGGTCACGTGACCCGGTCACCCTTAAATTGAACAGCTTCACGCAAATGATGCGTAGAATGGGGAGTTTGCAAATGTTGCGTGACATTTTTAATCTTGATCCTAATAAAATGAAAATACCATATTTGAAAAGAGCTTGCTGGAATTAGAAAAAGCCGAAAATTAGAGTTGATTTGGGTAGATATTAGCAAAGTTATTGGCGCCCGAAGAAGGCTGTTTCTCTATACGTTTAATGTTGTGGTGGGCAACTGTTGCCCACCATAACATTAAACCTATAAGAAAACGACAAACTTCTGACGCTCATAACTTCTTTGTTATTTATCGAAACCATCTCAAATTTTAGGATTTCACATATTTCGGTGAGCTCTTTTCAAATATGGTATTTTTATTTTGCTAGGATCAAAATTCAAAATGTCACGCAACACCTGCAAACTCCCCATTGATTTCGGTAAAAGCACAATTTCAGCAAGCTACAATGCAAAGAATGGGATCTAAAATAATGATGTTCGGAGGGATACTCGAAACATTTTGAAATCACTCGCCTGCGGATCCGCTAGAAAAATCGAGAAACGTTAAGTCAAACATCTTGTGCCAAAACCATTTATGTCTTATTACAAAGTTCTACTATGTGTTTTAGAAATTTTATCATATTATTTCATTTTATGATATAGCTACGATATAACGCGCTATCTGATTGGTCCATATCTTACTCTATTTCACCGATAAAGTAATGGTTTTACCCCACTATACATTATATCGCAACTTTCTATGACTTTATTGGCATATAGAGCACTTGCGATGTTCGGAGAGACACTCGAATCGTTTTAAAATCACTCGCCTGCGCCTCGTGATTGTACAACGTTCTCGTGTCTCTCCCAACATCACGCGTGCTCTATTGCCCCGATAGTCATAGAACGTTGTGCTCTAATGCTTAATTAATATACAATATTCGTTCACTGGACAAAATGCGCGGACCCCATTCGTTAAAACTGATCACGTGAGTTTTCGTTACTTAGCGACATCAAACGGGGCGAGTGCGTTATTGGTAACTAACGCATAAAAATCGTGCAGTGTTCACTGCAAGTGCAAATCTTTCTTGATTTTACTACTTATTAATACTTATCAATAATTTTTATTAATGCTTTCTGTATTTCCGAGCTATCAGAATGCAGTTCATGTACCTAAAATATTCCGAATTCAATTAAGATACTTGCATTTGAAGTAAAAGTTGAGTCTAGTCAGGGAAACCATTCTGACACTTCTTCACGCAGGTCCACGCCGTGAACTCAGATTGTATATTGAAAGTGTTAGAGACTTTTATTTCCGCGTGTTTTGTTGACAAATACACACCCCCGCACTTGCTGGCAATACAATGAAGTCTAAATCTTTTAATATTCAAAATTTATCGTTCATTGTATTGCCAGCACGTGCGTGTATTTGTCAACAAAACACTCAAAAAAGTATCTAACCTATAATTAGCTGACACCAAGGACAGAATCATTTCTCAAAGCTCGTAGAATTATTAAGAAATTTCTATAGAACTGAAATTGATATTGTTTATTAAAACAATGAACTTGTTCTAGGAACTTTTCGCAGGTTTCCATCATACTTACGTGTTGATGTCACTGGAGATAATTACCTACATATAGGATCTGTGATGCTCCATATTTTTCTACAGCCCGATTTCTTTCCAATTTACTATAAATCCATATTACTCGAATTTCTTGCGGAGTTCCGTCTAGAATTTGGAAATTATGTTTGGGAATGGATGCCTTACTCGTTTTTATGTGTTTCCTCGAGGGCACGGTAACGAATTCTGCATTCTGATTGGTTCTCAGAACGCGCACGCGGGGCCGATATTTTCCTATCCTATTTCCTATCGGTAACCATTAGCGCGCTCTTGTTTTCATCGAAAAAATCAAATTTTAGAGTTGGAAAAAATAAATAAGTTATTTACCGGCTTTAGGTCGGTCCATATAGGGAAAAAAAACTGTGATCGAGGGCGGGAAAATGTTGACCGAGGCCGCAAAGCCGGTAAATAACATATATATACGTGTAATTTGTCACTTTTTGAGATAATTTTAATTTTTTTTATGTTGTTGTTGTCTTGTTGCATTTTGACTCGTTCTGGCTGTGAAAATTTTTTCTTTTTCACTGATGGCAAATTTAATTTCCGATCTACTTTCTCCTTGCAAAAAGGACCAGGATAATTTTTGGCAGCAGTTCAGATAAGACATGTACAGGGTTCGACTTATCGTGTTTTTTTTTGGGGGGGGGGGGGGGGGGGAGGATGCATTTCTACCCAATAAAATCTCCTGGAAAACGCCTGGAGAAATAACTGGAAAATCATGGATTTTTGTCATTCAGAAAACGTACGAACCTTGCCTGTATCTTTGCTCTACTGCTTGGAAAATACCATGTGTGTTATTAAAACGCACTTTATCAAGAGGGCTCGTGTAATGCATCCGCCAACCATTCTAATTATCTTACAGATTGAGTATCTCATAAGACGCGGCTGCCATGGAAATAGCTGCTTCAAATACAAACGTAAGTTTACAGTTATCTACCCTATTATAGGAAACTATCACTAGCACAAAGAAAAGAGATCAAAGGAAATATTATTTACTCGACGTTTCGGCGCCAACATGACACCACTATCAAGAGTGAAGATTTGCATACTCTGAACTTAAACAAACATCCTAGCGCGAATAGAATCATGCGTGTGAATGTATCATTTATTTTGATAAGACAAACTTTGATAAGTCAAACTTGGTGTTGCATTTTGCAAGCACATGAAACTGATCTAAAAGAGACTTAGGTAAATGGCCATTTTATTTAAGGATGCACGAATTTCCACCCTAAAAAATACCTGATCAGAAAACAACTCTACCCTAATAAATAATCCTCGGTCCTGAAATACCTTCTTCAGCGTAGGGCCATTCCATTTTTAAGCCGAACCCCCCCTACGGAAGAGCTCATTTTCTTTAGTAACCCCCTCGGAAAAAAGAGCCCTTTTTGGATTGCACCCCCTCGGAAAACCCACGGAAGAGGCTATTTTTTTATTGCATCCCCTCGGAAGAACCCACGGAAGAGGCTTTTTCTTATTGTACCCCCTCGGAAAAACCCACGGTAGAGCCTTTCTTTCGGTTTGACCCCTCGGAAATGGCCATTTTGCTATACCCCCTAGGAAAATGTCTTCTGTAGGGGGGTGCGGCTAAAAAATGGCATGGCCCGTACCGTTTTAGTTCAGAGAATCCCTAAAAAATACCGAATTTTCTTTGGCGTACCGCATCGCCGCATACCGCATCGCTGATTTTAACCCCTAAAAAATACGACGGTCATTCCTACCATCCGAATATACTAAGAAACACTGAAGTTATTAAGAGCTATGGAACGAGTCTTATTTATATCTGGAAAACCGTTTTTCTTTTGACGTTTTCATTGAATTTTCTCTTTTTCTTGATGTTTTTCAGGCCAAATTGAGTCTCACATGTATCGCATCGAAGATGTTGCCGAACGTATTCCTTCCTTCCACAATGAAGTTCCAGAAACTGAGCAAATCAGAGAAGTAAAGCAAGAATACCTTGCCGTGCACAAGGGCGCCAAAGATATGATCGTCAAATTGGATCACCAAGGTAAACGTCACACTAGCGATGTTGGTCTCGCGACCATTTCTTTCCTTTATTAAAGACTTCATTTTGTTACAATATGTCTGCCTAACCACGGGCTATAGGATTGCTATCATCAGTATCATTGTAGAAATTCTATTCAAACTCCAAAAGAGTTTCCGCAATAATATTGAAGTAAACTATCCAATACCTCGTGACCTAACATTTCAGTCTCTTTTATAAAAACAAATTTGGATCACCAAGGTGAACGTCTAAATAGCGATAGAAATGGAAACACAAGGAACTTCGACCAGCTCGTCACCAGCACGACCAAAACTTTCTGGCGACTTAAAGTGTGTTTTTTTAATTTTCTTTAATCTGTCATTTAGGGCATGAGGTATCACTCAGTAAAGACGGATATCAGAATTGATCCGCCAACGACGGAAGATCATCGCTCTGAAGTAATACAGCCAAGAAGATAAATAACAAGATCATGAATGAATTTTATTTTTTTACTTTTTTATGATTTTCAAGCTTCGTATACGTTAAAATTTGTAATGAGCATTTGAGAAATAAAGTGGTTGTTTGCACGAGCTTTTCTATTCTGTTTTTCTCGCTGCCAATTTGCGCTGTTACTGATGTCTCAACCAACTTCGCCATATCACACAAAAGGCAAGCCGGCGGGCGTTTAAACTGAGCGTTGGAGACCCTAGTAACCAGAATTGTCGTACCTAAAAACTCGCAAACATTCTCAGTTTGTAATTAAGCAATAAAAGTACTTTCCGCGTGCTCTCTGCTTTCTTACAAACACGAGGGGGATGTTGGGAGAACTGATCAAAACTTGAAAGACACGAGACGAAGGCGAGTGTCTTTCAAGTTTTATTAGTTCGACCAACATTCCCCGAGTGTTTGTAAGAAACCAGAGAGCACGCAGAAAGTATTTTTATTGCTTTTAGAAAATAACATACACACGCGCGACAGCGTTGCGTGACAATCGTGTTTCTCAGGTCTCTTACAAACACGCTTTTTAACCAATCAGAATGCGCACATTCACAATACAACATAGGTGTTATTTTCTAAATGCGCATGAAACCCATGGCCTTCTCTTTACTATCAAGACACGTTTGACCTTACCTACAAAGCCACATAGTATTTGCCGGTTTCTTACCAATTGCGAGATCCTTTTCGAGTTGGTACACAACGAGTCGGCACCGGGTTTAATGATCAACAATTTCTAATGGAAACAAATTCCAACCTTTGGAATCCCTGGACATTTTTCAAAGAACATAAATTGAAAGCAATCCTCAAGCTTATGTTGACGGTTTCCCTGTGTCGCACCGCTCGCGCGATAAATGGCGGGAAAAATACAAAGCTGTTCCTCGCAGAGGAAAAACGTCACGTCTGAATTTTTTAAAACGCAAATTACTAGTACTTACCTTGGGTCGTCGACACAATAAACATTCAAACCAAGCTTATGTTGACGGTTTCCCTGTGTCGCACCGCTCGCGCGATAAATGGCGGGAAAAATACAAGAGGAAAAACGTCACGTCTGAATTTTTAAAACGCAAATTACTAGTACTTACCTTGGGTCGTCGACACAATAAACATTCAAACCAAGGGAAGCAGCATCTTTCTGTAGAGCGTCGACAGAACCTGTTCCACATCTTTCTCTGATACAGAAAGGCAAGTAGTTTATTCACAATGCAGACTGAAATGGAAAATCTTATGTAGATAGCCTGCTAAAATGAAGGTCTTAGAGCAATAATAAAACTGTCTGAGCTAATCACATCCTTGCCCAGTTTCGCTTAGTGCACTCGCCTGGCTTCTAGCGTAATTCTCAGCCGCTACGGTAGGGTTCGTTGCCACCCTACCGTAGCGGCCCCTACCGTAGCGGCCCCTACCGTAGCGGCCCCTGCCGTAGCGGCTTAGAATCAAGCCACCTGGCTTCCATCACGAGGTGTTTTTCTCGTGGCCATCTGATTGGCTTGATGCTTTGTACGCAGGGGTCGCAGCCTATAGGCCTGCAGGCACGGGCCTGCAATTTTTCGGGGGAACTAGTAGTACTGCACTGCATCCATGATCTTGGCCTGTACAATAGACCTCCTCGGCTTGGGCGTAATGTTTTCCGATGACGTGGCATTCCCATGAGTATTCTTTGTTTTTCTGCTGCGCACTGAAGGATATATGAATATAGGAGCAACCAAAACAAAGCAGGATTATTCAAATGAATGCTACGTGATCTGAAATGGGAAAACATCTACGCCCAAGCCGAGGAAGGCTATTGCACATTCCTATGTTGGCCCTAGGCTGTGAATGCAACTTGTTAAATCCTGCGTACGCCCCTGACAACTGTTCTTCAGCTTGGCAGTGGACTAAAGACATGAAAAGATCACTATCCATAGATGTGGTACTTACCTTATCTTGATACCGATCGTATGCGTGACAAGAATGATGAGCTTCGTGACAAATGACTTCTCCAATGACGGCAACTCATATTTCCCAAAGAAACTGCAAAGAAATTGGGAAATACGAATTAAATGTTGTCGATATACAGCTTTTTCAAAAAACGTTGTCGGGAGCCGTACCCACCCAGACTGCTTTGGAAGTCTTCAATCAACCCACTGTTTGAGTACGCAAGTTAATGAGGTTAAGCTTTATTCAGCACATCGATGCACTGCCCAAATATGGTCATTGAAACGCCAAATAGCTGTGCGATATCCGTCGTTTGAGAGAAAGATGATGCGTTGAGCTCGTATTTAATACGCAAAAGTAAATCATTTCTGGGATGTTTTTGTGCTATCGATGTGCTGAATAATAAAACCATTATCCTACTCGATCTTTGCAGAATATCGTTTGATTTAGACAACTCGGGACTGATAATAGTTAAATAGCTTTTGAAAGAAATGCATTTACAATATCAAAATTAAAATGGGCGTTTCATACAACATTTTGGTGATAGTTTGCCATGACTTGATTTCTTATAGTGTAAATATTTGTCATCATATCTTGACTGAAACAGAGTTAACATTTACTGTTGGCGAGATTTGCCGTTACAAAGACGTGGTGCAAGTTATGTGTACCACTGGAATAGTGAAGGAGGTATATTGAAGTTGAAGCTTTTCAAAACTGTGTGAAAATTGGGGCAAAACGCTCATTAGCTCACATGTTTTCTCTAAATTAAACGTTGCACCACGCGCTTAGAATTCGAGATATCAGCTGAAATTTTCCATTTATGTTTCATTTACACTCCTCTATTCATATTCAGAACTCATCATTTTATAGCTCCCTTGAACGGCCTGATTCTGAACATTGCTTATGCTAATGAGCTAAAATTGTAAACAAAGGGTCCTCCTATTGGTCAAGGAAGCATGTGTGAGGTCCAATTGGTCTGATGGGACTCGACTGCATCATCATCGATGAAATGTCCATGCAGTGCTGATGTCCAGTTAGTACACTTTGACCAAGGCATATCGCACTAAGGCAATCCGACATCGCATTACTCGAAGAGGGCTTGTTTGCCAACCTTTCGACAACTCCTGTAGCTGACATGACCGACGACGAGATTTTACAATTTGTTCAGGGTTTCTTTGCACCTAGCCGACACAACCGGATGACGCAAGTCTCGAGGAAGGGATAGAGGGAAATTCGGAAGAGCTGAGCGGTCTTCCCGAGGGATTTTCAACATCGTACGTAAGAAACATTGGTACCCAGAAGAACTGGAAGGTTGATTGTCCGCTTCGAGAAATTGAAAAGTTCAAGCTCTTGTTCAGAATTGTGTGGCTCAAACTTTATTGGTTTACTGCGGAAGTAATCAAGAAAAAGCAATCGACTAAAAGCACGGTTTCGACGACAGATCTTACGTCCTATCCAAGCTAACGCGTTTCACCGAAAATGCATCGACTGATCCGCACTACCGATTTCATAGCATCTTCAGTCGTCCACACTAAACCGCTAAAGGAATGGCGTAACGTCATTTTAAGTTCATTTTCCTTAGATTTACGCTCTTGGCACCTCATAGAGCTCTCCAAAAAAGACGACCAAGACATCGTGAAGTCTTTTCCACCCTTGTGCGGCAACAGTTCGTGAAACTCTGAAGCGCTTGTTCGCACCCCGAATCCAAAGTCTTTTTTAACCTAATCCGTCGACATGAGGCCTTAGAAAGAGCTATAGCCCTGAGAACAATCCTTTAATTCAGATTTAATTCTTCTATGAAAAATCAGCAAAAGGTTAAACTCCGGGAGATTTAGCTCCAAACAAGCGATCAGTTTTTATTTGATGCTGGCGCGTGTAAGGACAGTCTCAAATTTAGTGGTACAGTTCACATCATCGTTTTCATTTATCCGGATTCGACGTCCACACTAAAACGATATGTATACGGATTCGTTTTTATCCACTTTCGAGAGCGTTTAAAAAAAACGACGGATTCGATGAAAACGATCAGCGCGCTAGTGTGGACGGGAGGCCTAAACGTATCAAAAAGAATACGGATTCAAACGAAAACGCGTTAGTGTGGACGGGCCCTTTAAGATCTATACTAAATTGCACAACATGAAGTCAATAAATCGAATGAGTTCAAGCAATGGCTCTGGGTGTGTTTCCACTTCCACAACGAGTGCGGCTGTTTGACCCCAGAGGAACACAGCATTGGTATGGACATAGTCACGGGAGTCCTCCATAATATGATGCACGTTCTCGCACTTGGAACCAGGCAGGGAAGGCAAGACAGCGCTTTCAATTTCTCGGTTTCAGAAATGGATGGGGAGAGTTTCGGCAAGTCAGGTTTGTTGGAGCTTGGGATACGGATAATGTACTTAAGGCGGCGAAGAAATATGTCGCGAGCCAGCTCCATTCTCAGGTGAGCAAGACCATGGAGAGGCGGTTGGAGGCAGTGCGAGCTAGGGAACATTACATCGAGGTTCCTTATGAGATTTCCAAAAGCGGCTACCATGAAGTCTAATGAAACCTTGGAAGTGACTGAGTCGCAGTAACACTTACATACTCACGGCCTAATCTATGTACTAACGGACTGCTCTTCAACGAATTCGTTCTCAAACTATAGAACACTGCCGCGTTGCTCTTTTCTGGTCCGCTCAGATGGTAAACAACCACAAGGAACATTTGGCGAGCGAGATTCAGCATATCCTACCAAACGATGCTGCTGAGAGTAATCGAAAGCTGGAAGAAAGTAAATATTTTGAAACAAGTGACGTAAAGGTAAGTACTTCTTTATTTATTCGACTTGTATTCTGCTATCATGTTTGGTTTCGCGATTTGTCTTACTAGGCTCACGTCGTACAAACCATTTATTATTTTAACTCTCTGGTTACCAAAGCAGACGAGTCTGTTAGGCTAAGCGTGGTCAGGAAAATCAGTGTTGCAAGGGCCCTTCGGTCAATACTTATTGTATATATATATATATATGGTTTCAATAAAGTTTGTCACCCCAAAGACTAAAGCCTACAAGCTGTCGGCGCCAAGCATTGTGGGTCATTTGTGCTTTGAATAACATTTGAATAACAAATATTCTCCATGAGTCAAAAATGCCGCGCGCGATAAGCGAAGTCGACCTTAGACTTTAACCTGTTTCCGAATTCGAGTGAGAGAATTGCACTGGCATTTAAAAATGTGCATTCTTAAGAGCGAATGTCTCATAAAATTTCAGCAAAAGCTCAGCAAAATTTGACATTTCACGGTCACAACCCCAAATCTAATTTCCCTCAAAATTGATACAATTAGCATTCTGTGTTTATTTTGCTCAAAGAGTTCGCTTCTCAAAGAAATGAAATAAAGACACTTACAATTATAATAATTGTACTTCGTTCCAATCCAATGCTCAATTATTTTAGGCGCCTAGAAAGCTTTAGCCTAGCTGAATCGAAGGTGTATTTCTTTCTTTGGATATTTATTCTACAGAATATTCCAGAGGAGTTTCAGTAGTTCAGGTCTCATGCAATCATCTCACAAAATACCCCGTCAGTATTTGATTTCCTCCTTGACAAACGAAAAGCGTGAAAAGTAAAATGGACAGCTTAATGCTGTACGCAGTACTGTCGCTCACGTTTAAGAATAAAGCTCTTGCGCCCTCCAATTTGAAATTTGAAGTGCACTATAAATTTAAATCGCGCTGTTCCCAACACGCGCGCGTAAATCGAATTGAATTTTGATTAGCACGTGGGACAACAATGACTCACAAGGCTTGGCGCCGACAGCTTGCAGGTTTAGTCTTTTGGGTGACAAACTTTATTGAAACCACCATCACGCTGGGGTCTGGGCGTCAGAAAAGCGGCCATGTAATATGTCAAAGATGGCGGCGAAAACGGCGCGCAATGCACACTGGGTAGGAAACCATAGGGATTTCCGGTCAGACGAGGGCATTCCGGAATTTAGTTATATCTTCCGATAGAAAGCCGACCAATCAGAGATGTGAACGGAAATAGCATCGTCGGTCTCGTAGCTTCACAACGACATCGGACATGGCAGCGTTGTGTCAGATTCCTCGCGGTGGAAATTTATCCAATTTTGAGGTTCTTCAAAGGCTATTCTGAGGCTGTTATGGTAAGATTTTTGTCATTATTATCCTTTCTTATAAATTCCGAAAGAAAATGAAATTCAAAAATCCAAAATGATACGATTAGAACCTAAGCATTCAAGATTGAAAATTTGGTGTATTTGGCTAGCTGATGTTTTCTTTCGGAAATTAGATGAAGCACTTTGTTGAGCGCTCGGGGTTTTCCTTTGTTCGTTTGAAAAACAGCTTTGAATGATTCGAACGCTTTTCAGGTCTCAAAAGGGTCCGTGTACCCAGCGTCCAAACAATTTTCATAAAAACAAAAATTGAAAATTGGTCAATCAATTTTCAATTTTTCATTATTCCTCAATTTTTGTTTTAAACGAAAAATGAAAATTGCCAATTTTTTTAGTTTTGTTTGTTCGATTTTTCGGAAATTGCTTCAAATTTCAATGTTTTCCTTATATGCTATTTTGAAATTCAAAATGTTGTACCTGACGTCCATTTCTTCTAATCAAAAGGCACAAAAATACAAAACAGAAATTCAATTTTCAATTTTCAATTTTCATTTTGTACGAAAAAATGAAAAATGACATTTTTTTATATTTCTTTTTGAGATTTCGTCAAAAATTTGATGTTAATGTTCATTATTTCATTTTCTTTTTCATTTCAATTTTCAATTTTCATTTTCAATTTTCAATTTCCATTTTTTAATTTTTCTCCCCATTAAAAAATCAAAAAGTTGTACCGAAAGTCCATTTTAATCTTGGTTTAGTTCAATAGGGGGGAAAAGGAAATAGCGGTGGACAAAATACTGCTAGAACGCGTAGGAACATAGGGTAATACCGCTGATCAGTCAAATCAGGGACTCATCCAAGATGGCGGCCTAGTCGCTACACTGGCGACGAGGAGAAAATTTAGCGAATTTCGAGCGAGAAACTGGCCATCTGACTTAAAGAACCAGCAGAAGACTTAGAAGAGAAGCCGGGAAAGATAATCTAGAGCTCCCAGAGGGAGAAGATTCGTGAGAAATGCCGGAAAAGTTGAGAATAAATTCGACGAGACGTGCCGCACGAGATAATGACTTTGAGGATATATGATTCTGAACAACCACTTCTTGCCGAAGAAGAACAAACATCATGCTCTATACACATGTAGTAAACAAAGAATGGAGCCATCTATAATAATAATAGCTCAATTACAATGGATTCAGCAAAAAATTAGACTCTACAGAAACAATAATAAGCGAATAACGCATGAATGAAAATTCAAAGATTAAGCATATCAGACTGTACAAAATTGAGAGAATCTCTGTGTTCGTACCCTTTTAACTTGAACACGTTTTAACGTTGAACACGTTGTTGACAAATGTAATGATCAGACGGCGACGTCGTAGAAGCGCTGACGACTTACATAGAGCATCCCTATATTCTAACCTGAGGTGTATGATGCGTGCGAAGCACCCTCTTCTGAATCCCTTCCAATATGTTCTCAAGATAAGTAGGAAGGGCAGAGCACACCGGCGTAGTTTACTCAAGCACGGAGTGACTAAGCGAGCAGTGGATTAGACGACATGATCAGCCTGTGAGACGGCTGCTTTCCTCAGTATTTTGAGAGCATATAGATGCTTAAGGCCTTTTTAAGAAGGTGCTCAACGTGAACATTCCACAAAAGATCATTTCTAACGTAGATACCTAAGGAGCTTGCAATTCTCTAAACCTTGCACAGGCACACCCCAAGGTCTAACAGAATGGGGGAATGGAATTTGTTCCAAAAACCTAAGGTCTTTACATTTCTTATAGCCTGCTCGCAGGCGTTGGAGAGTAGTTTTAGGAGAACAGTTTTAGGTCGAGAAACGAGAGCCGTCGCGCGGCCACCATCTTGGATTTGTGATGCCCCCTCCCCTCCGATTTCTCACATTTTGTCACAAATCCAAGATGGCGGCCACGGAAAAGCAAACTCTCGTTTCTCGACCTAAAACTGCTCTCCAATGCCTGCAAGGCTACATTTCTTCGCATACCCTGAAGTCCGGCGTCATACCACGTGACCATGCAGTTGCACCCATGCAGTTCAATATAGGAAGTCTCCCCGGCGTTGACAAATCTCACTATCATGCTCACCCCCCCCCCCCCCCAGTTTATCACCAGGTGGATTTGCGCGTTTCAGCGAGGCCGAGTCCCACTCGCTGACCACTAACATCTTTCTCAGTGCCGTAAATTGCAATGCCGGGATCGACTTTTTGGACACGCTTGAAGATAGCCAACTGGTTTTTCCTCTCTGCAAGTTGGTATTCTTCATACGCAATGTTTATATCTTAGATATTTGGTTTCAATTTGAGTGGAGTGTCTGTGAAATAGATGGGTTTAGCCAAGATCACTACCACTATATACGATGCGCACGCAGCGCGTCAAAATCGCGATTTCGCTCTCATCAGCAAGTATTCCAAACGGAGGTATCTCGCATGTAAAAAATTGTCGCCTATGTTATTCGTTATTTAGTTAATCACATAGTTGCTAACTGGCCTAGCAAAGCCAAGTATGAGGATGATACAACCATCTTAGAGGTTGTAGCTAATGCAGCACATCGACAGTGAGTTTGCATCAGGTCAAGGTATGCGTTTGAACCCTAAGAAATGTAGCCTTGCATGCGTTGGAGAGCGGTTTTAGGTCGAGAAACGAGAGTTTGCTTTTCTTAGGGGGGGGGGGGGGGGGGGGGGGGGGGGGGTGAGCATGATAGTGCGATTTGTCAACGCTGGGGGACACTTCCTATATTGAACTGCATGGGTGCAACTGCGGACTTCAGGGTATGCGTAATTGAACCCTAAGAAATGTAGCCTTGCAGGCGTTGGAGAGCAGTTTTAGGTCGAGAAACGAGAGTTGGCTTCCGCGTGGCCACCATCTTGGATTTGTGAGGCCCCCCTCCCCTCCAATTTGTCACATTTTGTCACAAATCCAAGTGCCACAAATCCGAGCATATGGAAGGGATTCAGAAGAGGGTGCTTCGCACGCATCACGTGTTCAAGTTAAAAGGGTACGAACACAGAAGGCCTACTCCGGGTCCTTAAATCGCTGTTTTTTGCAGCAACGTTGAGCATTTTAAGGCATTTTTAGGCGTTTAAGGGAAAATGAAGGCAGCATGCTAATTTTTTGGGCATTTTAGGCGTTTTTAAGCGTTTTTGGGCGTTTTAAGGTAATTTTAGGCATCTTAATGGGTAAGTTAATGCACTATTTGAGAGGGATTCAAGAAGGGGTTTAAAATAGTTTAGTACCCTCATATCCTTAATCAGATGCTACTAAAATATAGATATCAGAGCTGTAAATTATTTTTTCCATTGGTGAACATATTGGAAAATTTTTTAACAGGTGGTTTCCACCTCTGCATAAACAGTACATTCTCTAATGGATAAATATTTTGCGAAATATAATACTTTTATTCATTATATAAACACCACTGAAATGCCCGGTGATCTCCATGCGAAAACTTGATATCTTCACACATGAAAATAAAATGTGTGAAAATTGCACACTTGTATTGCTTAATGTTTGATTATGAAACCTAAAATTTGAAGTTAATATGAATAAAAATTGATGTTTATATAATAAACAGTACATTACATGACCACTTGGAGATACAAATTTCATCTTCTTGTGTTAAAATGTATTTATAGTGCCATTTCAACACTTGAAGAGAAAATTCATATCTCCATGTGACCATGTAATTCCTTTATTTGTTAAGCTATTAACAATGTGTTGTTACCTTAAAATATCAACTTAAATTTAAGTTGATATGTCAAGGTATAGCATTGTCAATAGCTTAATAAATAAATGCAATTATTTTTCACAAAAATTACTTCATTAAATAATAACAGTAACAATCTAATTGAACAAAAATAATTTTTAATAGCAATACACAAAATTGTCTAAAAAGATGGCAGCAATTTATCTTCTGTTTTTTAGAATGTCATTGTAATATCATTTTACAGGTGTATATTATGGTTTAATGAATGCTTTATCATATCTAATTACAAGGAGAACAAACAAGCAGTGTTTTTAAGACAGCCGCCGCTGATTTCAGCCAACTTGCCTGTAAGATGCCTCGATGCCGTCTTTACTGGACCTTGATGTCGCACGGACGGTGTAATTTGCAGGTGTGCAGGTGTGCAGGTGCGCAGGTGTGCAGGTGTGCAGGTGTGCAGGTGCAGGTGTGCAGGTGCAGGTGTGCAAGTGTCTATAAATAGTCTATAATCTATGTACAGGTATTAGCGGAGCTCCCGCGGGCGGCACGAGCGGAGCCCATAGCTACATGCAGGAGGAGAAGGAACAAAACAAAAGTGTATATGCATCACACGATTCTGTCATGGACTTCCGGTTTGTGCGTCCGTCCGTCCGTCCGTCCGTCCGTCCGTCCGGCGTAACACAGGCAACCCAAACGTCAGCTAACGAGAAAGGGTATATATCTTAGAAAGGGATGAACCTCAGACAACCAAACTTGGTCAAAATATCTAAGTGGCAAGGGGGGTGCAACTGCATGGTAACGTGGTATGACGTCATCAATGACGTCATCAAATGAGAAAAGGTCTATATCTTGGAAGGGATGAACCTGGACAACCAAACTTGGGTAAAGTTGTCTAAGTGGGAAGGGGGGTGCAACGGCCTGGTCACGTAGTATGACGTCATCGATGACGTCATCAACGAGAAAAGGTGTATACCCTGAGAAGGATGAATCTCAGACAACCAAACTTGGGTGAAGTTATTTAAGTGGCAAGGGGGGTGCGATGGCGTAGTCACGTGTTATGACGTCATCGATGACGTCATCAAACGAGAAAAGGTATATATCTTTGGAAGGGTTGAACCTCGGACAACCAAACTTGGATAAAGTTGTCTAAGTGGCAAGGGGGTTGCAACGGCCTGGTCACGTAGTATGACGTCATCGATGACGTCATACCACGTGACAACGCCATACCTGCCAACTCTCCCGGTTTACGCGGGAGACTCCCGATTTTGAGTCAAATCTCCCGGTCTCCCGGTTTTCACCGTAAATCTCCCGGGAAATCAACTCGCTCAGTCAATAGCCCAGGTTCGAATTACGCTCCAATGCTCACAAGACAAAGCTTAAAATCGAGGCTTTCTCCAAGTTCTAATACATTTACAGTAATTTCAGAAGAAAGCCTCGACTTGAGGTTATTGTTTGTAGGCATGGAGCGTAATTCAAACATGGCCTATTTCTGCATTAAACCTAAAGATTTTAAGCGAGCAACTTTTTTTTCGGGGGGGGGGGGGTGAGACAAGGTTATGACAACACTTTTCCCTATCTCCCGGTTTTTGCAACGTCATCGCACCCCCCTTGCCACTTAGACAACTTCAGCCTCAAGTTTGGTTGTCTGAGATTGATCCCTTCCTAAGATATATACCTTCTCGTTTGATGACGTCATCGATGACGTCATAACACGTGACTACGCCATCGCACCCCCCTTGCCACTTAAATAACTTCACCCAAGTTTGGTTGTCTGAGATTCATCCCTTCTCAGGGTATACACCTTTTCTCGTTTGATAACGTCATCGATGACGTCATACTACGTGACCAGGCCGTTGCACCCCCCTTCCCACTTAGACAACTTTACCCAAGTTTGGTTGTCCGAGGTTCATCCCTTCCAAAGATATAGACCTTTTCTCATTTGATGACGTCATTGATGACGTCATACCACGTGACCATGCAGTTGCACCCCCCTTGTCACTTAGATATTTTGACCCAAGTTTGGTTGTCTGAGGTTCATCCCTTCCTAAGAATATACCCTTTCTCGTTAGCTGACGTTTGGGTTGCCTGTGTTACGCCGACGGACGGACGGACGGACGGACGCACAAACCGGAAGTCCATGACAGAATCGTTTGATGCATATACACTTTTGTTTTGTTCCTTCTCCTCCTGCATGTAGCTATGGGGCTCCGCTCGTGCCGCCCGCGGGAGCTCCGCTAATAACCTGTACATAGATTATAGACTATTTATAGACACTTGCACACCTGCACATGCACACCTGCACCCGCACACCTGCACACCTGCACACCTGCGCACCTGCACACCTGCACACCTGCAAATTACACCGTCCGGATGTCGCATACTATCTTGATGGAAACTTTGGTGAAGTTTTCTGTCACCCTTTTAGCACTAGCCTTGACCATCTTCACTTGAAAACCAGGTTGCACATGCATGATTAATATACGGTCGTACACCTCTGGATCTTTCTCTGGGATCCATCCGATTTGATGTTCACCAGACCTTAATAAGCAAAACACACCCAGTCCAAATTTTGTTCCATACGCAAGTGTTCTTTTGATAGTGACATCCAACACGTCTGAAGCTCTTTGGTCTGGAAAGCATGTGCTACCTCAAAACTCGATGCAAACTTCGAGGTGCCACTTATTTCCACAGATACAGTTTTCCTTTGTAAGCAGGAGTACCTCTTTTCCGCATAGCCTTGGTTCTTGCTTGCGGTAATCTACAGTTAAAGTAAAGGTTTATGATTAAAATACATCCAAGACCTGCCAAGCCAAGCCGCCATTTTGAATTATAGTGCCATTTTCCCAGACAAACGCGGCCAAACATACAAAGGTAAACCGATTGAGATACTGTTTTGGCGGGAAACGACAACTTACCTCGAGATGTTCTGTGGGAAGAATCTTTCTGTTAGCTATACAGCGCGTAACCCAGTCGATCGATACAGCTAAAGTTTGTTCTGGAAGCTGGGACAACTCAAAGCCTGTGGTTGTTGCGTATTGTTTCAAAAACGTCTCGCCGGGTAAATATTCAAATTAGCAGGTCGTTGAAAGCTGTGCTTTTGTAACCAAAAAAAGACTGGACCGAGGTTGCTATCATGCATTGCGCGCCGTGCCAGTCAAAATGGCGGAGTTTT
This sequence comes from Scolanthus callimorphus, assembly GCA_033964015.1. NCBI lineage: Eukaryota > Metazoa > Cnidaria > Anthozoa > Actiniaria > Edwardsiidae > Scolanthus > Scolanthus callimorphus. Next base: position 11,517,149 of record CM066923.1, on the reverse strand, counting down.
GTAGATTCCGATTCTTCTATCTATGGCTGCGTACACACTTGGTGCCCGGGCACAGTGCCCGAGCACGGGCATTTATGTGAACAGTCCAGTTTTTTCGAGTGCCCAAACCAAAATCGGGCATAGCACTGGTGCCCGAGTACAAGGTCCAGACCTTGTACTCGGGCACTGCTAGTGCCCGGGCACTAAGTGTGTACGCAGCCTATTTCAACACTCGAAATCCGAAAATACCTATACAGGAATCCTCGATAGGACTTTGCACGACCCCTGCAGACACAAGAGACATTTGAGCTTCAATCGGTCCCTTTGGCGAGATGGTTCAAACGCTACAAAAACATCATGGTCAGGTAAGTAAGCTTAAGTGAGACTAGCTTTTAACTAATGGAACTTTTCGATATGACTTTTCCTGAGTGCGAGGCATTTTTGTTGCTCACCTTAATGCACTAGTCATTTGCTTCCACCGACCCCCAACCCCCGCGACATGCGGGGATTTTGCCAGGCAATAGTGGGGGAAATATCAGTGGTTTGTCTTGTATTTGTGCCCCGGTCCCCAGGGAGTTTACTTCAAATTGCTATGGCTCAGATAAACGGCCGGGGGAATGGCGGGGGAAACAAAACACCTAGTGTCTTTTTCATTTTGGCAAAGACACTCTACTGGTTTTGAGAGTATTAGGAAAGTTTCTTGTATCCATCTTGTGGGAGGGTGAATTTGTCCTTGTGTGTAGGAAATGTTTCCCTGGGTGTAGGGAATTTGCCAAGGCGTTATCCCTGGTAGGCAGTGGAATTATTTCAAATTTGACAACATCTGTTTCATATTCCCCTGCTATGTCGCGGGGGTGGGGGTCGGTGGAAACAATGACTAGTGCATAAGAGAAAGTGATCAAATATTACTCAAATACCGCTGCGCTGTACATTCATTCGTGGAATGATCAAATCAATTACCATGACCGTGGTTCTTATTGTGCAATTAAGTCTTCTAATATCGGTACAGATTCTTTTAAAAAGCCTAATTTCTTACTACCGTCTGGAATATCGGTAAAGTTTTAACTGGAATTCCAATGGCTTTAATGTGTTTGCACAAGGGAATGTTCATTTAATAGAACTCTGTTGAATGAAAAATGTACACAATGTGTGGTTCCAGAAATTATCCATTTATACGGAAAGGATTGGAAAGTCCAGAGGGGTATGGGGGTCAATGTACCTGATCTTTTCCATACAAGTGCTGTATTTTCTTCAGAAATTCAGAGTGGAGGCACTTTTCAACATAATAATAATAATAGTAATAGTCCCCTCACATCCTTCCGTGAGGGGGGATGGATATTTTCTGGAACCACACAATACATTAGTAACAGACTAATAAAAAACAAGGCCCTGGACAATGTTGGTGGTGGATATAATAATTGATATAATGTAATTTGGCACTTACAACAAAGAGATGTGCCTCATGAGTCCACAAAAATTTTGACCACTTTGTTTAGATAATCATAGAGGCATGTATTCTTAGGAATTTGGATTTCTTCCTCTGGACAGAGGTTAGACTTTGCTCAATCGTAGCTGTGTTTTGGGGTTGCTGTGCTGACCCAGACTGAAGGGGTAGTTCCCTTACATAAAGTACAAAACGGTGATCAAGCACCTATATTTTCCATATTTTCCCTATATTTTCCCACCTATAATTTTGCAGATTCTTATATCATGGTATAAATACCGTTTAGGTTCTCAAGTAACTAGAATTCCTTTTTGTGCTGCCATGTATATATACTGCATTAACATTTATATATACTCAACACCATCCATGACACCATGGGCTTACATGCTGTTCTTCCTTAAACTTATGGGGAAGTTTAGTTTAACAGGCTCACTTATTCTAGGTTTTATTATTGGGTCTTTAATATAGGCATCTCAGTTGCATGCCTAGAGTAATAAATTAACATTAAATTTGTTAAAACCATTTTAAAAGGTTAAATATCTTAAGGCTATTTAGTGCATTATAAAGCGTTTTTCGGCTTTTTTTCAGCATTTTTGGGGCGTTTTTGGGCGTTTTAATGCAATTTAGGACCCGGAGTAGGCCTCACAGAGATTCTCTCAATTTTGTACAGTCTGATATGCTTAAAGCTGTACGGTACGCGCATGCTCGAGCAAAGACCACCGATCCCGGGGATTCCCAGTTTAAATAAACCAATCACGGGACACTTCGTTTTCACGGGAAAGTACCCACGCCCCGCGCGACGTCGCCTCAGGGAAAACATAATTTGTAGTTCATTCGTCAGGAGGCGACACTATGGTAAGTTTTTAGGGGTTTTCAGGCAAATGAGCTGCAAAAATCGTTGTCTGAGGTGAAGATACCGTAGCCCTTGAACAATTTCCATGTCTCGTGGACCCTTTTCGATATCCAGATCCTGCTTTTATTGTGTTCCCAAGCCATTTCGGCGTAAGGACGACCTCGATTAGGCCTTTCTTGTTGGGCAGCCGTCAGTGAAAATGACGCTCGAGTCTCATTCAATTTAAAAACGACAAACAAAATTTGACGACAATTTAAAACGACAAACAAAATTTTCGACTCCAAAATTTGGTCACGTTACTAAGGAGATCTCAGGAGAGAATACCCGTTAAGAATTAGGGTAGATGACCCCGAAACAACAAGATTTAAACGGATTCTACCAGCGTAATTCCTCCCTCTCACAGCCATCGTTCCGGCCCGGACCAAAGTGATCAAATTCGCACATGCGCGTACCGTGACAGTCCCGCTTTAATCTTTGAATTTTTATTCATGCGTTATTCGCTTATTATTGTTTCTGTAGAGTCTTATTTTTGCTGATCCATTGTAATCGAGCTATTATTATTATAGATGGCTCCATTCTTTGTTTACTAAATGTGTATAGAGCATGATGTTTGTTCTTCTTCGGCAAGAAGTGGTTGTTCAGAATCATTTTATCTCCTCAAGTCATTATCTCGTGCGGCACGTCTCGTCGAATTTATTCTCAACTTTTTCGGCATTTCTCACGAATCTTCTCCCTCTGGAGCTCTAGATTATCTTTCCCGGCTTCTCTTCTAAGTCTTCTGCTGGTTCTTTAAGTCAGATGGCCGTTTCTCGCTCGAAATTCGCTAATTTTTTTCTCCTCGTCGCCAGTGTAGCGACTAGGCCGCCATCTTGGATGAGTCCCTGATTTGACTGATCAGCGGTATTACCCTATGTTCCTACGCGTTAGCAGTATTTGTCCACCGCTATTTCCTTTTCCCCCTATTGAACTAAACCAGATTAAAATGGACTTTCGGTACAACTTTTTGATTTTTTTAATGGGGAGAAAAATTAAAAAATGAAAATTGAAAATTGAAAATGAAAATTGAAAATTGAAATGAAAAAGAAAATGAAATAATGAACATTAACATCAAATTTTTGACGAAATCTCAAAAAGAAATATAAAAAAATGTCATTTTTCATTTTTTCGTACAAAATGAAAATTGAAAATGAAAATTGAATTTCTGTTTTGTATTTTGTGCCTTTTGATTAGAAGAAATGGACGTCAGGTACAACATTTTGAATTTCAAAATAGCATATAAGGAAAACATTGAAATTGAAGCAATTTCCGAAAAATCGAACAAACAAAACTAAAAAAATTGGCAATTTTCATTTTTGTTTAAACAGAATTGAGGAATAATGAAAAATTGAAAATTGATGACCAATTTTCAATTTTTGTTTTTATGAAAATTGTTTGGACGCTGGGTACACGGACCCAAAAGTCAAAGTCAAGACTGTATCATGCGGACCCGAACAGAACAGAACCCGAAGCGAATGAATGAACTGATGGAGCAGCAGGATGGAGTGTCAAATTAAATTTGTATTGTACGTAATAATCATTATCCATTTTACTTAAGCTTGTTTTAGTCAATTAAGACTTAAGTTACTTAATTTTGTTCTCTTTATTATTGAAAAAATTTGTCAGCAATTGCAAATTAGTTCCGATTTCGCGCGCTTTTTATTCTGCGTTTACTAGCACAGACAGTGTCAAGGTGTTAAAAAACAGATTCCCTTTTAGTTGAAAAAGCGAAATATAAAAAATTCTTCTCCTAATGTTCCAGTCTTGCTCAGCGATGAGGATGCAGGGCACATTGCTTTTGTTTGACTCTGTCAAATATTAGGTTGTTTGTTTCCTGATAATTATTTCTTTCAGTAATGCTGAGTTCCATGATGCTGTAGGAGGAAATCCTGAAGGGAACGAGAACACTGACATAGATGGAAATTCTGGAGACATAGGAAACCCAGTAGTATGTGGGAAAAGGGCACGTTTTCCAATTGGGAAGTTTAGACGAGCAGAAAAAGCAAAGAGGGAGAAGCTGGTAGCCCAGGCAGTGGAATCGTCCAAGACCATCAAGGAGGTGGATGACAATTGTAAGCCTTAACGGAGAGGTTAAGGATAAAAAAAAGAAAGGTATGAGAATGCCTGGGAAAAGTATTGCCAATAATGCTCAACTGGAGTTAATAAAGGAGTGTCACCCAATCACTGGAACCTTTTGTGTTATTGAGAGAACCAGTCCCTTGCATTTAGTGTCTGACTGGAATAATACTTAAGTGTTATGGAGAGAACCAGTCCCTTGCATTTAGTGCCTGACTGGAATAACTTAGTGTTATTGAGAGAACCAGTCCCTTGCATTTAGTGCCTGACTGGAATAATAACTTTGTGTTATTGAGAGAACCAGTCCCTTGCTTTAGTGCCTGACTGGAATAATTACTTAGTGTTATGGAGAGAACCAGTCCCTTGCATTTAGTGCCTGACTGGAATAATAACTCAGTGTTATTGAGAGAACCAGTCCCTTGCATTAGTGCCTGACTGGAATATTAACTAGTGTTATTGAGAGAACCAGTCCCTTGCATTTAGTGCCTGACTGGAATAATAACTTAGTTTTATGGAGAGAACCAGTCCCTTGCATTTAGTGCCTGACTGGATAATAACTTGGTGTCATGGAGAGAACCAGTTAGTGCCTGACGGGATAATGGATTTGTATGGTGGAGAGAACAGTTGCTTGCATTTAGCTAGTGTTCTGTATGTTGTTTGGAGCTATCCCCTTGCCATTATATTACTTCCTGACTTGAACCTGTCCCTTATGCTGGTTTTGTGCAATTGTACTAGCCAACTTGAATAATATAATATTCTAGCATTGTAAGGTCCTGCGTTTAATGATATTTGCAGCTAGCTGATTTAAGTGACACCGAAAAGTCTCAACCTGAAAGAAAAGAAAATCTCCATCGACATCAAGCAAAACAGCCCCTGGAAATAGTGAGATTTTAACATTGTCTGAAAGACAGGCAAGGCGAAGAAGGAGGAGCACACTTGACAGCCTCAAGGACCTCCATTGTGCTAATATGAGAAAAATATAAATACATCTGTAAATGATGGGAGTGGGTAACACTAGTAAAAAACACAACAGCTGAGCAAATGACCAAGTATTTGCAAAATTCAAAGTTTTGTATGACCAAAGTAATTCCCAACATAATCAAGAAAAGCTTAGATGATCTAAAGAAAAGTGATGATAATATGGTCAGAAGCTTAGAAACTCTGTACAATGGGGGGCTTATAAGTAAGAGGAAATATAGTGGCATGAGACTTTCTAAAGATTTACCAGTATTGCCAGACAGTAAAGTAACTCTTCCAAAATTATGCCATACAAGGCACTTATGTCATCTATAAATACCAAGTTTGATATAGGGGGGCTGTACAGCCTGGAAGATTTTGCAAAAGAAGTTAATGTACCAGCTGCACCCGGTGTTTACAGAAAGCTTGAGCCATTTCTTTTGAGACTAACCAGTTTTACTTTTTAGTAGACAGTTCTAGTCCTGATGAAAGTATCTTCCATGGTTTAATGGAAAAGAAAATGAGTTTCTAATTGCCCTTGGGGCAGATGGTGCTCCATTTGGGAGAGATGAATGTGCAACAGCTTATCTTGTAAGTTTTCTAAACTTACTAAAAAAGTGAACAGTTGTGATGAAAATCATCTTTTTACTTGGTGCCAGCTGTAGTGAATCTGATGCAATACTGATAGAATACACAAAGGCTCTGTGAAGAAATGGAGGAAATAGAATTAAAGGAGTACTCCATTGAAGTGAATGACATAGTTTTTCACTTGCAGATACAAATTCAAGTTAATACTGGAGACATGAAAGTGGCTCTCTGACATGTCAGGGGAACTTATAATGCTGCTACATATTTCTCTCCATTTGCTAATGTCAGTAAGAAAAACATGGATATCAGAAATGGGAGCATTGGATTAGATCCCAAAAAATCCACCTGGCAGCCTTGGAGCTATAATCACAGAATTGCTACAGCACAACAAGTAGAAAAGCTCAAGAAAAGCTCTCAAATCCAAATGACAAGAGTCAGAGGGCACAGGTGACTCAATTTATTGCCAGGAAAGGCTCTAGGCAAGAATGTGTCCCACCACTAGGCAAATTTGTAAAGTACTGCAAGTCAGAGCCTTGCATAACAGCAATAATGCTTGGCAGCAGTGGTTCCTTATTCTGGTGACCATGCAATGTCATTTGTACCTGATCAGCTTCTCAAGGCCTCTACAAATGTTAGTGACCTGCCACTAACAGTCCATTTTCCATGTTTATGCATTGTCTTAGATACACTGTCAAATGTAACAGACTGTGGAAGTGTATATGTAGGTGGTTTGCAGATGGGAGGAAAACCAACCAGAAACTAAGTTATAGATTTACAGGCAAAGAATCTAAACAGTGTGCCTGGTACTTTGCTGAGCTAGTTAAAGTCCTCTTGCCATTTGCACCAGATACAAAAACAAAGGTCAAACTCCATGTATTAGCATATGTGGCCTTAAAGTAAGAGATTCTGCATCTATTTTTAGCCGTGTCAAAGTAACACTTACAGATATTGAACGGCTGGAGCTTACTGCAAAAGAATTTTTCAATGCCTGGTCACTGTTTTTAAGTAATGTAACACCAACAACATGGACAATCGGTTATGCTGTTCCATTTCACGCTCGGCAGCTTTTTGATGAGCTAGGTCATGGACTAGGTCTAAATAGTATGCAAGGGAGAGAAGCCAAGCATGTCAAGCTGAAAAATTCATGGAGTTCACCCCCTCTGTTTCCCAGCATGCTCGCTGGCTGAGTGTGTTAAACATGAATTTGTGAGCTCTGTGTGGCTCAGAGAAAAGCATACCAAGCTGTGGGTCCATAGGAACAAAACTTGTCAAATGTTCACACCCAACCATTGCACAAAGATGCTAGCTTTTGCTATTGTGGTTTGAGCAAAAACAAGACAGACTCTGCATGTGAGCTTTGTAAAAGTGACCTGATGTCCCTTGTCAAAGCTAGTGTTAAAAATGCCGAAGTACATAGACAGCTGAAGACATGTTCAGAAATGAAACCCTTGAATAGCCACACAAAGCAAGTATTTTGAATAGATACAAATGCTCTCTGATTTTTTGCTTTTTCTTGAATAGTATGGGTGTTTTCTCTAGGGTTTCCTTTGTAAATTTAATAGATACAGAAAGTATGTTTTCTTTTGGAAAGCTTTTGACACATAATTCTTAAGGGTGTTGTAATAAGTAAAATAAGTGTAGCGTTTTTCATAGACAGTACATTAAATAAAGTCAGATATTCATGATTTTAAACATTGTGCATGGTATTTCTTGTACTTCATAAAGAGACACTGAAAGCTACACAAAGCAATTGTGAATCACTTTCGGATCATTTTTAAACATTAAATAGAAATAATGGACATTTCTATGTCAGTTTGCTTTTCCCAAGCTTTCAGAGTCTATGCTTAAAGTATCCTCTAGTATTTGGAATGAAATAAAAAAGGGTGACGGGTTACTTAGATTTCTAGAATTCCACAGGTTGAGGCAATTCCACACAGGCCCATAGGGCTGGAGGCTAGCTCATGTCGTGTTCTTGGTAAGTCTTTCCAGAAAATATTGATACCCCACTAAAGAAGAGTGTTGAGATTTGATCCGCCTACCTATCTGTTTTAAAGAGTATATAATTTAAAAAAACATTCTGGACACCCAGATCCCCCTGCTCTGGAAATTCCACTTCCTTCGATAAGAAAGGTCTGGTTTTGTGTCAAGGACTGCAGCATGTTAACAGCATCTGTAAGAGAACACACTTTTTCCACTTGAGTGGACATGCAGTGGCTCTCGTCTACCAATCAGGTAATCATGTGTCAAACAAACTCAGAAAAACTGAACTGAAGGTCTTAAGAGAGTCAGCCCTCTATTTAACCAGTCAAGTCGGAGGTTATGTTGCACTAGCCAATCAAAATCCTAGCTCCCAATCCCCAGGACCAGACAGGGAAATATAGCAGTCATACCAACCTTAAATTTCAAACACTTGCTATAACAGCTGCATTTTTCCCATCAGTATAACAGGAAATTTCCAATGAGAGGCACTATTTCACTGGATAAAATCTCTGCCAGCCCTAGGGTCCAGTAGTCAATGGTACCAGGGGTATCGGAGACCTCTTCAATTTTGATATAATTTAAATTCTTACTTGATTTTGAGGCTCGGGGGACTAACACAAAAGAAATCTCATCGGCATCGAAAAATGAATATGTTTGTTTTTGTGTTTTTCACCCTGAGCCTTGTATTCAAAGTAGAATCTTAATTATCAAAATTGGTCTATTCGCATTAAATACAAATTTGTTAACACTGTCCATGTTTTTATTTGAAAAAAATAATCAGTGGTTTACATTACTGGGTAAATTGCAAGTATGCAATCATGGAAACAATGTCCCTAAATGTTATACCCCTTTTAACTCGTGCGATATGCTGAAAGCATATCAAAACGAGTTATTGTGGTGAGAGCGAATTTCCTGTGTCGTTGTCGTTGTCGTTAGTTCAACCGGGCAGCAGGATAATACTTGGGTATCCGAAGCCTCGCAAGTTCCATTATGCTCCGCTATTTCTCTGTATGTCTTTCTGCGTTGTACATAAAACTTTCCACAAGATTCTCTCTACCAGACGAAATAAGCAACAAAAAGTAAACAACAACATTTCTTAGGTAGTTATTACGATTCGTAGAGTAATTGGGTTACCTGTGGATAACCAGGGCAGTAGGATAATTAGAAGCCTCGCAATTTCTATTTTGCTCAGCTGTTTTCCTTTATAATTTCTTTAGTTACTTGTAAATAGATGTCAAAACTTTCCATAAGATTCGTTTTGACAGTGGAAATAAAAGCAACAAGTAAACAGTAACATTTCACAAGACTTATTTACAAGTGCAGCTTAATCTGGGCTACCTGTGTGCCGGAAGACCCTGGGAACAATGTTGCGAGAGAAATACCGCAATGGACGCAATGAAATGGTCACTTTTAGCAAACATATTGCAGCACTTCAAATAATTGTAAAAGGTAATTGGTCCTTGTTTATCTGGCGATTATCTTGTTCCTTTACTGGGGTTTAAGAACCTTTTTCCAGCGTGAATTATAGTGTTCTTATTTACCGACTCAATCTCGTAGCACCGTCGTAAGTGTAGTTCGGTTACGAGAGAAAAAAACTGGATTCGACTCCACTCTCGAAAAGGGCTCATAAAACTGGGAAAAAAAGGCAAGACCCTCGCCAGATATACTAGTACTAGTAACCTTTTGATATGATTTAAAGTGCTGGAATATTTTTCTGAAAACGTCACCATTTCATACTGTAATTCCACGCTCATGTGAGCAATTCATGATGAGAGGTGACAAAGTGCAAAAGCATTCTTCTGATTCGCCATTTTGGATAACAACAAGTACGGAATACAGCAAATGAAGGCAAGTTTTTGTTGAAAGATCTTGTAATTTTTTTTGTCATACAATGTACCTCATGTTATGAAAACTGCCTAAGACATAGGCTGCTCCATTAAAATCCATGCTGGAATGTACCCACAGGGATCTTTTGTGTCAGCAGGGCCTTAAGGTTACTTTACACTAGAAATTCAAAATTTCTTTGTTTCCTATTCAGAATTGGTGTAATCACTTTGCAATGGGATTCACACAGTGAATTTTGCTCTATATTTTCCACTTTGGTATTTTTTTTTCGTCAGGGGTTGCTTCAGATTTTTACAGGGGTTGTGCAGAAACCTGAAAACTCCACATGGGTAGAGGAATTTTGAAAACAAAGATGTCCTTAATGGGGGGTGGGGGTTAATTGGACTGCCCATCTTGCACCACCACTAGCTCTTAAGTCCATATCACCACTGAATTTGCAGTATTCTGGGCATTAAACTAAAAGACACCACTGATTCTGTCTTTACCTTTTTCAAGCAATAGATTTATGCTAATTAGGCTCATGATGATGTCAGGTAAGGCACATCCTCCATAAGCAAAGATCAAGACAAGGATCTTGGATGTGCTTCGAATCATCAAAAGCAGTGATCAAAAAGCTTAGATGATTTTGCCTGACCTGGTGTCACCTAATTTTCATAACATGAGGTTTTCATGGTGGGTAGGTGTGATATGCAATTTAATGTCCAGCAACTATTGACCTCCCATTCCAGACACATTGCCTGCTTTCTCATTAGATTTCCAATTGACTATACATGAAAATAATTGGCTGGTCAAAGCTATCATTGAGGATTTTAACACCTAAATATCTAAAAGGTCCCCATGTTGTTCATCCCATGCTTCACTGGTTGTGGTTGGAATGGTAGGTGGGTTCTCAATCTATTTTTCCAGTCAAAAACGTCTCAGAATCTTAGTCCTATTTATTGAAAATCCCAGTTTATTTGTTGGAAATTTAAATCCCATTCCCATTTTCTATTGTTTTAAGGACTGCTGCACCCACCCTAGCCACTCAAATCTTTTTTTACAACACCCATTGTACCCCTTCTGTGCCCTGATGTAACCTTGGCATCAACACTTGCATTGTTTGGTACTTTTTGTATTTAAGCAACCTAATGCAGGACAGTGAATGCAAAATAATATAAAATCAGTTAAATAAATTCAAACTGCTTTGCAGGTTGCCAAAGAAAAGAGCAACGGTTATCGCTTTAGTTCACAGTTATCGCACGAGTTCACCGTAGCGGTGCTTTGATTTCTCTTAATTTCAATAAGCCCTGGTTTTATACTGAAAGAAAGAAATTATTTCCAACTTACAGAAGATTTCGAAGATATGAGGGTCACTTGATTTGTTAGAGAAGTTAATGATCAGGCTGTTTACATAATTGGGAGAAATACACAAACAAAAGGCAGACTTGATACCTTGGGGGGGGGGGGGGGGGGGGACTTGAAGGTTAGAATGGTAGGGATGACTGTCAGGAATCCCAAATTTCAGCCTAAAAAATACCTGTCAGTAGGTAAATATTTGCACCCTAAAAAATACTCCTCTGCCCTAAAATACCATATTTTTAGTTCAACCCCTAAAAATATGACAGTCATACCTACTATCCCAATATGGAGTGCTACCCCCCCCCCCCCCCCCCCCCCCCCCCCCCCCCCACAGGGCTAAACACCTTCTGCCAAGTCGACCAATATTTGGGTGAACTCTACAAAAAGTTAAATAGCAGATACTACAGGAACTTTGTTGTTATCAAAATAATGTGTAATCCATGGAGAAGAACAGTCTTTGATGTGATTAACAAGGAATCCTTCAAATAGTAGGTTCTTAGCAAAAACTGCTTTAGTCATCACTATAAATTTATACAGGATGAATCTTGATAGGGAAATGACAAAGTATTAGAAATTATCGAGAAGAAACCTACAGAGGGCTAGGACGAAAATGAAAGGTGAGAGGTAATTTTAATGCTGTGGGACTCCATTGGGATTCCAGTAACCATATGAAAAAGAAATGGTGAGCACTTCAAAGTTCTTCCTGTACCTCCATGTCATTGGCATAATGACTTCACACTTTTCATCTTTGTCCTTGTCCTCTGTAAATTGTTTTCATCAATAACTTCTCCTTCGGTATTTCCTCTCCATCAAAATTCTCCTGTAAAAGATGTACTTCGCCTTGCCCATATCAGTGACAGTAATAGTGACGACTGAAGCAGTTTCGGTTTGCGTATGGCCTACCCCGTTCTATTAATGATATCCTTGTTAATCACATCAAAAACCTCCAGAGGAACATCCATTTCCACTTCCCCTCTCCATGGATTACACATATTTGGACTACGATGGAGTTTCCGTAATATCTTGCTATGTAACTTGTGAAGAGTTCTGATCACCATTGGTCGACTTGGCAAAAGGTGCTGAATCTGCAATTTGTTCGTGTATTTCTCCTCAATTACACCAACAGCCTGATCAACTTCCCCAAAAAGTCGTGAAGTGACCCTCATAGCTTCCAATCTTCTGTTCTTTCGAAATAATCGTGCTTTTCTTTAAGCAGGATAGGCCTCAAAGTGGCCGACAGACGCTTAGCCTTCAACAGGCGTCCGCCATCTTGTTTCTCTGTCAATTTTACCCGTGATGCCGCGCGGGTTGTAAGTGGCCGCTATGGGGGGTGGTCTGGCCCCAGAGCGTGCATATATAAGATCAGAGCTATTGTGGATGATATATCAAACCCCGAAATGTACCCTAAATAATACTAGACTTTTCACTTATCACAGTCAATTAGAAATAGTTTTGGCCAAGGTGCCACTTTTTATATTGAAGAATTGAACAGCCGCTCTTCTTCTTTGAAAATGGATGAGGTTCGGGTAAGCCAGATGACGGGAGTGCCTCAGTATTGCCTCGAGAGTGTATCCTTTCTTGCTCAGCAAAGTTTGGCCCATGTTATAGAAGTTAGAGCATTACCATAGACATAATATTTGGGGTTAGAAGTTTGCACATTCGATCATCTTGCTTGGCAGAAATGTCCTCTACGATATCCTGGCTAATGATTACGAACTGTCATAGCTGATCTAGGGAACTTGGTTATTATTGACCGCAAATCATGCCAAAGCTTCGCTGACAGACATTCCTTTTGATCACTTGTTCTTTGCTTCCATTTCTGAAGATATTCCAAAAACGCCGGGCTTTACAGCCATTCTCAGTTACACGCGGTCGCCGGGAAAAAGCTTGCAAGCGAAAACTCGTTTGTCTATACTGTCTGAGCGCGACAAGCAAGCGAAAGCACGTGCGTTGCCATGGAAACTTTGACAAAAAACGAGTTTTCGCTTGCACGCTTTTTTCCCGGGCGACCGCGTGAACCTGAGAATGGCTGTAAACAGTTGCACATCTTGGAGTTCTACTCGAAGAGCTTTATCAAAATGAGCGTCACGTTTGCCAACCACCTGGAAATCGTTGATTTATTTCTCTTCGTCTCTCTGACTTTTACAGTTTTCTTATATATTTCGCGAGCATTTAAGATGGCTTCCTACAATTTTTTCTGCATGCCCTCGACCACCAAACTTTATTTCTTGCCGTTTAAGTACACAACATTGTACCTGCTCTGAGTTTTCACATGGTTACCCTGGAGGGTTTTGTAACTTCATTATAATGTATTTTTTTGTGATCGAAGTTGCTATAGCAACGTAATAACCACACCCTTGTTTACTATTAGCGGCCATTAGAAGCGTTACTACCTAAGAGAGGAGGAAACCACTGCTTGCAGGGTACGCCTCTATAGATCTTGGCAAATGGACCCGCCTATCAAGATAAATGTGTCGTTTTTGTCAATGCCAACCCGTGCGTGACGCGGGCTACCTGTGTTTGAATTTCCGGGCTCATGGGGCCAAACTTTATTTCTTGCCGTTTAAGTACACAACATTGCACCTGCTCTGAGTTTTCACATGGTTACCCTGGAGGTTTGTAACTTCATTATAATGTATTTTTTTGTGATCGAAGTTGCTATAGCAACGTAATACCACACTCTTGTTTACTATTAGCGGCCATTAGAAGCGTTACTACCTAAGAGAGGAGGAAACCACTGCTTGCAGGGTACGCCTCTATAGATCTTGGCAATGGACCCGCCTATCAAGATAAATGTGTCGTTTTTGTCAATGCCAACCCCTGCGTGACGCGGGCTACCTGTGTTTGAATTTCCGGCTCATGGGGCCAAAATAAAGATGGCGGCCTACAAGAACAGCGATTCTCTCCAAAACCTGCAAGTTTTGGCGAACGTTTTGACAATTTAGGGCAAGAAATAAGCTAGGAAAACTTCTGGACTTCCAAATATGGTAAGTAGAAACTTCTATATAAGGAAATTTTAGAAAACGACACATTTCAACGGGAACTTTCTTGATATAGATCTAAATGCTGCATACCTTGTCTAATTTTTGCTGAATGGGGGCGAGTGTACAAGTGACCAGTGGCTCGAAGTTCAGATTCTTTTGAATGAGAATACACCAAATCGGCTAACGGTGTATAATACATCTTGTTGCCACCCATTCAGATCATGTGATGATTCGCTTGGGACTGGATACTGTTTTCGTTCTCCACATACACTCGTGCACTCGGTCGAGTGCGAAGGTACTTGACAATTGTAACCACCCAAAGGAATCATCACATGATCTGAATTGGGTGGCCAACAAGATGTAACACCGTTAGCCGATTAGTTATTGAGCTCGATCTACCTGTTGTTGCGATATGCCGGAGTCCCCCTGACGATACTTGAACCATTTAGCATAACTCGTACAACACCACGAGCTCGTTCTGCAAACTGAAATTTTAACAGTTGATTCCCGATATGCTTGTACCCACCCAATATCAATTTTGTAATATTTTGGAAATAGGGGTATGGGCGATTTCGCTAAACGGGATACGCTGGGAAATTGACATTGAATGTCGCAGGGGTCGCACTTGGCAAAGGTTTTTGCGGTCAGTACTTTGCAAGAAAAGTAAATTTCCTAACGCGATCGACACAAAGAAATAATACTGAGGCTTCAGGCCCTTCAGTGTTCTAAAGCCCTTCGAGCCAATCACGTCTTGACCGTCGCTTTACGCTTTGTAGTTGACTGGCTTTCATATCGATTAAAACAGACAAATGGCGCGGGAAGCCAGACTACTGCAGTCACAGTCGGTTTGATTGCCTACACAGAAATAACTGTAAATTCTGCTTTCCTTGAATGCCGAACCAGGCGTCATTTCATTATAGACTTTTCTCAAAGCGAATTTTAAAATAATCATATTTTTTTGAAAACCTCATCAAGAAAATTTAAAGGGGCTCTCGCATGCTTGCTGCCCACTTCTCGGACAAGAAAATAGCTCAAATCGCAATCCAATTCCATCCTCTTGATAACAGGTCAAAACAACCTAGAATTGCATTTGTCTAACGCTTGAAAGGTATTTCTAATAATCTGGAGGATTATTTTGGTTACTACGGGCAAACGTACATGTGTTTTCACGGTTACATTTTATGTCCACAGTGGACAATATTAAGCATGCGAGAGTCCTTTAAACTGGGCCTTAATCGAGATTTTCAAATACCACAGGCAGCCCCGCGCGGATTAGTGAAAAAACGGCAGGACTTTCTTGATTTGTTTTAATTCGTGCTTAATTGGCTTACAGTGAGGAACGCCCCTAGGGGTTTTGTTAGGCGAAAAAAGGGCAAGGACTGGTTGGCTCAGTATTGGACTGGCGGAACAGGAGAAAAAACATCAATTGAAAAAGTGAGGTCAACATTTTGCTGCAGAATGTAGCTGTAGATAATACTAGTAACATGACTGTTTTCCACTCACCCGTTGAGATGCTTGCCCCCAAAACTGGTCAATTGACAGGCATTGGCAAGAATTGTATTAATACCATCGCCTTCTTTGATGCGTGATAGGTTTAGCTTTCCACACCATGTTAAGTTATCCACAAGATAGCTAAAAAAATACGAAAGATTTAAAGCTAAGAACGTGTCTAAGATAGCAAAAAAAAATAAGAAAGATTTAACGAGCCTGTGTCAGCCACTCCTGTGTTGTTGTTTTGTTCGATATTACACGAAAAACTTAGGGAAGTGGTCAAACATCTGTACTAGAATGGGACCCGATGGGGTGGTGTATACCGCAGCCAACCTTCTTTTAGGAAAAAATAGCCATTTGTACTGCGAATATCTCGTAAAATAATAAGTGAATACAAAAGATTAGCCCAGCACCGTCTTCTTCATAGCGAGAGCAACGCATCCATGCAATAAATCCAACACCCCTTACTTGAGCATGGAGAAAATGGGCATTGAAAAAACGGGTGGGTAGGTACAGCCCGGGACCTACCACCTCCCGCGATAAAATCGGGTCCCGGTCGAGTACAGATGTTTTGACCGCTTCCCTTACGTGTAGAAATCTCGTAATAAACGTCTAAAAACAAAGTTTCAGATTTGATTTATCAATTCAATCGAGAACACTACTCTTATATATTCTCTAAATCGGCCGATGGAAATGGATGCCTTCTCCGACTTGGTATGATGTTTGCTATGCTGTCAAAATGGCAGCTGACACGGCCCTTTAAAGCTTAGATAGCCAAAAAGTGCAAAAGTTTTAAAGCTAAGATAGCTAAAAAATACGAAAGATTTAGCTCAGAACATAAACAACAGACGCCTGCTATAAATTTTATAGTCTTTTATAGACAAAAAAATGATCGAAGCCTACTCAGAAAATGTGAAGGTTATACTTAAAAGTTGTAAGGGTGCAGTTAATGTTCATTTTAGAGAGAAATTTTGGGCTAATAAGCCTTTTGCTACCGAGCATCCACTCATTTTTAAAAAGTTGCGTAGAGCCTCCCAAAACTTTATGAAAACATCAATAGGTTCTTGGGAATAGGCGCTTTCTCAAAAGCCTTGAATTTCTTGGGTGGCAAGAGGCTCATTAGCCCACATGTTTTCTGTAAATTGAACTTCCCGCAATGCGCTCATAATTTGAATGACGAACGTCAACTTTCTAATTACGCTCTCTAGGCCCGGTTCCTAAAAAGCGGGGTCAACTTAAAGAGCCTCTGTCAGCCTCCATTTTGTCAGCCTAGCAACATACCGAGACAGAGAAAGCATCCATTTCCATCTGCTGATTTAGGGGATGTAGTGCAATATTTTCGATTGAATTCGATAAATGAATATAGAACTTTGTTTTTAGAAGACTATTTCAATATTTCTACACGTAATTCGTTGTCTGATATCGACTGAAAACAATAACAAAGGAGTGGCTGGCAAGGGCTCTTTAACGCTAACCTAGGATTAAATAAGATTGTTATCCAATCAAGTGCCCAGAATAGCCACATTTAACCCTGGGCCCCTGGTATCTACTTGAGACTCTACTATCTTATCAGAGGAGGTCGTTACTTTGATAAAAAAAACTCACCCGGCCATCGTGTCCTCCAAGGTAGTGAGATGTACTATAATATCTGAAAACTGGTGAACAACTTTCCGCGTGCCTGACCAAAACAGCGTCTAAAATAGTGAACACAAATACAGTAATTGCGAACTCCTGAACCCTGAGCCTTATAACTAAATAAAGGTTTCTGTTCTGTAAATAGATGTTTTTTTTTTCCTATTGAAAGAGCATTGAGCCCGTATAATGTTCCCAGAACGTTTATATTATTGTTATTATTATTATTATTATTATTACTTAAATTAGTAAGCTCTACTCGGGCGTGTGCACACGAAAACGTTGTTTCAATTCCGTAAATCAAAATCCTGGTTTACATAAAATCGTCCCGATCGTCTCACTTAAACAGATTATATTGTATCACGCGAAGCCATACACAAGAAATTTCTGCAGAAACCCATCCATGGGAAAAGCTTTTTTTACCCCCGGTTTTCAGGAAAGCCAGTTGACTGCACTAGGCGAAACAAGGCAAGCATTTGATTGGCTCAGATGGCTTGATTGGCCGAGCCGAAGAGCAAAGCCAAAACTCAGGTACATTAAGGCAAGGGTCCAAGAATGATCACCTAAAAAGCATAGGGGGTGGCCAAAAAAGTGTTTACCAACATTTATCCCAAAAGAAGTTGAGATTCAAATTACATTTCACAAATAGTAGATCCCCTAAGTAGTATAGTAGGTATGGAATTATCCTGGTTTTTTTTTGCGGCGGAATACTAATTTTTGCGGCGGAATTAATCATCTCTCAGGACGTCATGCCCTATTATGTTCAAAACAAAGAGAGACAATACCAGGATTAACACTGGAATGCTTTTGTTCAGGAGGGATTAAGAAAGAACAAGAGAGACAATACTAGGATTAACACTGGAATGCTTTTGTCATGGAGGGATTAGGGAGACAATACCAGAATCAAATAACGGAAGGCTTTTGTCATGGAGGGATTAAGAAACTAATCCCAGGATTAACACTGGAATGCTTTTGTCTTTTTCGGGTGAGTGAATGATGGGTTATATTTCGCAACTTATTATTATTTTAAGATTAATTATAACGTAGGGTTTTTGTTTAAATGGGGATAATATCAGAAAATGTATAGGTATGGTTTATTTTTATTATTATTTTGCATTACATTGTGCCTTATTTAACTAAAAATGACAGAAAAAATATCTAATACATAAAATTATATTACATAAATACTAGCACTAGCGGTACGTAAGCATCTTTAATCCGATGAATACATTATTGGCTACAAGTCTAATATTTGTTCACTAGTATTCTTGGTTTGGGGTAGAGTGTTCCTATTAACTATAATTTTGTATTTAATTTTATATGGAGAGAATGGTAAGAACGCAAGCGATAGCGTCTCAACGTCGATTTTAAATACGGTCCGTCTTTATCGGCATCGTCATCCAATAATTCTTTAGGACATTTTGTAATTTTAGCTTCGTGTATCGCTTCGTGTATCGCTGAAGGTGGCGGTGTCAAGGTTGGCTCTTGAACTGACGGCGGAACAAGGATGTCTTGGGAGATTCTACCACCTTTGCCGGATAGGGTAGCGTGGCTGGTTCGGGTGATGATAACGGGATACTTAGAGGAGTAGTGTAGGTAGGTGTTGTTACTGGAGGTTCTTCACCGACTGGAGGGTTGTGATTTGCTTGGTGCTTCATTCGCAACAATTCGTTTTGAAGCTGCGTGTATCGTATAACCTTTTCACCTTTACTCATAGTTTGACTGTGAAGGATGTCATCCATTTTGTCATGTAGTTCTCTCATGCGCCGCTTTCCTGGAGAAACACCCATATTTTGATAACTAAGAAATTTTATGAGCTCTTTCCCAACAGCGTCATCCTTTGTTCACATTGGTTGACACTTCCCCAGGAAAGACATTGGTGCGTAGTCTGCAGTTGTCGTTGGTTGCTGGTTTTAAGTCAACAAACAAGTAGCCAAAAGGTCTCCTGACGGCCTCTTCATACTTGTCAAGAAATAATGTGTGTTGCGTGGATACATTTGTTTGGCCAACGTCATCACTTGCAATTTGTCTCTTGGGTTCTTGAATAGGACCAAGAAGTGGCTGTTTAAGGATGTGTTTTCGATTGACTTTCCCTTTGTGAAAAAGGTTTTGTAGGAAATAAATCACTGACAGGTTTCGATGACGGGATCCCTTGGTGAACAAGTTTGAAATCCTGTTGTCATTCCCAGTTTCAATCATCTGATCATCGATGACAATGAGATTCCGCACATTGACGTCAAAGTAGGAGTCTTGCTCAATGTTGTTTGGAATTCCTTTTACGAATTCTATTTGTGGTGTAGACATGGCTAAGGCGGTGTAGGCTGGTTGCCACTGAGCATAGTACCAGACTATGCGTTGGGGAGGAGGTGAGATCGTTTTTTTGCCCATGCTCAAGGAGTTTCTGGACCCAAACAGTCTTTCCACTTCCGGTCATTCCCCATACAGGTAAAAGGATGTTGGAGTTGAAAGGGACCACAATCAGAGGACTTGCTTAATACATGACTCTCAGGAAGAAAGCTGGCCATATTGTGTTGAGAATGTATGTGGCGTTTAAGGTTATCACTTCTGGTAAATTCTTTTCCACATTAAGGACAGTTATGTGCCATGTCCACTCTATGAAGGTCAACGTTATATGATAGAAGATCTAGCTACTTCTCCTTATATACCTTGTCGTATACCTCCTCCTCCTCACTCCCTCTTCCTCCTCCGCCTCACTTCCTCCTCCTCATTTCCTACTCCTCCTCACTTCCTCCTCCTCCTCGCTCCCTCCTCCTCCTCCTCATTACCCCCCTCCTCCTCCTCAGTTCCTCCTTCTCCTCCTCGCTCCCTCCTCCTCCTCACTCCTCCTCATTACCCCTCCTCCTCCTCACTTCCTCCTCCTCACTCCCTCCTCCTCCTCACTACCCCTTCCTCTCCTCACTTCCTCCTTTTCCTCTCCCTCCTCCTCACTCCTCCTCATTACCCCCTCCTCTTCCTCACTTCCTCCTTCTCCTCACTCCCTCCTCCTCCTCACTCCCCCCCCCCTCACTTCCTCCTCTTCACTTCATTCTCCTCACTTCTACCTCCTGCTCCTCACTTCCTCCTCCTCCTCACTACCTCACTCCTCCTCACTACCCCCTCCTCCTCCTCACTTCCTCCTCCTCACTCCCTCCTCCTCTCACTACCTCCTCCTCCTCCTCTCACTACCTCCTCCTCCTCCTCCTCACTAAACCTCCTCCTCACTCCTCCTCCTCACTTCCTCCTCCTCCTCACTGCCTCCTCCTCCTCACTGCCTCCTCACTACCACCTCCTCAATACCCCCTCCTCCTCACTGCCCCCTCCTCCTCACTAACTCCTCCTCACTTCCTCCTCCTCACTTCCACCTCCTGTTCCTCACTTCCTCCTCCTCCTTACTCCCTCCTCCTCCTCATTAACCCCTCCTCCTCCTCACTTCCTCCTCCTCCTCACTACCCCCCCTCCTCCTCACTCCCTCGTCCTCCTCCTCACTTCCTCCTCACTGCCCCCTCCTCCTCCTCACTAACTCCTCCTCACTTCATCCTCACTTCCACCTCCTCCTCTTCAATTCCTCCTCACTCCATCCTCCTCACTCCCTCCTCTTTCTCAAATCCTCCTCACTCCCTCTTCCTCACTTCCTCCTTCTCGCATCATCCTCCTCACTACCTTCTCCTCCTCCTAAATTTACTCCATGTTCTTCATTAATGCTATAAATAGTAGCTCCATTTGGAGTTTAATTTAATTTGTAACCATCGAGTAGTGAGGAACAACCTAGGCCTTCTCCAAGCCTTAAGTCACTGCCCACCACATCAGTGCCAATTCCTTCTCGACACTGCCACCCCAGAACCAGTACACGCTATAACTCAGATTGCCCATAATATTGGAAAGGGCTACATTCCATTGATAGAGGAGGAGTTTAGCAACATAAGACCATACCGGGAGGAGCTAAGTGTCTTGGCTAGTTGTTTCACCCCTTTCAAAGAAAAAAAGCAAATCTTGTCACGAAAAGGGGGTGGGTTTGTCCAAGACCTACTCGTCCCTGTTTTAGCATTACTGCTCTGAGGGTATAAATACAAGACACGTTTGAGAATCAAATCATTTGTCGTTGGTATTTACCATGAAACGGTCACTGGACGCAGATGGCGACATTTCTAGCGATGAAGAGGGTGAGCACGAGGAGAAGAAAGATGAACCTCGAATCAAAGATGTGTTGAAACAGATTTCAAATGCTGTTCCCCATCAAGATACCCGAGATATCCTGCACAGTATAGCCGCCTCTAAGGATATTTTGTTTTGGTCTCCTAACGGGGAATGATCCATCACAAACGAAGAATACCAAACACAGTTATTGCTGATCTTATAGAGTTTGTATTACTTCCTTTTAACAAAGATATTTCACCTTCAAGAGGCTTAAAGTCTTTTCTCGAGGGACTGGCAGAATTAGGAGTTGATAAGAGGTTGATCCGTAACAAAGCAGCTTTGAACGATGTAATTAACTATGAAAGCAGGGAGACACAAAGCGAGCAATCTAGCGACAATGAAGCTGACGGTAATAATGAGAGTGATGAAGAAACTGACCAATCTAGCGACGATGACGAAGCAGAGCAATAAAGTGATGAGGAAACTGAGCAATCAAGTGACGACGAAAAGAGTCAAGAGGGAGAAGGAGTCTCGGGTGACATTGAAAAGAAAGTCGATGGTTTATGCAGTCATTGAGAAGGGAACAATTCTTATCGCATCGATATTGCTGGGTGTGGAAAGTGCTTGTGGCAAGATACAATCCCCGGATGCTACGAGAAAGACAGACTCTACCAATGCCCAGTTGTTAAAAGCAATCACCCATGGGAGAAGCCTGGAAGGGGTCTTTCCTGCGGTGGTATGATTGCATGGCGGGATCGTATTACAACAAGAAAAAAGATGAGTGGAAAACCCCATGTCAAGAATACTAGTGAATACTAGTGACTAGTAACCAAATTATTAATAGTAATAAAGCGTTTTACACTATAAACACATCTCTCTACTTTTTCTGACTTGATAGTGGCTGATGCTGTCAACTCAGTTTTGGGCTACTTTTCTTTGGAGATTCCTTCACCTTGAGTTTTTCTTTGCCAACCATAGCAGTTTCATACGGTAAAACATCTTGAGCCATCCATCGATATCATGTTTTTTCCTCAACAAGTTAATCTGGTCAAGTTTTGCACACATTGCCTCATACTGTATACATGGATTTGGTGGACCACCCCAATGCGTGTAGTCATAGCACCTCATATTTGCGTTTAGTTCCTTTAAGATATCTGCCAGACTGTCAACCAAATCTTTGAGGGCTGTGAGAACGGGTAGCGTTTGTGTCACGCGTTGATAACTCTGTGAGCCTTGGTGGATGCACTCCGACCTCTTTATACTTTTGGACGATTCGAGCTACTTTTCCGGAAGGCATTTCCTCCCCAGAGTGAAAAAGTTGGTACTGGGCTTTTTCTTTTACACATTGACCAAAGAGTCCACCGTCACTCGCGCCAAAACAACCTTGGTTGAAATTTGCAGCACCAAACGTGGAAGGGGAAGAAGTTGCTTCTTGGACGCATTTTCGAGCGACCAATCAGAAGCTGTCATGGTGAACCACATAGGCAATTTCCTCTTTTTTGTTTGGGACTTATTTCTCCTGTCTTCTGATGGGTCCATTGGCAACGTGGAGTCGAGTCCTTTCCATCACTCTTGACCGCCATTTTGTCTTCACTGCTTGTGTCGGTCTTCACTGCGTTCTTCATCTCGCTTATCTTTTCTTGAGCTTGGAACTATCTGACGACTTGGAGTGAAATGACTTCAGCGAATAGGACTTCGTATTTAAACCCTTTTACAACAATAGGATGGTAAAATGACATCATCATCCACCAATCAAAGCACCAATCAAAGCACTCAAGAGAACAATAAGTTGCGAAATATAACCCATGACGTCATCATTTATTCCACCGAAAAAGACAAAAGCATTCCAGTGTTAATCCTGGGATTAGTTTCTTAATCCCTCCATGACAAATGCCTTCCGTTATTTGATCCTGGCATTGTGTCTCTAATCCCTCCATGACAAAAACAATCCAGTGTTAATCCTGGTATTGTCTCCCTGTGTTTTTCTTAATCCCTCCTGAACAAAAGCATTCCAGTGTTAATCCTAGTATTGTCTCTCTTTGTTCTTTCTTAATCCCTTCTGAGCAAAAGCATTCCAGTGTTAATCCTGGTATTGTCTCTCTTAATTGTTTTGAACACAATAGGGCATGACGTCCTCAGAGATAATTAATTCCGCCGCAAAAGTTAGTATTCCGCCGCAAAAAAAAAAGATAATTCCATACCAACTATACTACTTCCCTAGGTGTGACCTTACGTGCGTGACACTTGACGTTTCCCTGTCACGCAATATTCTTTACGGATTAATAGTCCCAGTTGAAACGTTTATCGTTTATTAGCAACTACTTT
This sequence comes from Scolanthus callimorphus, assembly GCA_033964015.1. Classification (NCBI taxonomy): domain Eukaryota; kingdom Metazoa; phylum Cnidaria; class Anthozoa; order Actiniaria; family Edwardsiidae; genus Scolanthus; species Scolanthus callimorphus. Next base: position 11,493,487 of record CM066923.1, on the reverse strand, counting down.
AAGAATCCTGCCGGACCGTATTAAAAGAATGTTTCTTTTCTTAGATATTTCCGAAAAATCACTCGCCCCAGGCCCCTGTGAAATAAAACCTAAATGTTTCATTAAGTTTTCAAAAATCTTGTTCAGTCCGGCAGGATTGTTTTAGAGACCAATGGCCTTAATCTTTTTGCGGCAAAAAGTTACGAGAAAACTTATTATTAGAACTGGGACTATTTCGAAATATATTGTCACGCTGAAAAATGTCGAATAACGTAATGTGAGACGTCACGTGATGACTTAATTAAGGCACAGTATCGTCTTTCATGAAATATTTAATAATACCAACCTAATGAAACTACTACTTTAATGATAGACATGTTCTAAATGGCATTTGACCACCCCCTTACTTCTGAAGGTCAAATCATGGCTAGACCCATACCTGAGAATCAAATGTGATGTTTGATGTTTTGAAAACGTGGGCCCTGATGTAACGGTTTTAGCTGTAAAAGAATGGCAAGCGCTGAAATACCACGGTAATAAAATTCGGGAACATCGTCCTGACAGCTGTGCCTCCCTTCTTTTCATTTAAAGGCGCATGGATTTTTTTCTAAGTTATTTTATGGTCGAAAATTTGGTTTTGATGCCTAGCTTGTCCTTATTAGTTAAAGCAAAACTATCAAATCACCCAGAGCTGTTCACTCGCGTTTGATTGACGGAAGTCCAACCGCGGTTTGTTAGTTGGCGTGCAGAATTATGACAATTGCAGTAATGCAATCGCCTTTCTAATTCTGCACAGACAAAAAATTTATGTTTTGGTAAGGTACTTACCGTGTTTACAAATTCTTTCTCCTCTGTAGCATCGAAGTATGGTTTATAATCAGCAAACGTCAAATTACACGGGTCTTTAAATGCAAAAGCTTCGTAAAATAGTCGCCATAAATCGTTGCAGTTATACATGTGGCTTCGAGAAAGTTTGAACTGTACGTACTGCCAGCATCTTCCAATAAATATCTCCTTCAAATGAGGCGTTGATTCAGGAGTTTTCATGACTTGTGCTAAGCCAAAAGACGCATACAAGAGCAAAATAAAAACTATGCGATGTGGCTTTGAAGATGACATTTTACAAACAACCAGAAGGTATGCACTTCTGGAATAAAGAGAGAAGGAAGAACAGAGCCCTTGTGGCGCTTAACTAATTATGCTGAGTGACCATTTGGTATAAAGCTGCACCCTGGATCTTTCTTTTTTCTTTTTGCTTACTTTTTAAAAATTTGTAGATAAATGAATTCTTCCAATCAAAACAGCTAGTACTTAAAGAAAAATTTAAAAGTAATTTAGCATAGCGAATTAAGGCTTCAATTTTTCTCCGTTATTTTAAATTGCTCAATTGATGAAGATGCGGTCATTGGATTTAGTTTGGTCAGGTTATCAAACTTGGTTTACTTGCTTTCAGTAAATCTCATTGAATTTAGAAAATAAACATATGACTATTGGGTTATCTAAGTGCGTAAGAAATCTAGACAGATGGCTTGTGAAAGGAAGTTTGGGGGGGGGGGCAATTAATCTTTAATGACTTTTTGCATGTACCCATACGGAACTATTTCGGTTCAGTATGATTAAAGGTTTGATGTCTTTCTCTTCCCGTTATATGTCACAGAGATGAATTATGCATCATTTGATGTATATAACTGATGAAACATATAGAATGCATTTTATGATTCAATTGTGTCTATAAAACTAGTTATCATTGAAATGAGCCTAAGTTGCCAGGGTTGGCTTGACTCAGTCCAGTATGAAGACAGTGAATCGTGTATGTCCTTCAATATTTTTTTTCTGAAATCATAACACGAAATAATTGCATTAAAAAAAATGTTTCTATAATGGTTACACATACAAAATTGGAAATATGAATGTGCGAAAGTTACATTTCAAGAGCTTGAAATCGAAATACACCTATTTCAGAAAAGGTTGCACCGTCCCTACTGGCTGTTATAGCCCGCGATGCGTCATGGGAGCAAATATTCCAAAACAGAGGACACTATAGCCATACTGTTAAAGGGAGGCTGTCACGCAACTGCGCAGCTGTTCTGCGCATCTCAAAAGAAAGAAGTATCGTCCCGTAACGATGGCCAGCGATGGCTGAAAACCACGAAAACAATCCGTTTTAATCAGGCTATTTCTCGATCCATCCGACTAAATGTTTACGTTTTACATATTCTTCAATAGTTTCCTGATAGAATGGTCTAAATAGTTTTGCTCAGTGATCGTTCGTGGAGCATGCGCGTATCGTGACAGCCTCCCGTTAACACGAGAATTTCGCGTTCTTCTTAGTTTCTCCCATGATGCAACTTCATCGCTACAACAGCGATGAAACCATTTCTGAAATAGGTGTAAGTCTAAAGGCCGGTTCACACTTGCGGTTCACACTTTTTGTTGGCTTATTGTCGCGGCGATTTTTCTCGTGCTAGTTGCAATTCCAACTCTTGTGTAAACGAAATACAAATCCGGTGCGACGTCTGTTTTCTTTTCTTTAAATCGCAAATACATAAAGTTGCAAAGAGTTTCGAACATGTCAGAAATCGCGACACGCGACAAAAATTGCGATAGATCGCGCCGAGTTGCACCTTGTTTACATTAGTGATTTTATAGAGTTGATGTGTAAGCGTGAGAAAAATTGCAGCGAAAATTGCAAGTGTAAACGGGCCTTAAAGGGGGCGGGGCTGACTCACCCTCCTCATGACGCACTCCTTCGCCGCCTTTTTCGAGAACAAAAAGCTATATTTTTTGTCCGTTCAGTGCATTTTACCGTACAAACGCAGGGAAACGTAACCCTTTACATTGAGTCCTGGGGCCCGTTTCTCAAAACGCCCGGTAACTTATCGGACCCGTAAACCTACCCGTTAACACCTCTCGATATATTTTGGCTGTTTCTCAAAACTCCCGTTATTTTCGAAATCGTAAAAGTTCCCGTTAAATCGGCCGATTTTTTACGGGAGCTCTTGACCTCCCGTTAATTAACGGGAAGCATTTTGAAGTCTCAAATAAGGTCGAAAATTGATTTCTCAGGTATATTAAGACATGGGTGTTTTTCAAAAAAATGCGAAAAATACTGAAAAAAATTCTCTAGGGTAGATAAAATATCATCAGTAGAATGTTTTTCGTTAAGGTTGGTACACCCGGTGAGATGTTTCATTTGATGTATTTGGTTACCATGTCAACGGGTTGCGTGACTTGTAAGAGCGTGACAAAGGCACAATTTTCTTTCAGTCCTCTGCATTCGATGGGGGTCATACCAATGGTTTCCCAATGGGTCTTATTATGACCAGTGTCGGGCGTATATTACCATTCCAACGAGGATGGGTGTCCAAGTTATCCACATTTTAAGAAAAAGAGAGGTATCATATTACATCATCACAAATAAGGCTATCCTAAAAAACATTTCCAGCCATCCTCGTTGGATCAATAATCTACACTATATAACAAACACTATAATGCACTCTGGGGAACGATTTCGCTTTTCCCCATTGAATGCAGAGGCCATTTTCCTAGAAATTAAATTTAAGGTCAGAGGTCATGCATTTGTTGCCATAGAGACCAACATTGGTGAAAATGATTGAGAATGATCAAGGTATTCAAATGTAGATTGTTTGGATCCCTCAGAGGCATTGGTTTTGAGATGGACCACCCCCCTCAGTTTTACGTCCGCCATTTTGGATCGGGCTTTCGCCCAGGCCTTAACTTACCTGAGAATTGTTTTCCTGAAATTTTTCACTCTAGGTAAAGCTTAGTTATTCAACAAGACCCTGCCAAGTTAAAATTACCGAAAACTTACCTCTTTTTCCTTCAAAACTAACCATTTTCCGGCCTGTCTCGTTTTGCCTCGAAAAGTTCTCGCTTTGCAGTTCCAAGGTTTCCCGTAAACTTACCGGGATTGTTTTTTCCCGCCATTCCGATAAACCGGAGAGTTTTAGCCAATCAGATGCGACCATCTCGCTTTTCAACCAATCAAAACGATTTGTTTGACAGCTTAGCTGTCAATCAGTTTGACGTGTTAATTGCAAGAATGTAAACAAATGTTCAATCTCAGTGCACAATTGCACTACAATTGCTCTTGTTTTCGTACATTTTAGCTGATTTCTTTACTTGGAAATACAAACTTAGCGGTACACTTTGTAATCTAGTGTCGACAAATTGCTGAGTTTTCGTTAATTCATTGATTTTTGGGGTAAGTTATTTGTAATATCCGGAAATTATAAATTTGATTCCGGGGCCCCGATAACTATCGGGAGGTTACCGGGAGCTTTGAGAAACGCTCGCTCGTACCCGATAAACTTCCCCGGAAACTCTCCCGATAAGTTTTACGGGCCCGTTAATTACCGGGCGTTTTGAGAAACGGGCCCCTGGTTTCTGATTCAGTGAATCACGAAAGCAAAAGCAATTCTTGGGTTTCATATGACGTCACATCCGCTTTTTAGAGCCTCATTAAAAATTCAGCTGGAGGTCAAACGTCCTCCCTGCAGTGCTTTTCGAGATGGAAAACTGTGAAAATGTTATCTCCTCGCATTGTTTCTGATTCTACAAGTTTGGTAAACAGATAAACAGATGTCTTGAGATTGCCCAAAACAGACAGCAAGCAATACAAACTCTGAAAACAATCGAAATGGTCCAAACGACTCCAGAAAAGCAGCCAAAAAGCGCCGTGGCCTCGAGAACTTGTTGTCGCCAAGTGAAAGTGATTCATGAAGATAAGTATGTATTTGAAATTAAGTTTAAATGAGTTTGGTACCTACGGATGGATTAGGGAATCATAAAGGATTTACACAAAACCACCAGGACTATGAGATGAATTGGTTTCTCATTTGATACAAGGATAAATCACATGAAGTTCGCTTCAAACAATCCGAGCAGGTAGGCAAAAAAAATATGAAAGTTTGTCCACAGGTGGCCCAAGTTCAGTGTTTGTACTTTGTGGTGTCCAGATCCCTTTTCTGTTGGCTGCGCGTGACGGTTCGTCGATGTTTTTCTGTACGATCTACAACATAGTCAAAAAATGTGTTCAAAAACTAAGTTAAGTAAAAAATATCGTATAAAATTTACTTGTTTTATGTTGTGGGATTCTTCAACATTGTTCAAGTGAAATCTGGGGCGAATTCAAGCATGTTTAGGGTTTTTTTCGCTTTTCAACGAGAACTGCCCTCTTTCTCCTTATATACGTTAGTAACGTATATAAGTAACGCTCAAATTCCGTTTCGCCCGAGACGGTTGAAGACTCCCACCTTTAGTAACGTATATAAGGAGAAAGAGGGCAGTTCTCGTTGAAAAGCGAAAAACACCCTAAACATGCTTGAATTCGCCCCAGATTTCACGTGAACAATGTTGAAGAATCCCACAACATAAACAAGTAACTTTTATACGATATTTTTACTTAACTTAGTTTTTGAACACATTTTTTGACTATGTTGTAGATCGTACAGAAAAACATCGACGAACCGTCACGCGCGGCCAACAGAAAAGGGCGCTTTCCATTTGGCAAAAAATCCCGGAATTTTCGGTTAGAAGTCAAATGGAAAGCGCCAAACCCGGGGAAAAGTTTCGGAAATTTGGGACAACCTTTGGAGCTTACCCCAACGTGGAATTTTCGGAGAACTCGGAATTTCCGGGAATTTGTCCCTTTCCATTTGATTTCTGACCGAAATTCCCGGAAATTCCGGGTCAAATGGAAAGCAGTGCAGAACGTTCTCGGACTTTCGTCCAATCGTGGCTGTTCTTGTGAAGTGCCGGATTGAGACCTTTCCATTTGACTCAGAGAACTACTGGGAATTCAAACCGGGATTTTTTGCTAATGGAAAGCGCCCCATACCACAAAGTACAAACACTGAACTTGGGCCACCTGTGGTTTGTCAAACATTTACAAGGAGTCCGAAGGCCCAGCAAAATCTCCGGGATTTACTCAGGGATTTACTTATTTATTCTAGGTCGACATGGACTTTTCGATTCTTTTCCCAGTCGTGTGTATACAATTCGTTTTTCATTGACTAAAATTTGGTCAAGTTTTTTCATTTCAAAGTGAGTTTTGTCGCTGCGTTGAGCTGGCTGAAACACAACTTTGAAAGATGTCAAAATGTAGGCGTTTTGTTAAAACATACTTTAGAAACTACAGAAATTTGTCACCTACATGTAATAATAGCTCGTTGAGAATTGAATCTTGTTTATGTGGAAAATTGTTTTGCAATATGGGGAAAACTGTATGCAACAGAGCCGGGTCGATTTTCTGAGTTCAATTTGACAAAAAAGAAACAGCAATCCAAAACTTCTGTTTCTCAGGTCTTTCGTCCAGACAAAGAACAGATGGAGCATATAAATGTTTCTCAACCCTAATTACTTATCTATTTTACATTGCAATTTTTCTTTGAGCCAAATGAGGCAATGGAGGCAATGGATAAAATTCCACGCTGAAATTTAGCGTGGAATTCCCGAGTCAGGTAATGGATTTTCTTTGAATCCCATACCGGACATTTTAGAAAATTAAGTCTAAATTTAAGAGAATTGATAGTGGATTTCGTGCGCTTGAAAGCCGCGCTAATGCGAAAGCGATGGAATTTTCTGAATCTCAAAACGAAAGTCCCTTGAAATTAGGCTTATGCTGCAATAGCGAATCTTTAAAGCAAGAAATTACAATATATAAATGTTTAGATGAGAGAAAATTCATTCAGTTCAGTGGTACAAGTCTAAAGTAAGCTTAGGTATAGTTTTAAGATTGTCGACACACTGAAGTGACTGAAGCCAATTTGAAAAAAAGCGATCGAGTCTACAAAAGTTTCAAATGATTTGAATTAGTAAATTTATCTTACTGATCGAAAATGTTTTAACTTTTAAAGCTTACTTGTTTGATTTCTTGTTCCCTTACGGCTTTCTATCTCCTTTATTCTTGGTAATTAAATACCGCAGCTCCTGTAGTGTTTTTCGTTTTGCATGTGTTTTAAACCTCTAACATTTGACACAACTTTTCATCGATAACATAACTTTCATCGAACGAGCCAACAGCTTCTCGTTGAAATTATCTTGTCAAGTAAATATCTGGACATTGCCTTGCATACCCAGGGTAGAAATACCCGAAACTTTGGAGGAACCAGAGACATACCTGCCAACCATGGACAAGTGAAAACCGGGAGTTAGGGGAAAGTTTGTCATAACCTCGTCCCAACACCCCCCCCCCCCCCCCCCCAAAAAAAAAAAAAAACGTTGCTCGCTTAAAATCTTGAGGTTTTAATGCAGAAATTGACTGAGCGAGTTGATTTCCCGGGAGATTTACGATGAAAACCGGAGACCGGGAGATTTGACTCAAAACCGGGAGTCTCCCGCGTAAACCGGGAGAGTTGTCAGGTATGCAGAGAGATTGTGTTTCCAAAACTTGTTGTGTTGACCAGACGAGATTTTGAGCGTTTTGTGTTTTGTGGAGGCGCGTGTGCCCACGTTTCACAAAGCGCGCGAAAAACTGTGATACGAAAAATGGAGATAAATACATTTCCCCTGCTTTTATCGTAACTAACTTCTATCAAAAACTATAAAACAAATTTGATTTTTGTATGTGCTATCTGATTAATAGTCTGGGAATGCTGTACTAACTAAAAAACTCGTCGATTTTTTAAATTTAAATGACGGGGGCCCTGTGTAATTGGGGTATTCCACAAAAAATACCTCTCCTTCTTAGCCAATCAGCGCGCGCGATAGAATAGAGGTATGGGATTCTATAGGATTATTCAAAGCTTCAGGAGGCTAGATTCCGCTAAGAAATAGCACGAAAAAAGCGATATCGCACGAGTCGCGCAGCGACGAGGGCGATATCGTCTTTTTGAGTGCTATTTTCGGCGGAATCTACCGACTGAACGCTTTGAATATACTTGAATCCTATGATATCTCGTCCTCAATTTACACAAAAAGAGATATCATAAGATTCTATAGGATTATTCAAAGCTTCAGGAGGCTAGATTCCGCTAAGAAAATAGCACGAAAAAGCGATATCGCACGAGTCGCGCAGCGACGAGGGCGATATCGTCTTTTGAGTGCTATTTTCGGCGGAATCTACCGACTGAACGCTTTGAATATACTTGAATCCTATGATATCTCGTCCTCAATTTATAAAAAAGAGATATCATAGGATTCTGTAGGATTATTCAAAAGCTTCAGGAGGCTAGATTCCGCTGAGAAAATAGCACGAAAAAAGCGATATCGCACGAGTCGCGCAGCGACGAGGGCGATATCGTCTTTTTGAGTGCTATTTTCGGCGGAATCTACCGACTGAACGCTTTGAATATACTTGAATCCTATGATATCTCGTCCTCAATTTACACAAAAAAGAGATATCATAAGATTCTATAGGATTATTCAAAGCTTCAGGAGGCTAGATTCCGCTAAGAAAATAGCACGAAAAAAGCGATATCGCACGAGTCGCGCAGCGACGAGGGCGATATCGTCTTTTTGAGTGCTATTTTCGGCGGAATCTACCGACTGAACGCTTTGAATATACTTGAATCCTATGATATCTCGTCCTCAATTTATATAAAAAGAGATATCATAGGATTCTGTAGGATTATTCAAAAGCTTCAGGAGGCTAGATTCCGCTGAGAAAATAGCACGAAAAAAGCGATATCGCACGAGTCGCGCAGCGACGAAGGGCGATATCGTCTTTTTGAGTGCTATTTTCGGCGGAATCTACCGACTGAACGCTTTGAATATACTTGAATCCTATGATATCTCGTCCTCAATTCACACAAAAAAGAGATATCATAGGATTCTATGTTTTATTGGCCGCTGCTAATAACAAAACTGGAAATCACGTGACTGAAAAATATCAAAACCGGAAACCAAAATCACCACCTTTGCGCGCGCTTTTGCGCAATTTATTCACGTAAAAAAAATCTTCTTTATTCTGTTTTTGTTTTGTTCTCTTTGAAACTTAAAGGGGCACTCGCACGCTTAATATTCGTCCACCGTGGACTTAAAATAGGTAAAATTGTAACCGTGAAACCTCATGTACATTTGCCCGTAGTACATCAAAATAATCCTCCAGATTAATAGAAAAACCTTTCAAGTGTTAGACAAAAACAATTCTAGGTTGTTTTGACCTGTTATCAAGAGGATGGAATTGGATTGCGATTTGAGCTATTTTCTTGTCAGAGAAGTGGCCAGCAAGCGTGCGAGAGCCCCTTTAATATGATAATAAAGCACTTATTTACTGGAACCTCTAGGAAAGCAGCATGTTTTGTGCTCTCTCGACCACTGATGTTTCCCTCAGCTCCGCTTCGGGAAACATCAGCGGTCTCGGGAGGGACCACAAACATGCTGTTTCCCTCGGTCCCAGTAAATAAGTGTTAACTATCATGACCAACCCGTAGTACATCAAAATAATCCTCCAGATTAATAGAAAAACCTTTCAAGTGTTAGACAAAAACAATTCTAGGTTGTTTTGACCTGTTATCAAGAGGATGGAATTGGATTGCGATTTGAGCTATTTTCTTGTCAGAGAAGTGGCCAGCAAGCGTGCGAGAGCCCCTTTAATATGATAATAAAGCACTTATTTACTGGAACCTCTAGGAAAGCAGCATGTTTTGTGCTCTCTCGACCACTGATGTTTCCCTCAGCTCCGCTTCGGGAAACATCAGCGGTCTCGGGAGGGACCACAAACATGCTGTTTCCCTCGGTCCCAGTAAATAAGTGTTAACTATCATGACCAACCCGTAGTACATCAAAATAATCCTCCAGATTAATAGAAAACCTTTCAAGTGTTAGACAAAAACAATTCTAGGTTGTTTTGACCTGTTATCAAGAGGATGGAATTGGATTGCGATTTGAGCTATTTTCTTGTCAGAGAAGTGGCCAGCAAGCGTGCGAGAGCCCCTTTAATATGATAATAAAGCACTTATTTACTGGAACCTCTAGGAAAGCAGCATGTTTTGTGCTCTCTCGACCACTGATGTTTCCCTCAGCTCCGCTTCGGGAAACATCAGCGGTCTCGGGAGGGACCACAAACATGCTGTTTCCCTCGGTCCCAGTAAATAAGTGTTAACTATCATGCTCAACCTCATCCAATAATTGTTTTACAATTTAAATTGTATCGAGCCATGCATTCACATGGATACCGTAGGCCAAATATGAACTGAAAAGTAGATTTGGCAATCTTTCAAACACATTTTCGTCAAGGTGACAAGTAGTTTTCTGGTATTTATTTATTTCCTGAAAATGTAAAACAACCAAACTATCCATTCAGATACAAACAAAACAAAATTTCGTCCCGTTCACTTTACCTGCGATTTGAGATGAGATTCCAACGGCGACCGGTGACCTGACATCGCTCCGTGTGAACGGACGGCGAATTACCACTGCCATATTTGTCAATTCGTTTGCTTGACGGACGTCGCAAAGTGAAAACGCCCTAAGATCGCCGACGCAAGTGTCCCTTTCGTAAACGGTCTATGCCTTTTGGACGGCACTTAGAAAATTTAGTTTCGTTGCCTTAGTAAAGGTAACAAGAAAAATCGTATATTAATTCTATCCTGTTTAGAACCCTAAGCGGTAACCCGATTACTAATCCAGTTTCAAAGGCATCGAGCGTTTACGGAAGGGAAATGCGCATCGCCGACCGTTCACACAGCGGGATGTCGTATCGCCATTAGATTGCCGTGGACAACGCATCTCAAAAGGCAGCGTGTAGACACAAACACGCATAAGCTAATAAGTTGACTTAGTGTAAGCCATAAATATGTACAACATTTTCGAATAACTCATTTTTTGCGAATATGTTTATTAAATATAAACAGTAACAACTTTACTGCGATGCTCGATTATCTCTTGCTACTCCTCTTTTTTAGACTCGAGTTTTAAGCCCAAAAGCACAGACCAATGCTTCGCCTCGGAGACGAAACTTTTGAAAGTAAGATTTACTATCAGGGTCAATGTAATCCGACACCACCAACTTAGCTTTCACATGCACAAAAGTTAATCCTACTACCTAGGGGCACCCTCCCTACTAACTAGGGGCACCCTCCCTTATGTGGACAGCCTCTTACGAATGACACCAAAAACTGACTGCCATACTTAAGGTTATTCCCCTGTTTTGCACGGCGCACGCTGTTCTGCGCACGGACGCGCGATCAATTCGTTCGAAAATGACGCAATCGAGCGCGCGCGCGCAAGCTTAATATCCCCATTTGAGCGAGAAACACCAAGAAAAAGTCGCTTTTTGGGACATTGCGCGAAAACAAGATTGGGCACCCCAATTTTTTATTTTACCATTTTGATAAGACTATCATTCCCCTGTTATAAAAAAAGTTTAAAGAAATTTCCACGACAGGTTTTTGAGATATCGTCATAAAATGCCCCAAAATGAGACACCAAAGACTCTCAAATAATCACGAGCGGTGCTCACATTTTTGCACATTTTCAAGAGTAGCGTCAACACACATAGAAAATTAAACATTCCAATGTTCGTCCTAGGTAGTGAAGCATCCAACAGTTCTGTTCAAACTTGCAAGCGAACTGGATTGCTTCATTAGTGACCGTTTTATCACAATTTTCTTGTTTCACGTATTCCTTCACAAAATAGCCCTCAGACACTAAAAATGGGGTATGTTTGCGCCATCACAGTTTCTAAATGAGCATGGGCACCCCCTCTTTTTATTTCATATTTTCATTCCTTATATACTAAATATTAAATAGACAAATTAAGAAAAAAATTCTACGACAAGTTTTATTTCAGGGGAATTACCTTAAAGTAAAAGAGAGGATACCAAATACCTAGTAGAGTAGCACTGAACTCTAGGATTAAAACTCTTTGCCACGGTATCACCATCCGGAGCGATTATTTAAACGCTTGTCAGGAATGAAAGACAAGGAAGAACAGACCAGCGGAAAAAAAATACTCGGCGCCACAGAGCAACTACACTGCTTGCAGTCCCTTCTTTGGCGAACGAGTGCGTGAAAAGCCAAAGGAGCGCCTTCGGCTCTCACTCGTGCCTTCGGTACTTCAAGCCATCGGCGCTCGTGTTTTCACGGCCTCGTTTTCATGGACGTTCGCCAAAGAAGGGACTGCAGGCAGTCTATAGAGCAACAAGAAGACGCTTTAAAGGGGCACTCGCACGCTTGCCTGACAAGCAAATAATTCAAATCGCAATCCAATTCCATCCTCTTGATAATAGATAAAAACACTATAGATTTGTATTGATTTAACAGTTAAAAAGTCATTTAACAAACCTAGACTGTTATTTTGGTTGTTCCCCGTAAACTTAAAGGTATTTTTGGTGATTGGAATTATACTTATTTTTTGACAGGTGGTACAAAAATTAAGCGTGCGAGTGCCCCTTTAATACAGTCATCAAGAGTTCCAGACTCGCGGTGCGTGAACAATGCATCATTAGTGTTGAACAAAAGAAAAAGTGAGCCCTTGCTTTCAAACACAGCTTTGGGCTCACTTTTTCTTGTTTAACACTAATGATGCATTGTTCGTGCACCGCGAGTCTGGAACTCTTGATGCCTGTATGCGCTAGCAAGTTAAGGCTGGTTTCCATATGTTGCAACTGTAACAGCTTTCGTGGACAAACTTGTTCTGCAACAGCTATTGTGAACAAAGTTTACAATTGCAACAGGTGCAACATACGGCGTCGTTCGCGACTTCTGCAACACGCTGCGACTCTTGCGACTGCTGAAACTCGTGTTACAGGAATCGCACGTGTTATATCTCTGTGACAGCTGCAACTGGAGTTTCGCGACTGCTACGACACCCGGTTTCCATATATTGTAGCTGTCGCAGAACAACTTTGTTCACAATAGCTGTTGCAGGACAAGCTCGTCCGCGACAGCTCGCTAGTCCATCGCCAGCAGGCAGAGCGGAAATGACATTCGATGATTTGTTTTCTTTGTTATTTATTCTGCTGCAGTTATTTCTCAAACTTTTTAGAGAAAAAACTTTGGCTGCCTTGCCTTGCAAATGTGTACCATGGAGTTATTTGTGTACCCAGTCTGCACAAAGTTGGGTAAAAGTATTGAAGAAAGTATTCACTTTTGTGAAGGCATTTTAATATCTTAAGATCACATCCTCCAGATTCCATTTTCGTTTTTGGCTATCAGAACTATTTGAGCACAAAATATTAAGCTTATATATTCATAAACTGTGGTAGAGGTTAGGAACTCATATAAATCTCATTTCCGCTCTGGGTTCACCAATCCATGGGAAAAGCTTAATTTCCCAAGGCACACGCATGGGAAGTGTTCGGAATTCACATAGATAACCATGGGAAATCCGAATACCATTCTTCTACCATGGGAAATTCAGCTTTTCCAATGGATGGGTTTCTGCAGAAATTTCCTGTGGTCGCTGTCACAGTTATACACTGCTATGCCTTAGCAGCGAAGGCCATATTAGCATGAACAAGTTCCATTGCTCTCGTGAAGCGCTCACATAAATCCCGAGAGCTTGACGGTCGTAGTACCGGCGGGGGACGCATTTCTTGGAACTCTTCCACAGGGCCATCCAGAAGCTTTGGTAAAAAGTCCTGTAGCTTTTCCATTCGTCTGTCTAAAATGGATGATAAATTATGGATGATCATGCGTACTTTTCAAGCGAAATTATATGTAATATATATTTGCGTTATCAACATACAACTTCTTGCCATTTGTAGTGGTTCAACCCACAAATTTAAATTGCTTATTTAAATGGCTTTCCGATCATGTGCTAGGACCATCATGTGCTCAGACCCATAGCTCAACTTACCGCCGCCTTAAGTTTTTCGCGAGATAGGCAAACTAGGTGTTACGCAAGTGCCCATAGCTCAACTCACCGCCGAGGTTTTTCCCGAGATAGGCAAACCACGTGTTACGCACTTGCTCGACCGCTTCTTTGTCTTCCGCGTAGGGACTAGTAACTAGCTGTGGGATGCAAGGGACCACCTGCTCATTCACGACATCCAGTCCATCGCATAACGTGCGGTAGTTGTCCGACTCAAATAATGAGATCGCTCGCTCGTTCAGTTTCTGGTGATCAAGACAGTGTAAACATTAGAACACTACAAATTCTTTGATGCGATGAGACTGGATGAGGTGATGGGACTGGATGAGATGGAACTGGATGTGATGAGGTGCGGTGAGGTGCGGTAAGGTGAGGTGAGGTGCGGTAAGGTGAGGTGAGGTGAGTGAGAAAACATTAGGAAGTTCGTTTAGCTGTTAGAAAATGGGAATACAGAATTTAGGCGAGAGGAGTTTTGCTGGCCGTCATTTTGGTTTTCGATTCCACTTATTGTATCCACGATTCCAATTATTGTAATCCAGCCGTTGCAGAACCCTTGTGGGTGCCATAACTGGTGCAAAATTCTGGAACACGAGCGATTGATGACGGGCTGATTTTAATGGATTTGCGCTGCTATATTTACCAACTTTTCTTCAAGGAAAGACAAAACAGCTTGGTAGTTTATGTGGTCTAGGCCAGAATTAGTATATATAATAGGACTCCATACTGTCCAATTAAGAAAAAAATTTATGATTCAGAGGACCTCTGAAATTGGACAAGGCCGCAGCCGAGTCCAATTTGGAGTTCCGAGGAATCATCCATTTTTTCTCAATTGGACAAGCATGGAGTCCTGTTATTTATTAATTATTTAGTGAATGATAAAATGCCGAAATTGTCCAATTTCAGCGCGCGCGATCCAATTTAAAAATAATTGGACAGTTGACAACAATGGATTTCGCACTGGCTATATAATTATTGAATAAAACAGTCAGGCAAGGATTTCGTTTTTAGACAGTCATGATTACAAACAGAATTACACTTACAAGGAAACACACTCGGCGGCAGTGAGCTAGGAAACTCTGGTCCATACTTCTTGATGAGTCATCTGTTTGTATTAACTTCCGATTAAGTTCGTATGCATGTACAAGATACGGCAAGGACTCCTGGTATCTAGAAACAAAACACAATAATGAGCATTGGCCGACAAAGCGGATCTAGGTTTCTAGCTCCACAGTTTATGAATATATAACCTCACGAATTTGTACTTTAGTAGTCCTTATAACCAAAGCCTCCATCTTGACAGCATAGCAACATACCAAGTCGGAGAAGGCATCCATTTCAATCGGCTGATTTAGAGAATATAGAGCAATTTTCTCGATTAATTTTGGTAAATCAATCTGAGACTTTGTTTTTAGATGTTGATTTAGGGATTTCTACACGTAATTCGTTTTCTAATATCGACCGAAAACAATAACAAAGGAGTGGCTGACACGGGCTCTTTTAATTGCACGTAGCCACTTACTTTTCACAATGAAAGTGCTCCAGGCCCGTAAGGAAACAAGAGTTCGTTAACTTGAACGTCATATACATCTCCTTCCATTTCTGAAAAAATAACCAAACACATTTAGTCTTGTAAATATATGCCAGTATCCAAAGCACCAGTCCTGCTCCAGTTTTTTTTTTGGTTCGGACTATTTTGGATCATGTGCATTTATATACATTGCTTCGTTTTTAATGTTTTTTTTATAGAACGAAGATAACTGGAATATAGTCAAGTCAGAAGATTAATGATAATCGTCAATTCGAAGACGATTAAGATTTGATGATAATCATCAATTCGTTTTAGTGACCATGTTGCGCTTATAGCTGGAATCGTCACTTTGCGATTGGATTCACTACTGACAGTCATATGAAATCCGCTCTTACTGCGATGATCGTTTACTTTCCATTCGCACACCGCAGTGCTAGCAATTCATTACGTCATTAAATACCCAACATTAAAATACCCGTCATTAATAACCCAACATTTGACCTTAACCACTATCTATGGCCTCATAGCACAGCTGGTAGACCGTCACACCGGCATCGTGATGGTCATGGCTTCAATAGTCCATTTCACAGTTGCGCAACAACCTTTCTTTGAACCCGAGTGCAGGCTTGCAGTGTTAGGGACGTGAAACTCCTTAGCATTCTAAAAAGACTGATTTGAATTCCAAGAGAAGAGAAGGTCTCTGTCAGTGCCTGGCCAACCTTAGCCCTTGGTGTGACGCAGCAATACGGGAACTGTGAGAATGTATATTCCCATTGGAAGTCTGAAATCGTTCCTTCATGGCTTAGAATGCCTCTCAACTTCATTTACTTTCCATTCATATTAAATGAAGCGCTTTGCAAGTAAACTAAAGGCCTGTTCACATGGCACATTGATCCCCGTGGCTCAACACAGCCGAATGACTGGAGACACGGATGAGCAAGCAACTCGCCCCACTTGCCATGTGAACACGACGTAGGGAATAACAGAAATTCTATGAAAAGAGACCTCACCTGGCACCATCTAGGGTCCCCCAAGGCACCATCCGGGGTCCCCCAAGGCACCATCTGGGGTCCCCCAAGGCACCATCTGGGGTCCCCCAAGGCACCATCCGGGGTCCCCCAAGGCACCATCTGGGGTCCCCCAAAGCACCATCCGGGGTCCCCCAAGGCACCATCCGGAGTCCCCCACGTTTATGTGAACCTAAGTATACGAGTCCCCTACCTGATAGATAGACCCATGGTCTGTTCCTCTCTGCGAGTTCAGATGTTCTTGGGCGCGTCGTCTGTATGGCATCAAACTGACCAAAATATGTATTAGCTAAGATAATTAGCGGGCATAATTTGACAGCAGATTTACTGAGCTCGATCGAAAATATGACAATGACGCCCCCCCCCCCCCCCCCCCCCCCCCCCGCCCTAGTGTGAAAAACATCCAAATATGTAATGAATAGGCAAAATACTAGTTTAGGTTTGTCGAATAGCCATTTAACTAGCGATCATGATTGTAGGCTTCATGGACCTATTACAGAGCGGATGGAAACGGATTGCAGCAGTGAGTTCTTGAAGTCTTGTCAGGGTTAACGGCTTTCAAAGTTTGAAGTTACATCAAATCGGGAGTCTTGCCGATAAAACTTATCTACATTGCTTAATAGGCTAATATTTAACCATTATCCTGCGAGATTGCGCAGAATATCGTCTGATACTTAGCCGACGAGGGACGTAATCCCGAGTTGACTAAATCAGACGATATTCTGCAAAAATCGAGCAGGATAATGGTTTTATTATTCAGCACATCGATAGCACAAAAAAAAAACTGAAAAAAAAACACATTACTTTTGTGTATTATTTACGAGCTCAACACATCATATTTCCCTCAGACAACGGATATCGCAGGATATATGTCGTGTACAGAAGACAGCTATTGGCATTCCAATGACCATATTTGGGCAGTGCATCGATGAGCTGAATAATACCAAGTGATATAAATGATTTGGCAATGATTAAATACAAATTTAGAGCTGTATTTACTAATTTTCTCAAATAATCGTGACACAGCCCCTTTAACACTGGGGCTGCTTTAGGTATCGCTAGCTACCGTGTTACCTCTCATCCTTGGCCTTGATCTCCTCAATAAAATGCTCCAATAGGGCGTGCTCGACGGTGAACTCCGGTGCCTTACACCTCATCAAGTAAATCCCAAGATGCTCTAGTCGCACATCTCCAGGGCTATCAGGAGGGTACTCACGGGCGATCTTTTCCAGGCGCGTTCTCTCATTGATGCACCACTTTGTGAGAGCGTCTTCGACTGAGAATTTTTTACCGGTAGAGTCGACTAACTCTGCGAGGTTTGAGATGTCTGTGGTAGCGTCTGTCCGCGTGGCACTAGAAGTCTGGGGATGGGTAGTTACTGCGCATGACGCTTCCGCGTCGAGTACCAGATCGGGTCTCGCAACAGCCAATGCTTTGGATTTATCTTCTGTGGAAAAGTAAAACGTAATCAGAGTCTCTCAAGAGTTGATCAGGACTATCTATTTGAGCTAAGGAGTCGGAGATCCTTCCGATAACTGAGCTTACTTCGATGTGTTAAAAATTAGTATGCAGTGAATAAAGGAGCTTAACACATCTAGAAAGACCATCATGGAGCGCAAACTGGCGTACTTTGGCCACACTACCAGGGCAAGAGGGCTATCTAAGATCATCCTTAGAAGACCGGGTTGAGAGTTGGCGATCAAGAGGAAGTCAAATGAGGAAATGGATGGACGACATCAGGGATTGGATAGGCCTGTCGGATGTCGAGTGCTCCGCACTAGCACACAACAGTGAGGCTTGGAGGAGTAAGTGTGCGGCGGCAAGGATCGCCAACCCTTCCTTAACCATGAGGATGGCAATAGGCAAGGCAAGTGAACAAAAATCTCGAATCTGAGCATCCACATTATGGCACAAGGAAATTATTTGCATAACTTGATGTAACCAGAAACATAGAAGTGCGGAAAATTCGCAGAATAATCAATTGAACATATTTTGAAAATAATGTTGTTGCAAGACTTCAAGATGTTAAATGTTAGTATGTTATCACTTACCACTGTTGCTCTACTTTATTTGAGCGAAAAATGAAAAATATTATGAAAAGAAAACCTGCTTGGGTTAGCAACTAAGTTATATGTTTCTGATGTAACAAATAACGCTTCGTGGATTACATTTTCTATCAGACTACCTGTGGTGACTTTGAGTGTGGCCTGCTTCTCGTCCCATTCCTTCAGTTCACTTTCGAATCTCGCATTGTCCTCGTCTACCATTTGCTGCAACTCCGCTGGCAGTGGCTCCAGCGTGTCGCCGGCTCGTATCATCTCTTCCCGCCTGGCGTCACAATAAACAAGACAATACGCACTGACACTACGGTACCCCCCTAAGGATTCTCGCTCGACTTCCTCCCACGTGACCTCGCTAACGGTGATGTCATTGTATTTTCGCCACCGTCTGTCGAGGGGATCGTAGATGTAGGCCCAGTAATGGCCGCCGTTCGCCTGCCCTTCGTGAGCAAGCACAGCATGCAGTCTGTAAGGCATCTGGAAAAAACGTACGGAAACAACACAGTAAACACCCGCACATAAGAATGAAGCGTGAAAGAAGCAGAACGTCTCCTTTTCCATTTTCTGTTTCATTCGCTTACGTTGCATTATACCGGGTGTTGCTCGAGCCGTACATTAAAGAAGACACATAGAAATTACTATTTTACCGTCTTCAGCTGACTGTCATTGTACATGGCTGCAATCGCTTCCTCGACTTCTTTCAAGCTCTTCGAGATATCTGTATACAATAAAAGGACAAGAAAACAGCCCGTCACTTCGTGACGCTAGAAGACTCAACCTGAGTTCCCACTTCCATAAACTGCCATATGCCGAAATAAATGAAGTGAGCCCTAGAGCATTTTTTGTATGTTTTGCACTGGTCTCCCTGATTTTCGTGAAGAAAATGACGCACGTGTGTCGTGCGAGTCAGTACGGCTCTCAAATCTGTCTAATTCCGAAGAACCCGCTAAAATTGAAAACGCAAGCCTATTATACAGGAAAACCATTTGACTTCGGAATTGTTTGTATGCTTATTATATCTCAGTAAGGGAAGAGAAGAAACAGGCAAAGTAAAATTGTTCTAAGAAATTTTTAGTGGCTTAGCGTGCGCTCCGGTAGGCAGTGGCAGTGGTGTAAGTTTGATCAAACTTGTATGAAAATTTTTCTCAGCTCAACTCTATCGAATTAAAATTATCCCTGCACATAATAGTAAGTAATCTGAAATAGAACCATTTAGTTTTGAATGTCTATGGTGCTTTCGGCTGAGGGAAATGAGTTATTTTTTTAGTTTATGTTGGAGATTTCAACATGGCCGCGATGGCGGCTTTGTCCCTCGCTGACAAAATCGCTTGAATTAGAACTTAGCCAAAGGTGAATCTTTTCCAACAAAAACACGCCCACTTGAGAGATTTCCTTCTTCTCTTCGGGTGTGTGTCCTTCGTTTTGCGATACAGCGTAAGGATTTACACTTTGAGAATATTATTCATGGCTTTGCTTTGTGTAAATTTGTCACTCATTTCGCCTTAGCGCGCGAACAGGAGAGCAAGGCACTGGTGTACGTTTGTTCAAGCTGAATGAAATTTTTTCTCAACTTAAAGCTTTCGAATAACAATTATCCCTGCACATTCCTGACAGTAATCTGTGACAGAACCATTTAGGTCTGAATGACTATGGTGCTCGACTGTGCGAACTGAGTTATTTTTAGTTTCTGTGGGAGATTTCAAAATGGCGGCGATGGCAGCTTTGTCCCTCGCTTAAGAAATCGCTTGAATTAGAACTTAGCCAAGGGTGAATCTTTTCCAACCAAAACATGCTCACTGTCGAGATTTCCACCTTCCCTGCAGGTTTGTGAACTTCTTTTGGCGACACAGCTCCAGGCCTAAGCGAAGTGAGTGCGAACGATTTAGCCAATCAGAAACATTTGCGCAGACAACCCGATTATAATAGTATTAAGCAGCACTTGTAAAATAAGGCCTGGCTTCATCAACTGAACATTTGGGGTCAGCTGTTTTCACCGATATTCCGTTTGTTCCACGGCGAAAACCTCTTTAGACTGGATCAATGCAAGTTCACATTCTACAACGTTCAACACTGTTACACCTTGCTCCGCGAACCGTGCTTTCAAAAACATCGATTTATTTTTGGACTTCGCTATTAATGCGATTTTCATACTTCTGCGAACTGTACATCGACCAACAAACCACGGTTTGGCTTCCGTCAATCAAACGGGTGAACAACTCTGGGTGATTTCGCAGGGCCTTTGATAGATATCATAGAGGCTAGCTAGGCTTCAAAACACAATTTTTTACTGTAAAATGCAGACCAAACTCAGAAAACATGAGAGGACTTGACTTAGAAGGTTTGATTGACGGAAGCCAAAACGTAGCTTGGCGTTCGGAAATGTCAAGTAGGAGTTCGCAGATTATAAAAATCGTAGTAAGCCACTCAAAAGTTACCCAGACCTTTCTTTCGCCTAGTGTAGTCGCCATATTTGTCTGGTTTTCGTCCCGGGAAGCCAGTCGACTGCACTAGGTGACACAGGGCAAGAACCTGATAGGTCAAAGGGTTTCAGTGGCGGGACAACAAATCCAAAATAAAGCGATGCTTTGAAAGCGTGGGTCGTCGCGATACAACAGTTTTAGCCGTAACAAAATTATATGAGCTCTATCGGCTGACAGCTCCTCATTCACAGAAACACATTTCTGCAGAAACCCATTCATATGGAAATGCTGAATTTCCCATGACACAAGAATGTAAAGTATTCGGAATTCACATGTATTGCCATGGTAACGCCAGACACTTCCCATTCTTGTGTCATTGGGAATTCAGCATTTCCCATGAAAGGGTCTCCCCTGTGATGGGCCACATTGTTGGCGTAAAGGAAAGGAGAAGAAAATATTGGCCAACGGTAGACTCGATTTCTAATATTGGCTTGCATTTCAATTTCAAATCACAATAGAACGAGGAACTGCGAAAAGGACTATAGACCTCTTACCCCCGTATGTAAACTGCCCATTTCAAATCATGTGATGTTTTCATCTTTTGAAATGGTTCCATATCCACGTGAAAATGACGAAAAAAAAATCAGAAAGACAAAAGATTTTTCTTCATGTAAGCATCATGTGGTTTGAAATCGGCAATTTGTATACGTAGGTGAAGAGGTCTATTGGCGCTTAGAAAGAACGCTTTAAAAAAATACCGTTAAGTACCTCGTACGTCCTCCTCCACTTCAGTTCTCCATCGTCTGAGTGAGGTCTCGATCGACTCAAGTTCGGATTCAGTGATGTATCGTGGCGCTGGGCAAAGAGTCGGGGTTCGGCTATCCGAGAGGATCGTCGGGCCTGCCGAACTCGCTCCGAATGTTACCGGGGATCCCGGAATAGGGGTAAGCATCTCCACGTCGTTACAATCAGTATCTTGGATCGGTGCGGTACTTTGCGCGAACTGCAGCGCACTTTCTAGAATTTCCTGGATGGGAGAACGCTTAGCTCCTGAGCCGTAATTTGTATACCTGGGGTAATTAAAAAAAATTGTATGACATTAGCATTGAAATTCTATCAAAAACGCTTCTGAGGATCGAAGCCTAGTTACTGGCGTCCTACTCGGCACGTGGCACGTGACCTAACGTCACTGAAAGCCCTCTTCTTGAGTGAGTTCAACCATGGGCACTAGGACTACGGGTCTATAATGTACCGCTACAGAGGCACATCAAGGGCACTAGGACTATTGGGTCTGTAATGTACCGCTACATGGACTCATCAAGGAACGGCTGGAACTAAGCTTGGCCACCGCAACATACCTGTCCAGGCTTGTTTTCAATAGTTGATGTCTTTCTTTTAACTTTTTGACTTCCTCACGTCTCCGCCTAGTGATATCTTTATTGCTCTCCATATATCTGTAGAGAATTCAGATAACTTTTGAAATGCATGATTTGAAATCAATCCAGGCAGTTTCTCAGGCATAGGACATACGCTGGTTTAGTCACGAGCCATTCCTAATTCAAATGAGGAAACTCTACTGTCTAAGTTCATGTGTGAAACGGCTCATGATTACAGGCGGTGTATGTCCTAGCCTTAGTTGACTAGACTGCTTGCAGCCCCTTCTTCGGCGAACATCCGTTAAATCGAGGGAAATGTTTTTTTTTTACCCGCGGCGCGCTTCGATTTGCTTACAGTGTCGAGTACTCAGGAGAGGAAGAGACGCGCGCGCGTCTCTCCCTCTCCTGAGAAACTCGACACTTGTAAACAAATCGAGATGCGCATTTCCCTGGGTTTACAGACGTTCGCCGAAGAAGGGAGTGCAAGCAGTGTATTAGTTGACTTGTGGGACAAACCGAACGTGACAAGTCATTTATCATCGCAAGAGCAACGGTTAAGCACCGTTTACAGGGGCAATTTTAATTTGACCGTGTATATTTGTAGACGCACCAGCAATCTATTTTGAAAACTTTTATTTGTTAACTTTTATACACCATTGAAGTTCGATAGGAGCGATATAGGCCTGTAATTGTTTGGGTCGCATTAATCATCAGCTTTAAAGACTGGGACAATTTTCGACATCTTTAATTTATCTGGGTAGGTTCCCTGGGCAACAGATATATTAAGAAGTGAAGCTAAAGGATGGCTAATTATATGACTCCCACATTGTAGAAGCTGGGTCGGACATTCTCTATTTTAAATCCAAAATTCCGATGGACAAGAAGAGATGCAACGGTATGTAATCTTTACCGAATGATTACGCGAATCAAAAGATGTTTCCATACCTGTCCATATAAATGATATGATCAAACGCGAATTTCTCGTGGATCTTTTCAGCTCGTCCGATAGACTGATTAAAGAGAAATCTTGACAGCATGAAAGTAAGAACAGCCGGTAGTCGAGTGAACCAGTGCTACAAAAAGAGAAATACATTCTTAGTCAGGTAACAAAATACATTTAAATTGGATTCAAGCTATAAGCGCGCGCACTCTTTTTTTATACAGAAATGCCCAAGCCGAAAGCTGTGTCCCACAACTACCACAATGCAGCGCGCGCTTTTTAACACTTTGTTCGACAAATGTCCCACATCTACCGACATGCAACGCGCGTGCGTTATAGCTGGAATCGTCCATTAACAACATCTACACTTTATGCTCTAAAGCTACGGCTAAACTAGGACACATGTAGCGCGCAACTTTTGTGTGATGCATGTTTCTCCGAGTGGCTAAACTAGGAAACATCGCACGCGTATGTCTCGGAAACACAAACTTTTTCTTGTCTGACTCAATGTAAACTTATCATTATCCCAGAACCCATTTGTAATCCACGACCACAACACAATGGACAACTTGGTTTGATTCTGGAGATGCATTGCTATAGCAACCATGTTTACTATTGTAGCAACTGTAAATACTACTAAAATAGTGATTGTGGTTGCAACATTTTGCCCTGATTACACCTGAAAACCTGATTCGTCTATTGGCGTGCAGATCACGCGCCTGAACTCATACTTTACCTCTTGGCCTGACTTATGCGTGTCCGTCTGGCTCGCGGGTTCAATCTCGCCTGGTGCCATCCCGCCCTCCAGACTGTCATGTAGATTAGTATACACTTGTACTTGTAGAGGGTATGCCCCAAATGTCTCATGGTTAGAGAAATGGTTACCTGCAACGGAGGTACATTGGAGATCTTAAGATGTATTATTCATTATAAAATAATTGAGATAGTTTGCGCGCTCTGATTGGTCGAGAGCTGTGTTTCAAAACTCTATGAAGGTCATAGAAATGACGCCATAACGCGATACGCTATTGAAACTTCTCCTCCCGCGTATGATTATTGTTCTCGCTTTAGAAATTATTTTATCAAAGAAATAAAACATTTATCTGTGCCTTCATAGAGTCTCGGCTTTTGTTTTGGAGAATTCTCGAGTCAGATCATGAAGCACTCGACTTCGTCTCATGCTTCATGATCTGCTCTCGAATTCTCCCAAACAACGCCTCGGTTTTCAAAACTCTTTGAAGGCACAGATAAAATGTTTTATTTCTTAAATACAAATTTGACCGGAGAATGGCACACACAGGACCCGATATTATCGTGTTTCGCTAGGAGCCATTGACGACCAATTCAAGCGGCCAGAAAGCATTAGAGCGGTTTTCACCTGACTGTCGTGAAAGCAATTGCAATTGAGCAACCACTAGCCAATCAGAATCGAGAGAAATCACCGCTTGCTCCTAAATGGCTTTTCTCTCAGCCAATCACAAGCCGAACCAATACTAAGTAATTACGCAATTGTATTTACTAAAGAATTTGATTGGCTGAGAAAAACGAGTAGCCAATGAGAACGCAAAGCAATCGCAATTACATAACAAGTCTTGACAGTCATGTGAAATCCGCTCTATTTAGTCATCAAGCAAACGCAGACAGGCGCGATATCCTACAGTTTTCGTTTATCCGATATTTACTTGATAATTATCTTTTGTCTATTATCGGATGTTTATCGGATACTTGATTCAAGGAAGATATTATCAGATATTTATTCGATAATATCATAGGTTGTGAGGGTTGAACTATAAAGATTAATGGAAATCTAGTATTTGATATTTATCGGATATTTTCACCTTGCAACTGATAGTTATTGTTTATCCGATATTTACTTGATAATTATCTTTTTGTCTATTATCGATTGTTTATCAGATACTTGATTCAAGGAAGATATTATCAGATATTTATTCGATAATATCATAGGTTGTGAGGGTTGAACTATAAAGATTAATGGAAATCTAGTATTTGATATTTATCGGATATTTTCACCTTGCAACTGATAGTTATTTTTTATCCGATATTTACTTGATAATTATCTTTTTGTCTATTATCGGATGTTTATCAGATACTTGATTTAAGGAAGATATTATCAGATATTTATTCGATAATATCAATTGTTGTAAGGGTTGAACTATAAAGATGAATGGAAATCTAGTAACTGATATTTATCGGATATTTTCACCTTGCAACCGATAGTTTTCGTTTATCTGATATTTACTTGATAATTATCTTTTGTCTATTATCGAATGTTTATCAGATACTTGATTTAAGGAAGATATTATCAGATATTTATTCGATAATATCATAGGTTGTGAGGGTTGAACTATAAAGATTAATGGAAATCTAGTAACTGATATTTATCGGATATTTTTACCTTGCAACTGATAGTTTGCGTTTATCCGATATTTACGTGATAATTATCTTTTCGTCTATTATTGGATGTTTATCAGATACTTGATTTAAGGAAGATATTATCAGATATTTATTCGATAATATCATAGGTTGTGAGGGTTGAACTATAAAGATTAATGGAAATCTAGTATTTGATATTTATCGGATATTTTCACCTTGCAACTGATAGTTATTGTTTATCCGATATTTACTTGATAATTATCTTTTTGTCTATTATCGGATGTTTATCAGATACTTGATTTAAGGAAGATATTATCAGATATTTATTCGATAATATCAATTGTTGTAAGGGTTGAACTATAAAGATGAATGGAAATCTAGTAACTGATATTTATCGGATATTTTCACCTTGCAACCGATAGTTTTCGTTTATCTGATATTTACTTGATAATTATCTTTTTGTCTATTATCGAATGTTTATCAGATACTTGATTTAAGGAAGATATTATCAGATATTTATTCGATAATATCATAGGTTGTGAGGGTTGAACTATAAAGATTAATGGAAATCTAGTAACTGATATTTATCGGATATTTTTACCTTGCAACTGATAGTTTGCGTTTATCCGATATTTACGTGATAATTATCTTTTCGTCTATTATTGGATGTTTATCAGATACTTGATTTAAGGAAGATATTATCAGATATTTATTCGATAATATCATAGGTTGTGAGGGTTGAACTATAAAGATTAATGGAAATCTAGTATTTGATATTTATCGGATATTTTCACTTTGCAACTGATAGTTATTGTTTATCCGATATTTACTTGATAATTATCTTTTTGTCTATTATCGGATGTTTTTCAGATACTTGATTTAGGGAAGATATTATCAGATATTTATTCGATAATATCAATTGTTGTAAGGGTTGAACTATAAAGATGAATGGAAATCTAGTAACTGATATTTATCGGATATTTTCACCTTGCAACCGATAGTTTTCGTTTATCTGATATTTACTTGATAATTATCTTTTTGTCTATTATCGAATGTTTATCAGATACTTGATTTAAGGAAGATATTATAGGTAAATCCATTGCCTGACGAGGAATTCCACGCTAAATTTCACGCGAAAAACCGATATCGCTCGAGTCGCGCAGCGACGAGAGCGATATCGGTTTTTCAAGTGAAATTTAGCGTGGAATTCCCGAGTCAGGTAATGGATTTTCTTTGAATCCCATGCCGGACATTTTTAGAGAATAAGTCTAAATTTAAGGGAATTTGACAGTGGATTTCGAGTGCTTGAAAGCCGCGCTAGTGCGAAAGCGATAGAATTTTCTGAATCTCAAAACGAAAGTCCCTTGAAATTAGGCTTTGCTGCAATAGCGAATCTTTAAAACATGAAATTACAATATATAAATGTTTAGATGAGAGAATTCATTCAGTTCAGTGTTCAGTGTTCTGATTCAGTTCAGTGTCAACACACTGAAAGTGGACTGAAGCCAATTTGACTATGAAAGCGATCGAGTCTACAAAGAGTTTCAAATGATTTGAATTAGTAGAATTATCTTACTGATCGGAAATGTTTTAACTTTTAAAGCTTACTTGTTTGATTTCTTGTTCCCTTACGGCTTTCTATCTCCTTTATTCATGGTAAAAAGTGCAGCTCCTGTAGTGTTTTTCGTTTTGCATGTGCTTTCCACCTCTAACATTTGACAGAACTTTTCAATCGATGACAGAACTTTTAAGTCGAACTAGCCAACAGCTTCTCGTTGAAATTATCTTGTAAAGTAAATATCTGGACATTGCCTTGCATACCCAGGGTAGAAATACCCGAAACGTTGGAGGAACCAGAGAGATTTTGTTTCCAAAACTTGTTGTGTTGACCAGACGAGAGTTTTGTGTCTTGTGGAGGCGCGTGTGTGCCCACGTTTCACAAAGCGCGCGCTGTGATACGAAAAATGGAGATAAATACATTTCCCCTGCTTTTATCGTAGCTAACTTCTATAGGTAAATCCATTACCCGACGAGGGAAGTCCACACTAAATCTCACGCGAAAAATCGATATCGCCGCGACGAAATTTAATTTCGTAGAAATTTAATTTCGTGGGCGTCCTGTGTTTTCATTAGATTCTACTTTTGCAGCCATGTAATTCCACAAAAAATCTCCCTCGATTTCAGCCAATCAGCGCGCGAGATAGAGTCATAGCATGGGATTCTATCAGATATTTATTCGATAATATCATAGGTTGTGAGGGTTGAACTATAAAGATGAATGGAAATCTAGTAACTGATATTTATCGGATATTTTCACCTTGCAACCGATAGTTTTCGTTTATCCGATATTTACTTCATAATTATCTTTTTGTCTATTAACGATTGTTTATCAGATACTTGATTTAAGGAAGATATTATCAGATATTTATTCGATAATATCATAGGTCGTGAGGGTTGAACTATAAAGATTAATGGAAATCTAGTAACTGATATTTATCGGATATTTTTACCTTGCAACTGATAGTTTTCGTTTATCGGATATTTACTTGATAATTATCTTTTTGTCTATTATCGGATGTTTATCAGATACTTGATTTAAGGAAGATATTATCAGATATTTATTCGATAATATCATAGGCTGTAAGGGTTGAACTACCAAGATGAATGGAAATCTAGTAACTGATATTTATCGGATATTTTCACCTTGCAACTGATAGTTTTCGTTTATCGGATATTTACTTGATAATTATCTTTTTGTCTATTTTCGGATGTTTATCAGATACTTGATTTAAGGAAGATATTATCAGATATTTATTCGATAACATCATAGGTTGTGAGGGTTGAACTATCAAGATGAATGGAATCGAGTAACTGATATTTATCGGATATTTTAACCTTGCAACCGGTAGTTTTCGTTTATCCGATACTTACTTGATAATGATCTATTATCTATTATCATATGTTTATCAGATACTTGATTTAAGACAGATATTATCAGATAGTTATTCGATAATATCATAGGTTGTAAGGGTTGACTTTTCAATGTGAAGTATCAAAAAGACCAATATATAATCATGCTTTCAATCTGTAAATCAGTCAGATTACACTTAAATGACATCAAATTTAGTTTACCTATAGACTGATACCTGTCAATGATCTCTTCGTAAAATGTGTGCTCATATGTATGCCAGTTTGTCCGATAATAAGTCCCAAACACGGCCAATTTTGCTAAAAATTCGAAATTAAAAGCGTACTTTTCCCCTATTTTGAGTCTCTGTATGTTGCCATAGATACAGCGCCTAGAAACGGATGATAAAGATTGATCAATGACTATTATTCGTTGATTACTACAATAAGTTTGAGCTACGTTGAGTGAAAACTCGCTGCTTTACAGCATTTCTTGAAGGTGCGGTATTTGGGTAAAAATTTGACTTGTCAATGTGAAGTGCTAAAAAGACCCATATATCATGCTTTCAAGAATGACTTTAGATCAGTCAGATTACACCGAAACTCCATCAAATGTAGTGTATCTATAGATTAATACCTGTCAATGATTCCCCCGTAAAATGTGCGCTCATATGTAAGCCAGTTTGTCCGATAATAAGTCCCGAACACGGCCAATTTTGCGAAAATTTAGGAATAAAAAGAACGGTTTTCCTCGATTTGGAGTCTCTGTCTGTTGCCATAGATACAGCGCCTAGCAATGGGTTATACAGATTGATCAATGACTATCATTCGTTGATCACTACACTAAGTTTGAACTACGTTGAGTGAAAACTTGCTGCTTTACAGCATTTCTTGAAGGCACAGTATTTGGGTGAAAATTTGACTTGTCAATGTGAAGTGCTAAAAAGACCCATATATCATGCTTTCAAGAATGACTTTAGATCAGTCAGATTACACTGAAACTCCATCAAATTTGGTGGTCGTAAAGACAAATAACCGGCAAATGATCCCTACGTAAAACTTGTGCTCATATTTATGCTAGTTTGTCCGAACATTACTTCAAAATATGGCCAATTTTGCGAAAAGTTCGAAATAAAAAGAACGTTTTCCTCGACTTTTAGTCTGTCTGTTGCCATAGATACAGCCCCTAGCAACGGGTGATACAATTTGATCAATGACTACCATTAGTTGATCACTACACTAAGTTTAAGCTACGTTGAGCGAAAACTCGCTGCTTTACAGCATTTCTTAAAGGCATAGTATTTGGTCAATGTGATGTTGTATTAAAAAGACCCATATATCGTGTTTTCAAGTATGGCTGTAAATAAGTCCGATTACACTGAAACTCCATCAAATTTAGTGTACCTATAGACTTATACCTGTCAATGATTCCCCCGTAAAAGTTGCGCTCATATGTATGCCAGTTTGTCCGATAATAAGTCCCGGACTTGGCCAATTTTGCTAAAAATTCGAAATTAAAAGCGCATTTTTCCTCAACTTGTGTCTTAGTCTGTTGCCATCGATACAGCGCCTAGCAACGGGTGATACAAATTGATCAATGACTATCATTCGTTGATCACTACACTAAGTTTAAGCTAGGTTGAGTGAAAACTCGCTGCTTTACAGCATTTCTTGAAGGCACGGTATTTGGGTGAAAATTTGACTTTTCAATGTAAAGTATCAAAAAGACCAATATATCATGCTTTCCAGAATAGCTGTAAATACATTAGATTACACTCAAATAACATCAAATTTGGTGTACCTATCGACTGATACCTGTCAATGATCCTTACGTAAACTGTGTGCTTATATGTATGTCAGTTTGCCAAATAATAATTCCCAAACACGGCCAATTTTGCGAAAATTTCGGAATAAAAAGAACGTTTTTTCTTGATTTTGAGTCTCTGTCTGTTGCCATAGATACAGCGCCTAGCAACGGGTTATACAGATTGATCAATGACTATCATTCCTTCGTTACTATCATGGGTCCCTCACTTCCACATTGCTTCGTTCTACAAATGTTTAATTCCCATGGGTCCCTCACTTCCACATTGCTTCGTTCTACAAATGTTTAATTCCCATGGGTCCCTCACTTCCACATTGCTTCGTTCTACAAATGTTTAATTTCCATCGGTCCCTTACTTCCACATTGCTTCGTTCTACAAATGTTTAATTCCCATGGGTCCCTCATGTCCACATTGCTTCGTTCTACAAATGTTTAATTCCAATGGGTTCCTCACTTCCACATTGTTCTCGTTCTACAAATGCTTTATTCCCAATTGGTCACTCATTTCAACATTGCTTCGTTCTACAAATGTTTAATTCCCATGGGTCCCTCATGCCCACATTGCTTCGTTCTACAAATGTTTTATTTCCATAAGTCCCTCATTTCCCCATTGCTTCGTTCTACAAATGCTTTATTCCCAATTGGTCACTCATTTCAGCATTGCTTCGTTCTACAAATGTTTAATTTCCATTGGTCCCTCACTTCCACATTGCTTCGTTCTAAAAATGCTTTATTCCCAATTGGTCCCTCATTTCAACATTGCTTCGTTCTACAAATGTTTAATTTCCATAGGTCCCTCACTTCCACATTGCTTCGTTCTACAAATGCTTTATTCCCAATTGGTCCCTCATGTCTACATTGCGTCGTTCTACAAATGTTTAATTCCCATGGGTCCCTCACCTCCACATTGCTTAGTTCTACAAATGTTTTACTCCCAATTGGTCTTTCATTTCCACGTTGCCTCGTTCTACAATGTTTTATTTCCATAAGTCCTTCATTTCCACATTGCTTCGTTCTACAAATGCTGTATTCCCACTTGGTCCCTCATTTCCACATTGCTTCGTTCTACAAAATGCTTTCTTCCCAATTGGTCCCTCATTTCCAGATTGCTTCGTTCTACAAATGCTTTATTCCCAATTGGTCACTCATTAACATTGCTTCGATTTACAATGTTTAATTTAATAGGGCCCTCATTTCCACATTGCTTCGTTCTACAAAGGTTTTATTTCCATAGGTCCCACATTTCCACATTGCTTCGTTCTATAATTGTTGTTAAAATAACATCTGTTAATATGACAATATCTTGGTATCCAATATAGAGAAGGGAGGTTATCTAAATAGATATCTAGTAGATTCTAATAACATAATATCAGATAATATCGCAATATCGTGGGGTTCAGCGTAGGAAAGGAGGGTATCTAAATAGATATCTAATAGATTCTAATAAGATAATATCTGATAATATCACAATATCGTGGGGTCCAGCAAAGGAAGGGAGGTAATCTAGCTAGATATCTATTAGAATCTAAGGTGATAATATTTGATAATATCGCAATATCGTGGGGTCCAGCATAGGAAGGGAGGTAATCTAGTTAGATGTCTATTAGAATCTAAGATGATAATATCTGATAATATCGCAATATCGTGAGGTACAGCATAGGAAGGGAGGTAATCTAGTTAGACATCTATTAGAATCTAAGATGATAATATCTGATAATATCGCAATATCGTGGGGTCCAGCAGAGGAAGAGAGGATACCTAAATAGATATCTAATAGATTCTAAGATGATAATATCTGATAATATCGCAATATCGTGGGTCCAGCATAGGAAGGGAGGTAATCTAGTTAGATATCTACTAGAATCTAAGATGATATATCTGATAATATCTCAATATCTTGGGGTCCAGCATAGGAGGGAGGTAATCTAGTTAGACATCTATTAGAATCTAAGATGATAATATCTGATAATATCGCAATATCGTGGGGTCCAGCATAGGAAGGGAGGTAATCTAGTTAGATGTCTATTAGAATCTAAGATGATAATATCTGATAATATCGCAATATCGTGAGGTACAGCATAGGAAGGGAGGTAATCTAGTTAGACATCTATTAGAATCTAAGATGATAATATCTGATAATATCGCAATATCGTGGGGTCCAGCATAGGAAGAGAGGATACCTAAATAGATATCTAATAGATTCTAAGATGATAATATCTGATAATATCGCAATATCGTGGGGTCCAGCATAGGAAGGGAGGTAATCTAGTTAGATATCTACTAGAATCTAAGATGATAATATCTGATAATATCTCAATATCTTGGGGTCCAGCATAGGAGGGAGGTAATCTAGTTAGATATCTACTAGAATCTAAGATGATAATATCTGATAATATCCCAATATCTTGGGGTCCAGCATAGGAGGGAGGTAATCTAGTTAGATATCTATTAGAATCTAAGATGATAATATCTGATAATATCACAATATCGTGGGGTCAAGCACAGGAAGGGAGGTAATCTAGTTAGATATCTACTAGAATCTAAGATGATAATATCTGATAATATCTCAATATCTTGGGGTCCAGCATAGGAGGGAGGTAATCTAGTTAGACATCTATTAGAATCTAAGATGATAATATCTGATAATATCGCAATATCGTGGGGTCCAGCATAGGAAGAGAGGATACCTAAATAGATATCTAATAGATTCTAATAAGATAATATCTGATAATATCACGATATCGAGGGGTCCAGCATAGGAAGGGAGGACAAGGTAAGATAGAATCTACTATACATCTAATAGACTCTAATATAATGATATTATCTAAATCTAAATATCAGTAATCCTATATAGTGCAGTTATCGCGCCATCCTCAGCAAACGTGGATCTCGGCCGAACTGAGAAAGATGGCGTGCCATTTGGCGACTCCAAGCAAATGCAATGTTGTTGGAACACCTAGTCCTTCCTTCCCCTTTCAATGTTAAGCGGGACAAAATACTGGACACAATTTTGGACAACATTGAAGGGAGGGCAGGGAGAGCATGTTCTCTCGGAATCGAAATTGATTGTAGCCAAATTTAGCCGCCATTGGTCACCATATGGTTGCAATGTCAGGCACTGGACACAAGGTTCAAAACGTTGACCATAAGCCTACTGAATACTCCTCTCCTATATTCAAAAAACTAAATATTCTCAAATTCTGTGATATAGTTTCCTATTGTAATTCTATATTTATGTATAAATTACCTTCTTTTACCTTCTCTTTTTGATGACTTTTTTCAAGCGTTAGAACAAAGCACAAATACAATACTAGGCTGGCCTCAAGGTCAAGCTATTCTCTGCCTTCAATTCGTACTAATTATGGTAAATTTAACATTCGTTTCCAAGGAGCAATTATCTGGAATAGCATTAATGAATCACTCAAATCTCTTAAGCTAAACAAATTTAAGTTTTCTGTCAAATTGAATTTTCTGAATTCATATTAGTCTCTCCCATTTCGCTTCCTCTTTCATCACTTGCCATCACGTAATGTGTTTTTTTGTCCGTTTTTATTACATTTATTGTTTTGTGTTGTTTGTATTTGTGCCGCGTCTGACTTATTCATTTAATTGTACATATAGCCCTGCTGCCTAGCTCGATTAGCTTGTGAGTTATTTTCTAGGCAGCATTATATCCAACGCATGTTTTTAGTTTTTCATTCTGTATATAATGTTCAGTGTTGATATGTAAATAAAGAAATTTGTTGATGTTGTTGTTGTTGTAGGAGTGGCTAAAGTAATTGTGCTTTTGCTAGAATACCATCTGTTTGAAAGAGTTCAGAGACAACTAAATACAGTGTACAGCAGCATTTGGAAGAGTAAGCAAATAAGCCTTTTCTGGGGAAATGATCTTCTGGATCCTTTGCAGAGACTTACAGCTACAAGAGCTCATGATTTGAGATGGTGATGACCTGTCCTTTTTGACCCAAACTTATGATTAAGAACATGTGCTTCTGGGGGAATGGAATACAAATAAAAACGTAGAGCAACATATAAAAAGATTGGGGTTTCAATCACATTGGGTAATAGAGCAGATTTCAGATGATGCAATTGTGCAATCACTAGCCAATCAGAAACAAGAGTAATTACAACTTACTGTTAAATGGTATCCAGCCCAGCCAATCAGGAGCCGAACCAATTGGCTAGTAATTCCTTGCTTGTAATTAGTTCGAAATTTGATTGGTTGATAGAAATAAGCAGGCAATGAGAAAGCAAACCAATCACAACTGCAATTAAATCATGACAGTCATCTGAATCCGCTCCATTACAGCCTAATAGCCTGTTGCTAGGATCTAGCTTTATCACAACAGGGTTCGTATGCTCAGAAATTGGAAAAAAAATTTCAGCCTTGACTCCATTTTCAAAACGATTTTTAGAATGATTACATTCTTGATTTTGTGAATGATGAAATTTGTCTCATAATTATTTCCTGGACTTTGTTCGAAATTCCAGGAGTTTCAAGGACTTTCCAGGAGTACAATAAAAATCCACAAGCAACTGCATTTGCTCGATTTCTCATGATTTCCTTCCTATGAAGATGAACATGTATTTTTGTTTCATGGAGTATAAGACAAAGTAAACAAAGAATCATACCTTCGTATACTCCATCAACTTTGGACTGCCCAAAAAACAATTCAACAACTGGGTTTTTCCTGGTGAGAAATATTAGGTACAGTAAGGCCATGTTGCTGGATGCATTTAGCCTGAGTTAACAGATGCCTACTCAAAATCAAACGATTTGAGTCAAATCAGGCTAGATTGCATTGAACAGGTACATCAACTCCATTCTCGTACCCAGAGCTCCCCAATTGTCACCTTGTGGGTTGGGTGGGGGGATATCTTTCTGCACACGCTACCAATTTCAAGATCAGCCAATCAGCAACGGCCCTCAAATGGATGCCACCAGAGCCTCCCCTGCAAGGTGACTAGCTAGCAAGCTCTGGGGTATGATGTATGGACTCTTACTTGTCAGTCTTTTGATTGGCAGTGGTACTAGGTTCTGTTTTGAATGCCTCTTCTAACCACTCTAGAAGCTTGTGGGTAAACTCACTGACATCCTATTCATAAACATTTATGTAGAGTATAAGAGTATAATAGAAAGAGATCATGAAACAGCATGATACATTACACCACAGACCTAAGACAAAGTCTTCAGTTGAGTGTCATGAGTAATTATTGTGTTTACTCCTATGCATTCTGTGCAGAATTGGTGTATTTTTTTTATTGGGGGGATCAAGGAGAGGGAGGAATCTCCATTCTTCCCCTTCCCCCCACCTCTGAATTGTGTGCTCGCCTGAAGACAATGCTTTCCATGGTGGCCATGATCCAAACCCTGAGGTTTTCCATGATAAAAGTATGTGTCTAGCACCTGTAAGCATGCTATCGGTAGACAAAGTATAGATAAGTATAGATATACCAGAACCCATTTGTTATCCAATGATTATGTGCAATGGACAACTTGGTTTGAATTTGGTAGTTACACATTACTATGGCAACCATGTTTACTATTTTAGTCACTGGTAACAATACTAGAACAGTGATTGAGGTTGCACTTAAAAAACTTAATGGCAGAGCTTGAGGTTTTAAAAGAAGCTTTTTGGAGGACAATTGTAGCATTCTCAGTTTATTTCGGATAATGTTTCACCTGTTGGTTGCCAGGATTGCTTTCACTTCCATTGTACTGCAGGGCCTCTTTTAGTATCTGCAATGACAGTATTACAAGCCAATCAATGGGCATGAATGGTAAAATGTACCACAGTATTTGCGAAGAAAAACATGAATGACAGTTTAATTGCTCCTTATTACACATCAGTACCTTATCTGGCAAATGTCTGAATTATGATCAAGAAGTCAATGACATATAGTATAGCTCTTTGCATAATATAATTTGCGTCTCCCCACTGAAGGGATTTGGAAATTCCAGGGGGTGGGGTAAAGGTGACATTCCAGGGGACATTTGATCGGCCGTACCTAATGGGGCACCAAAGTGAGGCTGTCAAACACTGAAGGGCCACTGCTGAAGTAAACATGGTCGATGAACCTGCAAATTACTCTGAAGACCTTGGTTATAAGGTCTATAAACTTATTGTGTGATTTGGAAATTTTAGAGAAGAATTTCTAGTGTTTTCTCTAGCTGTATGTGAAACTTCTATACAATCCGCCATGTTTACTTCAGCAGTTCAGTGTTCAGTGTTTGACAGCCTAACTTTGATGTGTTGCACGTACACATGATTTGTGAAAACTACAACATGATTTGTGAAAACCGTTTACCGGTATTGGCTCAAACGGTTTGACTGAGAACCTAGAAAACACAGCTACGTACCAAAAGCCTTCTCGATGTGATTCTCAGAAACACCTGTTAAAACACCTTGAAGAGATTTACTGCACAACCAAATAAATTTAACAACAATAGATAGAAGTTCTTACCTCAATAGCTTTGCTAGGATCCACATACTTTCTCTTACTGCCAACAAGAAGGGCAAATAGTTTTCTCAATTCCTCCATAAATAACAGCTGATGTGCATCCTAGAAGTAAAGTTATCAACTCATTAAGAACCCAATTTCAATACAGAGGCAAACAGGTGAGAACACTAAACCTCACGTTGAGTAACCCTGGCTTTAACTTGCTTTTACCTTGGATTTTTGCTGATTATCAGGTGGAGACACATAATTCAAGACAAGCTTCCTGAACACTGGCAGATGAAATAATGACTGCAAGGAAATGAAACCACCGTTAGTGGGGTAACAAAGGCTTAGGACTTGCCAAAAAATTTGGTCACCAAAATAGAAGTACAGTCACCATCTCTAAAAATGTTAGCTGGAGTTTGATTGTTCAACTTTAATCCAAAAGAAACTCTTTTTTCCCGAATGAATGCTGTACATATGACAGCTAATTTTGACTTGGGCATTTTTTTAAAACCTATGTACAGACTGGAAAAGGTAAGTTGCTACTAGAGGTTGAAATCTTTGCTCTCTAGAGCAAATTTCATGACTGTAGTGCAATCACAAAGTGATTACACCAATTCTGAATAAACCCTACCAGACTGACTTCAAAGAAATTGTGAATTACTCATGACAGACATCTGAAATCTTCCCTAAATCCTAAATCTAGTTGTCATTGGTGACCATATGGTCACATTTTGGACCCTGAACCTCTTATGGTTATTTCTTATTACAGATTTGTCATGTCCCTTACTTGAATTACAGCACTGAACCAACAAGTGTTCCCCACATTCTTGAACCCGACAGGGGTACCATCCAGTCTCTTCCTATCATGAGGGTTGACAGGGTCTACAAACATCATCCAGGGATCACCTCTCTTCCTCTTTTGCCCTGGCTTATTCTCAATAAGGCTGGCTTCTAGCACCCTAACAAAGAAACAGTTTGCTGATTATTTATAACACTAGTAATTCTTGAAAAATATCCAAAGAGTAGGGGTCAGCCAGTCACCCCGAATGAATAAAAATGTAGGATATTTTAGTGGAAAAACAACATTACTGTATGACGGTCAGCGCATGTTCAAAAAGTGGGAGAAATAAAGTAAATGTATGAAAAATGCTGGAAAAATTAAGTGGGGGAGATAAGGCAAAAAAGTGTGAGTCTCCTGCTAAAAGTGGGAGAGTTGCCATCAATCTGCACATAACACCGGCTCAAAACACTATGGACCAGACCAAAACACTATGGACCTATCTTGTTTTACTACTAGAGCGGAACATTTTACTAGGACTCAGCCAATCACAGGCCGTTATAAGAGTTGCCCTCTTCAAGTAGTAAAATGTTACGCCTCTTTTACCAGTTCCTCAGACATCTGTTTACGAAATTGTCAAAACAACAGCAATGTGAATGAAAAAACGTTCACAAATGCCAACAGAAGTATTTCTTTAGTTGATTTGTGTTGGATATATTTAGTTTTGATAGAAAATTCATCTAGCAAGCTAAGACTAACTTCTCAACTTGGCGCCAGTGATTGAACTGATGTTTGCATGTGTCGATTGACACAACACTGAGCACAAATACATTGCAGAGCTTGAAAGCTTCTGCTTCTGCACAACAACTTTATGATTAAGCCTGTAAAAAAGATACAATTTAACTTTTTGCTGTGGGTCCTGTGGACGTTTATATAAAGCAATAGTTTTAAATACTTGTCTTTGTCCTATACAGGACTAGTTTTTTTTACTTTGACCTTTGCTCAGTCATCAGTGTATAAAATCGCGATAAATGCACGAACATAACAGCTTTATTGAGAAATGTCAGCGCGATAGTCAGGGATAGGATATGTGACCATAATATTGAACCACGAAATAATGAGAAGAATAATTTTTTCACAACTAATTATGACAAATTCACGCGTAGGAACGGCCTCTAAAGTCCTCTTGTATTCTTTAAATGTTAATAAATGTTCGCTGAGAATTGCCTCGTACTTTGAAGCATTTTTGTTTGTGACCTCGTCGTGTATCGTTACGAGAATGAGACTCTTGACGGGATGCGAGATTGGAGTGTTTTTCACAACGGAAAACAAAATCTATAAAGCGCCGGTGACTAGATTTACAATTCAAATTAAAGATCAGGATTGTTAAAACAAAAAAGCCCTGATTCTGAGACAAATGCATTGGGAGTTCGGGATCTGTGCTGGAGCAAACGTGCGAGTCAGAACCATGTATTTTTAAGACGAGATCTCGGTACATTTATGCGGCCGAATACGACACCACATCAAAACGACCGCCTCCGTAACATTTACTGATACTGCCAATCAAACGGGAATACACTTGGAAAATGTTGCTGTAGCTGTCGATCATTTCACTATGAACGTTGTTGCTGCAGTGGTTGATGAGCTCAACTGAAAGAGCCACGAAACGCCAACACAAGAGCTACTACTCAAATTCTCGCCAAGCGCTAATGAATATAATATAAAATATATCCACGGTGCTCGCGACTGGACCATTCTCGCTTGTAGCTCTCGAGGCGCAAAGGGTGAAAACAGCATCGCTAAATACTTCGGAATAATTTGTTAAAGGAAACAATGAGCGCTGCAAAACAATTTCGTTATTTGAATTGATTAGAACACAAAATACTAGCACTCAAAAAGCTCACAAGCCAGAATGAGCGGTGAAACTTTTGCTGAGCCAGGCGAGTTTGTTTCCTTACGAGTCAGTTAAAGGAGCACCTTTTTGTTTTCCTCATGGGAAGCAGTTGAGGAGCGTCCTAAATAATTGACAAGGTATGAAATCCGATTTTTCGCGAGAGAAATGTTCGCTGAGAATTGCCTCGTACTTTAAAGCATTTTTGTCCGTGACCTCGTCGTATATCGTTACGAGAATGAGACTCTTGACGGGATGCGAGATTTGAGTGTTTTTCGCAAAGGGAAACAAAATCTATAAAGCGCCGGTGACTAGATTTACAATTCAAATTAAAGGTCAGGATTGTTAAAACGAAACCCTGATTCTGAGAAAAATGTATTGGGATTTCGGGGTCTGTGCTGGAGCAAAACGTGCGAGTCAGAACCATGTATTTTAAGACGAGATCTCGGTACATTTTATGCGGCCGAATACGACACCACATCAAAGCGACCGCTTCCGTAACATTTTTTACTGATACTGCCAATCAAACAGGAATACACTTGGAAAATGTTGCTGTAGCTGTCGATCATTTCACTGTGAACGTTGTTGCTGCAGTAGACTTGCTCCAAGTCGACCTCTCGACCAACACAAGAGCGCTAATGAATTAAAAATATATCCACGGTGTTCGCGACTTGACCATTCTCGGTTGTACCTCTCGAGGCGCAAAGGGCGAAAACAACAATCGCTAAATACTTTCGAAATGATTTGTCAAAAAAGGAAACAATTAGCGCAGACTTGCTCCAAGTCGATCTCCCACCAACACAAGAGCTACTACTCGAATTCTCGCAAGCGCTTATGAATTTAAAATATATCCACGGTGCTCGCGACTGGACCATTCATTAGCTGTATTCACACTAGAGACGGAAAACTCGTCTGAGACGAGTTTCTCACCTTGAATATGGTTCCCTGTTCTTCTGTGATCACGCGAAAACAATTTTTATGAAGAAGACGGTTTAGACAGATAACAAGCAAGTGTTTCTGAGTATATTGACATATAAGAAAGGAACTTTTTCTGACGAAAAACTCGTCTCAGACGAGTTTTCCTCTGTAGTGTGAATACAGCTATTCTCCTTGTAGATCTCGAGGCGCAAAAAAGCGAAACAGCATCTCTAAATACTTTCGAAATGATTTGTCAAAAAAAGGAAACAATTAACAAACTCGCCTGGCTCAGCAAAAGCTTCACCGCTCATTCTGGCTTGTGAGCTTTTTGAGTGCTGGTATTTTGTGTACTCATAGATTCAAATAACGAAATCGTTTAGCAGCGCTAATTGTTTCCTTTTTTGACAAATCATTTCGAAAGTATTTAGCGATGCTGTTTTCGCCCTTTGCGCCTCAAGAGGTACAAGCGAGAATGGTCAAGTCGCGAGCACCGTGGATATATTTTTAATTCATTAGCGCTCTTGTGTTGGTCGAGAGGTCGACTTGGAGAAAGTCTACTGCAGCAACAACGTTCATAGTGAAATGATCGACAGCTACAGCAACATTTCCAAGTGTATTCCCGTTTGATTGGCGGTATCAGTAAAATGTTACGGAGGCGGTCGCTTTGATGTGGTGTCGTATTCGGCCGCATAAATGTACCGAGATCTCGTCTTAAAATACATGGTTCTGACTCGCACGTTTTGCTCCAGCACAGACCCCGAAATCCCAATACATTTTTCTCAGAATCAGGGTTTCGTTTTAACAATCCTGATCTTTAATTTGAATTGTAAATCTAGTCACCGGCGCTTTATAGATTTTGTTTCCCATTGCGAAAAACACTCAAATCTCGCACCCCGTCAAGAGTCTCTCGTAACGATATACGACGAGGTCACGGACAAAAATGCTTCAAAGTACGAGGCAATACTCAGCGAACATTTCTCTCGCGAAAAATCGGATTTCATACCTTGTCAATTATTTAGGACGCTCCTCAACTGCTTCCCATAGGAAAACAAAAAGGTGCTCCTAAACTCGCCTGGCTCAGCAAAAGTTTCACCGCTCATTCTGGCTTGTGAGCTTTTTGAGTGCTGGTATTTTGTGTTCTAATCAATTCAAATAACGAAATTGTTTTGCAGCGCTCATTGTTTCCTTTAACAATTATTTCGAAGTATTTAGCGATGCTATTTTCGCCCTTTGCGCCTCGTGAGCTACAAGCGAGAATGCCGTCCAGTCGCGAGCACCATGGATATATTTTATATTATATTCATTAGCGCTTGGCGAGAATTTGAGTAGTAGCTCTTGTGTTGGTGTTTCATGGCTCTTTTTTTTTGAGCTCATCAATCACTGCAGCAACAACGTTCATAGTGAAATGATCGACAGCTACAGCAACATTTTCCAAGTGTATTCCCGTTTGATTGGCAGTATCAGTAAAATGTTACGGAGGCGGTCGTTTTGATGTGGTGTCGTATTCGGCCGCATAAAATGTACCGAGATCTCGTCTTAAAAATACATGGTTCTGACTCGCACGTTTTGCTCCAGCACAGACCCCGAACTCCCAATACATTTGTCTCAGAATCAGGGCTTTTTTGTTTTAACAATCCTGATCTTTAATTTGAATTGTAAATCTAGTCACCGGCGCTTTATAGATTTTGTTTTCCGTTGTGAAAAACACTCCAATCTCGCATCCCGTCAAGAGTCTCATTCTCGTAACGATACACGACGAGGTCACAAACAAAAATGCTTCAAAGTACTCATACCAAGGATTTCATACCTTGTCAATTATTTAGGACAATTCTCAGCGAACATTTATTAACATTTAAAGAATACAAGAGGACTTTAGAGGCCGTTCCTATGCGTGAATTTGTCATAATTAGTTGTGAAAAAATTATTCTCCTCTTTATTTCGTGGTTCAATATTATGGTCACATATCCTATCCCTGACTATCGCGCTGACATTTCTCAATAAAGCTGTTATGTTCGTGCATTTATCACGATTTATTGATCAAGGGTTTTATACACGCATGACTGAGCAAAGGTCAAAGAAAAAAACTAGTCCTGTATAGGACAAAGACAAGTATTTAAAACTATTGCTTTATATAAACGTCCACAGGACCCACAGCAAAAAGTTAAATTGTATCTTTTTTACAGGCTTAATCATAAAGTTGTTGTGCAGAAGCAGAAGCTTTCAAGCTCTGCAATGTATTTGTGCTCAGTGTTGTGTCAATCGACACATGCAAACATCAGTTCAATCACTGGCGCCAAGTTGAGAAGTTAGTCTTAGCTTAGACACAAATCAACTAAAGAAATACTTCTGTTGGCATTTGTGAATGTTTTTTCATTCACATTGCTGTTGTTTTGACAATTTCGTAAACAGATGTCTGAGGAACTGGTAAAAGAGGCGTAACATTTTACTACTTGAAGAGGGCAACTCTTATAACGGCCTGTGATTGGCTGAGTCCTAGTAAAATGTTCCGCTCTAGTAGTAAAACAAGATAGGTCCATAGTGTTTTGGTCTGGTCCATAGTGTTTTGAGCCGGTGTTACATGATTTTTTTTTTACATTTTACAGTACCTGCTGATTTCTTGTTCTTCTGTTGTAATTCCCTAGAGAAATAATAACACAAATATAAATGACACACCACTTTAGATACTATAACAATGTAATAAGGGACAGCAGCAGGTGAGAAATGAGGGTGACATGAAAAATGGATGAGTAACCTTGGTAAAAAATTCTGCTCATTCTGGGAATCAGTCTTGGTATGCGCTGATGAGAAGCCAATTTCATGCATGTGAAGTCCAAAAAACTAATGACCAAATGAATAAATGAGCAAACAGAAAAAAATGAACAAAGCCTTTACCTGAGGCTGTCCAAGCTGTGACTCCTGAAGACTTAGGGCAATGGCTTTCTCCAGGTCCTCATCCCTATCATCCTTCTCTTTTGTCAAATCAATCACTTCATCTGAAATACAGTTAAGAAAATGCGGGGCTCAAAATAGCAGCAAGCTGCCAGTGATAGCCATCACTTTGTGTGTTTTTGCCGGCCAATTTTATTATATAGCAACAAAACAAACATGGTTTAAACAAATTGAAAATTGTTTGCAAAAACGTACAGAATCGATTGCAAATTGTGCTGCAATTTTGCAGAAGGTGCAGAATTGCTTGATGATGCATATAACCATTACCAAATCTTCTCAAATGCCCTGGAATATTATCTAATTCCATTTTTGTGCAGGCTATTTTTTGTACTAGTGCACACGCAGAGCAGATTTTGAAACATTATTTTGAACCCTGACATGCAAGAATTTCTAAGCTTCATTTGCAGATGGTTCTGTATTAAACAAAGGAAACATGTAAAATATAGATAGATGATTCTATCTTATGTGTGTTATTATTATATAATAAATTTGAATTGGATTAAGATTATTGTTCCTATACATGTCTGCCATGTGATGAGCCAATTCCAGCCTACTAGTAGGAATTTATATTTTCTAGGGGGGGCTGCATGGATTTTTTCGGGATGTTTTTGGAATCACACACTTCAAGTACCTTGCTCAACAGGTTGCTTCGCTGAAACACCTACAGATAAAAAAAAAATCATGACAAATAGATATTTAGATAACAAAAAGGAGATAAAGATACAAGATCAAAGCCTGTTGTTTGGGGGTCCATGAGGGGTCCATGGACTTGGGACAACGAGAGGTCCATGGACTGGGGATCAGTGTTTTGTGGAAACCCACTTTTGTGTGTGTGTGTATGCAACCTATCTTTATTCTGATTAGTACATTGATCTGTTTTCTTACCTTCTTGCTTTGCAGCACCTTTTTTACTGTTTGTCAACAATGCCAGAGTTTCTTCAAGGTTATAATTCCCTGCCTAAAAGATCATATGAACATCCAATAAAATTATTTTCATTACTAGCACAATCAACAGATTATGCAGTGGTGAAACTGCACCCAGTTTCTTTAAAATAGAAACATCCAGGACTTGTGTTGCCTTTACATTGAACCACTTCCAAACAATTGTCAGAGCTGGAAATTACTGCCAGTCTTCGGACATTGTCCGATCAAAATCTGCAACTGTCTGGCCAAAATTCTGATTTGGTCCGTCATAATGTCTGGTCAATCAAGGTTCTTTTCTCTGTTTAAGTTTGCAGTGATAACTGAGATATAATATAAGAGTAATAATGTGAACTCTCCATTTATTTCCAAACACTAGCAGACAATTTTTCAAAACACTTTCAAAGGCAACAAGAGATGGTGCAAAACAAAATACAAATTTGATATCAGCATGATTTTTTGCAAAAAAGGTGTTACTTTCCGACATGACAAATTTGCAAATATGTCCCACCACACTAGGAGTTTGATCGGACACTGTCAAGTCAAGTGAAAAATTTTTTTCCAGCCCTCATTGGTCATCACACTTACCTCATAGGCATTTTTCGCCTCATCATAAGATGCCCCAGTTACTTCACGTATCTGATCAATAACTTGACTTTCTTGGGTGACCTGTAGAAATTGTTTTAAATTTAACACTTAATGTCAAAGCCAATCAATTATGAAATACCAAGTCATTTTTGTTGTTGAAAACTGAGTTAACACAAAAGCACACAGATTAAAAGCTTGAAACTACTAGTTTTGCTGGTGCGACTTTTACTGGTCGTAGTCGC
This sequence comes from Scolanthus callimorphus, assembly GCA_033964015.1. Lineage (NCBI taxonomy): Eukaryota > Metazoa > Cnidaria > Anthozoa > Actiniaria > Edwardsiidae > Scolanthus > Scolanthus callimorphus. The sequence goes on along the minus strand of CM066923.1, from coordinate 11,448,516 downwards.
ATTAATGTTTTACAAATCTGGTGAGACATGCGAATCGAGACACCAAGTTGCCGACCAAAGCCAACAACACTCTGGCTTTTGCGAAGTAAATAACATCATGTGATAGACCCCATGATACGCATGTTACCCAAAGAAAAGACATTAAACTTTCTAAGAATATATCTTAACCCAAGTTTAGAATGGGAATAGGGTTTGAAAGACTAAATTTTAGGTTTTGATTCAACTGACACTACACGATCGTAATAAAGTAAACAGAGAAAAATTGACTGCTAATTAATCTTACCTTTTTCATAGACGAAGGGTATTCTACTGTCATTGTTTCCTAGTTCTACCCAAGTTTTGGTGGTGTTTGCCATGTAAATCCCGGTAGAATCAGCCAAGATTCAGTTTTACTCTACAACTTCATTCAACATGGAAGCCATGTTTTTCTTGCACGCTTCATTACTCCCAGCATGCACTGCGGACCTGCCTAGGTTCAGGCTTCCTCGGGTGTCATTGCCACAGGAACGCCGAACTATGTTATTGTCCTTCTCACACGACTTTTTCTTGCGGCGTGTAGAAAAACGACAAAAAAACGGATCGGACCACGGATCTGATCGGACCACGGATAGGACCACGGAATACGTATTTGCAATGTTACTTTTAAGCAATAAAAGTACTTTCCGTGTGCTCTCTGCTTTCTTACAAACACGAGGGGGATGTTGGGAGAACTGATCAAAACTTGAAAGACACGAGGCGACTGTCTTTCAAGTTTTATCAGTTCGACCAACATTCCCCCGGGAGGGGGAGGGGGGAGAGGATTTTGAGGGGGGATCTCACCGAGTTTGAACCTCCTGAACAAATATCACTTGCACTACTATTCTCGTGCATTTTCAACGGTTGTTGAAACAAGCTGCGCGCTTCGCGCGCATTAAGAAATTATAAACTTAAAAAATCGTAAAAGGCCTTCTTGTTTTACCACAGTTCCTCGAGGTCCTCTTCACTATTCAGTGACTTTTGTCAAAAACGCCTTTGGACTTTTGATTAATAGTAGGTTGTGCCTTGAAGGGATCTGAAAATTTTGCATTGTCAAAAAAAAAATCCTCTGCCCCCCCCCCCCCCCCCCCCCTGTAGTATACATAATGAATGCAGCCCAACTAATAGCGAAGTACATATGGGAATGCTTTGAATTGAGAGGCAACCTTGCACAATACAAGCTGCATATATATAATCTATTTGGGTAAACACTGATGTACGGCAACTTTGTATATAGTGCCAAATAAAAAGTATGTATGTTTGAAGTTATTTTGCAATCACCAGGCGCGGATCCAGCAGAGGGCCGGTTGGGGGGGGGGGGGGGGGGGGGTCATCGGGTGCAAATGACCCCCCTAGCTCTACCAATGAACCGATTTTTTTGCCTATCTATTCGCGCCCGTTGCTGCCGGCGGGATTGGATTTTGGGCTGATTATGAAAAACGTCTCGTCAAGCAGGCAAATTTCATTATTCTTTTAGCTGTGCCCTGAAAGGCTCGCAGGCTTTCTAAATAAACGTTTTTTAACCCGCGTTTCAATAAAGTTGAAAAATTTATCTAAAAAATTAATTGTTTGCAGGAAGACCGCTACCCTAAAAAAATGTTTGCAGCTACATACTCTTAAAAATAAATTGTTTGCAAGGAAAGAATTTTGTCGAGCGAGTCGCGGCAATTTTTTTCGCACGTACGTGTCAACTCAAAATCACTAATGTAAACCACAATCCTCGACAGGTTATCCTGAATAATTTGTTGACTTGACCTTTTAGCAAGCATGCAACACGTTACTCTTTATTCGTCATCGTCCCCCCCCCCCCCCCGGCAATGTTCGTACAAAAAAAAAGCCCAAAATAGTTTGCCTGGTCCATCCAACGTTGAGAAGGGCGAGGGGAGAGGGCGGGATATCAATTTTAGCCAACTAATCTGTCTAAGATTGTAGGTGCAACTCGACTTGTCGTGATGTAATGTCGCGGAGATTTCAAACATGTTCGAAACTCTTTGCAACTTCATGCGATTTGAAGACAGGAATCGCACCGTATTTGCATCTCGTTTACACTAGAGAGTTGGAACTCAGTGGCGTTAACAGTTAAGGGCATGGCTCAAAACCATTTCACCTGAAAAACGGGATTATTCTTCATAACTCGTGTTCTATTGTATGGATCATCATCAAAATTGTTCAGTACAATAATTTTAACAAGAGCTTTATTTTGACACATTTCCTTACCATGGAAACTGTTATCACGTGGCTCGGTGGCGGCCATCTTGGATTTTTTATTTAGAATCTCTGAAGATACACAGAAGAATGTGAAATTGAAAGGTAAACACATATTTAGATACAGGACAACTTCCTTCAAATGAAACTAATTGGATATCTTGGAATTTATCAAGAAAAAAAGAAATAATTAGATTTTTCGTGCTTTTGAAATATATGATATTGTGAAAAAACGTCTTTATTAAAGCATGATCCACGATATCCAATTAGGTTTACAGAAAGACTAATGATAGAAAGATTATGCTGAAAAGAAATTTCTGTTTTTCATCTTCTCTACATACTTGCACGGGCGCTAAACATTTCATCCAAAATGGCGGATGGTGAGACACGTGACATCGGTACCATGGAAACGACTTAATCGAAATCAGAATTCCAAAACGTGTTTGTGGGCCAAGTTTGAAAGATTTTCGTTGAAAAGTAACGAAGTAACAAAAAGCAGGACCTCGTTTTAGAGCCATGCCTTAATGCCACTGAGAATTTTAACTCGCGCGAGAAAAATCGCCGCGACAAATGCATCAAAAATCTCGTAGACCGGCCTTAAGAAAGACCCCAACAAGCTTGCGTGAGCGAGAGAAACCAGAAAATCAGGTTACTTTTACAGCGTAAAGGCCCGTTTTCACTTCCAATTTTTGCTGAAACTTTTGTCGCGCAAGTCGCGGCGATTTTTCTCGCACGTACGCGTCAACTCAAAATCACTAATGTAAACAAGGTGCATCTCGGCGCGATCTGCCGCGATTTTTGTCGCGCGATGTCGCAAAGATTTCAAACATGTTCGAAACTTTTTGCAAGTTGATGCGATTTGAAGAAAAGAGAGCCAGAAATCGCACCGGATTTGCATCTCGTTTGCACAAGAGCATTGGAATTGCGATAAATGCAACAAAAATCGCAAAGTGTAAACCGGCCTTACTAGTAAAGAAGCCACAGCATAAAAATAGAAAGCAAACACTACTGGCTACATGAGGTTAGATAGAAGTCTGTGTTTATTATGTCATACATATTATTTACAATTGTTTACATCACTTCAGAATATACCTGACGGAAGACACCACAAATCGTTGCCTTACATTCTGCATTTATAGTAATTTTACAACCGCAATTTGGATAAGGTGGCGTAGGGCTCGAAACTGCGCTTGATACAAGCGTAAATACGCCTAAAACAATTTCATTAAGGCGTAAAATAACGACTGTGTTTTCAGTTTTTTAGTGTTCTTCTATTGGATTTACGCCTAAATTTAATGCCTTTCTAGAATGTTGGTTCAAGACGTAAATTACGACTATGATTATTTCTTTACCATAAGGTTGTGATGATTATTATTTCTCTGTGGTTCTCATTCAAAACATCCTAACAGCAACATTCGAACAGCAACATTCTGCACAAAATTTATTGCATTTCCATCGCTTTTCTTATATACGAGTGCTTTACGTTTTGGTCTAAAAAATGTACAAAGAGCCATCAGCTGGGCCAATGTATCCAATTCCAACCAGAACCAAGTCTACTAGAGTCCATACTCCAAGACCTCCAAAGCTAAAGAGTTTGCCAAGTCCTTCTTTCCAGTAACCAAGATAGAAACGGTCTATTCCAAAACCACCAAGAGTCAAGCTGGCAAGGGAAAAACAACACTTATATAAGACTTTGCTCTGTCGGTACCCCCCTTTCCACAGGGCCCATGATAGAGACCTTGGAATTTCCTCGGGTTCAACACGACAGCTTGGAAATTCCATGGGGATTGTGCAGCAGGGCCTGGAATTTCCACAGGGCCTGTGATAGAGACCTTGGAATTTCCTCAGGTCCAACAAGACAGCTTGGAAATTCCATGGAGATCATGCAGCAGGGCCTGGAATGTCCACAGGGGTCACAAGAAAGCTTGGAAATTCCACAGGGATTGTGCAGGAGGGTCTGGAATTTCCACAGGGGTAAACCCCCAAATTTAGTGTTCCTCGATAGGGGGGGGTGCAGATATTAAATGGAACAGCCCAATCTCTCTCTAAGTATAATCTCTCATTATAATCTCTATTGGTTAAAATATATTTTTTCCATATCCAATTTGCTATCTCTATAGGAGTCCCCCCCCCCCCCCACAACATTGTTTGGCAAATTGAAACATGTTTGTTGAAAGCATTCCTTTCTCAGTAAAATCATGGAAGCTTGCAAAATATCTGTTCTCAAATATCTGAATCAATGTATTAACAATTTACAAACAAACTTTTCATGCAAAAGAATTCTTAAGGTGTGTTCCGAGAAAGGGCCCTCTGCCCCCCAATTCAGGACGTGGTACCTTAGCAGAACGGCAGTAGACCATCTATAACCAGATGTCCAGTTACAATACAAGTACTTGTTGAACGTTCTGTTACCTATAATAATAAATATACACAAATTTTATACCAGGGAAATACATATCTTGTATCAAAGCAAGGCTATGGTGGCTTCCATAGCAAGGGTTATGCAAGTGGGGAGTTGCTGAGTTGAATCTAAATCAATACTGGACTTAGAAACGGTTCATTTTGACAAACAATCCTTTGTGCATGGTGAGGTGTCAGATCAGTTGGTAGTGAAAATGTTTAAACATCAGGGGTGGATCAAGGGGGACCACCCCCCTCCCCCCCCCCCCACTCCCCCTTCTTGTGAGATTTTCCCATACATTTACTGCATTTGCTGGAGGAAATGTGAAAATGTTCATCCCATGTTTTCACTATCCAGCCCCCCACCCCTTTCAGAAATTCCTGAATCTCCCTGTACATACTATGTCACCTTCTTGGCAGCAGCTAACAACCCTGAAAAGTGAGTCTCCATGGCATTCTATAGCACAAACTACTAGGTATAACTTTGTACCTAAACACAATATTTCCTCCTTTACTGTGCAGTTTGTTAGATATCTTGGTGGACTGCTCTTCCCTGATATAACCTGCAAAGAAAGAATACAGCTGATATCATGGTCTTCCAAAATATTACACAGGCGTTGTTCTCCAGGGGCTTTGTACTGTACATCAGTTGAACATAGATAGTAGTCATTTACGTTATTCTGTCAGGTTTCTGTTTATTCAAAATTGCATCTCAGACTGCAGTGTACATAGTGTTAATAGTTGTGTGAGAGTCTGGTTAGGGGTAGTCCTGAGAAGGTCTGTGTGATGACTGATGTTTCAACAACCTACATGAACATCATCTTCAGAGTTGAGTTAAAGTGTTGTGTAACAGGCATAGTGTATTCCAATAAAGTTTATTGTTTTCATTACCTTGCATTTTGTCTTTTTGACACATCTCTGATGTTCCTGTAAAGTCTGATAGCAATATCTACAATTGAAGATCCTTTCAAATGTTCTTGGTCCCTGGAAATGTCAAACAGTAAGAAATATTCATTGACATTTTCCAGCAGAAAGAATATGGACTACACACAATGTGATAACTAAGTATGGAAGCAAATTACTTCCATGATGGAGAAATTTCCCAAGATTGTGAACTCTATTTTTCCTAGTATCTTTATTTCCTATAGTTTATTCACTGTATATAAACAATATCATTCTAATAATGTGCCAACCATAGGCTGAATAGCTCCCATTGTTCTGTGAACCAATCAATCTCTGGTTGGCACAATAATAACAATGGGTGACGTCAGTGTGAACAGGCCACTATTGTAAGGAGACCCAGCAGTAGATTGAAGATACAGATTTTTCCCGTGAATTGGCCGTATGTTTGCTTTTGTTTCTGTTGTTGTTTGCTTTGGTTTGATTGCAAACAAATTTACTTTTGTTCACCTCGCAAATGACAAAATCAAGCGCCTTGCATCTCACGTAGAAGTCCTTGCCATACACGCAAGAATCGTTAAATTCACAGTTTATACACGAACCACCAAGAACACTACATAAAGCACCATCAGGGCAAACAGCAGAGGGATCAGCGCTCGGCAAAACAGTCGGCGAAACACTTGGAGAGGGTGCAACAGTGGTGTTGCCGATGTTGCTGACATTTGAAGAGTTTGATCGCCAAGATAGCGTAGAATTTACCGAAAAAGTTAGTGGTAAAGTCGCCGGTGTTGCAGTTGATGCTTCTATTTGTCCATTTTTTATAAGAGTTGTGATGAATGCTGTAAAATGAGCAAGAATGAAAGCATATTGTAGTTTTCTTCTCCAACCCCAAACGTCCGCCATTTGTTTTGTTTTTCATTTCACTGATTAGGCTCGAAAGACTGGGCACTAATCTGTCATCTTAGTTTGTTCTTTATTACTGTGGGAGGGGTGGACAAACTACACTAACTTTGAAATAAAATAAAACATCAAATATTCAAGTTACATTAGAAAGACAGAACAAATATTGAGAAATATATATATTAATCATTTCATGCTTCTAGTATTTTATTAATATTATGAAGAACTGGATTTAAAGAAGGCGAGCAAAAATAGTTTATCCCTACCCCAGTGCATCTATCCTCGTGACCTATCTTCCATGTGATCATTGTATCATTTCCAAGATGGTGGGTAGCTCGGAATTTCTTCATCTTCTATTTGAACTCTCATTTTATTATCATCACCCAAAACTCCAATTATATAACTGTCCCTTATTTCTCTCTAGGCGGGCGCTATGGACTTAGCCGACAAGTTGCCTAAAATACGAGATCAAGATAGTGATAGCCAGTTCGGCTATGTCTTCGGCGTCTCTGGCCCCGGTAAGCTTGAGCTTCTTCGGTAATTTTACCGGGCTGCGATGGTACATATATAGTTCTAGCGAACTCTAGAAACGAGTTTTAAATGCTTGTGGATTTTTGTATTTTTCAGTGGTTATTGCGGAAAATATGAGTGGAGCAGCTATGTACGAATTGGTAAGTAAAAATCAAGATTTTTATTTCCGTATTTGGACCTGTTCTGGAATGAAATCACTTGACACTTGATTACTATAAGAATCACATGATCATTGCCCCGATTTATTTTAAATCTCCATATTGAAATTACTTGTTTAAAGCAATGCAAAAATCTTCATACAGTAAAATTAAAAGTTATTTTTCAGTAGTAAAATAATTTGTTCCCTAAATAAAGTTCCTACATCAATTTTTCATAAAGTTATTAAAGTGCCTCCAACATATAATCAACATGATTTTACAACTTATGCTCAAAATCATGTAAAGGACGGACCATTAGATATTTGAGGGGGGGGGGGGGGGGGTTGGGCATTTTTCTTGGCAGGAATTTTTTTTCCTACTCAAGACACTGCACGAATTTTTTTCGGACGCCGTTTGCTTGCACGATTTTTTTTCCCACCACTTTTTCACATTCATGTCTTACTGTAGCGAATAAAATACATGGCCGTCATTGGCCTTCCATATATATTGGGGAAAAAACTGTAATGCAGCTACAAGATATGGCCTAAGGGGACCAGCATCATTTACACTGGGGGTGGGGGTATCTGAGGATTTTGGGCAATACTTTTTTGTCAAAATGAAGTGATTCCCCACTCCGTAAGTACTATGATTAACGCAATCCCTCTCAGAGCTGTTAAAGGTTTTGTGATTCCTTTGTCACCTATTTGAGCTAGATGATGACAGTTTACAGAAAGAGAGGATTTTATTTTCCTTTGTTGCGTGCGAAGCGCGCTCTTAATTTGAAAAAGCACATACCAGATACCTCAGAATAAAAGTAGATCAAGGTTTATTCTTCATTCATTGCACATTATAGTGACAAAAATATTATTCTTCGTGTGCGTGAAACATGGCCCAAATGACCAATTTGTATGTTGTAACTCCAAACTCACGCTTACATATATAAGGGGTTAGGAGGGGGAGGGTTCCTTGCCAAGAAACACTAGACAGGATACACAAGAAGTCTTCTCACTTCATTTTACATTGAGAAAAATGTGATGACTTTCTCAAGAGCATAGGCCTGAGTAAAAAAAACACAATGGCCTGATGCCTGAACATTAATGAAATCTATTTTACATCAAAAAGTAACTACTTCTCACTCAGGTTCATCCTTTCCCTGACTTCATTTTTCGGTATGGTAATCTTCCATGTATGCAGCAAGTATACGAAGCTGAATAATAAACTCTGAATCTGAGTCTACACATATTCTTGACAATCTATTTAAACAGCATGAACGGTATTGTCTTCGTGTTGTGTGAGCCCTCAAAAATCATATTTATGTGATTTCTTCCTAATGCGCGCGAAGCGCGCCAAAATTTTTATTGTACTCAGTTAAGTGAACTAGAAAAATGCACATGATATAGAAGCTAGCCGTGCAGGAAATTTTTTTCTTGCCTCTTTGCTTTGCACAATATTTTTTTTCAGGTTCAAAGCTGTGCCCCCCCCCCCCCCCCCCCCCACTCAAATATCTAATGGTCCGTCCCTAACTACCGAGATATAATATATCTAACAACTCAAGAACAAGTATTCTTCAACTTTTTTTCTCACAATTATTGAGAGTTGAATAACCCATTGCAAATGCTAGTTTTTAAGGAGGGGGGGCGTAGGGGACCCTTGAATACCGTAATATCGTGTCCAAAAAACACAACTACCATAATACCCAATCAAAAATTCGCAAATACCAGAATATCGTGTCTAGAACTCACGCTACAATATAATAATCATTGCATTTCACAGGCCGTGTAAATAACTGGTCCATGAAGCCAAACGCAGAATGTTTCGCATGGTATGACTTCAACATGACCAAAAAGAAATTAAAACTCTCAGCTCTATGAAATACCATTCACTGCAGACAAAGATTGTGTGTTTCCAAAAATTATCCATACCCCCGCCTACTGAAGGGATTGGAAATTCCAGAGGGGTGGGGGAGGGGGGAGGGGTCAATTTACCTGAGAATTTACCCGGGATCATAGCAAACTCCAGAGTTGATTGTTTGCAGTGTTGGCTGTGTGAAAGTTTGACTGAGTTCGATGAGTGCTAAAATGAAAGTACCTAAAAATTGTCATGCTATTTGAAAAAAAATAATAATTATAATAATAATAATAATAGATTTATATAGCGCCATATACATTAACTGCTCTATGGCGTTTTACAATGCTACAATTAAAAACAATTCTATAAATAATCAGTATAATAATCTATAATAATAATAATCGATAAAAATGCTTGTTTATCTAGTCCTTTTGTACCTAAATAAACCACTGCTAGCATTCATTCTTGCAGAAGTACACTTTTCAGAGAGTTTTTGCCTCTCACCTCCCATTTTAGGCTGCAACCTTCCAAATTACAAACACTCAAAAACACGGAACATGCTCCACAAATATCCCAGTGTTTTTCCAAAATAATTGCTTGCTCAAACAAACCTTACAGAATAAAGTACACTTATTCATCTCTTTCTTGGAAGTCAAACATCTTTGAATTTTAAAATGGTGACTCTTTTCAGTCTGGTGTTTTCTGACCCAAATTCAAGATTGGTACGCCCCATCAACTCTGCAGGGCCCGTGGTTTGATGCGCTGGTGCGGAAACGCATAATTTGGCTTTCTCCGCATAATGCGCATAATCCGCATAGTCGCGCATAATTTCCCCAAATTTTGTGAAAATCATTAAAATGGCATCATTACTTGGTGAATTTCTAACTTTCTTTTCTATTTTTTCTCACAAAAGTGATACATTTCTTCTGAAATCGTCTGTCCAACGTCAAAACAACTCGATAGAAATGACAACAACAGGGCGTTCTACGCTAATTGCGTCGTGCTGGGAACTAATGCCGACAAGCAATAAAATGTGCCTACACAATTGGCCAACTAACTAATATTTCCAGCATGTTTGTGCTTTGGATATTTTATCAAGTAAAATCAAGGCGGAAGAGGACGCTAGCCGCGACAAATACGGTCGATTATGCAGTTCACATTGATCACATCACATTACGCTTTTTCATGGATCTTTGTTGTTGTTACAGAAAACGATTTCATTTCACAAACAACAGCGCTAAATACAGGCACACGAACAGCTCCCTCGATAACAAAAAAAAACCCTGACAGAATGGAATGCTTAAGCCCACGACACGACAAAAACGTGGCATGTTTCCGGTTTTATAAAACCTCTTACACTAGTTCCGACGATAGTGCAGATCGCTCTCGCGATCGGCATGAATTTTGAGAATTACGCACAGAACGACGGGAAACAAGCGCGATGATGTTTTTGTGATCACGAGAGATCGTAGCGATAGCTCCGAAAGTCTGCGTGTAGCTCTCCTGACCGTTCAGTTTCAGTTCATTTCACGGTTTAAGTGCGTTGGTACGGTACGATCCTTGTGGCATGAAAAAAGTGTGTCCTTAAGTAAACGAAAGAAGACCGAGTACTAATCGTTACTACCCAGTAGGACAGTAGCTGAAGTTAGTTGGTAACACTTTTTTGTAAGATAAGTAATAAGCTTTATTAAAAGCAAAAACACACGTCTATCTGAAAGAAAACGTAGCATCATTACGTTAGTAAAGGGAAGCGATTGGAACTCAGACTGCTGAAAAAGGCAAAATACATGTTGCGGCACTAAGAAAAAATATTGCGCAATCCCGCATAATTTCGTATTTTTAGCGCATAATTTCGTATTTTTAGCGCATAATTTCCCAAAAATCTCGCATAATTTCCAAGAAAATCCCGCATCAAACCACGGGCCCTGACTCTGTGGTAAAAACAAACCTTTGACGTTTTTGCTCCTGTTGAGGGGTGGTTTATGACAAAAAAATGTTACATTTTGTACCCTGTTTAATTGACAAAAACCATGAAATATCAGAAATTGAATGCCCTTGCATGAAACATGGAAATTTGACAAATCACATTGTTTATGACCACAGACTCGAAAATCTTGAAAATGCTTAGTACCATAATTTATGATAGTGGTCATTGTGTTTGAATGTTACTGTACATGTATATGATATACAAATTGTATTTGCTACTATTCAAATCTGTAGGTACGTGTTGGTCACAGTGAATTAGTAGGAGAAATCATCCGTCTAGAAGGTGACATGGCAACAATTCAAGTTTATGAAGAAACCTGTATCCTTTATATTAGTTACTGTGAAATCTGTAACCATATTCATTGGCAGTGGTGTCACAGTATTTTGACTGTGTATGCTTACTTGTAATTAAAAAAGTTTAATTCTTTATAACTGGTTTGGCTTGAAAAAAAAAATGATGGTAGGCTATGAACGTGAAGTGAGACTGGTGGCATTATTATAAAGTACTAACTATTTTTCCTTTAATGCATGTTTAAATTAAACATTCAATGAATTATTATGTCAAATTGTTGGAGCATTCAGAGCTGTCAGAACAAGCTGGCGACCGCTGGAGCTCCCATGGCTACTTCACGTTTTAGTAGCCAGCTACTTTTTGGCGAATGTGAGACACAAAAAAGTTGGAACCACAGAACTTTGCGTATTTTCTGGACTGCATTAGCCGGCTAGACTGCAGAATACCCCCTCGCATATAGCTATACCCTAAAAGAAATGTGTCAACCCGTCAACGTGCTGAGGATAACTAATTCATTATTCACATAGCCTCATTCTACAGTGCGCTTGAGAGGACTAAGTAAGCAGTTGACGCTTTGACGCATTGACAAGTTTACATAGAGCGGTTTTCATATGACTGTAGTGGAACCAATCGCAAAGTAATTACAAAGTAATTGTGAATTACTCACGGCAGTCATCTGAAATTTGCTCTATTGAACGAGTTGGTGTGTTGACGAGTTGATGTGTTGATAAGTTGATGTGTTGACAAGATTTTGGGAAGGTAAAGCTATACACAAGGGGGTATTCTGCAGTCCATTAGCTCCCATTAGCCTTACTCTCTATACTGTGTATGCTGTTGGGGAGAAAGCAGAGAGTTTGTTTGAATGTTGTGAATCCTTGACATTGTTTTCAGCTGGTGTAACTGTTGGAGATCCAGTGCTCAGGACAAAAAAGCCTTTATCTGTTGAGTTGGGACCAGGTAAATTGAACAACCTGCAGATCATCTTCAGAAAAGAACCCTAAAATAATCAAGTTAAAGGGTGATGGAGTCCCAGGGGGGTACTCGGATATAAAAATGACAGGGGGGTCCGACGGAGTTCCAAATTTCATACCCAAAAAAATACCTGAGTCATAAATTTTATACCCAAAAAAATACCTGCTCCCAAAATTTGATACCCAAACAAATACCCAACTTTTTTAGCCTAGAAAGACTATTTAACACCAGCACTACACATGATGCCTGTCCCATTTTATTATATAGACACGAGTGTTTTACTGGGAAATACGCCACTCGTAGACCTCATACGAAGCTACATGCGGGTCCTCAGTGACATATTTTCCATATCCTCACTAGTGAGGATATCGGTCAAAACAAAAGTGCTTGGAAATCAATTTTGAATATTTTTTTCTGGTTTGTCTATATAATAAAAAGAAAATTACATGGTGGCTTGAAGATATGAGCTTTATTTTCTCGTGTCAAAAACAATATTTTACTCATTTGCTGCGCTCATTCGTAAAATATTGTTCTTGCCACTCGAAAATAAAACTCATATCTTCGCGCCACCGTGTAATATCCTCTATTTATGTTTCAGCTCAAGGCCTCATCTTGATGATCAACTAGCCTGTCAGAAGTTTCAACCCCAAAAATACCCGCGAATTTTTCAGCACTCAAAAAAATACCTGGTAGAATTTTAAACCCAAAAAAATACTTTTACTACAAATTTCATACCCAAAAAAATACGTCGGACCCCCCCGTCATTTTATATCCGAGTACCCCCCCAGGGGAAGGAGTGCTGAGTTTAAAGGATTGTATTTCAACTTTCTTCTTCTGACGTTGATCCATGTAGCTCAAAGTGACAAGGCCTGCCATGGACTTCTTGTTAAAAATGTAAAAATGCATGTGTGCACTTGTATACCACAAATATCCATATGAATGATCAAATGCAGTTAACAGACAGATCCCATGGTAACATTCATAATAATTATGATCAGTAGTCACCGTATGGAACTATACTTAAATATTATGCATTTGTTTTTATTAAAGGAATTATGGGCAGCATTTTTGATGGTATTCAAAGACCTTTAAAGGTAGGGTTCAAAGAAGTGCAAATCAGGAACCTAATAACTATTTCAACTGTAATGCGGGCACTTACCAAATTGTACTGAACTCATAGCCTTCATCAAAAGGGAAATTTTTCATATAATTTTTCCAAGGGAGGGGAGTTCTCTCATATTAGGGGCGGTGAATAAAAAATTCAAGACTTCCTGAGACACCTTTTTAGAAGGTGAGCCTAAGACTTTCCAATTCACTTAAAAATCAAGCTCAAGCTTGCAAGTTCTTCAAAATTGTTCCCAAGCTTTCAAGTGGAGACTGCACTGCAGGGCCTAGTCTGGCTCCAGTCATAACACACCTCTTTCAGGGATTGAGTTAATGCAGAAATCGTGCATTTCTATGCATAAAATTGCCTTAAAATTCATTTTTGACATTCTAGTGTATCCCAGGATGCAGAGCACCTACCCCCGTTTCGCCAGACATGTGGCTCCCAGGATCCAATTAATTTGAAAAATCCTGCATTAATTACTGTACTCAATTTAAAAAGTAAAAATTACGTGTCACAATAAAACGTCTGGCATACTGTAAAATATAAGGAATAAATAAAATGTCACACAGACAATAAAGAATAATAATAATGGTTGCTGAACAAATCACAGAGAGTCTTAGAAATGAAAAATGTGAAAAGAAATATGAGATTCTGAGACTAACATTTTAAGGTGCAATATTGAGCTGTACCATATGTTTTTAGCTGCAAAGACTTCCAAACTTGCAGGGCACCATTAGGAACCCCCATATTGATGGTGATGATGCTTGGACTTTGCTCAATGATACAATAGTAAACTGGGTGTGTGACTCAGTCTATTTGCAATCACAGTGAAGCTCAATGCAACTATTTACAGTATTTCAGGCATAATAATGTTTCTTGTGTTACAGAAGTCAGTCATGTTGGTTTCTTGTTGCAGGATATTAATGAAATGACACAGAGTATTTATATCCCTCGTGGTGTCAACACACAATCTTTGAGCAGATCCATAAAATGGGAATTCAATCCAGAGGGGTTCAAGGTGAGAATTTTTACAATCTTGCTCCCTGAGTTTTGGTATTCTGGCCAGTGGAGGAAGATTGTTTTTTCATAGCTTATTGGGTCACTAAATTCATGTACAACAGAAATATATGTACATAACCAAAAAATGGCCAGTCAACCCAAAGGGGAGGGGCAAACGGGACAAGGGTCCCATGCGAGGCACCACCCAAATGATTCCTCCAGAGCCTTTGGCTTGTTGACTTCCATTGGACAGTGTCTGGTTGCTCAAAAGTGGTTTAGAGCCACTTTTCATGAGTAATTGCAAATTCCATGTTTGAAACGTTAACCAACACGAAAAATTCATCACGCTGCATGGATGGATGCAAATGGTAGTAAAGAAAGCCGAGAGAATACTCATGGGAAAACGCCCAAGCTGAATAGGTCTATTACCAAGGTGACTCATTGGTTTGATCAGCAATTATAGATTTAACCCATCTTCGAACAACCTGTTCCAGATGACCAAAGGAATGTCTGCTGACACAGTCTGCACAGTGCAGAGCTGAAATTTCTACCGGTCAAAAATCAACAGGACAAATTGATACGTCAAACCAATGTTATGATAATGTCTGGCAGGGGTGTATTCAGAGGCGGTGCCCAAGGGCCCCTCTTGGGAAACCCTAAAATAGAGTAAACATGTGACAAAATTTCGAAATGTATGGCAAAATTGAAAGGAAAAGGGTGGATCTTTCTCCCTTCAGTCCCCCTTTGCCCCCACCCCATTTTGCAAACTGTCCAGTCAATCAAATGAACATGTTTTTCTCCAATTGAACTGTAAAAGTGATGTTTTTTTCTCACTGATGAGTGATTGTTGTTGATGTCCGACCATTTTTTTGCAGGTTGGTGACCATATCACTGGAGGTGACATATATGGCTATGTCCATGAAAACACTTTCATTAAACACAAGATTATGCTGCCCCCTAAAGCCAAAGGAACCATAACATACATAGCACCTGTTGGAAACTATTATATTACGGTGTGTACACTATGTTAACAACTTGTAGAGCATGCCGTCATTAGCCGTATTCACACTAGAGGACGGAAAACTCTTCATGACGGGTTTTTTCGTCTGTCTGATATGAATTCTCAGACGATTTCCCGTCAAAAATCCGTCTTGTCCCGATTTCACACTAAGATTTCCCGTCAAAAATCCGTCTCGTCCCGGTTTCACACTAAGACGAGTTTTCCGTCCCGACGAAAAACGCGTCTCAGACGAGTTTTCCGTCTTCAGACGAGTTTTCCGTCTCTAGTGTGAATACAGCTATTGAATGTGAGGGGCTGATTATTTTGTAGCCTTGGCCTTGCCTAAAGAAATGCCTAAAATAAAGAAGAACCACTACACAGAGCTGTCAGAACAGAGCTGGTGACCACCGAAGCCCCGGCGGCTACTTCACTTTTAATCAATGGCTACTTCTTGCCGAATGCGAGACACAAACCAGTTTGAACAGCAGAACTTTGTTAAATGCAGCCTGAAGCTCACCCCATTGTTTGCAAAAATAAAATATAAACTGGAATCCTTAAATTGTAGTTCCTCTTAAAAATCACCCAACTCTGCGTCTGTGTCAGAGTTGGCTTGGTGAGGAAACTAACTTGTTGCTTTGAAAGCTACTAAACATTGCATGTCGGCCGGCAGTTTTTCTTATGCAGCCGGCTACTTTTTTTGAGCAGCTGCCTACTTCAAAACATTCTGACAGCTCTGATTGAGTTGGCATTTTTTCTGAAAACGTTACCAGACAGTCGGGCCCTGGATAACTGTCTAACTATGGCCCTGATTAGCTTTAGTATAAATTTAATTTTACTTGAGTTCATTCTCTTCCTACTGTGTTTACTGTTTGGAATCAGCTGTCATTGTTTATATTTTCAGGATACTGTACTTGAAACAGATTTTGATGGAGAAAAGACAAAGCACACTATGTTGCAGGTATGTGATATTTTCGCACGAAAGCATTTCATTATTAATCACAATCCATCGCCGTGGCAAAGTAACCGAGAGCCTTGGCGGCCTATTGGCCAATCAGAGCAACCGGAAAACAATGGATCAATTTGAAAACGAAAGAAAACGGGATGCAAAGGCTCTAGGTTGATGCAATTGATCTTTCAGGCAACGAATCTGCACCGTTCAAAAGCAATAAATGTCGCAAATGTCCTCCAGTTAGGGCACTACATTTGTGCTAGAAAGTAGAGATTTTGGTACTGTTCCTACATAATTTTGCGTATTTGATTTTAAAAAAAATCAACCGCGATTTTCTTTTCATTTCAAAAGCAAAATTGAGCAGACATTTTTGCCCAATAGTGCGGGGAAAATAATGCGAAAAATGAACAGTTGTGCGGAAATACAGCAGTAGGATTTTAATTTGTTTAGATGTAAAAAGCGAAATTCTGCACGCAGAGATTGCAACATCGATCATTCTTGAAGTTTGCGTGCATAGTACATCACGGAAAGTGACCCCTTGTGCCATCTTGGACGAGCGCAAATATAGGGGGACTGGGCACTTGTGTGTTCCCATATTATTGGCGGCCGCGATCAGATTATGCAGCTTTTCTGCCGTGTTTATCGCGTCTTTATCAATTTCTGCGGAAAGTGCAAAGAAAGGGAGAAAGTGCGGACCGCGCTATGCCCCTTTTTTCGTTTAGTGTAGTTTATTCTATTTTCAGTGATCTAAAAAAAATCCCCTCCTATATTGCCGAATAGCGCCCTTTCATGTACGGCCGTAGCAAGCCCTCAAAAACTAGGGGGGCACAGCTCGGAGTTTTTTTCTTTTTTAGCGTCCCCACGCCATAACACAGACGTCTCTTTCCTGCGATTTTGAGGGAGGAGAGGCTGTACACAGGCAATACGTAAATGAAACGGTGATTTGATGTGTCTTAATGGAGCTTTCGGCCGTTAACAATAGTGCCCGTTAGTAGAGAGTTAACTGCAGTATCAGAAAAACTTGAGGGGGGCCCTAAGGGCGATTCGGCCCTGCATGTACGCAGAGAATCAATTTGTTAATTTCTATAATATATACTGAGTCAATTTACTCTTGATTTTTATTGTCAGGTGTGGCCTGTTCGTCAGATGAGACCAGTTGCAGACAAGCTGGCGGCCAATAATCCTCTGTTGACTGGGCAAAGAGTTTTGGATGCACTATTTCCGTAAGTCAGTGACGAGTATATGAGCCTGTGCTAGCAAACATTTCCTAGATGCTTGAAGTACCCAAGCCTAAGGATCCAAGTTATGACAAAGGGTCTGAGAAGTTATAGCCTCCTTTTGTTTCACTTTCCGAGCGACATGCCAGCGGCTGCAAAAGAGGCTACAGAAGTTATATACAGGGAATTTCTGCAGAAAGCATCCATGGGAAAGGTGAATTTCCCATGGTAGAAGATGGGAAGTGTTCGGATTTCCCATGGCTATCCATGTGTATTCCGAATACTTCCTATGTGTATGTCTTGGGAAATTCAGTTTTTCCCATGGATGGGTTTCTGCAGAAATTCCCTGTGATACGTGTCATGTTTTATGATAATCAACACCTATGGCATCTATTGTTCTTATTGTTTATATTATGACCCTCGTATTCAAGTTGGAATTTTAATATATCGAAAGTGGTCCGTTGGTTTGATAATCTGGACGATCCTTCTCCCCTCCATCGTCGCTTCAAGGCAATAGGCCCAGCCGCACGATTTCTCGCTAACTTCATTGCCAGTTTTTGTGGATAAAAAGTAGAGATCCTTATCAGCCCATCAAACCGGCTAAAAGTGTATAACAAACGATCTGATTCGCTTTCGCTGTAGGTGCGTCCAAGGCGGTACCACAGCAATCCCAGGAGCATTTGGTTGCGGCAAGACTGTCATTTCACAATCGCTGTCCAAGTACTCCAACTCTGACGTCATCATCTATGTAGGGTGTGGCGAGAGGGGAAACGAGATGTCGGAAGTACTTCGGGACTTCCCTGAGGTGAGCATTATTGCATAGAAGAAATCCCTTAGCCTATAAGCAGAACATCGCCCGTGAATCCCCTGTATAATATAATTTATGGACCCCTGGTATCAACGTATCAGAGGACTAAGAACAGATATATTTTAGAATTGTATTGCTCTAACTAGCTAATGTACTACTACTAGTCAAAGTATCCATCTTAGAAACGTAAATACTATGTGTCCTATAGAGTTATGTGGCCCATTAAAATGTATGTCTTAGTAAATGCAAATGAATTTACCGACTCTCCGGACTTGCAGCCCTTAAACTAAAATTACGTGGGATCTCACGGCGCCAGTGGCTGCCAAACGGTTGTAAGCACAGTCACTGAGGATGGTCACTCGCGCGTCCTAGTGGTTCTTTAATGTCCATCTGGTTCAGGTTAATGTTGTGCATGTGAGAGACGGGACCTACGGTTTTACGTCCTTATCCGAGAAGACGCGAAGGTCTAAGCATTTGCAGATGTCAGAGCAAAGGCCGCATCTTCTCCTCGATTATTTAGAACAAGACCCTGAGTATTGGTCCGACCGAGGTTCATAACCCATGACTCCCCGCACGTCTAAGTGGGAGGCGGCTAATTCATGACATTCGCTTGTTCGTCAAGTTTCTAATGTATTTATTTCTCTTTAGCTTACTGTAGAAATAAATGGTCAAGTCGAATCCATTATGAAAAGAACAGCTCTTGTGGCCAACACATCAAACATGCCCGTAGCTGCCAGAGAAGCCTCCATTTATACAGGTGAGTTTTTCAAAAGGAAAACAATTCGTACAGTTTGTTGCAAGTATCGATGTGCTGAATGATAAAACAATTATCCAGCTAGATTTTGAAGAATATCGGGTCGCCTGATTTAGTCAACTCGAGACTGAGTTCTCCATCGGCTGAGTATTATGCAGACGCTATTCTGCGCAATCTCTGATAATGAATTAAGGGAGAACATGAAACTGATTTTAGTGACTGGAAAACGTAACAAAATCTCGAAATCTAGAAAATGAAATCTAGAAAGAGAGCTTTTAAGTTTAATAAGCTTTTAAGGTTCTCAAGTACTTGTGTCGCATTTTATTCTATGTTTTGTCTTCTGTGCGACATATTTACCTTTTCAGAGTAACCATGGTCGATCATGGTTAGAGACATTTTATCTCAAACCTGGCTCCCTTAGAAGTGCTGTCAGTCTGGGCACCAAAGCAGCACTTACTCAAAAAAGATATTTGCCACAATTAGTTGCTGCTGTTCCAAAATCCCCTTATTATGAAATCCCCTCACTTATTTAGAAGGTCTGTAAGTATAGTCCCTCATATCTTAGCGTAAATACAGGAAAATCCACCAAAACTTGCAGATGTTCGAGAAACATCGTATACTTGATCACCATATTGATTTTCTTGCCTAAAGGGCCTGGAAACGATTTCGAAAATACCACAGGCAGCCCGAATGGATTCCAGACTACTTGGAATACATGTTCAATAATAGAACGAAGCAATGTGTATAAATGCAAATGACGCTCGCATTTGGGCATGAGAGCCTCCTATGTGAACATGAGAGCATCGTATTTGGACGCGGATTTCAGATGATTTTTTTTACATGACCATCGTGAAAACAATCGCTAGGCAATCAAAATCGAAAGAAATCACAACCTAAACGGCTTTTTTCTCAGCCAATAACAAGCCGAACCAATTACTAAGTAATTACACAATTGTATTTACTACACAATTTGATTGTCATGTGAAATCCGCTCTATGGTAGTCGTACGACAACTCATCACCATCTGATCTCACCTCCCGGTGCGCAAAGGATTGTTTGCCAAAACAAAACATTCCTATAGATCCAGCGAGAGACACTGAAATTTTTACTATTTTGGGAGCAAAAATTAAATTTAACCATCATACAAGTCAAAACCAGTTTACATTTGACATAAGGCAAGATGTTCTGAAGGAGATGGAAAGAATCTGTTGAAACACTTAGCCGGCAACAAAAAGCGTTCTGATTGGCTAATCTGAGAGCAAGGAATCAACTGGAAGCGGACAGTTTTGACGAAATGTTCTCTATGTTCCGACTAGTTTTATTCTCTTTCCCGTACAGGTATCACGCTGTCTGAGTACTTCCGTGACATGGGACATCACGTGAGCATGATGGCGGACTCCACATCCCGATGGGCCGAGGCCTTGCGTGAGATCTCAGGCCGTTTGGCTGAAATGCCTGCAGGTGAGGAGTGATGGAGAAAAACGGGTACTTAGAAACGTGTAGCTAGAACTTGAAGCGTGTAGCACGTAATTAAAGATTAAGCGTGTGAATGAAGCTTGAACGTGTAGAGCAAGCTTGACGCGTATAGGGTGAGCTTAAAGCGTGTCGTTTTAGCTTGAATATCGTCTTTTAGACTTTCTCAAAGTCCTTTAAAATTTCAGTTCAAGTTCAAGTAAACGTTCAAGGTTATTCTCTATATACAAATACCTGCAAACCCGCAGGTAGCAAAACTAATCTAGGCGGACAGGAAATCTGTATAGATACTATAGAAATAATTATAGTATCCTTAGTATCCTAATCATAGTTAGTATCCTTAGAGTTCGACTTCTAGCAAGTCTAATCGTCTTTGTACGCGCGCTTTTATTCACTAGGCGCCTTATTTGGGCGTCCCCCATGGAGCACTGAGCGGAACTTGGGACCCAAACAAAGCGCGTAGGTGAATAAAGCGCGCGTAGCTAAGACTTTTCTGTTGTATTTACGGGCGTTCACCAAATAAGAGACTGCAAGCAGTCTAGTTGAAATCTCGATTTTATTTCCTACTCAAGAGAAAAGATCCAGCGTATTCTAGTTATTCTAAATTGTACTTTTAATTGCTTTCAACAGACAGTGGTTACCCAGCATACCTCGGAGCCCGTCTGGCTTCCTTCTATGAGCGCGCTGGCCGTGTGCATTGCCTTGGTAACCCACAGAGGGAGGGTAGTGTTACAATCGTCGGTGCAGTATCCCCACCTGGTGGAGATTTCTCCGATCCCGTCACGTCTGCTACTCTCAATATCGTCCAGGTTGGTGCCTTTTTTATCAGAATTAAAAGCAGATTTAGCATCATTGTCAAGACGTTAGGACGTACATCCTGCTGCCGCGGCACAGAGCAGGTGAACAGGCACGGAACACGTTACGGTTACGGGAAGACACGGGGGAACATTCAGCCAATCATATCACGCGAAATGACTGATCAACCAATCAAATTCCTTAGAGGCAAGGCACGGCACAATATCGCTACGACGCGGACACGGCATGGAACGCGCCGTAGTTACGTTTTCACAATTCCGCTCAGGCCCGTAGCCAGGGGGGTTCCGGGGATGCGCAAGCACCCTCCCACGCGACAAAAAGGTCCACTTTTGTACACAGTAAATAAAGCACTTAGCCAATCAGTAGCGAGACAAATTCATCGACTGACCAATCAGGAGACGAAGTAAGTACGAGTTGCGTTTAGGCGTGACCCAAGAAAACAAGAGACATTTTTTTTTCTCGCAGTCTCATTGGCTGATTAAACAAAGACTCAGGTCGACTTCAACCAAAAAAAGATGTAGAAAATGTCCGCTTTACTTTCGACAGCCATCTGAAATTCGCTCATATTTTCCCATATTTTGTCAATGAAATGAAATGTATGCACTTTTATACCGCAAATATCATATGGATATGTTCAAATGCGGTTTACAGATGTGGACATGTCTGATCACTAGATGCGGACTGCGATTTATACAATGCAGTTTACAATTGGTTGTTAGATACATCATTCTGTAGTGGCCACTTTGGTTGTTTAACGTCCCTCGCATAGTCGTTAAGTGTAGTGAGACGGGACCTCGGTTTATTGTCTCATCCGAAAGGCGATGTCAATGTTATGTATCCATCTTCCTATATTGTTCTGAGTTCACGTACTCTATCTTTCCGTAGGTATTTTGGGGACTTGACAAGAAGCTTGCTCAGCGAAAACATTTCCCCTCCATCAACTGGCTTATCAGTTACAGCAAGTACATGCGAGCGCTGGACGATTTCTATGAGAAGAACTACCCGGAATTTGTAACTCTCAGAACCAAGGTAACTTGAATGGTTTACCAGGGTTTTAAACCAGACGTGGAACATTTGAGTGGGCTTTCTTTTGAATTAGAACACACGGTACACGTCAAGTGTCCGAATGATCTAGGCTGTACGCATGTCCATCTGTGCCCGGGGTTCGATTCCCTGCTTGGGCTCTTAGCGACTTTATCTGCTGTTTGAGGCCTACTCTGAGACCTTATCTTGCCGCGAGTTTATGCGAGATAAAGCGAGATAAGGGCGGGAAAATGGTCCAATTGAGAGGCGAGATAAAGGGGAAATGGTCCAGTTGAAAGGCGAGATAATGCGAGATAAGGTCCCAGAGT
The DNA here is from genome assembly GCA_033964015.1 of Scolanthus callimorphus. NCBI lineage: Eukaryota > Metazoa > Cnidaria > Anthozoa > Actiniaria > Edwardsiidae > Scolanthus > Scolanthus callimorphus. The sequence continues at coordinate 11,425,854 of CM066923.1, read as the reverse complement.
ACGCCTTGTTTGAGTCTTGTTTCGGACCTTGTGGTTAATCGAGGGTAGAAGCGATCTGTCGCCTAGTCCGGGTCCTAAGATCGCCGTAATCTTGGGCGATCTTGGGATTTTTTCTATATTTCATGTTGCGATCTTGGGCAATCTTGGGCGATTTTAGGCGATCTTGGGACCCGGCGTAGGCTTATTCGGATGAGACAATGGACGATTACAGCTATAAGGGCACACGCTCTTCTTTAATAAGACCCCGTCCACACTACACCGTTTTCAAACGAACACGGATACTTTTTGCGCCGTTTTCAAGAAGATTTGCGTCCACACTTATCGTTTTCGTATTGTTTTCGCCGTTTTCGGTGATCGTTTTCGGCGTTGTAGTGTGGACGATAGCCGTATCCGGAGCAAAAAGTATCCGTTTTCGTTTGAAAACGGTGTAGTGTGGACGGGGTCTAAAAAAAACCCAAGCCATGTCCCACGACTACCAGAATGCAGCGCGCGCTTTTTAAACAGTTTGTTCGACAAATATCCCACATCTACCAGCATGCAGCGCGCGCGGGCGTTATAGCTGGAATCGTCCATAGACCGAGGTCCTATCCCTTCAATGCACTGCACCTAACCTGAACATGGGTGAGCCTAAAGAAAGGTGGCGCGGGTGTGACCACCGTCAGTGACAGTACTCATAGAAGCAGAACCCAAAAATCGCAAGATTTCTACCATAAGGTCAGGTAAAGTCAGGCTTGATTCTTTGCATAGAGAATCCTTATACAATAAGAAACAAAATATCAAATATGACTTTTTTCTAATGGATCCGTCTTTAAGATATGAGGGGTTACACTTTGTTGCTGCAGCACTTTTTGACATTTTCTGGTAGAATTGTGCAAATTTTGCCATAAAACGATGCAGTGACCAAAGCAGCTCATATCTTAAAGGCGGATCCATAAGAAAAAAGTCATATTTGATATTTTGTTTCTTATTGTATAAGGATTCTCTATGCAAAGAATCAAGCCTATCTGACTTTACCTGACCTTAGGGTAGAAATCTTGCCATTTTGGGGTTCTGTCACCTATAGATAGCTAACTTAGCACCCCCTCTTTGATGGAGATCCCTGGGAAAATGAGTAGAAAGCTCAAGATTCGTGTTCTGCTTTCGCGCTTTTTGAAGGAGATGGGATAAGCGTAGCATGAGGATAACAAACTGTGTTAACTGCATCCTGATCTTTCTGACAGGTGAAAGAAATTCTGCAAGAGGAGGAGGACTTATCCGAAATCGTACAGCTTGTAGGAAAGGTACAGATTGCGGAATGTTTCTGAGCTTTCTTAAGTTAGTCAGTGACTTATTTTCCTGGTCTGATCTTATTTGATTCCAACGTTAGGGCTCCCTAGCAGAATCAGACAAGATTACCTTGGAGGTCGCCAAGCTTATCAAGGATGACTTCCTCCAGCAGAATGGTTACACCCCATACGACAAATTCTGTCCTTTTTACAAGACGGTCGGCATGTTGTCCAATATTGTCGCGTTTTATGACATGGCGCGTCACTCGGTAGAGTCTACAGCACAGTCAGAGAACAAGGTTACGTGGAATGTTATCAAGGAAAATATGGGGGATACCATCTACTCCCTTAGCAGTATGAAATTTAAGGTAAGATTGCATTTTCGAACGAGCGCCCAAAAGTTGTGTCAAGTCTTTCATTCAGGACAAATAATGCACACACGATGAATGAGCCATACTGAATTCAACTTGCAAAAAGTGCTTACATTATAGAAACTCTGCTGCAGTTTGGAACAGTGTTCGAAAATTTGTGGTTTAGTTCGGCTGTCAACGCAGGCTACCTCTTGGGATGCTAAAAGTGATGTTAATGTGCCACCATATCATTATTAGTCCCTGGTACCAAATAATCGCCACATGATGAATTAGCCATTAATTAAACTTTAAAAAATGCTTTCATCAATTGCGTTGACATATATACAATTAAACTCCCTGCTGCAGTTTGGAAAAAGTAGCCTGGGTGCTGTCGGTATTAAAACATAAATTTTAATGGCGCAGCGTCACAATTTCAGGGTTTATTAATTAGCTAAAATGCCATCCCAATTCACAAGAAATAAGAAAAGTAATCGTTTGTTAAATAACCTATCTATATCGTTTAGGTTTGTTCAATAACCTGCCTACTAGGGCAAACGTCGAATTAGGGTCGCGTCGATTACATTTTTTTTCAAAAGATATCGACTCATTACAAATGATCTATTGTTTTAAATGCATTCGACGCGACTCTAATTCGACGTATGGCCTAGGCCTAAGCCTTATTAAGTTCAATATATTTTTTGCAGTTTTCTACTGTTATCGACCGTATTGAATTGGAACTTGAATTGGTTTCTTGTTTGGCTCAGTGAACAGTCTGGAATTTTGATTGGAAAAGCTATAAAACCTTTCATAGGAATCCGTACCTATAATGCAAAATTCAGTTCCGTCTTTGTTACACTAAGATGAAGGTCAGCTTTCCGTGTTTTCAAGCCAAGTTCAGTCGTATTTTGGTTATTTTAGTGGTAGTTCGTTTTGCCTCAGTGATTCTAGTTTTGCCCCGAAGCTCCGCCTTTGGGACTGACATTTTGATTGACAGAACTGAGAATCTTAGTGAGTGTCCCCAGGGTGAAGTTTCAGCAAGAAACAGAGCAAGACTAGAATCACGAACTACCATTGGAAGAACCCAAATACGACTTCTAACTTGGTCTGAAAACACGGAAACTTCACCCCGGGACCGGGTAAGGTCAGAAGAAGTTGAAGTTTTCTCGGGTATGTAGGTGCAAGAAGTTAGTGAATCAGCCATCCTTATACAAAATGGTCCTGTATTTGAACCGAAAGCTGATCACGAAAGCTACTACAAAGACTGATTTCCTTGTTTACCAGTCCTGAAGCCGAGCTTGGCAACTGGCATTCGTATGGCTTTTCTAATGGGTGTGTCTCTCCACAGGACCCAGTCAAGGACGGTGAGGCTAAAATCAAAGCAGACTTCGCTGAACTTTACGAGCAGCTGCAGTCAGGATTCCGATCTCTAGAGGACTAAAACACTGATTAGAATAATATCAAATTGTTTTTAGGAATTCTTTATTTGCGCATGCGTAAGTCTGAATCATAATATTCACACAAACAAATACGCAACCTCGATCCACCAAGGGTGTTCTGGGATCGAGGATAACATATCGGGATGCGCCGGCAAGCATTGCAGGTCAGTTGACATAGCATGCGCAAATTGATGGAGGAGCTAAATTCCAAACGCGTACCCACAGCTCCCGTGTTCGTCGTTTCGCGGGGGAGGCTCTGGGAACAGCCATTGACGCATGCGTATGAAACAATGTGACCTATTTAGGCATCGAAATTACTTCTAGAGCGTAGACGTCGAAGGCGTAGGTTTTAAAAGACGACTAGCAAACGAATTGTGTTATTTAGCCAGAAACGTTTCTCAAAAGTGAGATGGTTTTATGTATGCATGCGCGCCGTTCAACATGACCTCGAACTTAAAATGAGGATTATCATCAGTTGTTTAATGGCCTTGAAATGAGGATTATAATCATTTGGGGGACATGACTATATTACTATTATCTTCGTTCTATTAAAAACATAAATAGAACGAAGCAATGTATATAAATGAACATCATCCAATATAGTCCGGACCAAAAAAAAAAAAAAGCCCCTTACCCCCACCCTTAACAGCGCTCCCTACTACAACTGTACTACTTCAACCTACAACCATGTGGGACACTTGCGCATGTCAAATAACCATGTCACCAGAATGATGATAATCCTCATTTCAACACCATTTAACAATTGATGATAATCCTCATTTCAACACCATTTAACAATTGATGATAATCCTCATTTCAACACCATTTAACAATTGATGATAATCCTCATTTTAAGTTCGAGACCATGTTGCGCCGTTAAACCAATCAGCGAAGGCTCACAAATGACTGTCAACCGAGCCTCCCACTAGGTGACGAGCCGGATGAGCCCTGGTTACGACATTGGCTAAATTCCAGAACGTTCGTGTATATTTCAAGCATTACCAATGGGATTTGGGGCCGGGGGGGGGGGGGGGGGGGGGGGGGGGGGACTCCCATATTTTTTGACCGGGGATGATCGTCGTATCTTTTAGGGGTTAAAATCACGTTGGTTTGGTCTCTTTTAGGGGTGTTCTTGATCTTCAATCAATTTTAGGCAGATTGGTATCTTTTAGGGCCGAAACTGTGTCCAAATTGCTTTTTCTCATGATGGTGCTTCTAAAAACCGTGTGAGAAAGAGAGATTATTCGATGAGAAGACGATGAATTAGAAACAAACACGGAAATGTCTTCATGGGTATTCTTCCCCTGTTACCTGTGTCCTTCGCGCCTACTTGGCACATAAGACCTCATCTTTTAAGGTATCTTTTAGGGTAATAATTTTTTTGAGCCACGCTATGGCCCGCCATGTTTGGTATCTTTTAGGGGTGAAACTGAAAATTATGGGAGTCCCCCCCCCCCCCCGGGATTTGGGGACGATTTGAAAAAGATAAACCTGTTATGTTATTTGCCATCTTATTAATCTTGTCTTCTAAATGTAGCCATTAAATCCTCGCCAGGATTGTAAACCAAATAGATTGACAACAAAACTACATTGTACAACAGGTCTTTTTAAACAACACTTAAAACTGCATAATAATTCATTATTAAATGTGATAAACCCAACAAAATTAGTACCTGCTCTCTATGAAGGTATATAAGTGACAAAATTCATTGGAGAGATTTCGGAATTGAATATGTCAAATATGGCATTCAAAAGGCCGTTTTTGTCAAATACGATTTGTCAAAATCCAAATGCATGCACGTTTTGCCATATTAAAGTTGTCAAAAATTTACTTTTTCGTCGAATGCGAAATGCGAAAATCTAAATTCATGATCGTAATTGCCGCAATTGAAATTCCATCCGCCATCTACATTTTTGTAGCCCCATCAAAGTCTATGCTAATGAGGTACCGGTAAAAGTAGAGAACTTAATCCTTAAATACTTAAATAAATTACTCCCTGATTTAAGCATTAGAGCACAACTTTCTATGACTTTATCGGCACAATAGAGCACGCGTGATGTTGGGAGAGACACGAGATCGTTGTAAAATCACGAGCCGCAGGTGAATTTCTCTTTTATATTTAATATATACTACCGTTTAAATCTCAATGAATTTCTCAAGGAATATTTTAAAGTTTCGTACCGTGTTAGATCAAACAGATCACACATTATTTCGGACGCAGGGTCTTCAAAATATTTTTCGAATTACAATGTGTTTTTTTTTTGCCATAGATTTAACGAGTGCTTTATCAGTGTCAGGGTTGTTTATCTTCAGACAATTGTCTGAAAGATCTCTGTTCTATTTTTTCTATAAGCGCTATAAGGTGAACTAAATTTACTTCTTTAAACGCAAATTTAATTACATTTCATAGTAAAAAAGCCCAAGAGAAATCAGACTTTCTCTTGCAATTTTTTAAGGGTTTCCGCGCTGCCAGGAATTTTCATGCCCTAATGGGTAAAAACGGTAATGATAAAGTTCAAGTTTATCAGGCTACAGTAATCTTTATTTCTATTGATAATCTGATTCGTTTGTATGTATGCATATAGCAGTGCATTTGATCTGCAAACCGGTTTATACGTATAGTATTCTGGTCTTTTTAACCCTCACTCCCAAGACGTAGATGGTACTTCCTTATTCAAATAATACACTTCCCTATACATTTGATGTATCTGTTCCTCATCACTTAGTGGATGATTCATGAAATTCTCTTCTCTGTTTTCGTTTTTAGTGGATGGTGCTTTATCTGTTCCTCATCACTTAGTGGATGATTCATAAAATCTCTTCTCTTCTCTTGTTTTTTTTTACAATGCCTTGATATAGTTGGGAGAAGTTTAAGGCTGATCGCCTCTGGGCATGAGAGGGTTAAGGTTTCTAAGAAACCTTCGCGGCACGTGCTCGGAAAAACAATCATATGCACGTCCTTAGTTTAGGCAAAACATGTCAACCTATATATCGTCGGAAAGCTTATAGAATGGACTAGCGGGCTATGCCAAAAATAAATAAGTTATTAATAAATATAAATATGGCCCACTAAAATAAATATGGCACACCAAAATATAGCCCGCTAGTCCATTCTTTGAGCTTTCCAACAATTTATAGGTTGACATGTTTTGGTTAAACTAAGGACGTGTATGATTGTTTTTCAGGACTTGCCGCGAAGGTTCTCAGTAACCGTAATAAGAAAGTTGAGACTAAATTCCATGTTCTTCTTTCTCACTTCCTTGTTGACTTTCTAATACTTCTACTCATATTTCGAGGTGAATTTTTCTTCGTCCTTGTAACTATTAGCCTGCGTAAGCAGCCGCCACTAGCACTAGCCCTTTCGCAGGTTAGGTAACCATTCATGAACAAGTCAATCTAAGGCCTACGGCAAACGCCGAACTTCAGCCGCTCTTCTTCTGTCGAACCTTTCCTTTTTCAAAGGATGTCGCTTCATTATACTTTATAATCAAGAAATTTCTATTGTTTTGTATTGGAACGGCGCGACTCTGGCACGGCGTTTGCCGTAGGCCTAAGGGATCAGATCAAAACACATGCCCCCGACAAGGGACCCAATTTGGGCCAGAGAGGTAACGGTCTGCACCGCCTGGTATCACACCCCACCCCCTCTCATTTTGAACACTTAATAAGTTCTTTCCTATGGGGGCTGTGCAAAAACTGGATGCGTTAAACGAAATGAGAGGGAATTGCGGATTGTTTGATGTGGTTCTAATCGAAATTGGTTTTATGACTAAGAAGCTATTTAAATATTGAGCTTTTGGAAGATTTTAGGTGGAAGGCTGCTGGCCCTCCCCCAAATCCAGAAGGCATTTGTTTTGACCTCTATGTCACACGTCACTCTTGTAACAACTTAAGAACAATCGGTTTTGACCATAGTTTGGTCCCAGCCTCAATCATAAATTAGCGTATTATTAAAAAAGGTGTGCACTGATAAGTGTACTGTAGCGTTTTTATCTTCGTCCAAGCTGTTGTGAAATTATTCTCTCTTGAGCTCATTTGTGGGCAAGAAAATGGAAAACGCTGTAAAACCTGTGACGCACAGCAAGGTCAAGACGAAGCTTTTGAAAAAAGGGGAATAGATCGATGTCATGTTGCTTTAGGTTTGTATGGTCATGTCGTGAGTTTTAGAGTTTATATGTTTTTAACAACTATTCCAATGTTTGCCCGTAGACCGAATTGTCACGGTTAAATGGGAATTGTATTATTTCTAGAAGCGTTCTAGTTCTATATATTTTGTTTTAATAGGAGCGGCGACTAGGCTCTAAAAACCCGCAAAGTGATGGTTTGAAATGGTGGTGTTTTTAAATTGCAACTATTCGATTTCGAAATTAATCAATAATGTCGATACCGACACTGCGGTTGATGCCCCCAAGATAGTCCAATTGTATTCCGTAATAAATGTTTCATAGCCAAATCAAGGAAGAAATAGAAAACAATGCTTTGAAAAGCTCCAAAAAGAAAAACAAGCTATAGCGAGAGTGGCGACGCAACGAGGGCGGTGAGGCGTTTCTGTGAGAAAGATGGCTTTGCGAACTTTGCCGTAACAGTCTCTTCACTATGGTATCAGATAACGGCGAATGGCACAATTGACTGGTAAATATTAAAATCTAATTACCATTTAAGTTTGATAAGGTATCGACCTGTAATTGACGGCATAATCCTCGATATCTCGCTTCTCTTTATACCGACTCTTACTTCGACGGAAACTTAATTAGCTAAAGGAAAATGTTTCACGTATAGTTTTCTAAATTATTTTCCTGTTGTAACGAAACTTTTTCGAATCTTTTAGCATAAAGTAGCAGGTAGTCACGGCGTGTGCTGGAAATAACTACTTAGTAAAGCTTAAATTAAGAGTAAACTTCAGTGATGTAAAGGCGCTGAAATGGTTTAGCATGATTCGAAAATGATCAAACGGGCAGAAACGTATGCCAGTTTCGACAGACGTCGAACTTTTGCCGCGTCGAATCCAATTATTAGCCGTATTCACACTAGAGACGGAAAACTCGTCTGAGACGAGTTTCTCCTAAGAAAAAGTTCCTGCTTTATGTCAATTCTGCTCAAAAATTCTTGTTATCTGTCTAAACTTTCTCCTTCAAAAAAAATGTTTTCACGTGATCACAGAAGAACAGGGAACCATATTCAAGGCGAGAAACTCGTCTCAGACGGGAAACTCGTCTCTAGTGTGAATACAGCTATTAGAAGTTTCATTTGCAGCGTAGAGGGCACTTTGTTTCGTACAAAAAGGTAACTAGATGAACCATGGCAGAGCAAAAAGGAATGTAAAATTGTTTTTCTTGTTTTTTTTTTCTTTCTTTGGTTATAAAATAGGGAAAACCAGTCGACTGAATTGGATTCGACGCGGCAAAAGATATTCATTATCATAGCCTTTCGAGTGACTTTCTAGCAAAGAACAAATAAACCCACCAGGTGCCTCGAAAAGCTAGATTGACTGCTGTGCGTCGGGAATCAAAATGAATTACTACAATAACTATATCGCTTAGTGTACGCAGATCCAATTGTAACAACTCTAGAATTATCAGGGGTACCCAACGAGAGAATACTTATATTATAAGTCGGTGACTTTTTTGGCGGCAAATCCCCCCAAAATTAGTAAAATTTAACCTTTTGTGCACTTTTGTGCAATTCGAACCATCCAAGGGATCTTATAATCTGAAATTCTGAAGCGAAATTTTCAGCTTTCGTTTTCGGATTAGATGTGCCAGCTGTTGGCACATGTGGTTTTATATTAGATACCGGATCCTCTCCGAGCTTATAAATCAAAACAACGCAACATCAGATTTTACCAAAAACCCTCCGGGTGTCTGCCCGAGAACCGCAAATATAATTATATATACGTTCTCCTCCTTTAGTGCACTGCCGCCAGCACGTCTGAAAGTACCCAAGGAAAGTATTGATTTGTTTAAAAAGTACCCAGCGAATTTTTTAGAAATATTTTCACGCTTCAAATTAATTATTGTCCAATATGGTCAGCTAGTGTTCCTTGTTTTTTTTTAAGTCGCTAGAAATTTAGTAAGGGGTGGACCATTAGAAATTGGGGGAGGGGGGGGGGGGGGTGGCAAAATTTTGCGTATGAACTTTTTTTCGGGGATCAGGTTGTGCAGGAATTTTTTTTCGGACTCGAAGGCCATGTACGATTTTTTTTTCGCAGACACACACACACAAAAAAGTGGAAAAGGATAATCCCACGAGAGGTATCTTGCGCATCGAGCACTACCTGTTCCCGTGGCGTTCCGTTCCCACAGGCCGTCTAAATCCCCATCAACAAATCAACAAAATGTTCTTATACTATATTTGATTCAGACATGGAATAAGAAAATCTTGTTGCTGTATGTATAGATACAACAAATTTTCTTATGATATATTTTTTTGGTTGCCGTTAAAAAAGAATGAAGCTGTTAAACGTTTTCGCCATCCCCCGGCCCCTATTTGACATGGTAGACGTCTTTTTCTTCCGTTGCGCGCGAAGCGCGCTCGAATTTTTATAAACGCATTTCATCAAGCCTCAGAGAAACGGTAGACGAACGTTCCGTTTTTTGATTATTGATGCCGCAAATTACGAAATTCTTATTATTCATTTCTGTGAAGCGGTCCACATGACGAATTTCTATACTTGTAACGTCGAACTCACGCTTACCTAAGTGTGATTCTTTCGAACATAGTGACTGCCTGCCAGGCCTATCACTTCAGGGAATTTTTGGGAGAGTTTGTTTTTCCTCGGCAAGATACTTGTTCTTGTAAACGGCGCGAGGGCAGTGTCTTCGGTGCGTGAGTTCTCACCGATTATATGTTTGATGGTGCGCGCCGAAATTTTTATTAAGTGAAGTAGAAAAATGCAAAAGAGAAGTTGCTGGAATAACTACTTAAGACATCTTTTAATGAGAACCCAAGTCATGTCTTTTTAGGATTTTTATTTCCTAGCTTGAATCTCTGCAATATTTTTTTTTGGAAGGATTGGCCTTGCGCGAATTTTTTTGGGGAATTGCCACCCCCCCTCCCCCAACTTCTAATGGTCCACCCCTAAGGCTAAGCGCACACAGCGTTTTGATTGAGATACGATGCCGCTTGCGCGCGCCCTGATTGGCCGAGAACAATTCAATTCAAATTTATTGCACATTCGTTATATTATTCAATTACATTGTTTGAAGTACAAATAAGTGAATAAAGAAGAAAAGAACAGATTGGAAGTAGAAGGAAAAAATCATTATGGAATTATGCGTGGTGGCCAAAGTAGCACAAGCTTTCGAGTTGGCCATCACGACTCGTTAAAAATAAATGAGGTTTTAGGGTATTTATATATTATATATTAATTCTAGGTTTCAAATAGTGTGGAAATATAGCAGTGGTTTGTTGAAATGCTAAACTAAATTAAGAATAATAGCTTGGTGAATAATAAACTAGATTACTAAGTCTGATTAGAGAGTTAATGCTGGCAATACTGGGCTCGAATATTAAGGGATGTGGAAGATTTGATGTTTTGAGGTGTTTCTTCCCATATTCTTGACGAGCAAGCTTCAAATCTTGATTTCAGTGATTTCCTATGTTATAAACGCATGGAAATATTACTGCTGTATAAAAGCAATACAGTAGATTGGTTTATAATGTGTTTTACTGTGCTTGAAACTCATGGAAAATAATACTATTTTATAAAAGCAAGAAAAAGAATTTTTCTTTTGGTTTATTTATAGGTTAGAGTCTTTCTTGAATGTTTTTTTAAAAACATTTACAGCAGCAAAAACAAAACACGAAATAACAATCTCTAACACCTTCAATATACAATTTTAGTTCGCTGCGTGCAATAGTATAGAAATTATTTCCCAGTCTCTCAGAATTATTTTCCGGTTGATTGAAAATAGACACGCTCCACTTTAGGCCTGTTTCAAACGTCGATCTTTTGCTGCGTCGAATCCAATTCAGCCAACTGTTTTTCTCCTTTTCGCAACAAAAGGAAGAATAAACAAGAAAAAACTTTACATTACTTTTTGTTCTGCTATGACTCATCTAGATTTACCTTTTTTGCACTTGTCTAGACAAAGTGTCCTAGAAGCTGCAAATGAAATTTCTAATTAGATTCGACGCGGCAAAAGTTCGATGTCTGAAACTGGAGTTTGCCTTTTCGTAGTTGAGTAGCCTGCTAGCAGGCGTTGGTTGCCTTTTTTTAGGTCGTTTCACGGCGAGAAACGAGGGAGAATCCCGACGCGGGCGCCAACTTGGACGGGTCCAAAATTCGGTTCCCCACGTTTTGTCACTCGCCCCAGACCGAATTTATGACGCGAGGTACCTCTATTACGCGGCCACCCTCTATATTAAGCGGCTACTTTTCAAAGTCCCAAAATGTTTTTGTCACTCAAGTACTAAATTTAATACAGTGGTACCTCTATTAAGCGGCCACCTATTAAGCGGCCACCCTCTTTTAAGCGGCCACTTTTCAAAGTCCCAAAATAATGTATTGTGACTTAAGTACTGTATTTACATACCTCCATTCAGCGGCCAACCTCTTTAAGCGGCCACTTGGCTCGGGTTGCCGCTCCCTAGGGTTGCCGCTTAATAGAGCATAGTACCACTGTGCCTCTATTCAGCGGCCACAAAAACATTATATTAATGATTGATCATAGCATTTTTGGTGACATAGCAATTTTGGTGACATAGCAATTTTGGTGACATTTGGTGAAAATGTTGTGACAATTGATAACAACAGAATGGTCCGTATAAGAACTAGGCAAGCCAATGGACAAGCACGCTGGAATGCAATTAATTTCTATTGAAAATATAGGCAATTTCATTGGCTTAGACATAAAAATCAGTAAAATCACAAACAGGACATGCAATTTTCGAAGACTTCGTACGTGGGGAACCTAGCGTAAAATACTGATTCTCACTCCTTTGTTCTTCTTTAATTTGATTGGTCTAGAAACTTTTTGTTGCCATATTTTCTCAAAGCAAGTCGAAATCTATCAAATTTTCACTTTTATTTTCTTTTATTATGTCATTAGTCATGATAACTTTCTGTGGTAAAAAAAAATAGGACATATTCCACGTGGGGAACCCCCAAAGCCGTAGAACAATGGAGGTTTGCCTAGTTCTTGCATGGATCTATAGGTGCGTCTATGCTCTCTCTTAATTATAACTCCCTGCAGGTTTGCGTCTTCACTGTTAGGGGCGTCAAAAGGAGCTCAGCATGTCATCCTGTTTAGTAGCCTAATGAGCGAAACGAGAGACAAAGGAAGGGGCCATAGATGATGAGCGAGCGCTCTAAATAATATTCTAAGCCATTGTTGGATGAAGCTAAGCAGAACTACGCATCGGAAATGCCATTCAGAACTCTTTAATCTTCATTGTAATCCACCTTTTTATGACTTTATATTTGCGTGTTCTCCTGTATGATGCCCTCTTTTTATGGCCCCTGTGCCGCTAAACGAGAAGCAGAGATCATAATAAAAATACAGCCTTGTCTAGCAGGTGCCTAGATAATCGGTCACGAAATCTTTGGGTGCTTTTGTGTCGCCGTGAAATTGCTTTATGTTTTAATGAGCTTTTTCAGATAACACGTGAAGGAATTTTGGCTTCCCTTTGCGAGACATGTCGCGACAGAAGCTGATAAACTTCACTGAAGAAAAACTGGGCAAGGATAGTTATTGGTTCGCCTGATTTTATTTGACTGCGCAGAAAAACCCAACTGTCAAAAGCCTGCTCGATGTTTCAACGCACGTTACCTGAATCAGTTGTCAAGGAGAATTTTTTATTGCATTTTTTCTGAGTTGTGAATTGCATTAGGCTGCATATCTCTTATTATCTCCTAGTCCTTCAGTTAAAGACCTCGCTTGAGTGCAATTACATGATAGCCAATAAAGTTGTTTCAAAGTGCGGCATTCATAGTTCAGCTAATTTACATTTAAATTCACATTTCTAGACTTCGTTTCGTGCGCAAGCCACGTGAAAATTGTAGAAAAAAAGCTGAGAACCCCATTATAGTCTTACCAAGTGGGTAAAGGAAAAGGAGACAACAGTGCATTATATTAATCACCCTAAAAAAAACCTTATTCTTACCTTATTATACATTTCGTTTATTATCATTTAGCATATAAATAACTAGAGACGGCATCATGTAATGACATGCTAATAAAGCTCTGATGATGATTATATAAAATATTTGTCTCAGTGCTGCGAGAAACGTGACGTCCAAAGAGATCCCTAAAAAATACGTAAGGTATGAAATACAAAGACCTTTTTAAAACCTTTAGACACCTTTTAGACACATGCGATTGTTCCTTCAGGTTTATCTAGGGGGATGATGGTTGGCCCTAAGAAAATGCCAAGAACATTTGCGGTTCAAATTCCAAAAAGAAAACGTCAAAGTTAAGCGGCCACTTTTCAATGTCCCAAAATAATGTATTGTGACTTAAGTACTGTATTTACATACCTCCATTCAGCGACCAACCTCTATTAAGCGGCCACTTGGCTCGGGTTGCCGCTCCCTAGGGTTGCCGCTTAATAGAGCATAGTGTAATATTCCTCCCTGTGTATTGTTATGATAATTAGGTATGGGGAATCGCTCTGGCCTGGGACAAGCCCAGGTCAGGCGAAAGATGGAGGAAATAACATCAACCCGATTCAACTCGCAGGGAGGGTGGGTGGGTCGACAACCCTTTCTCTTTCGCTGCTTGACTGAATGACAAGGGATTGTTAGGATAATACTTCTTTTATATTACAATCCCCAGGGAGTTTATTACCAATGCAAATGGAGTTTGCATAGTGTAATATTCCTCCCTGTGTATTGTTATGATAATTAGGTATGGGGAATCGCTCTGGCCTTCCCCAAGCCTGCCTTCATTCTGAGCTCTTTAGCACACGCCACAATCTAGTTGCTTCTTACAGGAAGATATATTACATACATTAATTACATACATTATAACATACATTATTTCCATTCATGACATAATAACATGTATTGCTGATGTGTTAATATTCCCACTATTAGCGCATCCATAATACTGATGGATATCCCATTTACTCATCATAACATATTTCTATCCCAAACCTTATCTCCCAAACCTTATCTCCCAAACCTTATCTCCCAAACCTTATCTCTCCCAACCTTATCTCCCAAACCTCAAACATATCCCAAACCTCAAACCTCTCTCTAAAATCCTAACACAATAACGAATAAATTGCAATTCCAGTAAATATGAAATATATTCTATACTAATAATAATAACTACAACGATCCCTTCCTGATCGGGAACCCCTCCAGATTGCATCCAACCCAAGGGTGACATGCAACAACCATAACATTTGAAACAGAATCTGCACCTTGTGCACATATAACAGTATTATGCAATTAGGGGTTCCCGACCAGGAGGGAGTAACTTCAAACACGCCTGAGAACAGGACATCTGGAGGCCTATACCAGAGTATGAATAGACCTGCAGGAGTTACTCACCCTGATCTAGAACTATAAATATATTTTTTAAATACTACATTTATTTTACATTTATTCATGCAATGTATTCAGTTTGCTTAACCACAACAGGGATTTCATATTTCAGCCACACAGGCATTTTATAATCAAGCCTCACAAGCAAATAAAAATTTTGAACCTCACAGGTATTTCATATTCAAGCCTCAGAGGCAAATAAAAAATTTCAACCTCACAGGTATTTTATATTCAAGCCTCAAAGGCAAATAAAAAAAATTTCAACCTCACAGGTATTTCATATTTAAGCCTCACAGACAATAATTTTCAACCTCACAGGCATTTCATAGTACAGCCTCACATAAGCATTCAATTCAGATAACAATATTATCACTACAGGTACTTATAAATATAATAGATAAATAATTTGTAATACAATAACGAATAAATTGCATCTAGTAAATATGAAATATATTCTATACTAATAACTACAATGATCCCTTCCTGGTCGGGAACCCTTCCAGAGTGCATCCCACCCAAAGGTGACATGCAACAACCATAACATTTCAAAACAGAATCTGCACCTTGTGCACATATAACAGCATTATGCAATTAGGGGTTCCCAACCAGGAGGGAGTAACTTCAAACACGCCTGAGAACAGGACGTCTGGAGGCCCACCAGAGTATGTATAGACCTGCAGGAGTACTCACCCTGATCCAGAACTATAAATATATTTTTTAAATACTAGATTTATTTTTCATTTATATGCAACGTATTCAGTGTGCTTAACCACAACAGGTATTTCATATTTCAGCCCCACAGGCAAAACATAATTTTCAACCTCACAGGTATTTTATATTCAAGCCTCACAAGCAAATAAAAATTTTCAACCTCACAGGTATTTCATATTCAAGCCTCACAGGCAAATAAAAATTTTCAACCTCACAGGCAAATAATTTTTTTTACCGCACAGGTATTTCATATTCAAGCCGCACAGGCAAATAAAAAATTTAAACCTCACAGGTATTTCATATTCAAGCCCCACAGGCAAATAAAAATTTTAAACCTCACAGGTATTTCATATTCAAGCCTCACAGGCAAATAAAAATTTTAAACCTCACAGGTATTTCATATTCAAGCCTCACAGGCAAATAAAGATTTTAAACCTCACAGGTATTTCATATTCAAGCCCCACAGGCAAATAAAAATTTAAACCTCACAGGTATTTCATATTCAAGCCCCACAGGCAAATAAAATTTTAAACCTCACAGGTATTTCATATTCAAGCCCCACAGGCAAATAAAAATTTTAAACCTCACAGGTATTTCATATTCAAGCCCCACAGGCAAATAAAAATTTTAAACCGCACAGGTATTTCATATTCAAGCCCCACAGGCAAATAAAAATTTTAACCTCACAGGCATTTCATAGTACAGCCTCACATAAGCATTCAATTCAGATAACAATATTATCACTACAGGTACTTATAAATATAATAGATAAATAATTTGTAATACAATAACGAATAAATTGCATCTAGTAAATATGAAATATATTCTATACTAATAACTACAATGATCCCTTCCTGGTCGGGAACCCCTTCCAGAGTGCATCCCACCCAAAGGTGACATGCAACAACCATAACATTTCAAAACAGAATCTGCACCTTGTGCACATATAACAGCATTATGCAATTAGGGGTTCCCAACCAGGAGGGAGTAACTTCAAACACGCCTGAGAACAGGACGTCTGGAGGCCCACCAGAGTATGTATAGACCTGCAGGAGTTACTCACCCTGATCCAGAACTATAAATATATTTTTTAAATACTAGATTTATTTTTCATTTATATGCAACGTATTCAGTGTGCTTAACCACAACAGGTATTTCATATTTCAGCCCCACAGGCAAAACATAATTTTCAACCTCACAGGTATTTTATATTCAAGCCTCACAAGCAAATAAAAATTTTCAACCTCACAGGTATTTCATATTCAAGCCTCACAGGCAAATAAAAATTTTCAACCTCACAGGTATTTCATATTCAAGCCCCACAGGCAAATAAAAATTTTAAACCTCACAGGTATTTCATATTCAAGCCTCACAGGCAAATAAAAATTTTAAACCTCACAGGTATTTCATATTCAAGCCTCACAGGCAAATAAAGATTTTAAACCTCACAGGTATTTCATATTCAAGCCCCACAGGCAAATAAAAATTTTAAACCTCACAGGTATTTCATATTCAAGCCCCACAGGCAAAAAAAATTTTAAACCTCACAGGTATTTCATATTCAAGCCCCACAGGCAAATAAAAATTTTAAACCTCACAGGTATTTCATATTCAAGCCCCACAGGCAAATAAAAATTTTAAACCGCACAGGTATTTCATATTCAAGCCCCACAGGCAAATAAAATTTTTACCTCACAGGTATTTCATATTCAAGCCCCACAGGCAAATAAAAATTTTAAACCTCACAGGTATTTCATAGCTCAGCATCACATAAGCATTCAGTTCAGATAACAATTATTATCACTACAGGTACTTATAAATATAATAGATAAATAATTTCTACCTTAGGAGAAACAATACCCGTTGTGAGGCAGCAGCGGTTTCGTACTGTAATGGCGTCTGGAGTAATCTTGACTGTTAAACTTCGAATCTGTCTGAATCAACGTCTTTGACAAACCATCCACCCTTCGTGATTTCAGACCAGGATGAGCATACACCAAAGAAGCTTCGCCTGTCAAGATTGACGCGTCAATGCGTCACGTCGTGAGTCACTCATTCGTCGCTATGAGTGAGTCATGGCGTCTCTCTTGTACGGCCTCATTCTCGCTGAAGTTCGAATCCGTCTCAATCCACACATCTTTACCAAACCATCCGACCTTTGTCATTTCAATCTTGAAAGAAAATATACCAAGGACACTTTGCTGGCGTTTCTTTGGAGGTTGTCCCAAATCTAGTGACGCTCAGGCGCTGCAAAACCAATTGACCGACCGAGACAAAACCTGATTTATGAAGCTGTCCATGGCTGTAACTTTGTTCTTCATCCCTAGACGAGTTGAATCGGGGTTGATGGTACCAAGTCCTGCGAAGAGACAACCGTTTCTCTTTCGCTGCTTGACTGAATGACAAGGGATTGTTAGGATAATACTTCTTTTATATTACAATCCCCAGGGAGTTTATTACCAATGCAAATGGAGTTTGCATAGTACCACTGTACCTCTATTCAGCGGCCACAAAAACATATTAATGATTGATCATAGCAATTTTGGTGACATAGCAATTTTGGTGACATTTTGGTGAAAATGTTGTGACAATTGATAACAACAGAATGGTCCGTATAAGAACTAGGCAAGCCAACGGCCAAGCACGCTGGAATGCAATTAATTTCTATTGAAAATATAGGCAATTTCATTGGCTTAGACATAAAAATCAGTAAAATCACTGCTAGAAAAAGTTGTCTGAGGATTTTTAGGGAGATTTAAGCACATGTGGTACTCACAAACAGGACATGCAATTTTCAAAGACTTCGTACGTGGGGAACCTAGCGTAAAATGCTGATTCTCACTCCTTTGTTCTTCTTTAATTTGATTGGTCTAGAAACTTTTTGTTGCCATATTTTCTCAAAGCAAGTCGAAATCTATCAAATTTTCACTTTTATTATGTCATTAGTCATGATAACTTTCTGTGGTAAAAAAAATAGGACATATTCCACGTGGGGAACCCCCAAAGCCGTAGAACAATGGAGGTTTGCCTAGTTCTTGCATGGATCTATAGGTGCGTCTATGCTCTCTCTTAATTATAACTCCCTGCAGGTTTGCGTCTTCACTGTTAGGGGCGTCAAAAGGAGCTCAACATGTCATCCTGTTTAGTAACCTAATGAGCGAAACGAGAGACAAAGGAAGAGGATAGATGATGAGCGAGCGCTCTAAATAATATTCTAAGCCATTGTTGGATGAAGCTAAGCAGAACTACGCATCGGAAATGCCATTCAGAATTCTTTAATCTTCATTGTAATCCACCTTTTATGACTTTATATTTGCGTGTTCTCCTGTATGATGCCCTCTTTTTATGGCCCCTGTGCCGCTAAACGAGAAGCAGAGATCATAATAAAAATAAAAAGCCTTGTCTAGCAGGTGCCTAGATAATCGGTCACGAAATCTTTGGTAGCCCGGCGGATTAGCGTAAAAATTGCGCACTTTTGGCTAAAGACACCAAACTTTGCATGTCAATAGTTTTTAGTAGTTTATTGAAGATAAGATATGGAGGCACGCTAAATTTTATTCGTAGCGAAAGCTAGAACAGTTTTAATGTGAACCATTGTTTTGCCATTGTCAGCCATCTTTGAATCCTTTGTTATTCATGAGCTCTGCGGCACTTAGTGAAATCTTCTATCGTCCGTGTTTATAGAGTATAACACAGTACTAGGTAGAAAATATCAAGTGAAAGTTTCAGAGACAAGCTTCTTTTTACATATTCGACACATGGTACCAATTATCTTGATATTTTTTAGAATTTGTTGGTCATTCTTGAAACATTTTATCAAATCTCATCCAGGCTATTGTTTTACAATATAAATTATAAACATTCCCAATAAACTGGTCGTGACATTTAGTAATCGAGTAATCACCCAAAACTCTAAGGAGACGTTCAACCGAAGTCAGTCAAACCAATCCAATAGTTCAGAATTAGCAAATGTTGAGCTGCTATGGCTGTGCAGTCTAGAGAACAACTTGAAAGTTCGCAAAGCTAAGTTCTAAACCTCATTTGAACTGTTTGAATAACAAAGCATTCAAAATGGCTGATATTGAGCTAAACAATAGTTCACTCTAAAACCTCCCTAGCTTTCGCTACGAAAGAATTCTAGCGTGCCTCCATATCTACGATTTAAAAATACATTGAAAACTATCACCTGGCAAAAAATTGGAGCTTTAGCCTAAAATGCGCAATTTCCTCGAAAATTTGCTCTAATCCGCCGGACTATGGGTGCTTTTTGTGTCGCCGTGAAATCGCTTTATGTTTATGAGCTTTTTCAGATAACACATGATGAAGGAATTTTGGCTTCCCTTTGCGAGACATGTCGCGACAGAAGCTGATAAACTTCACTGAAGCAAAACTGGGCAATGATAGTTATTGGTTCGCCTTATTTTATTTGACTGCGCAGAAAAACCCAACTGTCAAAAGCCTGCTCGATGTTTCAACGCACGTTTCCTGAATCAGTTGTCAAGGAGAATTTTTTATTGCATTTTTTCTGAGTTGTGAATTGCATTAGGCTGCATATCTCTTATTATCTCCTAGTCCTTCAGTTAAAGACCTCGCTTGAGTGCAATTACATGATAGCCAATAAAGTTGTTTCAAAGTGCGGCATTCATAGTTCAGCTAATTTACATTTAAATTCACATTTCTAGACTTCGTTTCGTGCGCAAGCCACGTGAAAATTGTAGAAAAAAAGCTGAGAACCCCATTATAGTCTAACCAAGTGGGTAAAGGAAAAGGAGACAACAGTGCATTATATTAATCACCATAAAAAAAAACCTTATTCTTACCTTATTATACATTTCGCTTTATTATCATTTAGCATATAAATAACTAGAGACGGCATCATGTAATGACATTGCTAATAAAGCTCTGATGATGATTATATAAAATATTTGTCTCAGTGCTGCGAGAAACGTGACGTCCAAAGAGATCCCTAAAAAAATACGTAAGGTATGAAATACAAAGACCTTTTTAAAACCTTTAGACACCTTTTAGACACATGCGATTGTTCCTTCAGGTTTATCTAGGGGGATGATGGTTGGCCCTTAAGAAAATGCCAAGAACATTTGCGGTTCAATTTCCAAAAAGGAAACGTCAAAGTTATAAGAAAGAGTAAAGGTCGAGACTTTGACGCAAAAAACCTTCTACACCTAGTTCTATAGACAAGGGTGGTATTATTTGCTCAAGTTCATCAACTGGAAAAAACGTACGCGAAAACTTTTTCTGTATTGCCCATCATCATCTCATTCAGTCCTGTTTTTTGTAGACTGCTTGCAGTCCTTTCTTTGGCGAACGTCCGCGTAAATCTAGAGAAAGTGTGCTAAGTCCTAATTCACGAAAGAAACAGCGTCACGGGGGAGTCTACACCCGACAATGTAGACTCTCGTGAGCTGGAAATACGAGCGCGCAAAAACTACAATGTAGGACTAGGACTTTGTCTCGGTATACGTTCGCCAAAGAAGGGACTGCAAGTAGTCTATGTTTTTGCTTTACTCTTTGTTTAACGCACTGCCCACAGAGTTCATTGCAAATCACTTGATCTCGGTATTAGTATGAGAACCAACGCCAGATGGTGAAAATAGCATCGGTTTGGTCCAACAAACGCCTAGGCCTAAAGATAACTTCGATGGTCATAAGTCAAGAAAATAAATAAAATGTAAAGTTTCCACTTGCATGTACTCTGCTCTCAGTTTTATAGTCGAAAACCTAGATAATGTAAAATGTCAACGTGTCAATCTTGATATATGTACGAGAATGTTCTCCCGACGATCTCAAGCACTTCTTTTTGGTGGATTATTGAGAAAACCATTGAAGTTTTCAAGAGATTGATTTTCCGCTGAAAACATTTTATAGTAGAAAGTTTAGGTAAGGCCATGGTAATGAAAGTCATAGATTTGCGTCCGAACATTTTTTGAAACACATGCGGCCGTTTTTCATTATTCATTATTTTCCTTTAAAGGCTCTTTTTAGTCCTTTCAGGTAGTCCTAGATGAACTACGATGCTCAAGAAAATACTACCATACACAGAAGCATGCTGTGATTCACACGAAGATTTCAGCAAAAAACTATTTAACAAATAACCTCTGATTTTCCGTGGTACGTCCTCTTGTAAACCAAAGTGTTGTCAAGTCAAAATGGTTCCGGCTTTTTCCATGCTCGCGTGGTGTACGCAAGGTTCCCATGTCTCTCACGCTGTCTCGCACAAAGGTTTACCCACTACATGATAGTTTTATCGTTTTTTAATCGTAGTTTTGAAAGGCGTACATACAAATTTGATTTTGTTTTCTTCAATTAAACTTTTTCACAAAATAATGATTTTTAAATAAAATAATGACATTTTTAAGCGGTAGCCCTTAAGACATGCGGGCGGTGGACGCAAATCTATGACTTTCATTACCTTGGCCTATTATGTAAAATGTCAATTTTAGTAATATATGTGCCACTGTGTTCTACTAGCGATCTCCAGCTCTTCATCTGGGGATTATTGAGAAGATCATTGAAGCTTTCAAGAGATTGACTTTCACGTACTTTAACCTCCGCTGAGAACATTAGTTATTCATGAGGTTTTACGCCAATTGGCTCCGCGCTTCTCATGTCGTGGATCAGCTTGGATACCCATTGAAAGAAACCACAAGGTTAGCTGTTAGGAGTCTCGGAACAAATGTCAAATGCACTTATTCGAACAAAACGCAAAAACCATACTTGATTTTGTTTTCATGAGAATTATACTGCTTTTGCATTTTGTGGTGAAAAACCTCTCAAGTCCTTCGTGAAATCACCCAGAGCTGTTCATGTACTCGTTTGATCTACAGAGGCTATATCGCGGGTTGCTAGTTGGAGTAGAGTTCGCAGAATTATGAAAATTGCAGTAAAAATTATTTACCATTTTCATGAGAAGTAATTAATTTCAAACACTCATTTTACGTAATTGCATACGTTTATTCATAACTCGGAAACAAATATATCACGAACTATACGCCCCCTGTGGTATTTGTGTTTAAAATTTTTCATGAAACAAAATGGTGAATAGAACAATAACAACCACAACTGAATAAACATGTAAATTAAAGGGGCTCTCGCACGCTTGCTGGCCACTTCTCTGACAAGAAAATAGCTCAAATCGCAATCCAATTCCATCCTCTTCATAACAGGTCAAAACAAACTAGAATTGCATTTGTCTAACACTTGAAAGGTTTTTCTATTAATCTGGAGGATTATTTTGATTTCTACGGGCAAATGTATATGAGTTTTCACGGATACAATTTTACCTATTTTAAGTCCACGGTGGACGAATATTAAGCGTGCGAGTGCCCCTTTAATACTAAATCAACGGTTGATAAAATTATATATTGAATTCTTTGTGGTCGTTTTGGCCTTCAGGTGGTGAAGTCGATATTTACCGTTGTTGACCAGAAAATAACTCAATCCCTCGAATTTTCTCACACAGTAGTTGCACAGCTTGTCAGATCTACGAGCTAATGTTGCTCTATAACTTTTCAACGGAAAAATACTTCAAAAATTGTCGCCGCAGCTTTTGCTTTCCCTTACTAGAGAAACAAAAAACACAATTTCATCCAATTCTATTAACCTTGGGGGCATTTCAAACTTACATCCGGAAATTAACGTCAACAAAACTGCTTTGTAAAAGCTCATTTCAAGAGTTTTCTGATGAAATATATATTGACATACTGGCGTTTATAAAGAGTAATGATTGTCATCTGAAGCTTTGTCACACCAGGTGGCAAATATATCTTACCAGATTTTTTTTATTTCTATTCTTTTGTTATTTAATGAGATTTAATGAGGAAATTTTAACAAATAAACAAAACTTGCTGTATGCCAAGTGACTGCAGTCGTCTGTTTGGCCCATTTAGTCACTAAAACAGTGTTTTCAAACCTTTAAATGTGGACCTTTTTGTCGCGTGGGGGGGTGCTTTAAAATATTTAAAAATGTTAATATAACACTACAATGACTAACGATATATTTGGAACTATAAAATGTATGATGTTAAAACTATTAAAACTACGGATAAAAGATATATTTAAATATATACTAAGTGCGAAAATGTTTACTAACAATTGAGAATTGATATATCTCAAACAACACAAGATGGCTCTTATTTCTAAAAGGTGCCAAGTCTATGCGGGGTGCCACAAGGGTCTGTTTTAGGCCCCCTACTGTTCTTGCTATACATTAATTATATCTATAACTACTCTAAACGTTTTAGTTCTTATATACCAATCGTATCTATGCTTTTTAAATTACCTATAAAAATATATAAAGAAATTAATTGGAAATGCTTCATGAAAAATGATTTTTTTCTCATTTGCATAAGCATTAGTGAAAATCAGCAAGCGTAACGGAGGTACAAAAAGAAATGATCTGAATTTCAATAGCGTCTGGTGAATGAAGCGTACTAAGAAAGTTTGACGTTCGTAACTCATATTATGAGCGCATGGCGAGAAGCTCAATTTGCAAGAAACATGTGGGCTAATGAGCTTCCTGCCCCACAAGAAAATCAAGTCTTGAAAAATGTAATAAAATTGCTCAGGATCAAATAATTACTATTCCGAAGAACGCATTGACGATTTTCACTAAGTTTTGAATGATCCACGCAGGTTTTTAAACTTCTGAAGCTAGACCCTGCTTATGCAAATGAGTAAACAAATAACCGCCTTTACTAAAATCACACTCACACACTATCACGAATCCTGTATTCTGATTGGCTCAAAACTCACTGTCTATTGAGTCATAGATAGTGAGTTTTGAAAAGGCCAGCGTTTTGAAGAAAAACAAACATTTTTCTTCAAATAAAAAGTTTCATTATTCGAAGGTAGTGTCTGAGTGTGATTTTACTAAAACAATTAGATTACTCGCTCTCGATTCCCATGACCTTCCTTGTCGAAGACTCCTCGTCAACTATCAGCTCATAGAAATCTCGAGCTCGTAATCTAATTGTTAAATAGAGGAGGCTTTGATGTCCTCTCTCCGTTTGATGTTCTCGTCTAGAATGTAACCAGCCACAGTCTTCAGGTCGCTTCCGTGTCTTTTTTTTTTTCAGCAAATCTGACACGTGAACCAACACGAGATGTAAGTCTAAACTGACACTGTTTTTGGTATCGCCCAGTTTTGCTTTCAAATAACTCAAGTGTATTAAGGCCTGGGTCAACCCAGAAAATCGAGAAAATTACAAAATTTAAAATATCTTTTCTAATCATTAATGATGTAGCATGATATTTTCAGGATAGTTAACATTCATCGAGTAAAATCTTTTAGTATGGAATTTCGGCTGATACACTCGTCACGTGGCCAGTCACGTGACATTTTCACTTTTCAAAGTTTAAAAATTTCTCCGATGGTGAGTTTCACTCCTTTTTGAAAAGTTATTAGCTAATAATATTTCTCTCTTTGGGTTCTACATAGTGACGCCTTTACATGTGAAAAAAGTTTGCTCCTTTAGGGTGCTTTAAGGGGCTGATATATTAATTAGGTCACGTGACCTGATTCCGACCCTTATATCTCGTTAACAGTAAATAATAGTTCAGCAACCAAAACGGTACGATGTTTCTATTGCTGAGGTCTATCCATTTTCACCAAAATTGTATTGTTAGATGTTTTCTCCATCACCGGAAAAGCAATTTACTGTTTTGTCACGTGACATACCTTGTGACGTCACTCCGCACTAAGTTATAGCACCAAAATATTACGTTTGTCCAGTTTTATCACTGTGCCAAAAATTAGCCTGCCTTAAATAGATAAAAGCAATTTAAGGCACATTTTGCGTTTTGGGGGGCTAGCCCCAAGCCTATTTCGAATCCCAGGCCTTAATGAGCTTGAGAACAATGGCACAGAAGTGACTAGAAAGAGTGGCGAAAATGTTCAGGTGCATGAATTGTTGCCAAGTCCCTACTCTAGCAGGCTGGATGAAGAACGTCCATGAAAACGTTCTGTTTTTTTTTATTTTTTGGTGCTGTTCCTGCTTTTGCTAGGAAAATGCTAATCGTTTTAAGCGGCAAAGCAAGCCGTCTAAACGCTTGTTAGGACGGAGAACTTGAAAGAAATACATACTTGTTATACAATGCTTTCGAGTGGTTTACTGCATATTATTATTCACTCAACATATTTTCCCGCTTCTGATTGGTTGAGCGCCACCGGCGAATTCTTGATGTTTTTAAAGACAAGCGACTTCCCATCGATGACGTCAAAGATTGATAAGTTGAAACATTATTGCACGCATGACGTCGCGCTCTTGTAGGCAGACTGGCAAAACTGCCTGCTCTCCTAAGGTCTCAGTCAGGCAAAACGACATGCTTGCGGAAAAAAATTCTCGTCGCGTCGCAATTTATGCTATGATTATCAGTTATAAATCGTTTTAAAGCTAAAAGATTGTTCTATCTAATGAAGTTGTTCATTTTAGCGAAGTTTGACTTTTTCTTATATCTGAACGTCCCCGAACTAAAAACTACCTTGTTTACTTGAGACGCTCCAGACCATTAGCGATTTGTTGCAAACTTTCACATTTTTTCGGATTTTGAAGAAATAAACTGCAAAACCGTGTGAGCGATTTTTGACATTTTAGATCGCAAAGTTGAAAGTCGCATTTGTTTCAGCTTGCTGCCGCAAAATTTATCATAAAATTTTTTTCAAGTAAAAAATAAACATTTCCTCACGCGGTTTTTTATGTGTTGTCATTTTCTAACGACACAGAAAATTTGACGCCGAAATATTAAATTGGGCGAGGTCAGGAGCTTCGCGAAGGTGAACATTTGACTTAAAAGTGCTAGAAAAAGCGTGTAAAGTTAATTAAAATACAGAAAATAAGTGGCGGGTAATACAAAAGAGTGGGCTATTGAAGCCTAGCAAAAACGTTGACGCGTCATTTGGGTTTTGGAAACATACTTTAGGATTCATCAACTGAATTACAGGAAACAAATATTTTTCTGCTATGATGACGCCATCGATGACGTCATACTACGTGACCACGCTGTTGCAACCCCCTTGCTACTTTGACAACTTCACCCAAGTTTGGTTGTCTGAAGTTCATCCCTTCCCGAGATATACTCTTTTTCTCCTATGATGACGTCATCGATGACGTCATACCACGTGACCATGCAGGTGCACTCCCTTTGCCACTAGACAACTACACCCAAGTTTGGTTGTCTGAGACTCATCCCTTCCCGAGATACATTCTTTTTTCCTGTGATGACGTCATCGAGGACGTCATACTACGTGACCATGCAGTTGCACCCAGCTTTTCACTTTGACAACTTCACCTAAGTTTGGTTGTCTGGTTCATCCCTTCCCGAAATATTTTCTTTTTCTCCCATGATGACGTCACCGATGACGTCATACCACTTGACCAGGCAGTTGCATCCCCCTTGCCACTAACACAACTTCCCAAGTTTGGTTGTCCGAGGTTCATCCCTTCCTGAGATATCTTCTTTGTCTCCTATGATGACGTCATCGATGACGTCATACCACGTGACTATGCAGGCACCCCCCTTGCTACAAGACAAGACAAGACAATACATGTTTGATTCAGGCACCGAGCACAGTGTACATGGGTGGTGGAACCCTGAAAAATATATATAAAAAAATATATACTATTATATACAACTTACCCATTGACCCCCCCCCCCCCCCCAAGTTTCGGAATACCGCTGAACCATGAAAAGTGAAGTCGATCGTACACCTGAGTTCTACTTTGAGCTATTGTATTCTTCCTGCGATACCCATGGTTACTCCGCTTTGCGGCCTTCGGCCGCTTAAGGAGCTCCGCTAATGATTTGGTGATGGAATTATTCAGATCTCTGGGGTGTTATGATCCACCTCTCGGCCTTCGGCCTCGATGGATAACACCCCAGAGTCTGAATAATTCTCCACATCATACTCACGCGTCACTTTTCTGGCATACACACGAGCCTTCAGGCGAGTGTGTATGGTAAAAAAATACAAGTCAAATGTGGGATATATATATATCTTATTAGATGATTTTTCATGTAATACGGGAGGATTTTTTTTACGAGTGGCGGACGTATTTTTCCAGGCCCCGGAGGGGTGAGGAAAAATGCGAGCAACGGGTAAAATGTCCGCCAGTATTACATGAAAAAACATCTGAGTTATATTATCTACTTTACTAACCGATGGTGAGGTCATTACGAGAAATATAAAACCGAAGCTTTGGTGTATCACGGCGAGGATGCATCAAAAGCTGAGGTTTGATATTTCCCGTAATTACATTACCGAACGGCAGAGGTTAGTAAGTTGTTTATTATGTGGCACTTTTCTCCAAACTTTTTACGAACCGGAAGTTGCCTCGTACATTTTCCCGCCGAAGTAACTCAACGTCGACTCTCGCTCGAGTTCATTCAATTGAGTCAAACTATTAGATAGAAGACTAGAAACTCGTGTGTGAAAACCATGCCAGATTTGCTCAAAAGTGATCAATCTCTTCATTGATGTCAAAATACTTCGGAATCGATTCTTTTACAGATATTTTAGCGAACATGGCTCACTTGAACAACTTTAAACTTAAACTAGTTGAGCTTACGCTTTCAAGAAAAACAACTTTAGTTAATTAGTTTCGCAAAAGCTGCAAAACGAACTCATTTTGAGATCTACACTAAACAGGGAGCAAGAACTGGATTGAACAGCATTGATAATAACAGAAAATTGAAATGGTTATTTTAGTGGAATGGGTTTTGTGCAAAAGCGGATGTCAAAAGAAGAATGAAATATACTCAACGAGATGGAGAAAGAAATCAACGACTTCACTATCAGTTATCGGTAAGCACAAAGTTTGAATTCGCTTTCTGTTATTATTTTTAGCTTCCAAGTTTCTTGAATTCCTAATAAATTTTGACTTTATATGTAGCTTTTTACCTTTTGCTGCTATTTTGGCTCCCTCTAGTTTTCATTTCCTCCAGATATGCTCGAATTTCTAGCTTAGGCCCTGTCCACACTAACGCGTTTTCAAAAGTATTCGTTTTCAAACTTATGCGGATTCGCAGCGTGTTAGTGTGACGGGAGATTCGGAAAATTTAGCTCCACAAAAAGCGATCAGTTTTTATTTGATGTTGACTTGTGCAAAGGACAGTCTCAAATAAGTGGTACAGTTGAAGTCATCGGTTTTATTTTTATTCGGATTCGACCGTCCACACCAAAACATATGCGATCTATATACGGATTCGTTTTTATTCACTTTCGAGAGCGTTTTCAAACTTTTACGGATTCGATGAAAACGATCAGCGTGTTAGTGTGGACGGAAGTGAAGGCTTTATATTTATCAAAAAGTATACGGATTCAAACGAAAGCGCGTTAGTGTGGACGGGATCTTAGAGATACTTTTTGCTCTGCTTTGCCTTTTGTAAACAGTCATTTCTGATATTCAGGCCTTTATTTTCCTCTTGTCACAAGTTAGATTCGTATTACAAGAGACAAATACTGTGTCAAGTATTCTTTGTTGTGAATTTCGATGAAATTCTTATTTTTGAATTTTATTTGAAGAAGATTCGAATTTTTGCCAGTCGTGAACTACGAGATCATTACGAGATTTCTGAGAGGTCATGCCGGGATTTCATTTCCTCGTAACAGCCAATCAGAGCGCGCGTACTATCGTTGCTATATAATAAACGACAAACAAAACTTTTCTCTTTTAGCAATAAAAGTACTTTCCGCGACTGCTCTCTGCTTTCTTACAAACACGAGGGGGATGTTGGGAGAACTGATCAAAACTTGAAAGACACGAGCCGAAGGCGAGTGTCTTTCAAGTTTTATCAGACCAACATTCCCCGAGTGTTTGTAAGAAACCAGAGAGCACGTAGAAAGTATTTTTATTGCTTTTAGAAAATAACATACACACGCGCGACAGCGTTGCGTGACAATCGTGTTTCTCAGGTCTCTTACAAACACGCTTTTTAACCAATCAGAATGCGCACATTCACAATACAACATAGGTGTTATTTTCTAATTTCTCTTGAAGATTTACTAGAAAACGTGAGTGATTTGACTAGCACATGATTGGGAAGCCATTCAAGTGTGCGTGCAAAACCGGTTCGTAACCGGTTTCCTACTATACATTCAACCGTGTATTACTTCTTTTGCCGTGTAATACGGCTCCATATCTACACTCAAGTTTGACCTTATATGGTAACACCACAGTTGTCTAATAATCTGCAGTATGCCACGAGCTAGAATTCATTGTATAACTATTTTATATCACGCTACAGAAAATGTAAGGCAATGTTTACGTAAATGTAGTGCACGACAGAAAGGTTGAGTGGAAGGCCACCGAACATACAACGCCATCCCTGTATTCTGATTGTCTGTATTTTCTGTGGCGTGGTATAATTAAGCAATAAAAGTACTTTCCGCGTGCTCTCTGCTTTCTTACAAACACGAGGGGGATGTTGGGAGAACTGATCAAAACTTGAAAGACACGAGCCGAAGGCGAGTGTCTTTCAAGTTTTATCAGTTCGACCAACATTCCCCGAGTGTTTGTAAGAAACCAGAGAGCACGCAGAAAGTATTTTTATTGCTTTTAGAAAATAACATACACACGCGCGACAGCGTTGCGTGACAATCGTGTTTCTCAGGTCTCTTACAAACACGCTTTTTAACCAATCATAATGCGCACATTCACAATACAACATAGGTGATATTTTCTAAAGTGCATTAGAAAATAACACCTATGTTGTATTGTGAATGTGCGCATTCTGATTGGTTAAAAAGCGTGTTTGTAAGAGACCTGAGAAACACGATTGTCACGCAACGCTGTCGCGCGTGTGTATGTTATTTTCTAAAAGCAATAAAAATACTTTCTGCGTGCTCTCTGGTTTCTTACAAACACTCGGTCGAACTGAAGTTTTAATCAGTTCTCCCAACATCCCCCACGTGTTTGTAAGAAAGCAGAGAGCACGCGGAAAGTACTTTTATTAAAAAGACTCATGAATTGTAAATAAGCGAAACCATCAATATCACGACAGCTCAAATGATCATGTGATTTCATCTGTGTATCCCAATACAGGTCAACAAACTTAAAGCATGGGGGCGGAATTGAATATATCCCAGGGGAGTGTGGGGCTGATGTAATATTTACGTGCTGATTGCTGTAGCTGATTGGTTGATTCGAAACTCATTAATAGTCATCAGTTCTGTGACTGATATTCATGAGTTCTGTAACTAACTATTTAATAAACTAAACTTAACTAAACTTATAAACTGATACAGACGCTCATGTTCATCAAATAGTTAGTTACAAAATTAATTTAACAGTAGTTACAAAACTCATGACTATTATGCAAGACAAAAACTCTGACGTAATTTTACGTTCAGAATCACAACTTTAGACACACTCCCAAAGACATTTAGCCATAAATGCAATAGACTGTGAATTGATTACATCAGCCCCACACTAACCTGCGATTTATTCAATGGCGCTAACATGTTGACCTCTTCTAGGATCCACAGATGAATCCCACTTGCATGATAAAGCATGTAAATAAAGTTGCAGAAGAAACACTAAATGAGAACATTCAAACATCATAATCAAATTCTTCGTTTTTTGGATTCTTGTTGCCTCTCTGCAACTGCCGCCACTCAAGACAGAACACATTTACGGACCACTTTGTACTGTAGTTTGTATTAGATGGCACTGCACCTTCGAGCAGTTTTTGCTTTCCTCTGAAATTCTGGCTTACCAAAAAGTACTCATTTCGACTAGCTTTGAATGAACACAATCGACTAGTCAAGTGATTTTCTGCGACCGTTTGATAAAATATGCTGAAAAGCTATTCACACAAGAGAGGCAATTACGTCACAATGAACTGAAACCCAACAATACATTGCTTCACCTTAGGGGCGGACCATTAGAAATTGGGGGAGGGGGGGTGGCAATCCCAAAAAAAATTCGAGCAAGGCCAATCCTTCCAAAAAAAGAATCTTGCAGAGATCCAAGCTAGTAAAAAACATGATATAAATTCCGAAAAAAAATTCTTGCACAACCTGATCCCCGAAAAAAAATTCATGCACAAAAAAATTGCCACCCCCCTCCCCCAATTTCTAATGGTCCACCCTTAGTTCCCTTAATTTCATTTGTGTTTTGGTTGCCTTTGTTTGAAGATTACACTCTTTTGAAAGCAAATTAGGGCTCCACTTAGATAATACCCGCGGGGTTAGGTTTCAGAAGCCCTTTCAGTTGCCTTTGTTTAAAAGTATCGCCTTCTTGAATGAAGCATTGAAAAGTTAATGAGAACTCCAAATATAAAACTCTTTTCTACTCTCCTCAAGAATACTTTCTTTTCAAAATAGTTCCTGCGGGGTTAGGTTTTAGAAGCTGTTTACAGAATTCAAGTCCGTGCTGTATCGGGTCACAAACACTCGCGCTTCTCGCTTGTGTTTGTAAACACGATTCAGCGCGGCCACTCATTCTGTAAACTTTACGTATGGTCCGATATTTCATCCCCATAGCCACATAGTCTCAGTCATTCTGTCTTTCCACAATTTTAAATTCATTTTTCATAAACAGAACAAAAAAATGAATGACATGTCTTGCATGCATATGCACATACAAATTTATTGTTTCAATGCCTTGCCATTCTAGCAGCTTTGAGTTTTCACAATCTTGTTAAAATGCGCTAAAAACAGAGAGCAATTCTAGTCACGGCTTGGCTAACCATGAAAATGGCGATTAAATTAGTTTCGCCCTTTCCCGCTTAAAATGCTTACCCTAAGTGGTTAAAAGCGCTTTTGTCTTCTAGCGCACAAAAAGGTAAAGCCTCTCTGTCATTACACAAAGAAAGAGGAGGAAGTGAAAGAGGAAAAATGAGACGTTTTTCTCGGACCATTGCAGGTCAAGTTCTCCAACAGGTGTTACGAACAAATTTGCGTTTTATTCACGAACTAACACCTATTCTGTAACGTATTCCACCACTTAGCCTTAAATTATTAATCACACATAACACATTTTGACATTTTACATTCAATTTAGCGTTTCAGCATTAAATCTTCTTCCCTTAATAGCACGCTCTTATATACGACATCGCCTGTCTTCATTTCCACAGCGGATCATCAAGTGTTACTAACTTGCGTATCTGAACTGGGATAATGGTTTCCCATTGCCAAATATGAGACCCTGGATAACCGTTTATCTTCTGGTAAGTGGAGACAAAAGTCAATTTTTCTTTTCCCTTCTTTTGGAACATGATCTTGGTGCACGAGTGCTCGCTTACACTTTGGGTTTGTACATCACTTTTATAATTTGTTCGTTTGCAGACTGGTCTTCTCGAGAATGCCTCAGGCAAAAGGGAGCTATCATTTAAGGAAGTGTTGTCCTGTATCCCAAAAGGTAAGAAGACAGCATGACGAATCATTACGAAGTTTTCTTAATTAAACTTCTTAGCATTGAAGAAGAACATGTCATATGTCAAATAAACGGAGAAAATGTGCATTTTCACGTGAAATTTTCAGCAATTTGCATCTCCAAATAAAATGAGTCGTTCGAGTGGGCGCGGCGGCATTAAAAGCAAAGTATCGACAGAACTTTGATATAATATTTAAACAAATCGCATTGGAAACAGTTATTATGGCTAGAAGAGTGTATATTTTACATGGATTAGGAATTTCTATATTGTTTGCATCTTGGTTGAAATATTATCATAGCAAATTTGTTAATCCTCTGCATTTGTGTCATTTGCGGTTTGTTGTTTTTTTGCATCGCGGGACCTCTAATTTATAGCACCTAAAACCAGAAAAGTATCATGGTAACACAAACCTAAATAAAATTAAACGGGTACAACTCGTACCTTTATTACTGGCTACCATAACAAGGAGTTCTCATAACAACTCTGATAAAAGCAAACTTTGCAAGGTTCGAGGAAAAACACTTTTCAACAGTTTGTTTTTATTACTATAGATTAGGATTAAAACATCATCGATCAGGATTAAGGTCCAACTGAATATTTTATGCCTTCAAGATAAATTACCCTGCTTAAGCGCGCCTTCTGAGTTATAACGGATGAACTTTATCATGATCGTAAAACAGAAGGGTTTTTTACATATATCTTTTAAAAGTTTTGATATCCAGCTGACACGGTTTTTGTGCTCGGCGTTGGAAAACCGTAATAAGTGTTCCTCTAATAGATATGACGTTTTCCTTTCAATTAAACAGCAAGTTCTGTTGAATGCAGATTATCGAAAAAGGGGATAAAAAACGTTCGACTTTGAATACCTACTTATGTATGCGGGAACCCACAGAATCATTTTTGCTCAACTAATCGTCCATATCATTACGAAATGTTTATCCTTGCTTGTTTAATCGCGAGAAATCACGAGAAAACTCTCACACCATTAGAAACGTCTATACAGCGAACATAAACATGCTTTGCTAGTACTACAGGCAGTACTGGCATTTGGCCTTTTTTTTAAAGTATGGGAAACCTGTTCATGCATTATTAACTCACTGCAATCTGTTATGACTAATCCTGTGCGTTGTGCGATTGATTTTCATAAAATCAAATGTTCTTCTATACTAAACGACTTAAAAACATTTATCTTTGAACAGTGAGTTACCGCATATTTTCGAATTTTGTTTTTCAAAGCGAAATGATGCCGCTTACTTCGACTTTACTCCCGCTTTATATTTCCGAACGCCAATAATGGGTTTGTCTTCCGTCCATCAAACCTTTTACGACAGGCGCATGGACTTGTTCTAGTTTTGTTCGCATTTTAGTTTGGAAAATTTGGTTTTGAAGCCTAGCCAGTCCCAATTAGTCTACAAAACCTCTCAAAGCCTGCGTGAAATCACCCAGAGCTGTTCACTCGTTTGATTGACGGAAGCCAAACCGTGGTTTGTTTAGTTGGCCTTAATCAGATGTAAAGATACCAAATAGTGTTTCAACAGATAACGTGTGGATAACGTTTTTAAGGTTGCATTGCCCATTATGGCTCATCTTGAATGAATCGATCGCCTACTGGGGCGTTGCCATCAATTTCTTCTTAATACTGTTTTCCAATCCAAGTTTTCATTGCCTTTTGGCCTTTTAAGTGTAATCCTCTTAGGGACGTGTCATTATTTACTGGGGGGAGGGGGGGAGGAGGGCTTCCATTGTTTCAAACAAGGCTAAAAAAATTAGGACCCTCCCCTTAAACAAAACAAAACAAAATGTGACCCTCCCCCAGTCGTAGGTAAAAAAAAATGGGACCCTTCCCATGTAATTTATATTTTCTAAAAAACCTGCCAGATAGACTCTTGTCCGAGTAATGCAATGTCTCATTCATTCTTCTTAATAGCAGAAATACTTTTTATTACTTTTTTTCAAAGCTAAGGAACTGCGGTCATTACTTATCGCGTCGATTATTTACGTGAGAGGATTTTGGGTAATACACGGTAAAATGCAGTTATCCAACCTCTATAAGTACAATGATTAATGTCATCCCACCTCTCGATCTCGTCCCCTATTTGACATAGTACTGAAGACATTTTACAGAAAAAGGGGTCGCATTTTTCATTCGTTTCGCGCGAAGCGCGCCCGAATTTTGATAAACGCATTTCATCAAGCCTCAGATAAAGGGTAGATGAACATGTTTTCTGTACGGTATATAAAACAAAGCTTGTCAGGAGCCCAGGAAGTACGCTACCTCAACTATATAGGTTAGATGAAAGCTTATATTGATGGGCTCCTGAGCAAACAAGGTTATATTATTTACGCGCACAACTGCGCGCCGCAAATGACGAGGTTATTATTATTCATGTGCGTGAAGCGCGGCCCAAGACGAAATGCTTATAACGTCGAACTCACGCTTACCGATGGGGTCTTCTTTCAAACATATTAGTGACTGCCCGCCAGACCTATCACTGCAGGGCATTTTTGGGAGAGCTTGCTTATCCTCGTCAAGATACACTTGTTCTTGTAAACGGCGTGAGGATTGTGTCTTCATATATTAGATTGATTTTTTTATGCGAAATTTTTATTAAGTAAAAATGCAAATGATAGAGAAGTTGCTGAAATTTAACCACCATCGGCATCTGTTTTACTCTCTTCATCGTCCAAATGTTGCTAATAAAATATGACCCTCCCCCAAACAGGAGTGAAAAAAATTTGGGCCCTCCCTTTATACACGCGAAAAAAATTAGACCCCCCCCCCCCCCCCCCGCTAAATAATGACACGTCCCTTATTAATTCACTGCAATCCGAAGGGGCATGAAACGAGCATCCCATTCTAAATGCGTTTAAACTTCTTATTTTCAGATATTTTTTCTCTTTCTCCGCTTACTAGGGCTAACGCTCATAAGCACACATGGGAACATTTCATTAGCACGTTAGCTTTCACACAAGGTTAATTCCTTATCTCCCTTCTTATTTTGCTGTTTGCAGGTGTTGTTGTTTTTGAAACATGAGTTATAAAAGTTGATGGTAAAAATTTGTTCCTTGAGTGATGCATTCCCAGGACAGCGTCAGCTCCAATTTTTCCCGGCCAGGGGGAGTAAATAACGTTTTATGGTCATGATGATATTTTATAATATTTATTATTATATAAACCTCAGTGTTTTACAGGGATTTCTGCCACTGAGGCCCCGTCCACACTACATCGTTTTCAAACGAAAACGGATACTTTTTGCTCCGTTTTCAAATAGATTTGCGTCCACACTTATCGTTTTCGTATTGTTTTCGCCGTTTTCAGTGATCGTTTTCGTTTTTTCTATATATAATATTTTATATAATATTTTTCCAGCAAGGCGAACAGTATATTCCGCAAGCAGGACATTTTTTCTACGCAAAATCCTTGACGAAAATGTTTCCAGCCAGCTTAAGCCTGGTTTCCATACGTATCAGTCGATCGTGAAACAATAGAATTGCAATACGATTATGTTGGAAAGCAGCCTTACAGCCATTCTCAGTTAAACGCGGTCGCCGGGAAAAAAGCTTGCAAGCGAAAACTCGTTTTTTGTCAAAGTTTCCATGGCAACGCACGTGCTTTCGCCGGCTTGTCGCGCTCAGACACTCAGCAAAACGAGTTTTCGCTCGCAAGCTTTTTTCCCGGCGATACCGCGTGTAACTGAGAATGGCTGGCTGCGGAACAGATATTTTACGGAACAGACCAGTTTTGTGCCCTCGCCCATAATTTGGCGTTGTTCTGATAATCAATACCATCTAAATCCGGCACGATTTTAAAGAAAATGTTTTCATTTTAAACATTACATTTTCCC
Organism: Scolanthus callimorphus; assembly: GCA_033964015.1. Taxonomy (NCBI): domain Eukaryota; kingdom Metazoa; phylum Cnidaria; class Anthozoa; order Actiniaria; family Edwardsiidae; genus Scolanthus; species Scolanthus callimorphus. Next base: position 11,389,361 of record CM066923.1, on the reverse strand, counting down.
ATATTTCGAATTCTGCTTTTCAAAGCAGAATGATGCCATTACCACACGCTGTAAACAGCCTTAATCAGATGCAAAGATACCAAAACACTAAATTAGTTTCATCAGATAACGTTGAGCATTATGTTTTTATGACTAATTTCCCATATGTCTTATTCTGAAATAGATCACTAGCAGGGGGCCTCAACAACAATTTCTTTCTAAGCGTGTTTCCTAATCCAAGATTAGCGGTGGAACTAGGGTTCAAGAATAATTTGGCTTAACATGACGAGCGCTTCTTTTATTAGAACGTTAAGAATGGTCTTCAACTGGGCCTAAAAGAGGCGCCAAAATTGGGTAGTTTCTACAGTAAATGCATCGTAATATACTCAATATTTTGTCTCAGCCCCAGCAACTATATTTTGTTCTTTTATTGGTACTTTTATCTCGTGGGTTTTCATGTCTTGTAAAAATAATCCCCAAAACATCTAAGGAAGATTTATGACGATAGCTCAAACGCTTGTCGTTAGAAATTCTTTAAAACATTTTTTTATAACAAGACTATATAGTTACTCGTTCGCGAAAGTGTGAGCATGTCACACCTTTTTTGTATAGCTTACACTGGTTACCTGTAGAGCACTTTTAAATGCTAATGCATCCACGCATTTCCGCGATTTAATCAAGCCATACGTTCCTGTGCGCACGCTGACATCAGCTGACAAGTTTCTTCTCTAGCTGCCAGCATATCGCCTCGAGACATATGGTGCTATTGCATTTTGGCTATGAAATAATATTCCTGTTCAACTCCCTAGGTGCCCTCTTTAGAGAGTTTTAAAATGATGCTTGAAAGATTTTTATTTCTTCTTTCGGAACTTTTAGTTTTGAGTGATGTAAAGCGCACTTGGGCAATTTGGAAAGTGCGCGCATCAATGTTAAATAATCATTATTATTACGATAGTCTTATCAAAATGGTAAAATAAAAAATAGGGGGGCCCATTCTTGTTTTCACTGAATATCCTAAAAAGCGACTTTTTCTCAGACCCCGTTTACACGAGACCTGTACAAAACCGGACCGGTACAATTCCGGAACGGTACCGTCGCGCGTTCACACGGGGTGCTTTTTTAGGACCAGAATTGTACACCAGAATTGTACGGTCCGGTTTTGTGCAGGTCACGTGTAAACGTGGCCGTATTTCTCGCTCAAATGGGGATATTTAGCTTGCGCACTCGCGCTCGATTAAATCACTTTGAACGAACAGCGCGTGCGTCCATGCACAGAACTTAACCCTATCCAGACTGAGCTTTTTTTGACCATCTGTGACTGGGGAGGGGGGGGGGGGGGGCTAATTCGGCCCCCCTCTATATCTCTGGAACCACTGGAGCTATGATCATCAAACTTTCACACAATGACCATGAGCCTAAGACAAATCACCACACCCATTTTTGTCAAGTGAGAACAAAATGTGACGTCACAATGACGTCATTCTTTTTTTTTATCAATTTTAAGTAATTTTAATGAACTTTCAAAAACTAATACTCTAAAAGCCAACTCATTAGCATCAAGATAATGAAAATATAATAATTTGTGACATTAACACATATTGACGTCATATAGACGAGGTAAAACGCCATCTTGGTCCTCGCCATCTTGGATCCGCCATCTTGAATTTCATTTAATTTTGATTTGACTACTCAATGCAAACAAAATGGTCAGAATGTACAAAATACTCATCAAAGAAGTGTTTGACATTCCAAAATTTAAATTTTGGACCATTTGTTAAGATAAACAAAATCCCCCTACCCCTCCCCTCCAAAGATTTTGTGTCAAAAATTAATTAGCCTGTACATAAATTACTAATGAGTACAAGCTCTGATAGTCATAAATTGCCCAATGTGTCCAACATTAAGCTTGAAATATGAAAAATCACGTTTTTTCGACTTTTGCAAAACATGCATGTCAAAAATTGGTTGCCATGGAAGCTGGGCCGTTGACACTGGCATGTCATTGACACCAAAATGTCCCCAGATAAATTTTAGGGAAAAGTCACGAAGTTTCACCATCATAGCGGCAGTGGTTTTAGAGTAATTCCGTATTTTACTGGAGGGGGGGGGGGGGGGGGGTGGGGGGGGCTCGAAAAAGCCCGCCCCCCCCCCCCCAGTCTGAATAGCACTTTCTCTTGATGTGCTTGAATTCAATTTTCAGACCATTATGGCGTTCGACGAGATGTGTGGCGAGAACTTCAGGGTGACGTACTCGAGTCATTGACGAACGATTCTCGTTTTCCTAACAATTCCACTTCCACGGAGTTCGTATCCAATCTAGAAGTTAGAAGCACCTCTCATGATAACTTTGGTCAAAAGCTGAGTGCATATTTCGTGGCCCCGCTGACCGGAAACTACACGTTTTTCATGGCATGTGATGACAGATGCGAGCTGTCAATCAGTACAGATCACGTGGTCTACAACATTCACAGCATTATTAAGATTCGAAGTTGGACGCCCTTCAGAGGCTGGGACAGGTATGAGACATAGAGATTATTACATGGCAAGAACTTGATGTCGTTTTTACCCGGGGGGGGGACTCCCATAGTTTTGGGGCGGGGGTGCTCGTCGTACCTTTTACGATTTAAAATCAGGCCTCTGGTACCTTTTAGGGGGTAAAATTCGAAAACGTGTAATTTTTTCCAGATAGGTACCTGTTAGAGGTCCGTTCTAGCAAATCAAGCAAATCACACTTGTTGGTAGCCTGAATTTCAGACGTATTTTCCCTCGTAAAAATACGCGAGAATATAAGCGAGGAAAATCAACTAAGCGACGCCATGTTTGGTACCTTTTAGGGGTCCAAATCAACTAATCGACGCCATGTTTGGTACCTTTTAGGTGTGAAAACGAAAGTTCCCGACGAGCACCCCCGCCCCAAAAATATGGGAGTCCCCCCCCCCCCCCGGGCGTTTTTATTCACGAGTTTTCGTGTCATAATGCGAACGAGCGAGTCTTCGAGCGAGTGAGCGGTATGATACGGGAACGAGTGAATAATACGATATCAAGCTCTTGCCATGTCATAATTGTATATTATATACTCTGAGTCTGATAAAATAGCCAAAAAAAAAAGAAGAAAAATTGCATTTTATTCGTGCTGTGAATGATATCGTATCATTCACTGATACGATTTTTATTCACTGGTGTTATCACATGGTATCTGGTCACAGTATATAATAATACATATTTAGTTTTTTAATTTTCCTTACGCCATATGTAATATATCATCAGGATTTCGAAACACCGAGAAATGGGTTTTAAAAACGACGCAAAAACTGACTTGGAGGTTTTTGGAAATCCAGATGAAAAATTCTGTCGTGTTTTTTTTTATAAAGATTCTCAAACAAATGATTTAATGTCGAGAAAAAGACTAAAGAGGAAGTTTGCCAAGAAATTGAGAAACTTTGACACAAAGTGGAAACAAATTTTGGATAAAAGTATTACAAAACCAATTTCCTTTTTGTGGCATATTTTCAAAGGTATTGATACAATAAAGAATTTGCGATAACAAAGAGAAGAAATTCCCAAGGAAACCTGAGAAATAATTGTGAAGGAATGGTGTTGGCTCAGTGGCGGATCCAGGATTTTAAGAGGAGGGTTCATTTTAGCCCATGTCATGTCACCACGCCCCAAAAAAAAATAATAATAAAGGTATGCTAATCCTTCTCCTCTCTCGAGGCGAAATCGTGGTTGCTACATCATGAATTTAATATACTGGTATACATTATCACATCAAAGAAAAGAACCATTCTGAAATGACAAAAGGTCTTTAGCGAACCGATCCCAAAAAGATGGTTTCGTTGGGAGAGGGGGGTTCATTTGCACCCGATGAACCCCTGGATCCGCGCCTGTGGCTGTTGGCATTTCGACAGTTTTTGGCGAAATTTTCTTGATATGCAAACATCTTCGGAAATTCAGTTTTTTTTTCAGGTTGTCATACAGATTACTGTCGTGGGTAATTTACAATTAAGGACGTGTCATTATTTACCGGGGGGAGGGCTCCCATTTTTTTCAAACAAGGCTAACAAAAATTAGGACCCTCCCCTTGAACACTAACAAAAAAAACTAACAAAAAAATAAAAAAATGTGACCCTCCCACAGTCGTAGGTAAAAAATTGTGACACCCCCCCCCCCCCCATGTAATTTACATTTTCTGAAAAACCTGTCAGATAGACTCTTGTCCGAGCAGAACTACTTTTTTTTACTTCTGTTAAAGCTAAGGAACCGCGGTCATTATTTATCGCCTCGATTATTTACGTGAGAGGATTTGGGTAATCACGGTAAAAATGCAGTGATCCTCCCTCTATAAGTTCAATGATTAACGTGATTCCACCTCTCTCGTCCTCTATTTGACCTAGTACTGAAGACATTTTACAGAAAAAGTGGGTCGCAATTTTCTTTCGTTGCGCGCGAAGCGCGCCCGAATTTTGATAAACGCATTTCATCAAGCCTCAGAGAAAGGGTAGATGAACATGTTTTGTGTACGGTATAGTAAACAAAGCATGCCAGGAGCACAGGAAGTACGCTACCTCAACTGAATAGGTTATCAAGGTAGATGATAGCTTCTATTGACGATGGGATCCTCATCCAACAAGGTTATATTATTCATGTGCACAACTGCGCGCCGCAAATGACGAAGTTATTATTATTTATGTGCGTGAAGCGCGGCCCAAATGAAGAATGTCTATGCTTGTAACGTGGAACTTACCCTTACGTATGTGGTCTTCTTTCAAACATATGGTGACTGCCCGTCAGGCCTATCATTGCAGGGGCATTTTTGGGAGAGCTTTTCCTCTTCAAGATACACTCGTTCTTGTAAACGGCGTGTGGGTAGTGTCATCATTGGTGAAAAAGAATATTATATGTCACCGAAATTTTTATTAAGTAAAAAATGCAAATGATAGAGAAGTTGCTGAAATAACCACTATCGGCATCCGTTTTACCCTCTTCATCGTCCAAATGTTGCTAAAAAATTATGACCCTCTCCAAACAGGAGTGAAAAAAATGTGGACCCTCCCTTTAGATACGTTAAAAAATTAGGACCTTCTCCACAAACATAGGAGCCCTCCTCCTCCCCCCCCCCCCCCCCCCCCCCGCTAAATAATGACACGTCCCTTACTTTAAAATCACTCCTATAGGATTTATTCAGAATTTATTTATTCACTTTGCAATTGGTTTCACTACATCCGATATAAATCATTTTTAGGGTGGGACAAAAACTATCTGTTCCTTTTGACTACAACAGATTCGGAAGCAGCCAGCATTCTGGGCCTATTCCTTTGCTTGTCGGTCACCTGTACTACATACAGGCCATAATGGTTCAGGGTGCGGGCGACGACCATATTTCCGTTGGTGTCAAATTTCCGGATGGGAAATACGAGCGGCCGCTGACGAGTAGCTTCCTTATACGATATTTAGCAGGTAAGAAATTTGCATTATACAAAGCAAAAGCGTAACCAATAGGCCCTACTTTGAACCACAACATAATCATAGCGGAGCTCCAGCGCGGGCCGAAGGCCCGCGCAAGCGGAGCACCATACCTAAGGGAAAAACGTATACTATCGAGTTGATTTTTGAACGTCACGGGCATTATGGATCATTTTGATGACGTCATTGATGGCGTGAGGGAACGTGACTTTGGTGTAGAGTTCCTCTTATGGTCTTTGAAAGTTTGTCCAAGTTTGGCTTCTATAGAAGCTTTCCTTCGGGAGATATGATTTTTTCTTTTTTTCTGGTATTAAACCTATAGCGTACGCCGTCCGGTGTCCGTCCGTCCGTCCGTGTACACATGGGAACCCTGTGGTATGCAAAGAAAAAGTTATATCTCCTCAAGGGAACATGCTAAGACAGCCATACTTGGGATATTTTGTCTATGACACAAGGGGTGCTGTAGCACGGTCACGTGATGTGACGTCATCGATGACGTCATCAATGATCGAAAAATGAATATCTCGTGAAGAAAAGACTCTAAAACAACCAAACTTGGGTAGTGTGGTCTAGGTCACCAGATGAGCGAAATGAAGTGGTCACGTGATGTGACGTCATCGATGACGTCATCTATGCTTGAAAAATGAATATCTCGTGAAGAGAGGACTCTAAAACAGCCAAACTTGGGTAGTGTAGTCTAGGTCACCAAATGAGCGAAATGAAGTGGTCACGTGATGTGACGTCATCGACGACGTCATCTATGCTTGAAAAGTTAATATCTCGTGAAGGGAAGACTCTAAAACAACCAAACGTTTGTAGTGTAGATCATCAGATGAGCGAAATGAAGTGGTCACGTGATGTGACGTCATCGATGACGTCATCTATGCTTGAAAAATTAATATCTCGTGAAGGGAAGACTCTAAAACAACCAAACTTGGGTAGTGTAGTCTAGGTCACCAGATGAGCGAAATGAGTTGGTCACGTGATATGACGTCAACGATGACGTCATCTATGCCTGAAAAATTAATATCTCGTGAAGGCCAAGACTCTAAAACAACCAAACTTGGGTTGTGTAGTCTAGGTCACCAGATGAGCAAAATGAAGTGGTCAGGTGATATGACATCATCGACGACGCAATCAGCTTTTATCCACCCCCTTTCATAATTTATTTGTAATCGGTGCCCAATTTCATCATTATAATACTAGAACTGCCTCAAACTTTCGCACCCATTATTGTCGCACAAACATCAAACAATTTACCATTTTGTATCAGGGACCAAAAATCTGGAATTCACTACCAATAGCGATCACTTCTGCCACTACACTTGCTTCATTTCTTAATAATTAGCCACTTTACAACAATACCTTTTCTACACTGACTCCGATACACAATCAGTTTGTAATTAGCTTAATATAAGCGAGGGGGCTCTTCTCGAAAAGCCTTAGCTTCCAAGGGCTCCCTCGCCACATTTTTTATAATCTTCCCTTTTATCATTTCCTTATTTTCATTTTCATTTTTTTTCCTTTTTGTTTTACAATGATATGTAAGTGAAAATAATTACAAAAATCTGTAAAAATGTGGCGGAAAATAAATTGAATTGAATTGAATCTATGCTTGAAAAAAATATTCTCTTTATAGTGCACTTTTGAATCATTCCATTTGGAGGAATTAATACCTTAATTTTTCTGAAGGAGATCATCTCACTTGACAGGATGCTTATTCTCGTCCCGTATTTGTATTGTGTCAATGCAGCAACATACCGAAGAAAACACTGTTGTATACATTTCAAGAGACATTTTTCCTTAAAAAGCCTATAGTATAAACCATGTACACATGGGAATCCCTTTCATTCGCACGGAAAATATTATAACCGGGAGCTCCGCTTTTAGCCAGTGGCTAAATCTATATATTAATAAACAGGAGCCCATGAGTTGGAGCTTTCATCTCTCATACTAGGGTGTGGAGGCAGCATTTTGACTGACCTGGCTATTTTAAGAAGCAGTTTTCTATTGTTTTCCAAAAGTCTGATTCCCTTGAAGGGCGCAGAAATCTTCATTATGGACGGATATTGTTGATTCTTTTTTGCAACACTGTTATTCTTTTAATGTTTAGAGTGTTTTTTTAAGCAGACTTCTTGCCTTGACACATCTGACCTACGTTGAACAATAGAAAACTGTTTCTAAAAATAGCTTGTTCAGTCAAAACGCTGCCTCACGAATGTGTCTCAGATGGAAGCTCCAATACATGGGCTCCTGTAATAAAATAAAATAATTTTGGAGGCATTGCAACAAGTTCCGGATTTAAAGGATAATTGATTTTTCGAATTATATTCTTGGTGTGCAATCATTTCTTTGGGAATAAAATAACAAAAGCGAGACGGCCATGTTGGAGGACAGAACAAAGGGGGCAAATGCACTTTCTTTTGTTCTATACATCCAACATGGCCGTTAGTGACGTCACGTGCACACCAAGAATAGGATTTAACTTTGGGCGGGACAAGGTTTGCCCCCACTGAAAAATAGAAAATGAGTCTTGTCCTCGAGCTCTTGGCTTATGTGGTCTTTATGCAAACTTTTAAGGTATGGATAAAGGTTCGATCGTTAAACCTGTAATAAAGCGCTTAAAAATTCATTTCTTTTAGTATTAAAGTATTAAACTTAGTATTAGAGTATTTTTAGAGGTACCACGTACCATTGTTTTTTAATAACTCTTATTTTGTTTCAAAGTCCCTTTTTTAATGGAAAGAATTTAAAAAAAAATGGATAAAACATTAGTGTCAATTACAATCCAAAAGTCCCGAAACCATGACAGCCATTGTTGATCGTTACATATAGATTTACAATTTTTATGAACTTTTATTTTAGACAGGCAAGGAACAGCTCTTCCAGGAGAATGGGGAAAATGGACTCCATGTAGCGTGACATGCGCCCTTGGGGTGCAATATCGCAATCGTTCATGCTATAATCCACCCCCCATATATACTAGACAAACGTCTATTGATTGGATAGAAGCTCGGAGATGTCCGGACATCAAACCATGCCCAGGTAAGAAGCTGCTAGTCTGTAGCCAGGGTAAGGATTGTAAGGGAAACGGAGATAGTGGTAAGGCCGTAGCTAGTTTGTCTTGGGGGCAAGCCTTGGTCATCCTTTGTGTTTGATTGGGGGCAAACATATTAAACATATTTTTCTCCACATGTTGACACTAAACGTTTTACTCCGCTGAGGGGGGAAATGCCGTTAACGGTCGTCGCCTTTGAACCAAATGGCAATAGTTTGAAGACCGCCCAATCAGGAGGGGCATTTTTAACCGTTAGTTTTTTTTTCTTTTACAGTGCCTCGAATAATCACAAATACTTCATCCTTCACGTCTACAATATCTTGGTTTCCTGTAATACTTAGCGAATATACGGTACAAGTAATCGGCTACAATGTAACGTACAAAATCAAACCGGACAAATTACTGACATCGCGCACGCGCCGTAGCATTCGCCGCGTGGTGTCAAATCCCGACAGAGGTCACGTGGTTGTCCCAGCCAACGTTCGGGTGTTGGAACTGATAGGCCTACGCGCTCACAGGAAGTATTGTGTTAGAGTCGCGACGCTGACCAGCGATGGAAATAGTGTAGCGTCGCCGTGTGTTAACATCACTACACAGCAGGGAGGTACGTATACTACTGTAACTTAGGCCTGCTCTTCACATAAGGCGCTTTGGCTCGTGAGAGATGCCAAGGTCAAATCTCTGTGCTGAAATGAAACCTTATACATGCTAGAGAGACAACCCGAAAATGAAAGCATGGTTATACTAACCAAGGTGGCGGATGACACCGGTGTTGCAGCAGCTCACAGCATTATGTTGGTCGTATCACAGACCCTACAATATTATCTAAAAGGAAGAAAATATAACTGAAACAGAAGTATAGTGAGGTGCCAACAATCAGCCAAGTAGTATAGGGCGGACCGCCTACTTCCTCTGTTTGTTGGCCCGTGCCTGTACTACTTCCTCTGTTTGTTGGCCCGTGCCTGTACTACTTCCTCTGTTTGTTGGCCCGTGCCTGTACTACTTCCTCTGTTTGTTGGTCCATGTTATGCTACTTCCTCTGCTTGTTGGTCCGTACTATACTACTTTTCTATTTGTTGGTCCGAGCTATACTACTTTTCTGTTTGTTGGTGCGTACTATACTACTTTTCTATTTGTTGGTCCGTACTATACTACTTTTCTATTTGTTGGTCCGTGCTATGCTACTTTTATGTTTGTTCGTCCGCACTATACTACTTTTCTATTTGTTGGTCCGTGCTATACTACTTTTCTGATTTTTTAAGTTCACCTTCTTTTATGATTTTTTTTGCTCATGCTATTCTATTTTTTCTGATTTTCTTTTAGTTCATGTTATTCTACATTTCTATTTTTATGACCGTACTATACTACTTTTCTGATTGCTTGTCCAACTGCTTGTCAATTCGTTGTTTCTCAAAACGTCGCCTCCGATTTGGGATTTGATATTTTCTGCTCCGCCAATCGAGTCATCTCAACCAAGTCCAGGTTCTTGCCCTATTTCGCTTGGTGCAGTCGCCTGGTTTTCTGTCGCGACGAAAACCCAGTTTACTGCACTTAGGGAACTAGGGCAAGGATTTGGCATACTAGTCCAATACTCTGACAAATTTATGCATGGTATTGTTCTCCTCCATTGTATTGCCTCGTTCTATAATACACTCCATTGCACTCCATTGAATTTAGACAATGCCTTGCATAAATTTGTCAGTGTATTGGACAACCCTCAAAGTCAAAGAGGAAGCATGACAATATGTTTTTTTTGTTCATGTAGTCCCAACCTCAAAACCCATTAGCATCAAAGCGCACAACAAAACAGGCCCGTACCAAGTGCACGTAGAATGGGAGCACATCCCAAAGAAAGACATTAACGGGATCTTACTTGGGTACATTCTTGATTTACGAGCTGTCAGTACAGCCAAGATGAAGCCACAGGTTCAAACCCCGATAAGAAGAAAAGTTTCAGCCTCGGAGACTAGCGTGGTAATAGAAGGACTAGAAACGTACACAGCATACAGTGTCCAGGTTGCTGCCTTCACTGTTAAGGGAAATGGACCATATTCCGATCCTATATATGTAGGTATGATTATATGTTCTTTCTCTAGCCTGAGTAAATAGCCGTACTTTATAGTGCTGGTTCTTGGGGTCATTAGAATATATCTATAAATCCCCGAAACTCTTAAATTTTGAGAGAAGTGTTCGGAAACGTTTTTCCCAAGCGCTTTCCAAACCATGTCACCCTTCTGAAGGGATTCAGACATTGAGCTTGTTGGGACCTTGTGGGGAGGCTCTATCTGGGAGACTGGCCGATTCGACAAAAAACCTATATAGCCCTCCCCTTGGAAATCCCTCCTGGTAGACATGATATACAAAACAACAGCGCAGTAACGAGATGAATTGTTAGAATTGTTTGGTGTCGAAATGAGTGTCGCTTCAGATTTTCAATTCGGTTTATTACGTGCGCCCTACATATAATTACGTCAGGTTGTCATTTGGTCTTGAGTCTGCAGCCCACGTTGTCAACGATAGATATCCAATACTTTTAAAATATTATAAACGATAAATTAGTTCCCAAATTAAAGCGATGGATTGAGGTGGAAACTGTCTTTAAGAAATGTGAAAGAGAGCTGGCACAGTGATGCCATGGAATAACCTACCAAGGGAGGCTATATTAACTAGCTGAATCGCTCTATTCGTTTAGATTGATTCATTCATTTTCCCGGGGAAGCCTGAAATGATGATGATTCTTTGGTTCTTTGGTTCTTTGGTTCTTTGGTTCTTTGGTTCTTTGGTTCTTTGGTTCTTTGGTTCTTTGGTTCTTTGATTCCTTGAAACTCGCGGGTATGCCCAAGTAAATTTGTAAAAAGTGGAAGTGAGCTGATATATTTTTGTATTAATTGATCTTAACAGAAACGTGCCGCTGTCCCAAGAAATTGTACACTAACTGGTGGTCACTTCCTCCACTGAGTATCAACTCCAGTACGCATGCGCATCTACAGGGATCCTTACCAGAACTTTTACGGAAAGCCATCGAAGAGATCTGTGATGTCTGCAACCAAAGAATCAAGACTACTATTGATTTCATCAGCTCAAATGGAAGAAATTCCCAAGCGCAGAAAATTAGTCAGCTTGCTGTTAGAAAGGCTATGAAGGAAACCAACGGATTCAGCTTTCCGATGACTGCGCAGAAAGATGGCGCCACGAGCGGTGGTGACCTGTCATTCGTGCCCGTACAGAAAATGGTCTCATCGATATTTTACTTCCGGCGGAATATGTCACCGGAAGTGTTCGCCAAGATGTTGGGTCGAGTGTGTTCAAGTGTTGGCCTTTAGTTGTTTTTATTATGGCGATGTCCGTCCTTGCAGGCCTGACGTTTTGGATTTCGGTAAGGAAGTGATGCTTACTATGAGGTATAATAGCAGTACAGGGTTAGGGTTCCCCCTTTTTCTCATATTTTTTGTGTAACCTTTAGATTAGCCAGCCCCTTCTAAAGTGTCTTTGTCCGCCACTGAACAGCTTTAAGAACAATGCTCGTGTTCAATCTCAACGGCGTCATACAATCTCACAGAAAAGTGAAGTTAATTTCGCTGCATTATGTCCAATATCTTCCGAGAAAACAAAGGTTGAAAATTTGAAAACTTACTCAGGCGTTTGTATGACTGTGGGTATGCTTCATATCGTCAGTCATACAAATCTCTGTAAAATGTTCAATTTTCAGACATGGCATTTGGCATAACGAAAATTTAAAGGATTACTAATGTGAGGATATTCTTTCCAGTGCCATTATTTGATTTTCAGTCAGTTTAATTTTAGGACATTTTTCCTTCTGTGTTATACTCAGGAATCTGGAGACAGCTCAACCAATTTTCCCCGGTCCTTTGTCAGCGGCGTAATAGAAGGGACCTGGTACGCGTTTGTATCCATGAGTACAGTCGGGTAAGTTGGAGTCAATCTGTAACTTAGATTGTCTTGACTCGCTTTAGAGCGGATTTTAGACGAGTGTCGAATACTAAACGCAAAACCACTAGCCAATCAGGAGTGGAAGAAAATCAACAACAAACCAATTAGGAGGCGAAGTAAGTCAAACTTGCGTCTATTTATGACCGTGAGAATTGGCGTGTTTTATATTAGTTCGCCGTTTGATTGGCTGAAAGACTAATGACTTTGCTCTCGGCCAATAGAAACGCTGACTAAACGCAAGTCTTGCTTACTTTCGGTGGTCATCTGAAACCCGCTATATGCATTTGTTATTTTCATTTTTAACCACTTTATTTGGTTTATACCAAAAAATAAAACAAAAACACTTGTACAAAAATAGAAAAAAAAGTAAAGAAACACGTTATTGAATAAGACCTGTTTATATGGGGAAAACTCGGCCCGGGCAGCCGGGTCACCCGCTAGGCGAACCACGGCGGGTATCATTTGCAGGTCCAGGTCGTAGGTTTCGTTAGATGTCTGGATAAATCCAGAGAGCAGAAACAAAACTGTAATAAGAATATGAGCTTTCGGCCACAGAACTCGTATTATAAGCTCAGTTCTAAAGCGCCTCTTTTCTTCTGAAAAAAGGCAGCGTTTGATCCTCTCGAGCATGGTCCACTGGCGGACGCAGTGACCTCTCCACCTCTCGCTTTCCAATACAAAGATAGTTTAAGACGGCGAAATGAAATCCTTAACGGTTCTAGTAGCCTTATTCACAAATCAGGCTCCTGAAAACCAGAAACCCTAGGACTACCATATCTCGCCGCAAATTTATGCGAGATAAGGGAACAATGGTCCAATTGAAAGGCGAGATAAGGAAAAATTGCGCCAAATAGGAGCTGGCCCAAAGTAATTGGCAGTAATTGACAGTAATTTGGGCCACAATAATTGGCGTGAAGCTGTTGTGGCGCCCTGCCAGCCGTGCATTTTTCTCTTTCCGTGATAATTGGTTTCGTTTTTGTTAATAGTTTTGTCCGGAAAGCTAAGTAAATAAATATAAAAAGTTGCGAGATAGGGCGAGATAAGGTCCCAGAGAAGGCCTAACGCTACCCCCTTTCCAAAAACATGGGATATTTTTGCAAACAATAATTGCACCCTCTCAATATTCCCGAGTTATAGTCCGCAGTAGAAAATCTGTGATAAACGTTTACCTTTTCTGTTTTTTCCTTTTTCCCTCAAGTTATGGAGACCGGTTCTCCGTGTCCCATCTCTCCCGTGTTCTAGCCATGTTCTGGATTATAGTGGGTTTAGTGATAATAGCTCTGTTCGTCAGCCTCGTCTCCTCGTCACTGGTGGTAACGATTGTCATTACAACAAGATTCCCAGAGTCAAGCGGAATGGTAAGTATTTAGCTTTTATGTACTTATTTGCCGCAAATTACTACTACTGTTGTGACGTCAGGCTTCACAGGAACACACGGGAACTACGTTCAAAAATCACTTCCACCCCTTTTTGGACGCATTTTTCTTAGGTATGCTGCTTCGGCCGCTAAGGAGTTCCGCTATTGATCTCTCACAAAATCCACTAGTTTGATGGACTACTATTATACTACTCAAACTACTATTATATGGATATGGTGAAGGACTAACATGGTTTACTTTTTTGATACAAACTATGCCAAATACTCTGTGCTTTTTTTCAGGTGGGCGTTGTGGAGGGATCCATAGAATTTCGCATCGCCACAAAAATCAACGGAACGAAAGGAACAAAGTGTAAGATGAAGTGTAAAATGTCATTTGAAGGTGTTGGTAATTCGCCGATCCTGCATTCATTGGTCTTTCTCCCTAGTTACTGTTGCTACGTCGTCGGACAGGCCAAAATGTTACTTTGGCATAGAGCATTGAAAGGATCCCGATTATAGGAAGATGTTAGAAGTTGCCTAATAATATATGGGTTTTATGTTTTCATCAGGAAAAGCTAAAGAATTCATTAAAAATTTGTGTTTGTGTTTGCTGATCGGACATCTTGAATTCCACAATGAAAAAATGCCCAATGTTTGGTGATTAATCAAGTGAAGACAGAATCGCTCTATTATGACTGAGATGACGGTGAACATTCTGACGGTGTTGATGTTGTGTTGCTGCTATTGATGATGTTGATGATGCAAATATTGACTTGATGATGTCTCCTGGTGAAGTTGATGATGGCTATTGATGTTGTTGACGATGTTGCTGGTGACGATGTTGATGATAGTGGGTGATGTTCTTGTCGTTGTTGTCGTTATATGATGATGATGATGATGATGATGCTGATGGGTGATGATGTTGTTCAGGGCGATGATAATGGCGAAGGTGATGATGGCTATTGATGTTGTTACGATGTTGCTGGTGACGATGTTGATGATTATGGGTGATGTTCTTGTTGTTGGTGGTGTTATATGATGATGATGATCATGATGCTGATGGGTGATAATATTGGTGTTCAGGGCGATGATAATGATGATAAAGATGGCTATTGATGTCGTTGACGATATTGCTGGTGACGATGTTGATGATAGTGGATGATGTTGTTGTTCTTTCTATCATATGATGATGGTGAAAATGATGCTGATGGGTGATGTTGTTGTTCTTGGCATGATAATGTTGGTGTGGGCGATGATGATGATAGTAGCAATAATGACGACAGTAGCAATGTCTGCCGGTGGGTGATGATTTAAGGTGTTGATATGATGATTGATTATAAAGAAAATTTTATGGTTTTAAGTAATGGTCCGTATAAGAACTAGGCAAGCCAACGGCAAAGCACGCTGGAATGCAATTAATTTCTATTGATATAGGCACATTCATTGGCTTAGACATGAAAATCAGCAAATTCATTATGCTAGAAAAACTTGTTTGAGGATTTTTAGGGATATATAAGCACATGTGGTACTCACACACAGGATATGCAATTTTAAAAGATTTTGTACGTGGGGAACCTAGCTAAAATGCTGATTCTCACTCCTTTGTTCTTTATTAATGTGATTGGTCTTGAGACTTTTTGTTGCCATATGTTCTCAAAGCAAGTCGAAACTTTTATTGTGTTACTAGTCATGATAACTTTCTGTGGTAAAAAATGGGACATATCCTACGTGGAAAACCTTCAAAGCCGTAGAACAATGGAAGTTTGCCTAGTTCTTGCATGGATGATTACTTAAAAGCATTGTTTGAGTTTGCCTTTTCTGTTCTGCCAGTCAAATCATCTATTAGTCAATCAGGTCCTTGCCCTGTTCTAAGTGCAGTCAACTGGATTTCCGTAGCAACAGAAAGCCAGTCGACTGCACTAGGCAAAATAAGACCAGAACCTTAGGGGCCGACCACTGACTCTTGGGGACTTTTTGAAAAAACACTTTCCTGCAGAGCGAATTCGTTGTATAATTCTCTGTAATTTTACTAAACAATTACCTTACACAATCGTGGAGAATTAAAAAAATCTTGCACCCACCAATTCTTCAAGCCTCTACCCCCACCTCAAAAGTCAAATGGTCCACCCCTTAGTTAGTTAGATGACTTAGATGGTTAGATAAACTTAGACAGAAGGGGCCCATTTTATGACCATCGTTTTCTCTACTACGCTCTCTACTACGCGTAGTACCGTAGTGGCGAGTTTTATTTCGATTTAGGCGTAGTAGAGAAAACGATTCTCATATAATGGGCCTGTATAGGCTGTGCTCCATAATTTGTTTGTTCTGTGAGATTTTGATTTGGTTTCTCACCTGAAAGTTTCACCTTGTTCCTTTTCTAGGTATAGCATACGAAACACAACAGGAAATGATGAAAGACCTCACCCAAGGGAAACTAGATGGGGTCCTGCTAGACGCCATAGGGGCCGCAAGACAGGACTATCCCATCCCCTCCACGGGATACAAACTAGTCAAGACTTACGAGCTGCCGTTCTCTTACGGAATCTACATGACTGGTGATGCAGCAAAACTTAAAAGGGATTTCACGGAGTACCTCCAGTACAACCCGTTTGTGATGGCCCCACTTCATCAGAAGAACTTTAGTGAAGCAGAGACCGTAAGAAGCACTCATCAGATTTTTCGGTTTCCTGAATCTTGAATATTAACATTAATTGTTATTGCTTGCATGCTTGAAATATTTGAACAAAAAATGGATGGTTTCTTTGAGTCCCTGTATTGTTTAGTCCAGTCCCTGAGATTCTCCTTTGCGGCTCCAATTGTTGCCTGTGGTCGCCGAACATTCTCGAACCCAGAGCATTCCGGCTCGTCGCCTCGCAGGGGAAGCTCTGGTGACATCCATTTGAGGGCCTTCGCTGATTGGCTGAAATGGCGCGCACTATAAAACTTTATAAAAACGTGGCTGTCAAAAATAACACTGGCATTCGTTTCCTAGTCGTCTGTTCAACCTATGCCTTCGACTTGAACGCTCTAGAAGTAATTGAGGCATAAAACCACAATTTTCTTCTGAGCATGCGTCGGTGGCTGTCACCAGATCCTCCCCCGCGAGGTGACGAGCCGGGGAGATCTGGGTACGAGAATGGTCGCCCAAGGCTCTTGGTCAAAACTAGCGCATGCGCATTCAAAAGTAGCTGGAGTCTCCTTTCGGCAACCAAAGGCAACAAGCGAGCCGCGAAGGAGATTTCAGAGCAGGGTTCAGTGACTGTTTATTGTTTAGGCTGCCGACAAAATGGTGCTGACTCCCTATTTAATGTCATGGGATCATGAGAGGCTAACCTTGATTTATCACCTGCTTCAGGAAACCGAGCCCGGCACAGCTCCACCGCCAAAGACAGAGATACTCCAGATCAACTTTTTCGATCCTTCAGGCTCTATGTACGTGGCGTCAATGCAGTTCACGGGTGGATTTCTAGGCGGCCTGGTCTTTTGTGGCTTGATCTACACTATTGTTACCAACACCAAAGCACTCCATTGCAAAAGAAAACCAAAAGAGGTAATGCAATGTTCTAGACATTCCCACAATTTGTTCTGCTCTCGACCACCATACCTTATATGCCTGCTGTTCCAAGGGGAACTAGTTCAAAATCCGAATGCTTCATTTGTTTGTCTAGGATAAAGTAATGGAAAAATCGTATCATAGCAACAAATGCACAGACTCAGGAAAAATAACATAGAAAGATAGGTATACTCCCACCATTCTCGCCACCAGAGCTCCCGATCGGCTCTTGACCTCGTGGGAAGGCCCTGGTGAGCATGCACAGAAGGTCCTTTCCCTGGCTTTGTAACATATTTGTATCAGATCTCGCGCTTGCGTCAGTGGCTGACACCAGAGCCTGCCCTGTGAGAGACGAGCCGGGGAGCTCTGAGTACGACAATGCACTCCAAAGGTTTAATTTGAGACCAATTTGCAGAGATTGGCTCGTGGCACAACACGATGTTGGGAATTTTTTTCTGCCGCTGCTCATATGTCCTTTGTCAGTATCACAAATAGAGCCAAATTTCTGGATGACTAGCGTTTAATGGCGGATTGATTTGCATTTATTTGCGCTGCCAAAAATAGTGGTACTTCATGTGGTCTCGGCTAAGATTACGGAATAAACGGTAAGGCAATGATTTCGTACTAGAGTACAAGGAACTGGTCGCCATTGTAACTTTTTTCTTTCACATTTCTATTTGACACAAGTCTCCTTTTACAAGTCAAATTTATAATGAATTACAATAATACTTCTTTATACTGATATACCTATCTTATAATTTTTTCTATTGTTAAATTAAAATTAATTAAATCATGGTATTCATTGTTCTGTAATTAAATTATTTTGTTTTTCAGTTTCAGCTAAAGAGTTTACTTCAGAGCTTCGCGAAGTGCTTTTGACATTCCACAAGAATTGCGATGAATTGTGCTCTCGTCTACGTGAGAAACATTTTATACAAAGACGAGATTTTCTACGGCGACGTATTAAAAACATTATCAACGGAAAAGCGTCAATAGTTTAGAGTGGTTTCTATTAACACGTGGAACACTAGCAGTTCGGGTAAGCAGTTGACAAAAATCTTGTACCAAGATCATTTGCATTGCATTGTTAACTTCTATTGGACTGTTTTCAATATCTTGTGATCAGAAACTATTGCTAATACCACCAAACACTGGAAACGAATATGTTTGAAGTTCTTACAGAACATTTCTTTCTTTTGTTTTGTGTTTTCTTGACTACATTTATGTCTACACGCCAATACCGCAAAGTCGTCTGGGTAGGAGTCTTGAATCGGCTGACTCTTTGAGTACGCGACTACTTACTAGTTAACCACTGGACATTACTAACTTTCAAAAACGTTCTGTTTCGTAGACCTTAGCAGCCAGACCAGTGAGGTATAATGAAAATAGGATCTTTTGCTTCTACCCATACTGCCTTTCGGTCTGTGTGCAGACTCGTAACCAGTCCCTATTTATTAGTCAAGGATCACTGCTTAGCTGCTATATAGTAGAAAAGTCAAAGAGCGCAGGGGATTATGGGAAGGGTTAGCGAAGCGGCGCGCAATGCATTGTGGGACGAGTGAACGGTCCACAATCCATTGCGCGCCTTGCGAATCCTTCCCACAACCCCGTGCGCTCTGTTAATCCTTCCCACTATCCCCTGCGTTCCGGGACTTCTCTACACAGTGATTGGGTACAATCTGGTCTGGGCGCGTAAGCTTGACCGCTGACAAGGTCGAAATAGCTGTTTACACTTCGACTTTTACACTTTTGTTTCATGGGGTAATAGAAACCGCTCTATTATACACTGAAGGTCTTTATCAGTGCCTGGTCAGCCTTAGCGTCAGTGACACGCAGGAATTTGAAAACTGTGAAAAGGTCTATTCAATTCACTTTCTGAAGTGTTTAATAATTCATGATTAAACAAGGAGAAACCTGAATTAAACACTTTGTCTTATGTATGATATTGAAAGATGGATCCTGGGATATATGTTTATTATCAATACTCTGGCGAGCATTGTGGCGTAATTTCCGGGCTCTAATGAATATTTTGGCGGGCTCTAATATATTACGCGCGCGAGTCAATCGGCGTTCATGACGATCGTCATAAGCTATTGTTTATGTACTCTATGCACTCCAAAATTATAATAAAATAATAATACAGTTTGATGTTCTTGGGCGTAAATTTTTGAGGCATGTGCAGAAATTTATTTTACTCAACGGTTCTGTATCAAATCTCGCGCATGCGTCAATGGCAATTAAGATAACATTGGCAAATGTACGATTTTTCGTGACGTAGCTATCTCAGCACGTGCCTCGAACTTGATTGGCTAAGTACAACTGGCTTTCAAGTAAGGCCAAGCAACCGTGAAAGCCCGAATAAACTTTAGAACGTGATCTTTTAAAAAATATTTTGCAAATCAAGAACATTTATCTGTTATTATAATTCAGTTAAGAGCAAAAATCCCAAACATCTTATAGCTTTGACAGCAAACACACTGCTTTTTTGCGGCCCAAAATCTTGAGTTTCGCAATAAATTTCACTAAATAAATTATACGTCCAAAAACGTCATTGTTTAGCTTTAAAATGATACCAAAGTCAGCTTTTTAGGTTCATCTGCGACCCGACACGATTTTTTTCCGTGGACACCTCTCTAACTTATATCTAGTTGGGGAGCTCTGGGTACCAGAGCTGGGGAGCTCTGGGTACGAGTATGTGTGACTTGCGCTTCGTTGAAGAACTGTTAACAGTTTGGAACACTCTTTCCTCTCCTAAATCACAACCCTTTCTTCCACATCAAAATTAGCAAACACGATATTGATTTATTGATGTGGTACCCACGGCCCACTAAAGTTTTATAGTAGACTGTTGATACCTGTTTCTATACCACGGTAACCGAAATGTCCTGATCCTTCAAAGATTTGTAACTCTGATTTGTACGGGAGGCTGCATGGAAAAATACTTTCTTTTCTTTTCGGTGTTTCTCCTCCAAACTCTTCTTGACGCCTTTGCAGTTGGTGTAAAACTGTTGTACAATTTGACGGAGCTCTTCCTGAAGCTGCTTTGAATCAAGGTTGCAGACAAGGGAGTACGTGCAGTTGCTATTGCTGATGAGGTCTGTCAAAAAAAAAAAAAAAACAATTGATATGTACTTACGGTCGACGAAATAGCAAACAAGACTTCACACCAGTGCATCATTGACGGAATCAAGACAGTACCAACGGTGGCGGAACATGTTCGAAAGTTGTGTGTGATGGATTGGAGGGGAGGGGGGCATTTTGGCATTTTCTCAGTCTATGACTATTACTTCTTCCCTGTTCTACGAAACCTAACCTTAAACTGAACTTAACTTTTTCAGTGCTCACCTTTTCTTCTCGTTCGGCAACATCCAGGATTCCTTTTCCTGTTAATTTGGTAGCAGATTCCACACAGAAAGGCACCAATCAGAAACCCGCACAAAAAGCGCATGGCCTTCACGAACATAGGGTTTTTAGGGTCAAAGAAACTTGTTTGGGTTTTCTTTGGCTTTGGCGCCGGGCTTGGAGTTGTTTCTGGTTCCTGGAAAGATATTCTTCCACTCAGTGAAAATGATACTATTTATAGCGGAACTCCCCGTGCCGAAGGCACGGAGTGGAGCCCCATACGTATCATTCAACGTCACATGAGAAAGCAACCCATCCAAGCCAAAACGATACGTTCAGCGACTTACGAAAACATCACGGGCTCTTATTTACGCATGCGCACTTGCGTTTTTGGCGACCCGTGTACACAGCCAATCACAGTCCGTCTTGGATCACTGAGCACGCGCGTCATTTTGTCCTCCAGCACAGCGCCGCGGTGCTTTGACGCGGTGCTTGGCAGAGGACACGGACCGGAAGTCGCTCCTTCATTTTCCCGCCCAAAAACTCACAAAACACGCGCCCGCGTCGGCTCACTCGAGTTCATAATTTTTGTTGAGTCAAACTGAGACAAACTTGTGGGTGCGAACCACGCCAAATTTGCTCAAAAGAATTCTCTAATGATTGTCAAAATACTTCGGATTCGATTCCTTCGTCGAAATTTCATAATGTTGTTTAGTCATTTTGGAGAAACTATGAGGGAGTTGCAAAAGATTCAAAGGCTAGATTGCAGAATACCCTGCCCACGGCGAAGCAAGACTTCGGCGTTCTTCTGAAGAAAAACAACAGTTTCTTTCGTAAAAGCTGCAAACGACGTGTTCTTCGAATACTCATATGAGACTTCTACGAACAGGGAGCCAGAACTGGATTGAACAGGATTGACAATAACAGAAAATTGCAATGGTTTTAGCCGAATAATATATTTAGAAAAATTGCCTTTGTGCAAAAGCTTGCCAAGTAAGAATGAATTCAACTCAACACCACAGGGAGACTTTCGGAGGAAAGAAACGACTTCACTCTATCAGTTATCGGTAAGCACAAATTGAAATTGCTTCTTATACTATTTATATTTTAGCTTCCAAGTTATTCTCAGAATGTTTAAGGCAAGGTTGTCGCAAAAATTGGTCGAAAAAACTTAGGGGGTGGTCTATATTCCAAAGTCTTAACAATATCATTGCAGAATAGACTTCAAGTTGTAGAGGTTCACAAAATTGATATATTTTCGGTAACGTTTCTATGACAACATATAATGTGACCTTTGAACTCTGCATTTCAACGGTTTTTAAAAACTGCCTTAGTGGACAAGGAAAGGCTAAAATTGCTGGGAATTTTGAAACGTGAAGTGATTCAGGTTGTGGCAGGCATCATTGATCTAATTGGATATGTTGACTTTCTCAATAGGAACCCTATTTTAGGACAAGTGAAATTTGATATCCTTTTAATAACTTTGTAATTATAAATGCTGTGCACGATTTCCAATTAGCTTAATGAACCCTTAGGTAAGTCCCTTTATTCGCAATAGAGAAATGTTCACTAGCTATGCATTTTCCTTATCTACAGTGGCAGTTTGTGAAAATGTTTAAACTGTGAGTTCAAAGGTCATATTTGACGTTGTCATAGAAACGTTAATGTAAATATGCTAATTTTGATATTTCCTACAAGCTGAAATATTTACCGTAATGATATCTTCAAACGTATCGAATATAGACCACCCCCTATCTTTTGTGACCATCCTAGCGAGTGCCTTGCCTTAAACCTTCTGAGTTGCATTCCTGATGAGAAAATTCTGTCTTTACATGTAACTTTTACGTTTTGCTGCTTTAGTTGGCTCCCTCGAGGTTTCTTTTTCTCCGGCTAAACTCGAATTATAGTTTTGAGTAATCTTTACTGATATTCTAGCCTTGATTTTTCTTTGTCACATGTTAGATTTAGTTAGTACAATGAGACAAATACTATGTCAAGTATTCTTTGTTGTGGATTTCGCTGAAAATCTTATTTTTCATTTTTATTTCAAGGAGATTATCTTTTGCCGGTCGTGAACTGCGACTTGTTAGCCTATCAGAACGCGCTAATACTATCATTGCCATATAATGGTAACATGGATTTTCTTGATTTAAACTGTAAAGGTGAGCTCCCTGTGAGTAAGACGTGGGGTGTGTATGATTGGAGTTCCGCTTTTAGGCATTGCCTAAATCTATATATTATTATGTTTATATCTTTTACTACTTATTTGAAGCAAACCTACAGTCCACTCATACAAGTATTAATGAATCTCCCATTTTTGGTCCTTCCCAAACAACGCCAGAAAAGCGTCTATTGTTAGAGACATACTTCCCCATAAAATTGAACAGAAGGCTCAACATAGTTTGCACTTGTAACACGATGGCCAATACTAAGGCCCGATTTTTTCCCCTTTCTATTATTATGACTAATTGCATGAATTACGCTCAAAGAATATTGGCATATGAAGCCGCAAAACCTGTTTGACTGGTTTGCTTGCACGAAGGCTAGCCTTGAGAAGCCTGAGCACGTGAAAGTGAGGCTAATTGCATGAATTTCGCTCAAATAATCTTGGCATACGCGAATAGAGGTACGCTTGGCATACGCTTTAGGAAGCTCTCAGTAGATACACCCTCAGCACTCAAATATGCGATATCGCCATTTTTCGTGCTTCTGTCTTACCGACCGACTGAAACTTCTTTTCTGAATTTTCTTGAATCGCATGATATATCGTCCTCAGGCGATTAAAAAATAAACGATCCTCTGTATGTATAATATTCAAACAATTATTTTACTCACTGCTGAAGGCCCTGCTGCATTGATTGTATCATTTTCCAAGACGAACGGGTTCTCCACCAAATATTCCTTCAACAAATGACCCAGTTTAGCGGCATCTCCCTTCATAAACACGCCATAGTAGTACGTCAGGTCGTAGACTTTGACATGTTTTAGTCCCGTTGAGGGGAGGGGATAGTCACGTCTTGCTGCGCCTATTGCGTCAAGCAAAACGCCATCCAGTTTACCATTTTTCAGTGCAGCTACCATGTCCTCTTGCGTGGTGAAACCAATGCCTGTTGACCAGTAAACAAAATATGATGTCAGGAACTCTTTCATGACAGCAGAACTATATACCTTAGATCAAGAGCCCAACGACAGGAGCCTTCATTTACTCCACCAGGTCTAGCCATATGCACGAGAGTAGAAAAAATAAATTTTAAGACTGTGGATTTTGAATTTAAATTGGTACTCTGAGAATAAGAATGCTGGATTCAACGCGTGCAGTGCGATGGCGGCACTGTTCACTGTGATTAATGCCGCCTTTCTTTCGATCTTTTGGCAGAGGAGACGCCACCTTTCTTTCTTTTGGGAGCGGAGAAATGCCAACTAATTCTCGACGGCTTCAAATTCTACAATCTAAAAATAGATTCATCTAGTCTTGTGACACGGACGCCCACCAAAACAGGTCATAGAAGCTCCTTAATAGATGAATGATTTTACGGCTAGTTTTATATGTACGTGACCGCCTCCTTGTTTTGGATGCAGGAGGCACGCGCATTGTCTTTCTAGCACTTGAACTGTCTGTGCCAATCAGAACCTTGTCTTGTTTCGCCTAGTGCAGTCTCCTGGTTAGTTGTGATCAAAGGAATCCAATCAAACCCGTGACGGAAATCAGGCGGCTGCCATTGGCGAATCGGGGAAAGGACCAGGATTGGTTCAATCAGTAGGTTTGACTGATGGAGTGGCGCGTTTTCTACGTTAGCAGACTTAAAAGTCTGTAGGTAAACTATTATAAGTCATAACAAGAGAAAGACTAAACTTACAGTTCGTTCCTTTAGTTCCATTAATTTTCTTTGCAATACGAAACTCCACCGACCCCTCGATAACCCCGATCTAAACAAGAGGAAAATATTATACCTTATTGCAAAGGACAAGTAAATTAACAAAGGCAAACTCGAACACTCGAGAACACTCGAACTCGTAGAGGAGCTTCTAAATCAAAAGCAAATGGTAAGAAGGAGGGGAGGGGGATGTACTCCAAGATTTCGGGGCCGGGATGCCGTTGATCTAAAACAAATTTACCCCTGAAAGAAATAAAAAAAAAGCGTGGTGAAAGCAATATTTAACCCCTAAAAGATACGATCCAAAATACATGAAAATTCTATACAATGCGCCTTATTTGCGCTTTATGTTTTTCTTTGCGACCTGTATGTTCCAGGCTGATAAATGGTGGCTTTAAACAAAAAGACCATTTCTCACCGTAGCACTTGATTCTGGATTCCTCGTTTCCATTTGAACGCTGACGTTTAGTAATGACGTCACAGTGCTGAGGAATATTGACCAGATGACGATGCCCACTAGAACCCACATTATTATGAACACCCGTGCAGGGTAGGTCTTGGGAAGCCTGTCACCGTACCTTGGGAGAGCAAGATTACCATAAATACGTCTCATTAGTTAGCGCACTCTTGGGAGCTCGCCGTTTATAAAGTTTGAAGGGGAGTGTCAGTTTTGGTGTTTGGGGTCATTATCTGAAATATCATTCTTTGGGAGTGGGGGTCATATCTAAAATTGAATGCGCTTCTGGGGGGCACTTCCCATGAAAGCAGAAAACATTGTCTCATCGTGTTAATCATCTTCTAGAATGTACGACATTAGTGACATTATCTCTTCCTCCATTAGACGTAGAAGTGAGTGGTATACCTAGAATGAGAGAACCTAGAATTCAAGAACCTTTAAGGGCTAAACATTCCCTGTTAATATACATCCTCTATATAAGAACCTCTTTAGCCAAAAATTTGAAAAAAGGTTTTTAATAAAAAAATTCAACAAGAATGAGACTAGCTCCTAGTACCTACGTATGCAAATTGCCCATTTCAAATCATGTGATGGTTTCATCGTTTGAAATGGTTCCATATCCATGTGAAAATGCCGGCGCACCTCGCTGGGGAGACTGGAAATAGGCATTGACGCATGCGCGAGATTTGATACAGATTCGTCGAGAGAGACAACTTTCTTCGCATGTCCCAAAGTTCAAAATCAGCCAACCAACGAAGACTTCCAAATAGATGTTCCCAGGGCCTCCCCTGCGAGCTCTTTGTGCGCGAATAACGAATTTGCGTTTTGTAAATGCGGCATTAAATGCAGTTGAAGATGGCTGATTTTTTTCCGCCTCATTTGCCACCAATTTTCGCGCGTGCGTGTACACAGGAAGCCAACAGCAAAATTAGTAATACGAATTCTACGATTGAATCAAGTCTTTTTGGTAACTGAGCAGGTTCAGTCGCTAATAATAGCAATCGATTTTAAAACTGGAAGACAGGTTTCAAAATCTTTTAACATGAGCTGACACAGGGAATTTCTGCAGAAACCCATCCATGAGAAAAGCTTAATTTCCCATGGTAGAAGAATTGGGAAGAGTTGGGATTTCCCATGGCTATACATGTGAATTCCAAACACTTCCAATGCGTTTACCCTGGGAAATTCAGCTTTTCCCATGGATGGGTTTCTGCAGAAATTCCCTGTGTGAGAAGCACGAAGAGCCCCCGACAGCACGAAGAGCTCTGGGGCACGCTCCAAAGTAGGGGCTGCTAGCAGTCTATTTCCGTAAGATGTCGGGTTCCTTTTTTGGTAGAATAATACCTACTACAATACCTACCCCACCGACGCCATGGATATGAATGCGCACCAGGCCCCTTCAAGTGGCCCTCGTGGAAAGGACGTAGGGAAATGGGCCGGGTTAGCCCTTGTATCCTACGAGATAAAGAACATACACAGATTTGAATAAAGAAAGCGACAATTAGAATAAATGAGAGAATAAGCCTTGAAAATCAGGAGTAGTACCCGAGATGTACCATCCCTTTCTGATTGGATATATAAAATTGTTTTGATCTCCCCGGCCAGTCTCATGCCAAGATCCTTCCGAGAATCCGGTTTGAGCGCGCAAGGAGTTATGGGTATTCGTTTGGTATTTTTTCCTTTTCTTTTGCGCGCTCTGTGCATTCCTAGTTTTCGAAATTTACATGAAAAAAACGAAAGAAAAAAATGCGCAAAGAATGAAATAACGTCTGTGGAATAGAATGTCTTCTCCCCCTCCCTTCCCCCATCAGTCTTCAGGGTAGTGTTACGTTACGCAATAACTACATGACACTGTTTTCTCAGATGTCTCTTCGGGGAAGGACTTTGGGGATGATAGAGAATCGGGACGGCTTTTAAAAGAGTTCTGCGTTTGTTTCCCGCTGTCGTTCCTTGGCACCTAAGCACGCCCAATGAACAACTGCCGGGATGCTATTCTTACCAATGCCCAGATAACAAATCCGGCGAGCTGCGACAGTGCTAGCATAACAAGTAGCACCGGCCAACACTTGAATACTGACGATCCCACCATCTTAGCAAACACTTCCGCCGATATCTCCTTCCGGAAGTACACAATCGATGACGTCATTGCGAACACAGGAGCAAAAGTAAAATGGCCATCCGATACAACTTGTCCTTTTCCAACCGTCAGAGGGAAGCTGAGGTCGGCGGTTCCTTGAATTTGACTCCTGGTCTCGCGGATACTTTTCTTTTGAGCTGCTATCGTATTGGTACCCGAATCTCCAAATTTCACGTCGGTCTTCCTGTGTTGATGGCAGACGCCACAGGCTTGATCAATGAAGTTTTCTACCAGATATATGAATGATCCCTGTGGTGCATGCGCACTGGCATTTATGGTCAGTGGAGGAAGTGGCCACCAGTTGGTATAGAACCTCTTAGGACAACGACAGGTTTCTATGAAAAAGAGTCACTTTTCATTTGTCTGCATATTTCCGAATGGTTCGATTAGTTTATTTTCATTTTATTTTATTCTATTATTGTAATTTGTATTGTTATTTTATTATTTTTTGTTTTGATGGTTCTAAATACCTTGTAGTAACTTGTATTAATCATAGGAATGTTAATCTAGGCTATATTGTTACCAATTGTATAAATCATTTTTATCAGTATTCCATTAAAAAAAATTAGTCTTGTATACCATGTATAAAGAGCCACTGGATTTATAGTAGAAGTGGCGCTATAAAAATGTATTATTATTATTATGTTACGTCGAGAGATGTGAACCCTTGCATTCTTGAGGTGCGGCAAGTTGAAATGAGAGGGAGAGAATATCATTATTTCCTCAAAGAATAAACCATTGAATATAGAAAACAATGAAAATTACCTTACCTACATATAGAGGATCAGAGTAGGGACCAGTCCCCTTAACAGTAAAAGCAGCTACCGTACGCTGTAGGTCGTGTATGTCTCTAGACCTGGGATCAACTCATTCATTCTAGGCGCCAAAACTTTCCTTGTAAATTCCTTTTTGTACTTGGTTCTTTTATCAGCCGTGCTAATAGCTCTAACCAGAATTATGTACCCTAGGATTATCCCGTTTCTGTCACTTAACGGCACTGAGTCCCAGCGCAGGATGAACTTATGAGGACTTGTTTTGTTTTTGGCCTGTATATCTGTTGGTGCAGCACTTGGAGCTGAAATAAAAGAAAGAGTAGTTTAGTAGTTTGAGGTCATTGCCCCGATATAAAATTTAACATAGATTTAGTTCTTATCGAAATTTGTCTGTGAGCTATTCATAGTCATCTAGAAGTAAAAATTAAAATAAAAAGTCCAGTATTTTGCTGCCTGTGCGGTGGGACATCAAATAACTTCTAGGAAATCCAGTTGTCTATGAAAAACTGCGCAAAGCCTTGAAAGCTGCCTGTGCGAAATAAAATGCGCATGCAATTAAGAGGAATCGGTGCGGTCCACTTTATTTCGTCGGACTTTGAATTTCGCGGGCGACGCCATGTTGGGCCTCATTAAGGTTGTCACTTGTTGCAAACCTCAGCACACCCCAACTTTGCCATACATTGTCTCTAATAGACCAAATCGGCTAACGGTGTTTACATCTTGTTGCCACCCAATTCGGGTCATGTGATGATTCCTTTGGGCGGATACTTTTGTTAGTTCTGCACATGTGCTCGTGCACTCGTTCGAGTGAGAAAATTGGACAATTGTAACCACCCAAGGGAATCATCACATGATCTGAATTGGGTGGCAACACGATGTAAACACCGTTAGCCGATTTGGTCTATGGGCGCACTCACTTCAAAATATGTTCTGCCACCTAGCTCTCACTAAACAAGCCAAATATTTTGAAAACACGTACGTTAAAAAAACAATCAAGCGATTGGTGCAACAACTGGTTTACCGGCTTGGTCTGTTTTGACATTAAAATCAGCAGATACCAAACTCTGGCCATCGGTTGTCAGCGTCGCAACCCGGACCCTATAATCTCTGTAAGGTCGCAGCCCTAGCAACGCTACTGAAGAAACGTCCTTAGCGACGGTCACGTGACCTTTATCTGGATTTTCGGTCTCGTGATTCAGCGCTCTTCGTCTACGGGGTGCTGTGGCGTAAATGGGTAAAATGTTGTAGGAGACTGTGTAACCAACAATATGGTTCATCTGTGGAGCCCACGTCACGAGGATGGAGGTCGAGCCAGTGCGAATGGCTCTCACATTCTTCGGGGGTCCTGTGGAAATAAATTTCAAAGGATACTTTATTTGATCCCTGCAGTCTCTTGAAAAGAAATGTCAAGGCTGTGAAAAGGTTGAACCGTCACAACTGTCGTTGTAGCTCGCGGTGCTTCATGGGAGAAAATCAGACGAACGAAATTCTCGTCTTAAGCCAGTGCAAAATTTCTCGTGAGCGATGTATTTAGGATTCATTTAACATAAATAAGGTGATAGTTATGGTAATGTATCCTAAAAAACAGTTTCCATGATTCTGTTTTGGTATACATATTTGCTCTCATACCGCTGCGCAACCCTTTCTGAAATAGGTGTACACATAGGACGTGATAGAATGTTGATCTGTTTTATGATGATATGCGCATCTGCCTTTAAGCCATGAAAGCACTGGCTTACATATTTTTCGCCAAGTGTTGACCCGTGTATTGATTTTTTGAATCCCAGACTTCAGAGAAATGTTGAAACTATTTTTAAGCGAAAACCTTTGGTACAAATGTGATGTTCTTCCAATTACAGAACGACACTAAGATCGCACACAAACACCAATGGCAATATTCGAATAAACGGACACTAGACAAAAGTGGCTTGCACTATTTCAAGATGCAAAGATGCAAAGATGCAAAGATGCAAAGATGCAAAGATGCAAAGATGCAAAGATGCAAAGATGCAAAGATGCAAAGATGCAAAGATGCAAAGATGCAAAGATGCAAAGATGCAAAGATGCAAAGATGCAAAGATGCAAAGATGCAAAGATGCAGAGATGCAGAGATGCAGAGATGCAGAGATGCAGAGATGCAGAGATGCAGAGATGCAGAGATGCAGAGATGCAGAGATGCAGAGATGCAGAGATGCAGAGATGCAGAGATGCAGAGATGCAGAGATGCAGAGATGCAGAGATGCAGAGATGCAGAGATGCAGAGATGCAGAGATGCAGAGATGCAGAGATGCAGAGATGCAGAGATGCAGAGATGCAGAGATGCAGAGATGCAGAGATGCAGAGATGCAGAGATGCAGAGATGCAGAGATGCAGAGATGCAGAGATGCAGAGATGCAGAGATGCAGAGATGCAGAGATGCAGAGATGCAGAGATGCAGAGATGCAGAGATGCAGAGATGCAGAGATGCAGAGATGCAGAGATGCAGAGATGCAGAGATGCAGAGATGCAGAGATGCAGAGATGCAGAGATGCAGAGATGCAGAGATGCAGAGATGCAGAGATGCAGAGATGCAGAGATGCAGAGATGCAGAGATGCAGAGATGCAGAGATGCAGAGATGCAGAGATGCAGAGATGCAGAGATGCAGAGATGCAGAGATGCAGAGATGCAGAGATGCAGAGATGCAGAGATGCAGAGATGCAAAGATGCAAAGATGCAGAGATGCAGAGATGCAAAGATGCAAAGATGCAAAGATGCAAAAGATGCAAAGATGCAAGGGTATCAAATTGCAGTGAAAATTCCTAATACAGTGTTGACAGCCGCAATGTCTCATAACATGTCATAATAATAAATTATTGGCGGTTGTACGCGGGAGCCGAGTATCAATTTATGTAGCAATTTCGCATAATAATAATAATAATAATAATTGCCAGAAACGCCAGAATTGGCGTTTCTACCAAAAAAAAATTCGTTCTGTAAATTGTAGCTAGCTAAAAGGGGAAACTTATCCACATACCTCGGTGGGGGACGGGGCGTAGGGTTTTTCGAGCTTGTCATAAACAGCGTATACCTTATCCGGATTTACCCAGTTTTCGAGTTTCGGCTTTAAACGCGGTTTTTATTTTTAAAATTTTATCAAGTTATCCATTTTCCGCGTTTTAGTCATAAATAGGGTCAGGTTGAGTTCTATGTAGTTTTGTTTTCATCGTGAAGCTTCTAAAATTGCTATAATAACGCGAAATTGCTAAATAAATCGATACTCGGCTCACGTTTACAACCGCCAATAATGTATTTATTATGAGACATTGCGGCTGTCAATTGTCAATTGATACCCTTGCATCTTTGAATCTTTTGCATCTTTGCATCTTTGCATCCTTGCATCTTTGCATCTTTGCATCTTTGCATCTTTGCATCTTTGCATCTTTGCATCTTTGCATCTTTGCATCTTTGCATCTTTGCATCTTTGCATCTTTGCATCTCTGCATCTTTGCATCTTGCATCTTGAAATAGTGCAAGCCGACAAAAGTGTAGAATCTAAGAGTATAACACACAGTTTGGACATCCTTAGATGAGCTTTCATGGCATTAATGGTCGTCTATTCACGGAAAGTAACATCAGACGAGATGACGTCTGTGCGCATGCGCAAACGTAAAACTAAAAAAGAAACTCATTCTTGTGTTATTATAATGGCAATATTGGATTATGGTGAATAAAACATGCTAAAACAGCAACTGTGAGGAACATTTCTGCATTACCTTTAGATAAACAAGTAAAAAGAAAACCAACAACGTGTCCCACATGGATCTCTTACTCACTCATCAGGCCTATAAATACGTTGGTGATGCAGAATTGTTGTTGATTGTTCACTAACGGTACAAGGGGCGTCCTTATATGGTCTGGTGGCCGGGCGTACTCTCACCCATAGGTATCTAGCTACTGAGCAATTCAACACCAGGATAGCGACTGTCAGGGCCGAAATCTCTGGCGTGGGCGTAAGAACCGTACGGTCACCATACGACGCTTCAGCTCTTTGTCTGGAAGTATGGTCCTATTTTTTTTCTTCTTTTTCCTCGCGTCACAAATCGCATTGGTGTGGAAATGTTGAGCGCAAAGGACAGGAAATCTATATATTAATACCGTAAGGAAAATCGTGTCGACACTCGCTCCGCTCAGCCCTGAAGCTGTGCCGCCAAAAGAAGTTCGCAAACCCGAAGGGAAGGGTGGAAATCTGGACCATGAGCGTGTTTTTGTTGGAAAAGATTCACCTCGGGCTAAGTTCTAATTCAAGCGATTTCTTAAGCGAGGGACAAAGCCATCGCCGCCATGTTGAATTCTCCCACAGAAACTAAAAAGAACTCCGGTTCGCGCAGCCGAAAGCACCATTGAAATTCAAACCTAAATGGTTCTCTTACAGATTACATACAGGAATGTGCAGGGATAATGTATCAGTCAATTCCAGCGATGACCATCCCCCCCCCCCCCCCCCCCCGGACACCGTGGGGCATTTGCACACCAGTGCCTTCCCTGGGGTGGGGAATTTTGAAAATTTTGCTGGCCCCGGGGTCGGGAATTGTTTTTTCCCGGGGGAGGGGGTGGGGAATTTTGATTTTTTTCATCTCAAGCGCGTCGGGTTTTGCGAACTACAACCCAGTTACAGAAAATAACGCCACATAAAATATAATGCAGAGCATGGCCCGTATACACCACGTTTGGAGACTGACACATTTGCACATTTCACAGTTAACGTCTTCTATAGAGAAGAAACAGATTTCGCAATTTCGTCTCAGTGGAAAAACATAAAAATGAATTAACACTATAAACAGAGTTACAATTTCGCAAAAGTCAAGTAACATAACTGCGAAATAGTTGCTCTGCAAATAGAATAAAGGTAAATTTCGCATTGAAAGATGCAGCTAAATGGCTACAACCGCGAATGGGCTAGGAATGTCACTTCTTTATTTATATTTTGTCTCACTTTCAGTGAAATGAGAACTCGTTCATAGACGAGAAAACTAAAGTACATTTAAAAACGAATTGTGAATGCTCGGACAGTATAAATGGAGTTGAAGTTTTTGTTGTGAAGCTTTGTTACGAGTTACCGTCTTTTTCTCGTCCCGGGGGTGGGGCATTTTTCCGCTTTTTGTGTTCCCCGCCGTGGGGTATCTGCATTTTTGCTAGCCCGGGGGCGGGGAATTTTCAGTTTTATTTTTAGAAATGACCAAATGCCCGGGGGGCATGGTCACCGCTGGAATTGACTGATACATAATTCTAACTTGAAAGATTTGAGCTGAGAAAAATTTTCATTCAAGTTTCAACAAACGTACACACTACATTGCTTCCCTCGGAGCACGCGCTAAGTCATGCTAAGTCGAAATGACACATTTACAAAACAAAGTCCGTGAAAGTCATGAATAATATTCTCTAAGTATAAATCCTGACGGCTCTATCGCAAAACGAAGGACACAATCCCGAAGAGAAAGAGGAAATCCCTCCAGTGGGCATGATGTTGTTGGAAAAGATTCACTTTGGGCTAAGTTCTAATTCAAGCAATTTTTAAGCGAGGGATAAAGCCGAAAAAATATAAATAATATAAACTAAAAAAAATTATTAGTCCTTAGACCATTTTTACTTGACCTGTTTCTTCTCTCCCCTCGCTGAGATATGATAAACATACAAACAATTAAGTCAAATTGCGCTTTCGATTTTCACGGGTTCTTTGACCGATTTGAGTTGAGAGACTGACACACGCGTGATTTTGTCAAACCAAGCAGGGAGACCAGTGCAAAAAAAATCCTTTTGGGCTCACTTCATTTATTTCGGCAGGGTGGGACGGGGTACTCATGCTGATGGGAGGTTATTAGTAATGTAAATCCAGCAGTTTATGGAAGAGGGAAATCATGAACCCCTCCCCACATCCATATGGCCATTGTGATTTTTTTCCCCGTTTTTTTTTTTAAACAGTGAACACTTTTAGTAAATTTCCCCCTTACACTCCGTGAATTTTTCACGGGCATCAGCTAGTTATCTATATTACTTGCAGTTTAAATTATTCCCACAATTTCGATCATTTTTTTTCGCAAATAACAGCAGGAAAACGGCCGGAAAAACAAGATGACGACCGACAAAACGGATGGAAAATATAAATATTGTTAACCAACATGCGACAAAGCAAACAAACTCTGACGAGAACCGACAAATTATACAAATTTTCGACTGACAACCGACATACCCCCGCCCCAATGACCCTGTAATAATTTCCTTAGGCCCGTTTCAAACGGCATTTTTTGCCGAGGCGAATCCAGGTCTGCCAATTCAAAAGACTTTTCCTGGAACGGTTTTTTATAGTACATGTAGTGTTTTTTTTTAGTTCCGGGGGTGGCTAACAAGAACAAAAGGCCAAGATTGACAATTTGTATGAATATGTTAAAGATCACAGGAGGCCCGACAGAGACTACGCTGCGTATTATAACCAATGATATGAATGCAGGCAGTAAGACGACTTCCTTCTCCCATTGTGGCATTTAGTTTTGAAAATCGAATTTTCGTGACGTCACGCGAAAGCCAAGAAAAGACTATCTATAATCTAGCTTTTAATCTAGCGAATTATAAAATCCCTTAGGGACCGGTCATTATTTATCGCCTGGGGGGGGGGGGGATTTTGGGTAATACAAGTCAAAATACAGTGATCCTCCCTCTATAAGTACAACGATTAACGTGATCCCCTCTCAGAGCAGTAAAACGTTTTCGTGATCCCCCCCCCCCTCCCTATTTGACCTAGTAGAAGACAATTTCCAGATGGAGGGGATAGCATTTTTCTTTGGTTGCGCGCGAAGCGCGCCCGAATTTTGATAAACGCATTTCATCAAGCCATTTCATTGATAAAAGCACTTTCACCAAGAAAGTGTAGATGAACATTCCGTTTTTTGTGTATAGTTAACAAATCCTGTAGTTTTTATTATTCATGCGCGCAATTGCGCGCCGAAATTATTATTATTCATTTGCGTGAAGCGCGGCCCAAATAACGAATTTCTATGCCTGTAACGTCGAACACACGCTTGCTCTTCTTTCGAACAAAGTGACTGCCCGCCAGGCCTATCACTGCAGGGCATTTTTGGTAGAGTTTCTTTTTCCTCGCCAAGATACAGTTGTTCTTGTGAACGGTCCGAAGGTAGTGTCTTTGTTGCGCGAGTTGCGAAAGACTATATTAGATGATATTCTTTATGCGTGCGAAGCGCGCCGAAATTTTTATTATGTATCGACTTGGTATCGAGTGAAGTGAGGTAGAAAAATGCAAATGATAGAGAAGTTGCTGGAATAACTACTTATAAAATTTCTTGTGGTCCCCCCTTTCAGGGCTTCAGGTTTTGAGAGATCCCCCCTTTTGCTCGCCCCAAAATGATGTGATCCCCCAAAAAATCCTCCCCCCCCCCCCAGGTGATAATTAATGACCGTCCCTTAAACTTGCAAACTTGCATGAAATACCTGCACATGGGGCCATTCCAGGACACAATCTCGTTTGCCGTTGTTGCCCGGTCTTTTTAAACTTGGTATGTGCTGAGTCTTTACACGTGCGATTTCTGTACTGAGTCCCTTTTCCGCAAGTGACACCACAGGGAGACCAGTTGCCCCATTCTGCCTTCACGATGTTGTATGAACGACCTACATATATGAACAGAACGGACAATCATTAATCATTAGATCATTAAGAACAAACTTGGTTCTTTTCAGGGAACCCATTTAGCCTGTTTAGCAGCAAGGTCCTATAATGGGCGAGTCTTGGTGGCGATGTTAGGCAGCCAATGAGACAACTGAAAGAAGATGGATATGCTAGAAAATGAAAGGGACTAGTTGTTAATAATAATAATAATAATAATAATAATAATAATAATAACGTGCTTATATAGTGCTTTATCCTCGCGGCTCAAAGCGCTTTACATTAATGGATAACTCATCCTATAAGAACCAGCTTTATAAACATGAGTGTGTGTTAGTATTGTGAGTTCTGTGACACTGAGGTTGGGCAACTTCCGACGGTCCTAGTGGTTCTTTAACGTCCCTCTGGTTCCGGTTAGTGTAGTGTATGTGAGAGACGGGGCCTACGGTTTAACGTCCTTATCCGAGAAGACGCGAAGGTCTAACCATTTGCAGATGTTAGAGCAAAGGCAGCACCTTCTCCTCAATTATTAGAGAAAGACCCTGAGTGTTGGCCCGGCCAGGGTTTGAACTCCCAACCTCCCGAACATAAGCCCGGCGCTCTACCACTGCGCTAACCGGTCGTCGGTTAGCGCAGGTCGTCGGTTATACGCACCTGATCGTAGCTAAAATAACCGAGTTTGAACGGTCGGACCACAAAGCCTTTTAAGGCTCGTTTCCATATAGTCTTATCTGTCGTATCTGTATCAACCAACCGTGAAAGAAAATAATAACTCCAATTTCCATTGTTTTCACGGTCGACTGATGCGACACGGTCGACTGATGCGACAGATAAGACTATATGGAAACCAGACCTTACCTGGCACATACTGTACAAGATACTTCCTGGCCAACGGTCGATTATAAGTTCCATCCGGGAACTTTGCTCCTACAGACACGTGATCACCTCCATATCCCTGCACCATGAGAGCTTGTATGTAGTGTAGACCTCCGGCTGACAAGTAAATTGGTGCTGAACGGTTTCTATCAAATAGAGCGGGTTAAGTTTCGACAAGTGTCAGAATTTTTTTTTTGTATTTGCGTTTTATTTTGTAGCCTGTGTACATCCACTATTAAAGGCCCATCACCAACCGAGAGCCTTTGCGGACTCTTAGCCAATCAGAGCACCCGAAAAACAATGGATCAATTTGAAAACAAAGAAAGCGGGCCGCAAAGACTCCCGGTTGGTGAGGGGCCTTAACCTCCAAGTAACTAATCGTGATCACGCAATGAAAAATAAATTTGCATAACAAGTTAAACCAAAAATGACTAGTCTAGTGTACAACCGCTACTTGCCTCCCTCCGCTGTAGCAGGCTGAGTGTGTGTGAGGAACATTTTTCAGCCAATCAAATTCGAGAAAATTGATAACTTGATCGCGAGCCAATCAGGAACGAGTCCCCGATTCCTGGAGAAGGGATTGCGCGACCTGAACACGATTAGTAACGGGATTTCACAGACGCTACTCATAACCTTCTTGGAGGTTAGTGGCGTATGTACACAGCCTACTTTTTGGTATATCATTGGTAAGTTCAGTTTTGTTAACAAATCGAATCTTGAGCTAGCTCTACGGCAGCTATTACAAGCCGCGGTTTGGCTTCCGTCAATCAATCGCGTAAACAGCTATGGGTCGAGTTATTCACACAAAGGCTTTAAGGGGTTTCCGACTAAAAATATCTTACTTTTTCCATCGTCGATACTTTGTCCAGCGCTCAACTCTAATCACTGGGCGACTGTTGAGAGCCACGTGATCTGCACTGATTGACAGCTCACACCTATCGTCACATGACATGTAGAACGTGTAGTTTCCGGTCAGCGGTGGGATGAAGTGACCACTGAGTCTCTGACCATACTCGTTACCACGCCCTCCTGGGTCTTCAAAGTTTGCTAGGAAATG
This sequence comes from Scolanthus callimorphus, assembly GCA_033964015.1. NCBI lineage: Eukaryota > Metazoa > Cnidaria > Anthozoa > Actiniaria > Edwardsiidae > Scolanthus > Scolanthus callimorphus. Next base: position 11,351,828 of record CM066923.1, on the reverse strand, counting down.
GACGCTTGTTGGGAAGCCAGGGTAGCGGAAATCTTGTTCAAGATTAAACAGACTTCGCCCGTCGACGTATTTCCAGATTTCTTGCCTCAATCCATGATGACCTAATTGAATGGCAATCTTTAACAACTATCCCCTGAAGGGGAGGTGAATAGTGGTAGTGAAGCGTCGAGGTATATATCCACCGCTAGGCACCGACCCTGAGGGGGATAGTTGTTTTAGTATATACCAAATCAGTAGAATAAAATACGGTTTTAAAAGATTCAAGACGCAGTATCGCGCGCGAAACGAGCCGCCATTTTGAGAGTTTTCTCAAAACAGTAAATAGTTAGCACTTATTCTATTTCAATTGAGGTGGATAGTGGCAGAATATTTACCGAGAGCCGCAGGCTCGAGGTAAATATTCCTAAAGCCACTATCCACCGAAATTGAAATAGAATAAGTGTTTAAGTATATACCAGCAAGGCAACCTGCCGAATTTTCAGTCGGAAACAAAAAGAAAAGTTGTGTTAGCGTTTTAAAACTATTTGCGTGACAAAACTCACGCAAACTTTATAGCGGAGCTCCTGCGCGGGCCGAAGGCCCGCGCAAGCGGAGCACCATACCTAAGAAAATAACGTCTCGCATAACTATGGAGTTGATTTTCAAACGTCACGGGCTTTCTTGCTCATTTTGCTTACGTTATTGACGGCGCCAAGTCAAATGATTAGGGCGTTCAAAAGGTATCGCCCAAAAGATTAATGTGTCCAAGTTTGGTTGCCATAGGTTGTTCTCTTCTTGAGATATGAATTTTTTTGTTTCTTCCTGGTATTAAAGGTATAGCGTACGTCCGTCCGTCCGTCCGCCGTACGCGGAAACTCATGGGAACCCTGTGGTATACTAAGAAAATTAAAAAATCTCGGGAAAGGATGGACCTTAGACAACCAAACTTGGATGAAGTTATCTAAGTGGCAAGGGGGTGCAACTGCATGGTCACGTGGTTTGACGTCATCGATGACGTCATCATAGGAGAAAAATGATATATCTCAAGAAGGGATGAACCTCAGACAACCAAACTTGGGTGAAGGTATTAAGTGGCAAGGGGGGTGCAACTGCATGGTCACGTGGTATGACGTCATTGATGACGTCATCATAGGAGAAAAATGATATATCTCAAGAGGGATGAACCTCAGACAACCAAACTTGGATGAAGTTATCTAAGTGGCAAGGAGGGTGCAACTGCATGGTCACGTGGTATGACGTCATTGATGACGTCATCATAGGAGAAAAATGATATATCTCAAGAAGGGATGAACCTCAGACAACCAAACTTGGATGAAGTTATCTAAGTGGCAAGGGGGGTGCAACTGCATGGTCACGTGGTATGACGTCATCGATGACGTCATCATAGGAGAAAAATGATATATCTCAAGAAGGGATGAACCTCAGACAACCAAACTTGGGTGAAGTTATCTAAGTGGCAAGGGGGGTGCAACTGCATGGTCACGTGGTATGACGTCATTGATGACGTCATCATAGGAGAAAAATGATATATCTCAAGAAGGGATGAACCTCAGACAACCAACTTGGATGAAGTTATCTAAGTGGCAAGGAGGGTGCAACTGCATGGTCACGTGGTATGACGTCATTGATGACGTCATCATAGGAGAAAAATGATATATCTCAAGAAGGGATGAACCTCAGACAACCAAACTTGGGTGAAGTTATCTAAGTGGCAAGGGGGGTGCAACTGCGTGGTCACGTGGTATGACGTCATTGATGACGTCATCATAGGAGAAAAATGATATATCTCAAGAAGGGAAGAACCTCAGACAACCAAACTTGGATGAAGTTATCTAAGTGGCAAGGAGGGTGCAACTGCATCGTCACGTGGTATGACGTCATTGATGACGTCATCATAGGAGAAAAATGATATATCTCAAGAAGGGATGAACTTCAGACAACCAAACTTGGGCGAAGTTATCTAAGTGGCAAGGGGGTGCAACTGCATGGTCACGTGGTATGACGTCATTGATGACGTCATCATAGGAGAAAAATGATATATCTCAAGAAGGGATGAGCCTCAGACAACCAAACTTGGGTGAAGTTATCTAAGTGGCAAGGGGGGTGCAACAGCATGGTCACGAGGTATGACGTCATTGATGACGTCATCATAGGAGAAAAATGATATATCTCAAGAAGGGATGAACTTCAGACAACCAAACTTGGGTGAAGTTATCTAAGTGGCAAGGTGGGTGTAACTGCATGGTTACGTGGTATGACTTAATTGATGACGTCATCAAACGTGAAAAGGTTTTACATCGTTTAAGGGATGAACCTTAGATAACAACACTTGGGTGAACAAGTGCTTAGTAACGTGGTATAACGGTGCAAGGCTATCTATTCACGTACAATGGCAACCGTTTTTGTCTTGTTAAAAAATTTGTAACCGGGAGCTCCGCTTTTAGCCAGTGGCTAAATCTATATATTAGATGATTTGCATAAAGCACGTTTTTGGTCGATTTTGACAGGTCTAGAAAGTTTGCAAGCATTTACTTCGAAAAGCTGCGGAAAAAGTGGACAATTCAAGGGATTTTCAACAAATTTGGACATGTAGCGAGCAATATATTGCATCATTTCAATTCAAGAAGGAATATAGCTGCAAATTGGAGAGCATTTGTAAGCAATTCGCCAAAAGTTTCCGAGATGAAAATTATTTGTCGGCAGCCACTCGTTGCACAAGTAGTTTGCTGGAAAAATGGAGTGAGCAAACACCGTAAACACTGGATATTTGAGGGAAAAACGATTTAGCAAGATAAAACAGCTACACGAAACCTTGTGAAAAGGCTTTATGGGGTTATCATCAGGCAAGAAGAAGGAGAACTAAATACTATACAGAAGTCTCCTTTGTGGCGGACAGTTCGCTCGCAAAAAACTACAAGAAAGCTGCCGATCAGTCGTTGCAAGACACAAAACATCCTCAGGTACTTTGAAAATTAGCTCTTTCGACTGTATTTTCTCGACATATTGTAGATTATAATTTTGATTTTTGTCAAATAAATAAATAAAGGGAAAGTACATGCCTAAAAAGAATTTTCATTCATGCTTTGCCAGCTAAAGTTTTTCAACTCGGGTTTCACAGTGCAAGCGTGTTTTTCACAAACAATGCTCAGACGATTTGTGAGACATATTAAATCCAGAGAGACCGATTTTGAGACAAGAAATCTAATTTGTTGCTTCTTTAGTTTTGTTGACTGATATTTCTTCGCCTCTACATGAAATTTGCTTGCCATCACAATATCTACTGTTTCGGAGGTAAATAATGTCTCAGATTCCGAGACTCTAAACCAATCAAATTGGTCGTTTTTAGGAGGTTGCCAAGCTGGTATATACTAATGTTGGATATCTACTATTTCAGGAACCAATCAGAGCGCGCGAAAATGACTATTCACTGATTTGGTATATACTAAATCAAATTATCTTGAGTCACGAAAATAGCCGTCCCCGAAAATAATAAACAATTGTTTATTAGTTGTTTGTGATCAATCTTTGAGGGGAAACGCGAAATATGTGCCAAACAAGAGACATCAATCTTGAACTCTCATCAATCTTGAACTCTCATTTGCCGGTTGTCCGGCACCTTCGGAACACAATTAGACCAAATCGGCTGTTTACAGTTGCCACCCAATTGAGATCATGTGATGATTCCTTTGGGTGGTTACAATTGTCAGTTTTTTCTCACTCGATCGAGTGCACGAGTTTATGTGCCGAAATAACAAACGTATCTACCCAAAAGGATTACAATCTGAATAGGGTGGCAACGAGATATAAAACACCGTAGCCGAATTGGTCTATTTGGGAGCTTTGTAACAAGGGCATTCTTGTTTTCCCAGTAGTCACGCAACACCTGCAAACTCCCAACTGAGAGTGGATTGACAGTCGACAGTAAATCAAACTTGCGGTTTCTGCTCTTTCCTTATATTGGTTGGGTCGAGCTGGAATCTTTGTTTGACCAGCCAATGAGAATGCGAAGAAAACCCAAACACACGGTGACTATGTAGTATTATACTTGTATAAGCTTGCAGAATATTGTCGAACTTCAGCATTTTTCTACTCGCAGCCCCTTCTCTTGCTGGCTGGGAAATTTTGACAAAGAGATCTGCTGGGAAAAGTTTTTTTTAAAAAGAAAAAATCAAAAAATTATGTGTGGCGATAATTTTCTGCTGTTTCCTCGTTGCTGGGAAACAATGCTAGCTAATGCTATCTTTCTTCCTTCTTTCCGTGGTTATTTTCATCAAATGACGATCTACAATCCCGATATAAATCTCCTGGTTGGCAAGAACGTTGCTGGCTGGGAGAAAATGAGCTGTGGTTCTGCTGGGAATTATCACTGAAGGTGCGTCGGCCTGGGAAAAAGGATAAATGTTTCCCAGCAACTTTTAAAACTCATATTTACTTAACAGAAACACCAGCAAACTTAAACACATTTAAGGATGGGTGCTCGTTGTGTGCCCCGTTTAATAAATGAGACCAACAATTCCACGACTTTAGGATGAAACTAGGATCGTCCTATGTAAACCAGGATATATATATCAAAATGATAAGAATGCTGTATAGTTTAAACGGAAATTCTATAATGCACCAGGGATTCAATGAATAAGAAAAAATATGGTCAATACTGGTGGCCTCATGGAAATAGACATTGTAGAGTGTTAATAATAGATGATAACAAGAAAATGCTAACCATAATAATACTGTAACCAACCTAGACAATTTACTTAAGCAAACAAACATTCTATAGTGAACAAAAAATACTTGTGTGATGTTTTGGTACATCTCTCAGAAGGGGCGCTGTTAATTCACATTTAGAAGGTTACCCGAAGAGTGTTAGAAGATTGATTCACAATAGGTTTTCCAAATAGATACGAAAATTTGCTTTGTTGAAATCGTAAATCCAAGTTTCTTTTCGGCTTTCATACCCGGGGGGGGGGGGGGGGGGGCTCCATATTTTTTGGGGCGGGGGTGCTCCTCGGGAACTTTCGTTTTCACCCCTAAAAGGTACCAAACATGGCGTCGCTTAGTTGATTTTGACCCCTAAAAGGTACCAAACATGGCGTCGCTTAGTTGATTTTCCCTCGTAATTTTGTCGCGTATTTTTTACGAGAGAAAATACGTCTGAAATTTAAGCTACCAACAAGTGCGATTTGCTTGATTTGCTAGAACAGACCTCTAACAGGTACCTATCTGAAAAAATACACGTTTTCGAATTTTACCCCCTAAAAGGTACCAGAGGCCTGATTTTAAACCCTAAAAGGTAAAAAATATGGGATCCCCCCCCCCCTTTGGGCTTTCATAGCCTTCGACCCGCTTGCCCTTGTGGGTAAGGGAAATCCCTCTCCGGCAAAAAATCTCAATCTCGTATCCCCCGCCCAATTTATTTTCGATTACAAGCTACCAAAAGCCAGCGGGCCGGAATCTTTTGTAGACCCTCTAAGTGTTAAGTTAAGTAGTTACCCTTTGGAATGCAGAAGACGGTGTCTTTAGTGAATAGGAGACCATCTTGCTTTGCTATAACTATTCCAGAAATGACGATCTGCAATTTAACGAACAGGAAAGCAACTGGAACAATGAAAAATTAACACCCCTAACGGCATATTGTAACCGTTTTCCTGTGAAACAAAGTGTAACGGTCAAAGTTTAATAGTCAATAAACAAACACAAAGTGAGCAAAGGAGTTATAATTAACAATTATTCCTCGAGCCCGAATGGACTCTGAGTCAATAGCCCATGAGGCCGAAGGCCGAATGGGCTATTGACTCAGAGGCCATGAGCTCGAGAGGAATAATTGTTTTAGTCAAATCACACTAGTAGGTCAATTTGTATTGCCAAAAAATGTTTTTGTTCTGGTCATTTGCCATTTTCTGGCTTTCAAATCCGACACTTTTCGCTACTAGTACAACTATAACTTATAGCCTACTAGTAGCTCAACCAATCAGAACGCAGCATTAATAATAGTGTGATTTGACTAAAATGCAATATACTGGTCAGAGTGCATTTTGGCACGAGTTATACAAGGAATACAATTATTTTCCCCAAAGCCTGTATTTTTTGTAGAGTACGGTTGTTGTCCTGCTAGTAGCTGTCGAATTTTTTATGACTTCTGGTAGAGTTTAAATGGATAGAAAAGTGTTTGCTTGGCTAGAAACGTGCCTGAATTTTAGTGATTCCATAATGCACGTATTACTTATGTTCTTTTTTTCGTTCAAAGCACCTTCTACATGAAACTATCGATCGACTTCAAATGCAAATGATATTAATTACTGCAATTTTCATTATTTTCTGCGAACTCGCAGCAACTAAATTAGTCGGTAATTAATTGTGTTTTTAAAAGCGTTCCCCGAATCAAAACATCTAAGCAACCTGCAGTAGTTTTTGTAAAACCTCTAAGTGATGTGGTTGCTAAAGGCTGCTTTCCATATGGTCATATCAGTCGTCCAGTCGTATCAGTCAACCGTGAAACAATTGAAATTGGAATTATTCTATTGTTTCACGGTCGACTGATACAACTAGGACGACTGATAAGTCCTTATGGAACCAGGCTTATGTGTTAGTTGCGCGATCGTAAATAGCTGCTAAAAGTAAAGCGGTTTGACTGCTGTCTGCAGAATCATGATAACCGCCAGGGGCGCCCCCCTCGACCCCCCCCCCCTTCTCGGGAGATTTTTCCATACATTTACTGTATTTGATGAAGGAAATATGAAAATTTTCGTTCACTATCCGGCCCCCCTTTCTGAAATTCCTGGATCCCCCTAACCGCAGTAATTTAAACTCCCTCGTTTTTCTGCACGACATTGTGCGTCAAAACGGTTATAATAACAACAGTTACATACTTATGCTACTGTGTTTACAGTTTCATCATTTATATGCATATGAGACCATAGACTTACCAAATAAAGAAACAGATAAGTCAACATTGTCATCAGAAATTCACTTCAGCGTCAAAATGGGAGCCAAGCGCCATTCTCTCCAGACGTTGATAGCAAATTAGCTGCTTGAACATACAGGAACCTTTTACTGCACTTTTATAGGTATGTTCAGATATCAAATAAATTAATTATGAGGTATTGGGTTAAGAAAACAGGTACTCAAACTATTAACATTATCATGCTAATGAAATTTTGTTTAGTCCTGCAGATTATTGGCGTATTTAGGCTAGCATACATTTTCTTCTCTGGAACTCATTGGTTATGCGATGGCCAATGCATGAATTGAACTTTTTGTTTTACAGCTGTTGCACGCGATCCAGCACGTTACAGCTGTTTTGAGTATTCTGCGAACTCTCGCGTTCGACTTCCAATGGCGATCTGGCTTCCGTCAATCAAACTCTCGGTCCAATTTGAGTACGCCATTCGTTTAGAAAACGAAAGTAAAAGATGCTGTGTGTTGAGGCATTTCACTAGGATGGCAAATAACTGAATTATATGTACTCCAAAGAGTTTGAAAGTTTGGTTGACGGAAGCTAGAAAGCGGTTTGACGGTTGGAAATCGATCTCGAGAGTTCGCAGAATACTCAAAACAGCTGTAACACTTTTTGGCAGTTCTGTGAAGTCAATCAAACCACAACTAACTACGTGAGCCAATCAGGTCGTTGCTCAGTTTCGTCTAGTGCAGTGAATTGGCTTTCTGTCGCGACATGTCTCGCAAGGGAAGCCAAACAAATGCACTGGGCAAGGATATGATTGGCTCACACGATTGCATTGATGGACAGGGCAGAAAACCCCAACTGCCAAACTCCAAGAATTTGACAACGGCGAAGTCGCGTGTTACCTGAAACAGCTGTAAATGTTGAGTTTGTGTGGTCCAAGAGAGGCCGCTATGTTTTCATTTTTTAGAGTCAAAATATATGGCCGTGAGGATAGAAAGCCAGACATAGACATAATTAATAACATACTAGTTAAATATTGCTTTCCAGTGGCATACTGCGGAATATCCTACTTGTCTCTTGTGTATTTTCCTAGCATACATATTCGCCTCACTATTTTATACCATGTTACAGAAAATTCATAGGCGACGTTTAACGGAAATGCAACGCCATTCCTGCATTCTGATTGGCTGCATTTTTTGTTGCGTGGTATAAATACTGACATTCAGTTTTCAGAACCGGATAATCTAGCTAGGTAAAGAGGGGTTTGGGGATTTCCTGTAGTGCCACAGGAATCCAAACAACAAAATTTCAGATATAATGAGTGCACAGCAAGCAGGCTATGTATTAATTTTTGAAATTCTATAAACGGTTGGGTACCCTTTGGAAAAAAATCCTCTCTTTGTAGGAGTGACAGGGGTTTGGATTTTTTTCTGGAAATACAAACTTTTCAAATGGTTTTCACAAGCCAGAGGCATAATGAGATTTGAAGATCTCATTGACCAGGAGAGCCCCCTAGCTAAAATAGCAGGTTATCACCCCTTATATGGCAACAGCCATCACTGTCAACAAACACTGATCATTCTCTTGTGTTGAATTTTTCTGGACCATTACATATATAGAGAATAATACATGAGCGCGCGGAGATATGGAATTTATCTTCGAGTGTTCACATTGATATCGAACGAGTGAGCGAAACGAACGAGTGGGATATCAAATGTGAACACGAAAAGATCAATTCCGTATCTCCAAGCGTCCATATATTATTGTTTATTATATAAACCTCAGTGTTTTACGCGCCGATTCCCGCCGAAACCGAAAGTTGTTATAACAACGAGAGATATCTGATTGGCTGATATTTTCACATGTAGAAATATCGTATTTTCACATGTGAAAATATACGGTTTTTCTCAGTGGCAGAAATCCTTGTAAAACACTGAGGTTTATATAATAAATATATTTTTTCAATGACATTGAATTTTTAAAAGAAAACGATTTATGTATATAGAAAATAACGTCTTAACTCACTGGAAAATCAGGCAAATTGACCCCCCCCCCCATCCCAATCCCTATGGAATTTCCAATTCCCTCTGTGGTGGAAGTGTGGATTGTTTCTGGAATTGCACATTTGCACTGACTTCGTAGCAGTAGTCACAAAATGTCTGTATATATTATATATCACATTTATTGGTGCACATTTATAGGTATGAAACTTTGAGTAGTTTCCAGTTTGTTGTACTACAAAGTTCAATGACTTGTAATGTCAGGGCCGTAGCTAGCATAGGGTCAGAGGGGGAAGTTGCACCCCAGTGAAGTAACATTTTTAGTGTCAACATGTGGGGAAAAACCTGCTTGCCCCCCCAGCGAAAACAAAGAATGACCAAGGCTTACTTGCCCCCCCCCCCCAGTGTCAAAAATTTCTGGCTACGGCCTTGAATGTACTTGCCAGTCTGATCATAGGTAGTCCAATCATAGTTGGCATAGTTGGGGGGGAGGAATTGGCTCCCCTTTTTTCGGGGGATTTGGGTGGGTGTCTGGAACTTTTGATTTTACCCCTAAAATGGACCAAAAATGGCATGGCTTAGTTGATTTTAATCCTCAAAAGGTACCAAAAGTGTGATACTGATAAAACCATTATTGCTTGATTTGCTAGAATGAACCCCTCACCAACGACCTGATTTTAAACCCAAAAAGGGACGACGAGCACCCCTGCCAAAAAATAGGGGAGTCCCACCCCTGGAGTTGGCATCTCTGTTATAAATCAATATATAGAGGATATGTAGCTTCGTATGAGATCTACGAGTGGCATATTTCCCAGTAAAACACTTGTGCCTATATAATAACATGCAATACAGTATATATACTGTATATATACATGTGTCAATATGTTATGTCTGATAATAGAAAGGCAGCGCTATAATTACTGCTGTGAGTCTAGCCTGCATTCTAGCTGCCCCTTCCTTCTTTGTTCCTTAAAGTCACTAATTGCATGAGGAGACGTCTGAATTCACCGCAAGATATTTGCATCCTTTAGTAATCACTGACATAAAATCAAGCAGTAGAATCTGATTGGTCAGTTTCTGTTAACAGCCATTCTCAGTAACAATGCATGTGTATAAGAAACTTCCTCCCCCTCAAGCAAAAAAACATCTGACAACTTCCAACCCAGACACTCATTGGCACAGCTTACCATCGAAACACTGTTAGGAAAACAAGCGTTTGCTTGAGAGACACCCAAAGTGAGGTCTGGTATGGTCTAGATTGAACGGTTGGCTGAAATTCAGGCATGCAGTCACCCCTCCTCTCAAACCTGGCTGCAACCAAGCATGACTTGAGAGATACAAACCAGGACTTGAAATTGTGCCTGATTCAGGCATAAATATGCCTAAAAAATTCCTTTTACACCTAACTTTTTAGATTTAGCCGTAAAATAACGACTGTAAGTTTCAGTTTCTACAGCGTTCTCCTAATGGATTTACAAAATTAATTGCCAAACTACAAAGGGTTCAAAATGCTGCAGCGCGTATTATTGTCAAGGCAAGTAAATATGATCGAATTTCTCCTGTCCTTAAAGACCTACACTGGCTGCCAGTTGAGCTAAGAATAATTTTCAAGATAAATTTAATCACCTACAAATGTTTAAATGACTTAGGTCCTCCTTATCTAAAAGATCTTTTGTTGGTCTACAAACCAGCCAGAAATTTACGCTCCTCCTATGATGCAGTCAAACTAAACTTACCCTCTTTTAATCGCAAAACTTATGGATACAAGGCATTTTCTACAAACGCACCCAGGCTCTGGAATGAGCTACCATCGAGTGTAGGGGTGCAGGGAGCATAACAGAATTTAAATCTAAGCTGAAACTCATCTTTTTAGGCTCAATTTTAATTAGTATTATCTTAGCTTTTTATGATTGTTACTTATTTTAACCCTGTTTTTACCATATATTATTTTACACTTCATGTAATTGCCATTTCTCTTTTTTATTTTTTATTTTATTAAGTGTTACGATTTTACTCATTTTTATTTTGTTTTAACTATATTATAATTTTTCATTTTATTTATGTCATTCTAGTTGTAAAGCGCTTAGAACAGTCGTAAAAGCGCTATATAAATGTATATTATTATTATTATTTACACCTAGATTTTGGATTAATTATGCCTATAATGTTGGAACAAGGGGTAAAATTATTACCATCCTTATTTCTGCACGTTGTAAAACTCAACAATATAAAAACACCTGTCTGCAGCACTACTGAAAAATCCATGGTTTTTTGATATTTGAAATCAGCATGTTGGCACCTGAAAATAAGAAAAGTTGTAATTCCACAGCCCTCAATGTCAGAACATAAAATGTTTTATGTTTGAGTGATTTGCTTTGCTCAAACAAAAAAACATTAAATTTCACAAATTCACAGGCCTGTATCTTGACCATTATTTGCAACATTTTGTCCTGAATCTTGGCAAATTTACTGCTCTTTTCAGTATGGTGTGGATGGATTTTTGTCAACTTGCTGATTTCAAAAGATCAGGAAGAATTAAGTCACTTAATTTATGTTCTTTTGAATATTAGATTGTAGCCTTTGTTTTTATTCAATTCTACTGAATTAAAAATAGCTCCAACACCAAGTTCTGTCAGCAACCCAAAATGATCACTTAGATAGTCACCATCTGGACTTGTAGTCTGAATTGTAATATTCCTCACACCTAGATTTGTTAACTTGCACAAAACCCTGTCAAACCGGTTTTTAGCAACTTCTGGCTCACTGACTTTTGCATATGGATTTCCAGACACATCCCATGTGTAGCCATTCTCTTCTGTGTGTCCGGCTACTGCTAACCAGGCATCAAACCAAGGTTGTGGTAACAGTATATCCCCGTCAGCTTTGGGCTCAAGATTTAGATCTCCCATCATGCATACATCTGGAATGCCACGTAGCATCTTCAAAGAAAGAGCAAGTTGATGTTCTCTCTCTTTTGAAGAGTAATCCATACTTTCCAGATGCGATGTTGCAATTGTAAATGGGACTGACAAGGGTTGATCACTTGATGATTCAAACAGGGTCAATTTTAACTGTGCCACTAGAAGACCTCTATCCATTTTTGATGTTTTGAACGGCGTATACTTCCAATTCACAACTGAATATATCGAAAGAATGACAACAAAGTAGGATAACCGGGTCTTTGATGAAGATACTAGGTGATATTTTTTAAACCACGGCTGTTTTTTCTAGCAGGTCTAAATTCTGTAGCGTGACTTCTTGAAATGTGACAATTTCAGGTCGCAACGACTCTATCGTTCTACCAATAGCATCCATTCGTTTAGGAGTCTCATAATTCCCAAACCACATGTTCAAAGTAAACAGTTTGATATTCTTAGAGAGCTGGCGAGGATTTACTTGCAGAGGAAGAGATGGTTGTTTCTCAGGTTGGAAATATAGCACGACCACAACGATGATCAAGAAGGCCAACATGCAAAATATTGGACGTTGTATCTTTCTCAACGACATCTCCATTCTAAAAAGCTTAAATGCTCTCAAAATACATATAAAAATACTGTTTGCTCATCAAACATAGTCACATAGTCCGAGGGCGATGACAATAGAAGCCATTTGCAAGCAAATAGCTCCTAAAAACTCACATTGCGATCTTCCTCTCCTCTGACGTACACAGCTTTGCTTTTTTTATCGACTTGTCCAGCGGCTTTGCTCCTAAATACCACAGGCTACCCAGTTTATGGGGCGGAAGTGATTGTTCATGGAAAGTTTGCTGGAGTGTTTCCCCCTCGTATATTCTGCATGGGACACATTCCAGTGCAGCCCCTCTTTGGACAGTTGTCCAAGATATTTGTTTCAAATATCTATACTGGAAACAATCGATCGATTTTGCGCCACAGGTATCCTGAGCCCCGAAAATAAACATTTCCCCGAAACCCAAAAGGAGAGCCGGATCGCTGGCTAGCCGAAAAAACGTTCCTCCCTTCGTCGTTCGAAGGAACCAGAAACGAAGCCAAGCGTTTTTTTATTAACTGAGAAATTGGGGTTCATAGGCGCCGGAGTTTTGGATAACTCTTAATTCATTTTGCGCTAGGCTTTTTCTTACTTACAGCGCGTACTCCTGCTCTTGTTGGGAATTTCGATAGATAGACCCCTCGGCAGAAGGGGCCCCCCTTTTCTGCCTCTCCCCATGAAGTGCGTTTTCTTGGCACGCTCGCATTTGGGAAAATAACGTGAATACTACAGCTACGGCTCGATTGCTGCCGACAGAAAGTCTCTACTGGATGAAAAGCCGCTAGGGTTTAGCTTAAAGCCGGGGAAATACGAGGCACAAAATCCCTCAACTTGTCGCGCAACATTGCTGCGTAGCAAGTCTAATGTTTGTTGCTCGTTTTTCAACAAATTCACAACTTGCCGCGCAACATTTTGTTTTGATGATCACACATGCGAGCCCAAGGCGAATTTGGCCCCTTAGCACTTCATTTCTATTGACTAATCAACTTGAATTGTAGGCAAGATGTTGCGCGACAAGTGGTGTGTTTGATGAAAAACGAGCAACAAAGCCAGAATTTGTGTCTCAAAGTAGACCCGCACTCTACTTCGCGCAACAAATTTTCACAACCTGCAACAAATGTTTTTGTTGCGTGACAAGTTGTGGCGCGAGATGAAAAACGCGCAACATCGATCATCAACTTGCAACGCAACAATGTTGCGCGACAAGTTGAGGGATTTTGTGCCTCGTATTTCCCCGGCTTAAGGTCTAGTGGGAAGGACTCCCCTATTTTGGGGGCGGGGGTGCTCGTCGGAAACTTTCCATTTCACCCCTAAAAGGTACCAAACATGCATCGTTTAGCTGATTTTGAACCCTAAAAGGTACTAAGAAGACGTATTTTCCCTCGTAATTTACGTCTGAAATTCAGGCTACCAACGTAACATAAGTTTCATTTGCTTGATTTGCGTCCCCCCCCCCCCCCCCCCCCCCCCTATGAAGCGGCCTAAGCCGAACAACGGACGAAATAGCTATGACGGTACTCAAGAACCTTTTTTAGACTGGGCAGTTACCACTGTATGCATTGCTACGCGACCTCAAAATTCACTTTTGCGATTGGCGATTCTCAGCAAGGAATTGCAATGTCAATTTTTTGCGCCAGAAAGCTAATAATTCTAGGGCAGAACGTCACACGATAGCTTACAATAATTTTAGTTGATTTTGCAATCCATGTCGACCCACTGATGTAGCCGAATCCAACGTTTTGCGCATAGGAAATGCAAGATGATGAGGATTACCAGAAGAACTCGTCATAATTTCCCCCACTTGTACTTCCTTGGGGACTGTCCTCTTGAATTTGTCAAGCACACCAAAAAGTATCTAGGCGTCATCCACGATTTCCTGTGATTTACAATGGAATCGGCACGTGCGACATCGTGTGTCGTGCGAGCAAGCTGCTGAGCCTTTCAGATCAAAAGCAAGCTGCTTATTTTGGCCTAGTAAGACCACTTCTAGAATATGCATCAAGCGCATGGGACCCATTTTCAGCTCAGAGGTCGAGAATTAAAATCCAACGCAGAGCCGCGCGTCTGTGTGGTGACTATCTCCCTCGCGAACCAAGACCTGTCACCAAATTTCTAGCCGACAGTTTTCTGTGAAAATAAAGAGACGGGCTTTTTCTGACTATAGACTCTTCTGCTAAATTATCTGCAGTGTTGCAGTAATGGTGATCATCACGTTCACACTTTTTAAGCGCACACAGCTTCCCTCAGTAATAACGATGACTGTACGTCCAAGTAGTCTTGCGGTATTGCGAGTACTCCACAGTGCCTAGAAATGCCTTACAATCTCTCGACACCTTCATGGATGGCCCTCTTGTCGTCCAGCCCTTGGTTGTCAGTGGTATGTGTGTGTGACTGTTCACGCGCTGTGCTTTTGGTGAATGGTTATTCAGACAGTCATCACGAGCTCTGCGAATGTGCCATGACGCAGTGCAACAAGTGGTCGTAGAAGAGCATGCCATGTAGGCAGTTCGTCATTCAGGTCAGGTGTCATTACAGTGATGTGATGTACCTTCAAGAACATGCATCGTTGCTTTCTCTGTCTTTACAGGACACCGTCAGAAGTGGTGAAAGCCCATGGAACAGCTCCAAGGGGAAAACGCTATAACGGGAAAACGCTCCAAGGGGAAAACGCTATATGGCTATATTCACCTATAGCTTGTCTTGCATTTACGACATTTTTAGTGTCCTAGCTTTTCGCTCTGCTGTAGCTGCGACTTTCTTGTGTCTTTGTAGCTTGTTTCTACCACCTGGCTACCTTAGATGCATGTTTACTCTTTAGTTGCATGACCCGATACTTTGCCCTTGTGTCCTGTTTAATTGGTACCATCTACAGTAGAATGACTAGTTCCTACTAAGTCTAGATTGTTGGTCAGCGAACGGTCCCTAAAATATCTTGAAAGTCTTACCAAATTTTAGCAGAGTCTCGGAATCTCGGAAATTTTAACGTGCGTCTCGGAATCTCGGATTTCGTCCTCAAACTAATACAGTAAATACAATAAATATATGAGCTGATATTTTTCTTCAGTCTCGGGCTCGGATTTTAAACTGCCAGTCTCGGCGTCTCGGCAAGTCTTGGATTTACCATTCGCTACCTTGTGTCCCCATAGGACTTGACGTGCCTATTGATGGTTGGTATTATGTCCACGCCATTCCAGGAGACACCAAGAGGTAGCGAATTCCGAGACCTGCCGGAAGCCGAGACTGGCAGTTTAAAATCCGAGCCCGAGACTGAAAAAACATGTCAGCTCATACATTTACTGTATTTAGAAGTTTGAGGACGAAATCCAAGATTCTGAGATGCAGGTTAAACATTCCGAGACTCTGCTAAAATTGGCGAGACTCTTGATATTTTTAGGGACTATTCGCTACCCCTCCTCCAGCCTGCTGACAGTGAAGTCTTTGGCGTATAGAAGTTCTTTAGCACCTTCAGCTGATTAAATAACATCACGAGGTACAATCTCTGACATCGTTGGGGCAAACTATTGCTGAAAATATGTGATATACTGTTTTGTGGCACGTAAGAATACGTCTGTCTCAATGCTATTTTAACAATAATAAAACTTCAAACAGGACGCAGTGCTGGCAAAAAGTTTTATTCAACAGTAAATAACTTCCACACATTGTTTGCTCTTTTTGTGACCAAAGGTTACCGTTCAATAACACACTATTTTGGGACTGTGAGTTGTAACACACATACGCATGCGCAGTAGCTACTTCTAATGCTTATGTGAGCCACTTACCTAATGGGTAGTGTAGAGAATCTTCCTACGATTACGTTTGCAGCATTTATTTCATGCAACGTCCGTTTTAAAGCCATGGGAAAAAATAAACAAACAGAAAATACGCGGGTACCCTGTGGTTTTCTGGAGAAACAAAGAATACGGCCGTACGGCCACACCCACCAACGGCGCGATTGCAAACAACCCATTTTGAAACACCCTCGGGCCAAGCTTCAAAACGGCATATGTCTCCAAAAGTCCCGCAGGGGGGGGGGGGGGGGGGGGGGGGGGGGGGGGGAGGGTTTCACCCGCTGGCCCACGGACTACCATGTTTGTACCTTTTAGGGGTGAAACTGAAAATTTCCGACGATCATCCCCGACCCAAAAAATATTGGAGTCCCCCCACCCCGGGTGTTGCACAAATATACTTTCTTCGCATTTTGCGAATTTAGAAAAGAACTAAATGTTTTTCCATTAAATCAGGATAATCGAGACGACGACTGCGGGAAAGTAGCACAGGATGATAGGTATGTGTATAAGGTTTAATTTAGACCGGATGTAAGAATGAGCCGATGGGATAACATTCGATTTCGGGCACTTTTGTTACAAGATGCTCACATGATCTTTGTAAAATTCGAAACTAATTCAAAGCCTGTAAAATTCAAAATCGTAAGAAACACATCAAACTCGGCATACTTGTAGAAGTAAATGCGTTTCAAATTGTTAGATATAAAATTGCCGTACGTACTGTAAAAGTGAAGGTTAAAAAAGATATCTGTGACGGCGGCCATTTTGAATGAAGTTCCTTTCTTATTCACGTCATATTTAGCGGGGGAGGGCTACTATTTTTTTTAGGAAGACTAAAAAAGGACCCTCCCCTTGCCACATAACAAAATAATTGTACATTCCCAACTTTTATTTCTTAAAAAAATGTGGCTCTAAATAAATGCTTGCCCTGTCAGATAGAATCTTGTCCGAGTGAGGCATAGTCTCTTTCATTCTTCTTAAACAGAAAAACTTTTTCTTACTTCTGTCAAAGCTAAGGAAACGATCCGCCGTCAGAACTATTAAAAGTTTTCGTGATCCCCCGTCCCCTATTTGACCTAGTAGAAGACATTTTACAGAAACAGAGGATTTTGAGGGGTGATCTCAAAATTTAGGAACTGGAAAAGGGGGGATGTCAAGTTTTTTCATAACATGAAGGGGGATGCATATTTTTGTTGAAAGTATTATATATATTTAAGACATTAGGTTGTGCAGTTTGATAGTAGAAGGCTCATTGTTGAACACCGAGTTTGAACCTCCTGAAGAAATATCACGTGCACTACTATTCTCATGTATTTACCCTCTTTCAACTGATATGTTGAAAAAAGATGCGCGCTTCGCGCGCATAAAGAATTATAAACTTTAAAAAATCGTAAAAGGCTTCTTGTTTTACCACAATTCCTTGAGGTCCTCTTCAGTGACTTTTGTCTGCCAGACAAAAAACGCCTTTGGACTTTTGATTAATAGTCTTGTAGCTTCATTGTCAAAATTGCGGCGCGCTTCGCGCGCACAGCGGAATACAAACCAAACAATCAAATACAAAATATGAATGATACACAGTCGAGGAGCGCACCAGATCACTTGGTAGAAAGTCACTACACACACAAAAGAGTACGGCCACCTAGGATTTTTATTTTCATTTTTACGCTTTGTATTTTTTATCATTAAGCCTTGTTCTGCATCTTTTAAAAAATGTTATTGACGCGACCCTACTCGACATATAAATTGAAAAAATGTCTCGGGGGGGGGGGGGGGGGGGGGGGGGGGATGGGAGGGATGTTTTTTCCTTTGACCAAGAGGGGGGATCCGTAAAAAAATATGTTGTGCCTGGAATCTGAAAATTTTGCATTGTAAAAAGAAAATCCTCTGCCCCCCCCCCCCCCCCCCCCCCCTGTAGTATACATAATGATGCAGCCTAAGGGTCTTCTTTCGATCATAGTGACTGCCCGGAAAGGCCTATCAGTGCAGGACATTTTTGGGAGAGTTTATTTGTCCTCGTCAAGATACACTCGTTCTATAAACGGCGCGCGAGGGTAGTGTCTCGTGCGGGAGTTCTCAAAGAGTATGTTATGGCATTCTTTATGCGCGCGAAATTTTATTAATTATGCGAAACTAAGTATGTGAAGTGCGAAAACATATTAACTGCCTACAAATTTGAACATCCAGGGCTATTTGTCTACAGGCCCTACAGTCAACAATCGGCACAATCCGTAGTTGCGATTATCAGAATCCGAAATCCGAAGTCGACTTGCTGATTTCAAGGGATCAGGAAGAATTTAAGTCAATTATGGTCTTTGAATATTAAATTGTAGCCTTTGTTTTTATTCAATTCTGCTGGATTAGAAAAAGCTTCAACAGCAAGTTCTGTAAGCACCCAAAATGATCACTTAGATAGTGGCCATCTGGACTTGTAGTCAGAACTGTAATATCCCTCACACCAAGATTTGTTAGCTTGCACAAAACCCTGTCAAACCGGTTTTTATCAACTTCAGGCTCGCTGATTTTTGCATATGGATTTCCAGACACATCCCATGTGTAGCCATTCTCTTCTGTGTGTCCGGCTACTGCCAACCAAGCATCAAACCAAGGTTGTGGTAACAGTATATCCCCATCAGTTTTAGACTCAAGATTTAGATCTCCCATCATGCATACATCTGGAATGCCACGTAACATCTTTAACGAAAGAGCAAGTTCATGTTCTCTCTCTTTGAAAAAAAATCCATACTTTCCAGATGCGATGTTGCAATTGTAAACGAAACTGACAAGGATTTATCACCCGATTCAAACACGGCAATTTTAACTGTGCCACTAGAAGACCTCTGTTCATTCTTGATGTTTTGAACGGCGTATATTTCCAATTCACAACTGGATACATCGAAAGAATGACAACAAAGTAGGATCGGGTCTTTGATGAAGATACAACGTGATATTTTTTAAACCACGGCTGTTTTTCTAGCAGGTCTAAATTCTGTAGGGTGACTTCTTGCAATGTGACAATTTCAGGTCGCAACGACTCTATCGTTCTACCATAGCATCCATTCGTTTAGGAGCCTCATATTCGCACTCAGCTATTCAAAGTAAATATTTTGATATTCTTAGAGATCTGGCGAGGATTTACTTGGAGAGGAAGAGATGATTGTTTCTCAGGTGGGAAATATAGCACAACGAGCACAGCGGTGAACAAGAAAGCCAACATGCAAAATACTAATGGACGTTGCATCTTTTTCAACGACATTTCCAATCTCAAAAGCTTGACTGCTCTTAAAATACATATAAAATACTGTTTACCGATGAAAAAACTCACATAGAGGCATCAAAAGCTGTTCCTTTCCGCCACGTACAGTCCTGTTTGTTTGTTTTCGGACAGTGAACAGCGGCTCTGTCCAGTTGCTTTGCACCTAAGCACCACAGGCTACCAGTTTATGGGGCGGGAGTCCGGAGGGAACGATTGTTATTTCAGGGTCCAGAAGGGTAAAATGGGAGCTGGGATTGGCCTTATTTTAGGCTGGGAAAGTGGGATTGGGGGTCATACTCAGTATTTCGGTCAGCGGCTTGCATACAACTGGGATTTGGCGATTGGGACTGGGCCTTTGGCGAAAAATTCATACTGGGAAATGGGATTGGGACCCCCTTTTTTGGACCCTGTTATTAACTGGGAATCTATGCAGTTCAAACCCCGGGGAGGAGTGCAGGGGTACCCCATTACTTTTTGGTCGGGAATGATCGTCGTATCAGGGGTTAATATCACGGCGGGTCTCTTTTAGGGCCTAGGGATGATCTTGATCTTCAATAAAATTATAGGGAGATTGGTATCTTTAGGGCCTTAATATGGTTCCAAAACGTTTTGTTTCATGATGGTACCCCATGAAAGCCGTGTAAGAAAGACGATTACTCGATGAGAAGACGATTTAGAAAACATTCTATAAACGCAGCTAGCATTTTAGTCAAACACGGAATTTTTTTTGCTGGGTATCTTTTATCTGTTACCTGTTTCCTTCGCGCCTACTTGGCACAGAAGGCCTCATCTTTTAGGGTAACGAATTATTTGAGCCACGCCATGTTTGGCCGGGGATCATCACGATCATCCCCGACAAAAAATATCGTCCACCCCGTGGTTCTAACGAACGGGGATGAGTTTCATCTTTTAATGGAACACTCCATTAAAAGACACTGTAAATTAGCATCTATTCGTACTGATTTTATGTCTAGGCTTGTATCACTGAATAATTGTTTTGTATCGTTTGATTAGAGATCATTGTTTTTATATTTTTTTCAATAACCGTATTCACACTGGAGGACGGAAAACTCGTCATGACGCGGTTTTCGTCTGACGAGTTTCCGTCTGATATGAATTCAGACGATTTCCCGTCAGAAGTCCGTCTCGTCCGGTTTCACACTAGCCGTATTCACGGCCGTAGACACGGAAAACCCGTCATGCCGTTTTTTTTTTCGTCTGACGAGTTTTCCGTCTGATATGATTTTTTTAAAAGCTTAGTCGTGTACTGTGTTGCATGTCCATTGTGATTACCATTCAAATTATTCCTCAAGTATTCATTTTATAGTAAACTTTAATGTTTTACACAGGATTTCGGCCGCTGAGAAATATAGTAATTCACACGTGTGAATTAAAATTACGAGTTATTAACCATTATTCGCCGACGTCAATAGTGGCGAACATTATACACTTAATGACTGCTCCCGAGGGAAACATCAGTTTTGTTCCCGAGAATCTCGATGTTTCCCGAGACGAAGTCGAGGGAAACATCGAGATTCGAGGGAAACAAAACTGGTGTTTCCCGAGGGAGCAGTCATTAAGTGTTTTGTTATATAGCAAAAAATAAACTGCAATATTAAATCGAAACAAATGTATTTCAAGAACGAAAGAGAAGTTACAAAGTATGTGCGCGACTGCATCGTGTAAAATAAAAACACTCTAAAATCCCACAATTTTCTTGCATTACGGCAAAAACTTCAAATTAGCAAAGGTTGTTTAAAGAGACACGCGTGTTACAATAAACTTCCCCGACCAGTCAATAATTTTTCGAAATATGACTGATCGGGGAATATTTGATTTGTACTTCACCACGTGACCTTGATTTAGCCAATAAGAGCGCGCGCTCGGTTGGAGTGAGCACTCGCTATATAACAATCACGGATCCTGACGAGAATAATTGTTTTAGTATATACTACATACACGGGAACACTCCAAAAAAGAATGATCCGAATGACAAAATATAGCATTTGCCCGAATATTTCCCAATGCTAGCTCTCTCTGCACGCGTGACGTGAGATATCAAAATTTGAACACTCGAAGATAAATTTCATATCTCCGCCAGGCCATGTAGTATTTGGTATTAACTGTATTCACACTAGAGACGAGTTTCTCGCCTTGAATATGGTTCCCTGTTCTTCTGTGATCACGTGAAAAACAATTTTTTGAAGGAGAAAGTTTAGACAGATAACAAGCAAGTGTTTCTGAGCAGAATTGACATAAGCAGGAACGTTTTCTGACGACGACGAGTTTTCCGTCTCTAGTGTGAACGGCTATTAACTCTACTATATAATACATTTACTGCGATTTTCATAATTCTGTGAACTCTAGACCGAGCAACAAACTTCCGTCAATCAAACGAGTGAACAACTCTGGGTGGAGTGTAGGTTTGGTCGAGGGTCGAGTGTCGAGGGTAAGACGTCGAGGGTCGAGGGTAAAATGTCGAGGGTCCATTTTTTTTTCTTTTTCTCGGGGTCTATTCTTTTTTAAATGCAAATTCGCGGTTTTCCCCGCTTTATTCGCTCATGCCCGCATGTTGGTGAAAGCGTTCTTGCAGATGCTTCTTCAAACTTGCCGCTACAAGTTTCTTATCGCAGACATTTATCAATCAAACTTTTGCTTTTGTTTTGCTTTATTCAATCTTCGGGAAAACCAAGATTTGCGCGGCATTTTCACAACCTATTCAGCCTATTTCTAGCGCTCACTTCACTAGAGCGCTTCGTGAAAGATCGCAAATGATATTCGACCTAACTTCATTTCGCTTCGTTTTATTGTGCTACCTATCCCTGACAACCTCGATCCCAGGGCCTTTCCCTTCGCTTGCGAAGGGAAAGGCCCTGGGATCGAGGTTGCTATCCCTGAGTCTCCTAAAGTTAGCTGTAGTATAATGAGTAGCATTGGAAGCAAAACTAGTAAGTGCTGGGTATAAAATCAGTCGGCGATTGCTTCTGCGCTGGCAGCATATCGTAATGGGACTACCAACACTCCAGTTCATTGCCAGTTAAAGAACGCCGTGTTCAAAATCTTCGAAAAACACCAGGTCAATGAACGTAGAGTGGACTTCCTTGGTTTGATATTATCTCAGACCAAAAGATGTTATTGTTGTTCTCATTTGTGTTCTCCTGTTTGAGCAAGATCCGCGTGCCGCACGCTCGGTACGCTCTGTCGAGGAAACTTTTCTCTCCTGGCGAAAAAGCATAACAAATCTGCCACAGTTTTAGGGAATTTGATTTGAAAAAGATTGCCCGAAATTTACGCCTGGAGTTTTCGGAAAACCTTTTGTTTTATCCCGCTCCACGAAGGTCGAAAAAGGTGGGAAAATTCTCAGCACAACTGTGTCGGAGTCTATCCACGTATCAGTCAGGAAAACCCAAATTTGCATTCTTTAAAAAATATTTCAACATGTATCACGGGAAAAATTATTTCATTTATTTGCAGAAAAAAATTGGACCCTCGACATTTTACCCTCGACCCTCGACATTTTACCCTCGACCCTCGACATTTTACCCTCGACCCTCGACGTCTTACCCTCGACACTCGACCCTCGACCAAAACCTACACTCCTCTGGGTGATTTCACGGAGGCTTTGATAGATCTTGTAAACTGATGAGGGTTAGCTAGGCTTCAAAACACAACTTCATTGTGGACTTGACTTTAATAAAAGGTTGATTGACAGAAGCCAAAACGCAGTTCGGAAATGTCAAGTGGGAGTTCGCAGAATTATGCAAATCGCAGTAAATGAAATTCATATGAAAATATAAGAACCTATCTTAAGAACCTTTGGTAGCTAAAGTTTGCTTAAAGTTCCATTTATAAAAGAACCTGTCCTCCCTACGTCTAAACAGTGTAGACCTTGCAAACAAACAGGCAAAAATAAACAAACAATTCGGGAATAGAAACTGAATAATAAATTATGTCAGAATTATGGGTAAAAAGAAAAATCTAAGGAATAATAAAGAACGGAGAACGTAGAGAGCTTGGGTGACCTGTGCCTCTACCCCGCTACATTCCCGACTTGGTCCCACCCCTCTTAGTAAAGCGTTGCGTAATCGACACCCCTCTGTGATAATCAATCGAACCAACCAGAACGAGGCTACTCTAACATGCGCCACATCATTTTCGAGAGAAACGGCGCGTGGGCGATTTCTGAGAAGTATCCCGCTTACATTTGTCAAGGCATTCCACGGTTGCTCCGCTCTTTCTTTCATAGTGTAGCTGACAACAAAGTGTTTCTGAGTGCAATGGCTCCATTTTATACCGCACCTTTGCAACTGTTTGCATATTTCGCCATTTTATCGTTATTTATTGCATTGGACGCTCAGATTGGTCTGACGATCTCGGTAAGTAAATTTCTAAGTGACATGCATTCATGTAAGCTGGAACTGTGAGAAGGGAGGATCTTTTTTGACATTGAAAACCATGAAATTCCGAAGTACAAATTGCCTAAATGGTGGCAAAAGTTCACGCGTAATAGACTCGGAATCTTGCGAAATACACAGATTGGAACTGCAGATATAACGGCGCAGTTCTTTCAGGACGTACGATGATATTTCCGTCGAGAACGACGACACGTCACATACTAGAAAAATGTGATTCGATTCGCTTCACTGTCGCTTATTAGTCTAAAAATTAATTCACTCGACGTGTGGAAAGTCTACTGTCAACTGTAATAGGTTCGACCTTTTTTTAGGCATCGGCGTCAGAAAACGAAAGCTTCTTCGAGGTCATGTAAATCGCTTGCATCTCTAAAAGTATGTTCCGGGTAAGCTTTTGAAGAAACTTATGCAAAAACTTTTTGAAGAAACTTATGCAAGAAGGTGGTGTGACCTGGGGCAAATTGTAGCACAAGAGAGCAATTTGAACAAGAAGAAGTCAAAAATCGTGTTACTGAAAAGTACGAAATCTTTTGATTTGGTTTTGGTGTTTTTTGAACTGTATGAAATTCTCATGCATGCGAACCAGAGAAAATAAAACTCAAAGTTCACGGAAATGTTGTATCTAGGTTTGGCGGGACTGCCACTGCTTATTTCTTTCATGGGAAACTTCAAAACCACACCAAAGTAAAGGCAATAGGTATCAAACTTTGAGTAACAATATATCTGGCCATGCATTGCTTGACGAAGAAGTCAAAAATCGTGTTACTGAAAAGTACGAAATCTTTTGATTTGGTTTTGGTGTTTTTTGAACTGTATGAAAATTCTCATGCATGCGAACCAGAGAAAATAAAACTCAAAGTTCACGGAAATGTTGTATCTAGGTTTGGCGGGACTGCCACTGCTTATTTCTTTCATGGGAAACTTCAAAACCACACCAAAGTAAAGGCAATAGGTATCAAACTTTGAGTAACAATATATCTGGCCATGCATTGCTTGACGAATCTCTAAAACAACTTGCCTTAACTCTGAGATGCCTTCGCTATCATTTACTAAATCTCTAAATTATTCCGGCGGATAATAGACAATTATTAAATTTTCGAGGAAATTGGCCAAACATTTTGCCTGGTGTTAGTTTTCAATGTATTTTTACATCTTAGTTTCTTAGTTAGATATGGAGCCACGCTAGAATTCATTCGTAGCGAAAGCTAGAGGAGTTTTAGAGTAAGTAATTGTTTTGCTCGATATAGCAGCCATTTTGATGGCTTTGGTATTCAAAAAACAGTTTAGAACTGCAGCTGTGCGAGCTTCATGAGTTGTTATATAGACTTGATCACAGCCATAGCAACTCAACTTTTGCTAATTTTGAACGTTCAATGGTTTGAGCTGACTGACTTCGGTTGAACGTCGCCTTAGGGTTTTTGGTGATTAATGCATCGACTAATTTTATTTGGGAATGTTTGAGGTTTGATGACGTGTTTGTATAACCAATGTCTCAAGAATTATAACCAACAAATTCTAAAAAAGATCGAGAAAATTAGTGGCCACGGCCGAATGTGCAAAAAAGGAGCTACCATATTGTAGCTCTGACATTTTATCATCACAGTTTCGTCCTTGGTGTTCTCGAAGATTTGTTTAGTACAGTGCTATATACTCCATATAATACATGACGCGATGGAAGATTTCACCGAAGTGCCGTTCTCATTTAAACTTCTCTAGCTTTCGCTACTAATAAAATTTAGCGTGGCTCCGTAGCTTATCTTCATTAAACTACCGAAAAACTATCAAGGTGCTTTTAGCCAAAGTGCGCAATTTTTTCGCTAATCCGTCGGACTAAAAAGTCTGAATCCTAAATCTTTTGAGGCCCATGTTGACTTTAGAGCGGATTTCACATGACTGTCAAGACTTGTTATGTATTTGCGATTGCCTTGCGTTCTCATTGGCTACTCGTTTTTCTCAGCCAATCAAATTCTGTAATAAATACAATTGTGTAATTACTTAGTAATTGGTTGAGAAAAAAGCCATTTAGGAACGAGTCGTGATTTCTCTCGATTCTGATTGGCTAGTGATTGCTCAATTGCAATTGTTTTCACGACAGTCATATGAAAACCGCTCTATTGACGCCACTGAGTCTTTGCTGATATTAGCCAGTTTGCAGTTCATACAAGTTCAGGCACAAATATTATCGGCCACCCGACAGTGCTGGTTTCAATGGGGAGTCTGCTGCGTTGAATGAATGAATCTTTATTACGATCACACGTTGAATACATAATAAATAATTAATAATTTCACTATCTGTATAATAAATACTTACAGTTAAAAAGACTTACTATATATAGCGGTTTCAATAAAGTTGTCACCCCAAAGACTAAAGCCTACAAGCTGTCGGTGCCAAGCATTGTGGGTCATTCGTGCTTTGAATAACAAATATTCTCCATGAGTCAAAAATGTCGCGCGCGATGAGCGAAGTCGACCTTAGACTTTAGCGTGTTTCCGAATTCGAGTGAGAGAATTGCACTGGCATCTAAAAATGTGCATTCTTAAGAGCGAATGTCTCATAAAAATTTCAGCCAAAGCTCAGCAAAATTTGACATTTCATGGTCACAACGCAAAATCTAATTTCCCTCAAAATTGTTTGGATGATACAATTAGCAATCTGTGTTTATTTTGCTCAAGAGTTCGCTTCTCAAAGAAATGAAAAAATGACACTCCACTATTTTGGGCGCCTAGAAAGCTTTCTGGAGATGTATTACTAATTATTAATAAGCGCGTCTTTTGAATTTTTACGCGAGCGTTCCAATAATTTACATTCACTACCTTCGAAGGTGTAGGATGACTAGCAAAAACGGACGGACGGAAAACACAATAGAATTTGCGAAATATTTCTTTCTTTAGATATTTTGTTCTAAAGAATATTCCAGCGGAGTTTCAGAAGTTCAGGTCCCATGCAATCATCTCACAAAATACCCCGTCAGTATTTGATTTCCTTCTTGACACAGGAAAAGCGTGAAAAGTAAAATGGACAGCTTAATGCTGTACGCAGTACTGTCGTTCACGTTTAAGAATAAAGTTCTTGCGCCCTCCAATTTGAGATTTGAAGTGCACTATAAATTAAAAATCGCGCTGTTCCAAACACGCGCGTAAATCGAATTGAATTTTGATTAGCACGTGAGACAACAAATGACTCACAAGGCTTGGCGCCGACAGCTTGATGCTTTAGTCTTTTGGGTGACAAACTTTATTGAAACCACTATATACACTAATTGAGAGCCAACGGATTGTCAGGGGTGCCTCTTTCAAACTGTCGATTGTTTACATGTAGATGTTCAGGCAAGCCTGTGGCCGCGTAGCACTAAGTTCAACAGAGTGGAGATAAGGAATTAACCTTGTGTGAAAGCTAACGTGCTAATGAAATGGTCTCATGTGTGCTTCTGAGCGTTAGCCCTAGCAAGCGGAGAAAGAGAAAAAAATCTCTGACCCCGAGAGGGATTCGAACCCACGGCCTTCAGAATTGTACATCCGATGCTCTACCAGCTGAGCTATCCAGGTCAGACTGGGAGCAGGTCGGGGTAAATTAGATGTTATGTTCGCGGTAATGAAGTGAATATATGTAGATGTTCAGGCAAGCCTGTGGCCGCGTCGATTGTTTAGAATTTCCATTCTTACCTTATACAGTTTAAAGACTGCAGTTGCAACAAAGCGATCAATTGATACTGACGAATGGAGATCGAAAGTGAGAGCTAGCCCTCCAAGCAGAAACCTCACTTTTAACGAGTCTGATAAATTAAGAATAAATCCTGAAATAGCAGTCAAGTCAGTTGGATTATTTGCAGCAATTAAGGGGCTCTCGCACGCTTAATATTCCTCCACCGTGGACATAAAATAAGTAAAATTGTAACCGTGAAAACACATGTACATTTGCCCGTAGTAATCAAAATAATCCTCCAGATTAATAGAAAAACCTTTCAAGTGTTAGGCAAATGCAATTCTAGGTTGTTTTGACGTGTTATCAAGAGGATGGAATAGATTGCGATTTGAGTTATTTTCTTGTCAGAGAAGTGGCCAGCAAGCGTGCGAGAACCCCTTTAAGGACCATAACCTCTCCCACAACACATCCCTGGCGGCTGAGGTCTCTGGAGAGTGCAGCAAAAAGTGACCAATAGTTTCCGGCACACCCAGCATAATTGACAGGATACGGTCATCCCTTGCCAAACCTGCCATGCCCCTGTGTCAATGGCTAACCCATACCAACCAGCAAGCAGCCGCTGCAGGCACTTCTTTTTCTTTAGGTCTGGGAAACAAAACACTTCTCCAAAATCTTTCACACACAGCCACCCTCTTGCAGAGACTCTGCTAGTGGTAGCCACTTTGGGCCCTCATCCACAAACTTAACCCAATCAAGGTTCTCTTTATTAAAAACACAATCCCAAACTATGGACTTCCAGTCTTTATAGGCAGGAAAGTAATTTGTGGAAATCCACTCAGCCATATAACCCTCGACTAGGTTAAACAATCTCAGTAGGGAGAAAATATTGTGTATGAATCCACTTACAACAGCCGGGTTTGCCGGGTATTAAAAAAACATTTACATTTCGAATAAAAAAACATTTCGCAACGAACCTTCTAAAAGCATCGTGGTGATGTATCGCGCGCGTTGCCCAATTCCTTGCAATCATGAGAGAGCTCTTTAAAAATTATCACTGACTTTTCAGAATGACTAAATAAATAGTTCACTTAAAGGCCCATCACCAACCGGGAGCCTTTGCGCCCCGTTTTTTTGTTTTCAAAATGGTCCATTGTTTTTCGGGTGTTCTGATTGGCTAAGAGTTCGCAAAGGCTCTCGGTTGGTGGTGGGCCTTTAATTTTTTTCCGCAAAAAAGTGCAAGCTGAAGCTGAAATGTGACGACGTGTTGGCGGTCGATACACGAACGATCAGTTAAATTGTGTTGCTAGAATTTCTGTTGAAATAAGAAGTACAAGGTCCATATTACAAACAAGCAGCAGCATTTCGTAAAAATACATTTTCTAAGTAAGTCATTACAGCACGAAACCTTTTGTGGCCGATAATATGAGCTAATACCTTATGTTTTATGATCTAAAGCTTTTGATTGAATTCTTTTACTGCTGACTCAGCCTGTTATTTTGTACAACGCAAGATAACAACGCAGTATTACTGCAATACATTTTTAATGCTGGAAACGAAAAGTAAAAAAGTTCACCACTAAATTTTGGCTAATCTGATAGCGAGAACTGACGTCTTAGACCCTCTACACGTCTCCGGATATTTTCGTTAACGGATATTTTTTTCTCCCTATTTAAAAAAAATTGCGTCCACACGGACCGTATTTAAATCGTTTTTGCCTGTCCACACGTAATTGCGGAAAACGATTCGAATACGCTGGACTCACAGCTGGGCATGCGTCATTCTCGTACCCAGAGCTCCCCCTCGTCTGCTCGCAGAGCAAGCTCTGGGGACATCCATTTGAGGGACAATCACATTCTCGAACCCAGAGCTCCCCGGCTCGTCACCTATCGGGGGAGGCTCTGGTGACAGCCATTGACGGATGCGCGAGATTTGATACAGTACTGCTGAGACAAACCTTTCTGCTCATGCCCCAACGTTAAAAATCAGCCAATCAGCGAAGACCTTCAAGTGGATGTCCCCAGGGCCTCCCCTGCGAGCAGACGAGCAGCGATTGATTTTGAGCGTTGGAGCATGCGCTGAAAGGTCTTCTCTCAGCTGCTCTATATTAAATCTCGCGCATGCGTCAGTGGCTGTCACCAGAGCCTCCACCGCGAGGTTAGGAGCCAGGGAGCTCTGGCTGTTCGAGAATGGGCATGCGTGGAATGCGTGTACATGCGCACTTCGAGAAGCAAGTACACTGAACCCTAACTTTGACGTCATCGTATTTGAAAACCTCCGTTTTCGACCGTCCACACGAATACGATAAACCTTTGTTTTAAAAAAATCGACAGTCTGGAGAGCGTTTTCGAAAACCTCCGTTTTTGTGCCCGAAAACGCCGTATACGTGTGAACGGGAGGTGCAAACGGAGAAAAAAAATCTCCGTTTACGAAAATATCCGGGTACGTGTGGACGAGGTCTTAGCAACTGATATTAATGAAGTGCAAGCTCTGTTTTCAAAACCAAATTAATTAAATCGAGTAACTCCTGTGGCGCTTTCAATTCCATTGACCAAAAACATTGCGGGAATTTCGGGAAGACATCAAATGAAAACAGTGGACTTATTATTGACTTATTGGCTTATTCAGAAAGTACCGAAAGTCACTCTTTTTAAGGGTGCTTTTGTTTTGGCTTTTATTGCGTCGTAAAAACAAATAAGAAGCCAGCAGATGAGACTACTTATCAGGCCCGTAGCCAGAACAATATCGTTACCGAGGCAGAGTGACCCAGCTCGGTTTTCCAGAAAAAATATCGTTACACCTAATCAGAAAAGGTTGCACCATCACAAACTGTCTGTTGTAGCCCGCGGTGCGTCATTGGAGAAATAAGGAAGAACGAAATTCTCGTGTTATCCAATGCAATATTTGTTGCGAGCGATCATGTAGTTTTATAGAATCATTATTGGTGTCGAATTTGGTGTAAGCAGGGTGATAAGTATGGCTATTTATCATAAAAACCATTGTCCATGGTTCTGTGTTGGTTTACCTATTTTTCCTCCAATGACGCATTGCCGGCTACAACGGACAGCTGTGACGGTGCAACCTTTCTGAAATAGGTGTATACAATTTTCCCACCTTTAGTACTCCGGGTATTAAAGGGACTAATTGCCCCATGCCGGCAGTAGATATGTGACTGACACTAGCTCCGCTCATCAAGGTTGTGCTACACAGTAATCTAAGACTAGTGACTATATCACTATGGAAATGCGAAATAAAAGATGTTGTTGTTTTTAGTGTAGATCGCTATTTCATTAGTTAGTTCGTGCTACAGTTCAGCGTAGAGCTCTGATTAATATACGTTGTCATACGTGTATTAATATCTTTTCCCACTTGTCTCTCACTGCAAAACTGTTGCAAATAAAACTTCTCTCTAGGCCAAACATGAAAGCGTGGTTGTTTATTCTGTCACTGCGGCTATATACTGGGGGAATTGTTTTCGAATTATGAAGCAGGAAGTTAAACTGCTAGTTTATCATTAACACAAATTTTTACCGGCGATGCCTCGCTCGCCTCATGCTGACTACGGGCCTGCTTATTGCATAGTTTTTGTCTTGTCTGTGTGTATTTGTGGGATGAAGTGCTCCTATGCAGATCACTTTAGCCCCATAGTCTCACTTGGGGTCAAATAAGCTTTTCTTTCCTTGGTTGCCATGGTTTCAAGGGACTTCTCATGTGGGGGATTATCACCCCCTTGAGGAGAATTCATCCTCTTTGTGGTTGAGGGGATTATCACCCCTCTGTATGCCAGGTCTTCGACCAACTTAGAGGTTTGAATGGGATTATCACCCCTTGGCTCTCTTGTTGCCATGGTAACTAGGCCGGAGTTGTTCAACATTAATTTATAAAGTTTTCAAAACCGTATTATGGGAGCTCTTCATCCCTCCCCATTATCCCACAATATTGTTGTGTTTGTTTATTGTGTGCTTTCATGGGTTGGGAACATTAAAGCCAAATTTATAGTCCCTATAAATTTCAGTTAATGAGACAACCAGGAATGCACAACCAGTACTATTTTAATCTGGTCAAAGAAAGGGTTTATCAAACCACTTCCTGAA
Source organism: Scolanthus callimorphus (assembly GCA_033964015.1). Classification (NCBI taxonomy): domain Eukaryota; kingdom Metazoa; phylum Cnidaria; class Anthozoa; order Actiniaria; family Edwardsiidae; genus Scolanthus; species Scolanthus callimorphus. Next base: position 11,320,236 of record CM066923.1, on the reverse strand, counting down.
TCAAACAATTGACAAAGGGATTAACAGAAACTACTATGCTACCAAGAGGACAAAGCCCCATTCATGGCCTGCTCAAAGGTCACTTTGTTGACATAAGATCCTCTGTTTACATTTTCGGTCAATCACAAGCCAGAGCTGAGGCTAAATATAGTCACTTAGCCAGGTCAACTCATTCTGTTACTTTGCTGCTATCACACAGTCGTTCAGTCGTTGACTCATATATTACCACTTTTTTAAACCGAAATCCCTCCCACCCTCCCTTATAGATATATACATTGCTGGGATTCGATTATATGAATTGGGTTTCTTGTTTTAGCTGTGGGTAGGGAAAGATTTGAATGTGGTGAAAGTTATATTTTATTTACACTAATGTTTTATTCTGTTGTATTCAGGAAATTGAATTATCCAATTTTCTACAGGATTTAAAAGCGTAATGTTTGATTTTCACATGATTCGATAGGTTAATGTTAAGTACAATGTTGAAATTTGTTTTGCTGTGACTATAGTTAAATATAGATTATCATGTATCAGAATGAGTTCAAATCCTGTAAATGTGGCTACTGATTGTGACTTTCAAATAAACTCAGGGAGGGATGAAGTGCTCCTATGCAGATCACTTTAGCCCCATAGTCTCACTTGGGGTCAAATAAGCTTTTCTTTCCTTGGTTGCCATGGTTTCAAGGGACTTCTCATGTGGGGGATTATCACCCCCTTGAGGAGAATTCATCCTCTTTGTGGTTGAGGGGATTATCACCCCTCTGTATGCCAGGTCTTCGACCAACTTAGAGGTTTGAATGGGATTATCACCCCTTGGCTCTCTGTTGCCATGGTAACTAGGCCGGAGTTGTTCAACATTAATTTATAAAGTTTTCAAAACCGTATTATGGGAGCTCTTCATCCCTCCCCATTATCCCACAATATTGTTGTGTTTGTTTATTGTGTGCTTTCATGGGTTGGGAACATTAATAGCTGGTAATAATGAGTGCCCAGGCCTTGCCAGTTCACTTGGTGCTGGTTGCAGCATCAGTAGTGACTGCACAAAGATCACCTGCAGACTCAGTGGATCCGGTCTTGACAATAAAGACACCACAGTGGTTATCAAGATTAACAAGTGTGATGCACCTATAACTCTGGATGTTACTGTCACGGTAAGTCCCCTCTCCTCCCTCACAATCCCTCACCCACTGTGATAGACAGACAGAAAGACGGATATTTTTATTTGGTATTATATATAGGGCCGTAGCGCCCTTAGGGGCCTGGGGGAGGGGGACATTGCACGTTATAAGTTCAAGGGGCGTGCGGCACACGTTTCCGATTCAGGGGGGTATGCCTTTAGACAAAAGGTGCATGCGTGTATTCAAGGGACGCGGGGCACGAAGACAGAGGCACACGTTCTGGAATCTGCGCTCTCAAGATACCAAAAAGGGCACCATGATCAGAAAATCCGGTTCGCGGATCCTCACAAGAGTAGCTAAATAGAAAAATTCGAGTGGTGCCCCCCCCCCCCCCCCCCCCAAAGTTTTATGCGGAGTTACGGCCCTGATATATATGGATGTACATGGATGAACAGGTCCAAATCTGTATCTTAACAGATCATCTTGCTGTGTACTTTAGGTGCGTGAGCTTGGTATCGACTGGAGCCATAACTTCCCAAGTGATGCTGTTGTTGCTGTGCCGGGTTTCTCCATCCCCTCTGTGGCTGGCATGTACATCAAGGTGGAGCTTTTGGATAGCGGAAGTAACCTCCATCTCAAGGTAAGGTGCCCAACTAAAACGAATTGATGATTATCATCAAATCTTAGTCGCATGTCTAATGATCATGCCAGAAGATTGATTATAATTAATCGTCAATTCGAAGGCGACTAAAATTTGATAATCATCATCAATTCGTTTTATTAGTGATCATGTTCAGATGCCTGGGCACCCGGCACCGAGTGTGTCCACACAGCGTTCGTACACGTTTGTTAAGAAAAAAATCCAGGACTTTTCCAGTAATTTTGAGACCATTTTCCAGGATAACTGCCTTGGGTGGTAAAAGGTTTGTCCTATCTAATTTTCTTCTTTAGGCAGCTTGATATGGCAAGGCGGTCCTCGGACAAACCCCACAAAACAGTGTAGGCAGTATTACATGGTTTGCTACATATATCGCTTGTGATTTTGTGTTAGATTTCCAGGACTTTGAAAAGAAATCCACGACTTTCCAGCCCTGGAATTCAAACTTTTCGAATTCAAGTACTTTCCACGTTTTCAAGGACTTGTACGAACCTTGCCATTGCATATTTTAACTATTTACGGTGTTTTTCTTTCTTGGGAAGATGATTCTCTCTATTGGTTAAGCGAAGTCAATGGACAATTTCAGAAATATATGTACCCCGGGGACGGGCGGCATTTGGAAATCTGAATGGGAGGGGGGTTTTCAAGCTCGGAATTCTGTCTGCATGGGGGGTTTTAGAAGCTGGAAGCTAGATTAACCTGTCAGCAATTGTATATGCATGGGGAGGAAAATTTGGAAAATCTGGATGCATGGGGGGGGGGGGGGGGGGGGGTGCAAAAACTAGTGCCGCCCGTGGGGGGGGGGGGGGGGGGGGGTACATATATTTTCTTGCATTGCCCAATAGTGCAATACAACGAACAATTTACCTTGCAGATGCAGTTGCTTGGTGGATCCAAACCTGTAGACTTTTATCCAATCAAGGTTAAACTTGTTGACAGTGACCTGCCCATTAGCACTTATGAGTGCGGTACGTATATTATTATCTCGTTTGGATTCTTATCTGAGTTAGCCCTATACTTTGGGAGGCACTATCGCCGTGTCGATTGTAGCCTGCGTAGCTGGCGGTTTAGTGGGGTTTTAGCAGGTTTTTATCCGCGAAATCTTCGTAGAAATCTTCGGTAGTTGCTTGTTGTTCGATGAGAAGTGGCCGCGCGAGCGCTGGGGCAGAGTGCGCCTGGTTAAAAAAATGCACCCTGGGGGGAGGGTGGGCGGCGAGAAAACGCAAGGTAACGATGAGTGAGTTTAAGCGACACTGGCAATTTTTCAAGAAATTATGAGTTGGTTCATCCCTATAGGACTTAATACTGAAATGGTGCAGGGGTTCCGGAACTCCTATATTTAGCCAACATATATTTTTTAAATCAATAAATTAATTTCTAACTTAGGAAAACTAGAGTAATATTTAGATGAAATCCCTTCCACACCGTGTCAGTTCAAAATCAAGCTTCAAAATCAAGCTCTACTGCCCCTCGGCTAGCTACGGCACTGGTAATCTGTTGTAGAATTTCTGTTAGCGTTTGATTAACATTGCGGATCGCTCGCACTTGTTCAGGTATCATCCGCTGGTGGAACGATCTGTCTGTGGGCCTGAAGATCGTGCTTGCAGGTGTGGTCCCCCTGGTTCTCCTCATCTTGATATGCACGTGCTGCTGTTGTTGCTGCGGCTGCTGCAAGAGTAAGCCCCAGGCCCCTGTTGTGCTGATGGCGCCCGGTCCGAGCGTGGTTACCTCTACCAATAGCAACGTTCCCATGAGGCCTTTCGTGAACGAGCCTGGCGTGTAAATCATGTGACCTTAGAACCTTTCTAGAGTCTTCTAGGAGACATTTTTTAGCGGATCCTGTAGCATGAACATGATATGTCGTATACTTTTATGTCTAAGTTTAAAGCCAGCGTTATGGGAACTGGGTGGTGGTGATTCGATGCGCAATCATAAGCAAACGAGCTACGAATGTTTGGTCTTTTTGGATCTGGCTTTTATCAAGTCCGAACAGGATATCTTTTGGAAGGTTGGATACCTTTACGGTTCTTCTAAAATTTTCTGCGCGATCATATTAACGAGCTATGGTAGGTAGTATGTAGGTAGTCTTTTTGCAACCGGCTTTCATCGAGTCAGTGTTCCGAACAGGATATCTTAGAATTTTGATACCTAGGAGACTCTCTGGATGGTCTCTTTTATGAAGTGTGGCTTAACGTTAGAGAGCTAACAGTTTACCTTCATTCTTGTTCCCATGTTTGTATTTGCATGCGCAGTAGAAGTAGAAAGCTTGTTTTCGAATAGATCGCGTTCTTTAATAATTAAATTTTTGTACGACGTTAATGTTTTTAGGGATTTTCGGCATAAGCTCAGACTAGGGGGACGTTCCAGCGGGGACACTGTTGTTTCCTAGTGTGAACGGATGATATTTGAAAGTCCCTGGAAAGTCACAATGGACGATTCCAGCTAGCGCGCGGTCTTCTTTATTCAGAAATACCAAAGCCGTCTCCCGCAACTACCAGAATGTAGCGCGTGCGTTTTTTAGTGAGTTTGTTCGACAAATGTCCCACATCTACCGACATGAGGCGCGCGCGCGGAGTTAGCTGGAATCATCTATTACCGTACGAGGTAACAAGCCCACTGATTTGTAGGACGATCAGTCACACACAAACCAAATTTGTGGGATCTGTCACAGGGACTGCATGTGACCACCATCTAGGTGGTCGTTATGTTTAACGAGTGAAACACCGAACGACGCAGTACATGAAAACAGCAGTGCACTAATCAAAGGAAATAAAGTTTTTGTTCTAAATTCGTTGTTTTGAACACATGATGTGTTTTTCCATATAACTAGCACTGACTTCCTCTGTTTGGTTACATAATATTAACGACTTGCTCGAAGGGAAAAAAAAAATATTTATATAAGGAATGAAAATGTGAAATAAAAGAGGGGGTGCCCATGCTCCTTTAGAAACTGTGATGGCGCAAATATACCCTATTTTTAGTGCCTGGGGCTATTTGTGACGGAATACGCGAAACAAGAAAATTGTGATAAAACGCTCACTAATGAAGCAATCCAGTTCGCTTGCAAGTTTGAACAGAACTGTGGATGCTTCACTACTAGGACGAACATTGGAATGTTTAATTTTGTATGTGTGTTGACGCTACTATTGAAAATGTGCAAAAATGTGCGCACCGCTCGTGATAATTTGAGAGTCTTTGGTGTCTCATTTTGAGGCTTCTTATGACGATAGCTCAAGATCTTCTCGTGGAAAATTCTTTAAACTTTTTTTTATAACCGGGGAATGTTAGTCTTATCAAAATGGTAAAATAAAAAATGGGGGCGCCCAATCTTGTTTTCACCCAAAAAGCGACTTTTTCTTGGTGTTTCCCGCTCAAATGGGGATATTTAGCTTGCGCGCGCGCGCTCGAATGCGTCATTTTCGAACGAATGATCGCGTGTCCGTGCGCAGAACAGCGTGCGCCGTGCAAAACAGGGGAATAACCTTTTAAGTGCCAGTTTGGGGAACAAACCACAGGACCGGAAAAGTTATATTTGAGCCTGCTCCACATCCCCTCCCCTTATCACGCCGCGCGCCTCTATTTCGTTCCCGTGACGCCCTGGGCCGGTTCCTGAAAGGTTGGATAAAGTTATCCATGGATAAAAGTTATCTGTTGTATAGGATTTGTTCGATAAGCATTTATCTACAGATAACTCTTAACTGACCTTCTAGGAAACGGCCCCAGGATCTCTAGGGATGACTCCCCATCGCTGTGTTATTTACAAATGCTTTGTATCAGAAAACGGTACTGCCAATCAAGTGAAAATGCAGCATTTCATCGTCTTTCACTTCACGATTCGCGATCAGAATTTTTACGTTTTTCATGAATCACGGTCGAAATATATACCAGTCTCTCCCGCAGGGTCAAAGGAGAAGGCTCTGGGTTTTACAACACTGTTGAATCACAAACTAAAATACCTCCTTCACTATTCTATGTACTATGTGTCTGTTAAGCCAGCATTCTGTAGGTTGTCCACGCTGTCCCCATCACCTGGTTTGCAAATGGGATTGTCATAAAGCATCGTCATTTCCGCAGTTTCTAGACAAATGAGAAATCAAAATCATCAGGAATGACATGGAATGGGTTATCCACAAGTGCACAAATAGGTGAACAAGAGCCCATGCGGCTTTATGCTTTGGTGTGCCGAATGAGCTGAAAATCATGTGCCGAACTACCGAGTAGCATCACAAGTCGTATTGGTGCGTACTTGCGGTCATCGGAGGTAATTCATAGCTGTGGCGGCGCGAAGATCGCAAGATATTTTGAACCAGGTTAACACGAGAATTTAGTTCTCTTAGTTTCACTCTTGACGCACCGCGCGCTACAACAGACAGTTGTAGTTGTAGTTGCCATTTCTGAAATATATTTTTAGATGTATTTCTTAGCTTGTTCAAAGGTGAAGAAAAAACAGGGTTAACTTTGGATTAAAAAAACGAAAATTCAACTGAATGAAGATCCTGGAATAATTCAAAAGTTTAAACGTACAAGCCCTGTAAAACGTACCAGTTTTGTTAGCGGCCCTTTCGCTTGTTCTATATTTCCGGATCAGCAGTAGAATTACCAGAGCTACCAAAACTAGAACCAATCCTCCAACTATCCCCCGGCGATTGCCGCTACGGAGATCTTCGCATTTGTGTCTTTTCGCAGGGTAGACTTCTGTTTGATCCAAGAGCAAAAAACTCATATTATAACAATTCCTACAGTTCCAACACTTTACAAAGTAGCGGAATTATAGAGATTAAAAACGTTGGGCTGGGGCTTCCTCTAGACTTTCCCAAAGTCCGCTGTTCCTCTTTTTTTTTAATGGCTTATTTTGTACAACGGACTTTTCTCGCTCGCTTCCCGCCAGTTTTACCGACCTAAATTTAGGTCGGGGGTGTGTTGGAGGTGTGTCTGATAAACATCCAATCCGAGTGAGAGAAAGTTTGACGTCACATTTTACGCCATCGTCGTTCATTCGCGCGATTTGAAACTACGGAAAATATTTTCACACAAGCATCCCCTGTTGGGCGAAAACATCTTTTAGGTGTCAAAACGCTGCCGAAATCAAAGTCTTTCCACTTGCAGATCTATTCTTGTGAATTTTCGTAAGCATTTCTTACGATAAATTTTCCAAAACTAGCATTATAACACGACGAAATCATGCAACAAAAGTCTTGATTCTTAGGCAAATGTTCAGTTGTTGGCGCGCACTGCTGACGAAGATCACGCCACTTGAGCGCGCGCTATTTTGCATTCGTTTTTCGCGGCAAAAATATGCAAATTAAAATCGAAAGCGTGCGAGCGAAACAAGTCGTACTCTCCCGTGCTCCACCGGGCCGTGTTCTTTTTTTCACTTTGTTCTAAAAAAAACATAGAGTACGACTTGGGGCAAGTCTAGGGCTTCCTCGTACCCAGATGCGTTCTAGCGATTTTCGAGGCGGAGAGCGACTGGGGGAGAGCTAGCGCGAAATCTTCGGTTGAGCCTTCCCGTGATGCATTGCGTGCTTCGAGAATTCGCCGTGGGGTTTCGCCCTTCTCAACACACCTGAGACGTCTGGGTAGGAGGCATGCTGAATTTGAAATTTAAAATTTTCGGAATAGAAGGGGTAAATGGCGTTGCAAAGGGAGTTTTGTATGTCCTCTCTCCCAATGAAAATTATCCTTGCAACCCGCCAAATAAGCACAGATGTTCAGTGTCAGATAAGGCCTACCCTGGGATAAACCTGGGACATTATCTCGCCTTCTCGCAGCTCCTAATTGGCACTATTTTTTCCTTTTCTTGCCTTATCTCGCTTATCTCGCAATTTGTACAAATCATAACTTATAAATTGCTAATTCAGTTTGTCCCCAAAGCAAATTTCGTAATTAAATCGTGGAACACACTTTGCCTGACTAGCGGGCAATAAAAGAGGACATTGAACTATGCCTGTTCATGAAAAATCGACTTACCCGCAGAGCAGTCATGCCCCGAGTAGCCATCCTCACAAACGCACGTGTCTGTTGCTATGCATTTACCATGGCCAGAACAATTATTGATCTCCCTACATGAATCTAACGAGAGAAAGAAACACAAATCATGTCTGATGACGATCCATTTCCGATCCTACCGGCTGGTACCGGCTGAGTTTATTTTTGCGTCATAAGGATTCCTCATCGAAGCGTTGCCAGGGTTTTTAAAAGAAGGGGACCCAATGGGCCCTTGACGTAAGACATTTTCTCGAATACTTAAAATTTTGTCCCATACATTTAGTGAATTGTTTGTTTCGAAAAGGGGGGACGGGCTCTCCCCCTGGCTACGCCCCTACCGGATGCCGTTTAAAGTCTTGCGAAGTTATGAGAAACTAATGGCAACTTTCAGGGATTTTTCAAAGCACTGGATGAAAATGAATTTTGACAGCTAAAAAAACTATTTTTTCTGAATGCTTTGTCCGCAGTCCCTTATTTGGCAGGTTCGTTAGGTGAATAAAAGCGCGTAGCAACGACGACATTTCTATTGTATTTACGGACGATCGCCAAGTAAACCTTGACTGCAATCAGTCTATGGCACCCCTGTTCAGGGTAGACCTCCGTGTAAGAACCATTCCCAGAGGACGCCATCGTGCTCAGTTTTTATTTCATCTTGATTCGTTCAACTAAACAAAAGAGGCTTTGTGACGCAACTCGTGAAACAATAGACAGGTTCTTACACGGAGGTAGAGCCCTTGTTCAAGATCATTCAACATGGGGGATTCAAGAAATGGTGAATAAAATTAATTCAGATGTTGAAATGGTGTAAACAACGTAAGCCAATTTGGTCTATAATCTCCACTTAAAGCCTAACCCCGTGTTTCACAAGCGCCACTGTCACTAATGTCTTCCGTCTCGACACCAATAAAAATTAGTAAAGCGACTCAGGCGCTACGTTCGATGATTCCTAGTCTGGTACTTACACTCGTTGTAACATGACGTCACATTAATTACAGCCGTTCTTCTTGTACTATCTTTATTGGACATTTCATGGAAACGGCCATGACTGTCAACGAAAACGGTAAGAAGTTCCATTCTGTCTGAATCGCTAAACCTTTAAGGTCTCGGATGCTCAACAGATATGTTCCGTTCTCTAGTTCTCAAAGTTGTTTAATGAGTAAAGCGTGGGTAGCCCTGACAATGATAGGGTAATGTTTTCAGAACCGTCCGAATCAGTAGCCGCGCTGTTTATATACAGTGGTACGTTCCCTGTTTGATTAGCGCATGCGCTGTCTGCAGTCAGAAAAGGTACATCCGCTCTCGCGTGAATTTGGAAGACAAGATCAGTAGTATATGATGTTCGATTAGTGCCGACAATTCCATTTGCTGTTACTGTCAAGGCAACTTCACCAGCAAAGTCTTTCCTTGGTGTCATGATAACCTCCCAAAGTCCTTTTCTTGTAAAATGATATTATTTCACTGCGCATGCCTCGGTCGAGTTCAAATCCCACAGGGATCCATAGACAGCAATGGTGAGTGAGGAGTCAGTGGTGTCGTTTATTCCGATGAACCGAGCTGAAATATGAAGTGGAATCTGCGTGTCTTCAACTCCACGCTAGACGAGGCCTCCAGCAGTGGCGGCTCAAGCGGCGGTCGATCTGAAAAAGAGATAAAGATGTCGATGATAAATGTACACAAATATCTGCGGCCGTGGTTCAAGTGTGGAGATCTTGAACGTTAGTATCGTTAGTTTGTTTATTAGGGTGATGTACTAGACTGATTCGAGACGAAGCTTAGTCTTGCATATATTTAGCTAGGTGCTCCGTCGCTTCACACGAATTCTTATTATGGAAAACATGGTGGAAGCTATATAGCTTCTACTGCTGACAAAAGGATTTTTGCAGGAACGCATTTTAATTAAACGTATGGCAGATGAAAGGCGTTCTTCATTGATGGAGGGGGGAAGGGGGTACTCCCCTATTTTTGGGGCGGGGGTGCTCGTCGGGAACTTTCGATTTTACCCTAAAAGGTACCAAACATGGCGTCGCTTAGTTGATTTTTACGCCTTAAAAGTACTAACAAGACGTATTTTCACTTGTAATTTTCTCTCCTATTTTAAGAGGTAAATACGTCTGAAATTCATGCTACCAACAAGTGTAATTTGCTTGATTTGATAGAACGGACCTCTAACAGGTACCTATCTGAACAAAAATTGAAGGTTTTCGAATTTTACCCCTAAAAGGTACCAGAGGCCTGATTTTAAACCCTAAAAGGTACGACGAGCACCCCCGCTCCAAAGATATGAGAGTCCCCCCGGGGGTTCCCCCTGGGGAGAAAAGGTGGCCGACCAACTCGCTGAAACATTCCATACTGATTACTTATTTTTAAAGCATGGCGTTTGGATTTTTAGATTGCGGATACAACAATTGTATGAAAACGATTTTAGAGGTCTAGGATAGACAAGTAATTTTTTCTTTCGATTTCCAAAAATCCGCGTGCTTTCGCTGTTAATAATTCGTCGGTTTTGAAAGCAGAGCTTTACGTCATCAGTATGAAATGCTTGCTCGTTGCTCAGACGTCTTTTCTCGCAAAGGGAACCCACTCAGAATGTTTAAGGCAAGGTTGTCGCAAAAATTGGTCGAAAAAAACTTAGGGGGGGTCTATATTCCAAAGTCTTAACAATATCATTGCAGAACAGACTCAAGTTGTAGAGGTTCACAAAATTGATATATTTTCGGTAACGTTTCTATGGCAACATATAATGTGACCTTTGAACTCTGCATTTCAACGGTTTTTAAAAACTGCCTTTGTGGACAAGGAAAGGCTAAAATTGATGAAGAATTTTGAAACGTGAAGTGATTCAGGTTGTGGCAGGCATCATTGATCTAATTGGATATGTTGACTTTCTCAATAGGAACCCTATTTTAGGACAAGTGAAATTTGATATCCTTTAATAACTTTGTAATTATAAATGCTGTGCACGATTTCCAATTAGCTTAATGAACCCTTAGGTAAGTCCCTTTATTCGCAATAGAGAAATGTTCACCAGCTATGCATTTTCTTGTCTACAGTGGCAGTTTGTGAAAATGTTTAAACTGTGAGTTCAAAGGTCATATTGACGTTGTCATAGAAACGTTAATGTAAATATGCTAATTTTGATATTCCTACAAGCTAAATATTTACCGTAATGATATCTTCAAACATATCGAATATAGACCACCCCCTAAGTATTGTGACATCCTAGCGAGTGCCTTGCCTTAAACTTCTGAGCAGGGATCGGCGCGATAAAGGATGTCTGCGTACTCAGGCTACGGCCATTTGAAATTCAGTTCTCCAGGTTTCAACAACTCTGCCAAATGAAATAAAAGAAAACTTTTGGATACAAACAAACACTTACCAAGGCCGTAGCTAGCGGAGGGCAGAGGGGGCAGTTGGCCCCCCTCCCCAGCGAAGTAAACATTTTAGTGTCAACATATGGGGAAACACTTGTTTGCTCCATAGCAAAAATAAAGGATGACCAAGGCTTTCCCCCGAGACAAAACTTTCTAGCTACGTCCTTGGCTTACCTAATACCAACACTTATTATAGAGACTTACCTAGAGAGCAGTTGTTGCCATAGTAACCTGTGAAGCACGCGCATAGGTTCAAGCTGGTGCAGGATCCATGTCCCGAGCAGTTGTTGAGGTTAACACAGGAGCCTGGAAATCAAAAGGTCATTGAATATTGATTAACCTAATATTTTATACGTCGCAGTTGCAATTAATTTAGCCTTAATTTCCAGCCATCTTATCACCCTTTAAACACCCCAACACCGTCTCCCGCTAAGCTCCGTTGGTAGAGCGCCGGTCTGGCGTGCTGAAGGTCATGGTTTCGAACCTCGGCAGAACCAACACTCAGGGTCTCTTTCTCTATTGAGCAGAACGTGCTGCCTTTGCTCTAACATCTGCAAATAGTTAGACCTTCACGTCTCCTCGGATAAGGACGTAAAACATAGGTCCCGCTCTCACAAGCACTCTATTAAACCCATGGAGTAATTAACCCGAACCAGAGGGACGTCAAAGAACAACTAGGGCGCGGGAGTGACCATCCTCAGTGACTGTGCTTGCGATCAGCGTAATTCAGCTTTCTTTTCAACGCTCATTACGGGAGAAAAAAAACACTGAACGCTGTCTTCTAAAACGTGCCCAGGAAACGCGTTGATTCTGATGGTCAATTTCGTAATGAGCTCTATAATATGCATAATAATTCCTTGACAAACGAACGACACTCAAAGGCAGATTCATGGTAGCCCACATGGTAGAGCTCATTTCTTGGTAGAGCTCATTGTCTTGCTTTATGAAGGTACGTACTTTTTATTTTCGGGATTTCCACAAGGAGAGAATAATCAAATTTTGGTCTCTGCTGGTTTCCAACGTGATCTATCGATGACGTCACAATCCGATAAGACTTTCCCTGAGCCAACGGTAGTACAGCGGTGTTTTCTTTAAAATCAGTTAGGAGTGATTTGAAATCTTGAGCACCAGACGTTCTGCTGCCAGCTGTTGACAAGATGGTATTAAGATTCTAGAGGAAGGATTGTTTCAATTTTTCATTTGGGCTAACAACCACAGGGAGCTCACCTTTACTGTTAAATATAAAAATAATAATAATAAACATTATTATTATAATGAATAAAGACTATTTTCGGACTGGCTATTTAAACTTTACCAAGACTCGCCCACTAGGGCATCATACCACGAAATGGCTTCCTGCCTGACGCTAACGAACGTGGCGATCTTACAGTTGCTAGTCAATCAATGCCACTAAACGAATTCTCTAGGATCAGCTGGATTCAGCTGGATCTATGAACATGCATGTTCAACAATCTATTAGAGCGGTTTTCACATGACTGTCGTGAAAACAATTGCAATTGAGCAATCACTAGCCAATCAGAATCGAGAGAAATCACGACATTGCTCCTAAATGGCTTTTTCTCAGCCAATCGCAAGCCGAACCAATTACACAATTGTATTTACTACAGAATTTGATTGGCTGAGAAAAACGAGTAGCCAATGAGAACGCAAAGCAATCGCAATTACATAACAAGTCTTGCAGTCATGTGGAATCCGCTCTAACATGGGATCTATGAATATGTTCAACTAGTACTATCACTATATTCACAATGCTCTAGTGTTGACCCGGGCTCAATACTAACCTTGTACCTCCTGGTATAATATGTCGACAGAGCGGACTCCTGCCCCTGTATCCTGCTTGTTAATGACCACCACAAGAGATCCTGCATCCAGAGCGTCTTGCACTACTGTGAGGTTAGTGTGCGGCTGAGAGTTATCGATCTAGAAAAAAATGTGACTTTGCAATCCGATCCAAATAGTCAAAATGTAATGAAATTGTAATTGTAATTGTTTGACTGTAATGAATAAATTGTAATCAAATTGTTCAGAAGTGGTGTAACAACTTTGCGATTGGTTTCACTACAGTCATATGAAATTCGCTCTCCACCTCTAGTCTTTATTGTAAAGTTAGTCAAATTATCAGGCTCAAGTTTTTCATTTTATGTCGCTCATGACACGGTCATCAAAATTCATTTCATAGACCTTAAAAAGCCCATGTCAACCACTCCTTTGTTATTGTTTTCGTTCGATATTAGAAGACGAATTGCGCCTGTAGAAATCTCAAAAACAAAGTTTCAAATTTGATTTATCAAATTCAATCGAGAAAATTTCTCTATTTTCTCTAAATCAGCCGATGGAAATGGATGCTTTCTCCGACTTGGTATGTTGCTATGATGTCAAAATGGCGGCTGACACAGGCTCTTTAAATACCCTCCCGTGGTGTCGCTTACCTTTGTGGACCAAACCGAGGTATCTCTCGTACCTGTAGCCTTGTCGAATTCCTTGAATTTTGTCATAGAAAGGAAATGCCAAGTAATCCAAAAATTTGTACCACAGGAAAACATTTCTGCGGGCTTTCATTGCGCGCGCCAAAAAGGCAGGATTTTAGGCGATAAATTTTCAGCCAAAAGTTCGGAATTAAAAGTATAAATATAGTTTTGTCTTACCGTGTTGAATATAGGCGGAGTGTCAATGGGTTCATTCCTGTCAAATATAATGCTAGCCTGTGCGTCGATACGAGTCAACGGCTCGATGCTCTCCCTTGGTCTGATGGTGAAAGTGACATATCCTTGTCCTGTGGTACCATTATTCGGAGGCAAAAATCCTTTTCGAGGGTCTCGTGGAGGCTCGCCTGTGAGAAATTTGACAACATGTATTAAGCTGAGAAGCATGGTTGCCGGTTAATTTTCTCAAAGTCCTTCTAAAACATTTTCGTGCTTGGGGGAGGTCGACTTGCTGCAAGTCTAGGTTGCCGGCTCAGCCATATATTACCAGTTCAACATTTGATTAAACTCCAGAAATTGGAGGGTCATTTTCAGTGATCCTGCAAACCTGTGATTACTTTACCTGTCTTGGGATCGAGGCTCTGTAGGTCCCAGGTCACCTCATGTGTGATTATATCGATGCCCGCTGTCACTCTTACAAGCAAGTTGAGCTCTGCCTGGAAGTCCAGGGTTTCCTGGAAACGTAAACCCGAAGTACAGTACGTTTTGTTGATGAATAATCTATTTTTTTTTGCCTTGGATATATATAAAGTGTGCTGCTTATAAGGAGTTCGGACGACAAGAATGGCACAGCAAAGCCTTCTCAATCGTGAGTATTAACGTTTCTAGATCTCGAGAGCAGTTATTATAAATGGTTTCTTTTCACGAAATATTGAACGTTGTCCCACGGAACTTTACAATGCAATGCAAAAGATCCTGGTACAAGTTTTCATTGTTACTCGAATGCTAGTGGATTCCTCCTTAATCAGTTATCAAGGTATTCTTCAGGGAGGAGTTTCGGGTGTTCCCAAATACTTCATGAGAAGTGCTACTTACTTGAATAAAGGAGCTCTTTCCATCAAGTTCTTGGGTAAAACTGCCAAACCCATAGGAGCCAAGCCTAAAAGTCTTTGGGTCTAGATCCCAATCGAGTTGATGACGTATTAACACTCTTTGCGCAGGCGCAGTGGCGTTTGGCTGGTTCTCGTAGCGAATCTTGTAACTTAGCAACGAGTCTCCGCGAATGAAGTGAGCATCGCCATATCCCTTTGGGCCAAGCATGTCGTTCTGGCATGGAAAATGGCATTGCATACAACCCCGCGCAAAAAAAAAGTTGCTGGTATTTTTTAACGAAACTCCGTTAATCATATTGTCAGTTGCAGTACGTGTTAACGAAGTTTCAAGAAATTCGTTGGAAGCAAAGTGCCTATTTTAGAAAAGGCCAAAAAACATGACTAAAACTCTAAAATAGGCACTTTGCTTCCAACGAATTTCCTGAAACTACGTTAACACTTAGTCCAACTGACTTCAATATGATTAACGGAGTTTCGTTCAACAACACCAGCAACTTTTGTTTGCGCGGGGTTGATTTCTCGAGGAAGGGGTCCATTTAAGCTCAGATATTATTAAAAGTATTAACGCTAATGGAGATCTAATAATGCGTACATATTGCCAAAAGAATCTGCTATATAGTCCAAGATTGAAGTTCATAGCGAGCACCGGCCATGCCTGGCGCTTCGAGACAATGCATAGAAAATTCTTTCGAATTCGTGTTTGCATGTATACAACTTAAAAAAACTTGTCTCGAAAGGAGCCACCCAAGGCCTCACTTTACTCTAAACGTTGGGGACGCTTGTAGGCGTGAATAAAGCTGGTTTCGTCATTCTGTAAGAATACTCACGGGGTCCATGGCTTCTAGCCAGTCCATGAAGTCTTCCAGAAAATCATTCAGGTCATCTAACCACTTATCCAAAAGGTCTTGAAGGTTTTGGGGTAAGAGGTTGGCTAGAGTTCCTCCTAATAAGCCATTCAGGAACTTGTTGAGAGCATCTGGCAAACCCGGGACCTCTAAAAGACGAATTGTCATAATAATTAATGATTTGAGTTCTTCTTTTACTCTTGCTACACGTAATCCATAAGATGTTTTTTTCTGCTGCCACAAATAAAAAAGTAAGCCAAAAGTATTCATGCATTAATTTAAGCCATATTTCTCTGATGAATTCCCAAAAGTGGAGCTTTGCCCTTCCTCTGCCCTCAAAAGTAAAAGGCTTCGAGAAGGTTAATCCAATAAGATTCATGAAGGGCCAGAAGTGAACGGTCCCACAACTTACTAAATCTCAATTTGCTGTGACTTAGTCCAAATTTTAAGAAGCACGAAACATGGAGGAGTTTGTCTCTGTAAACGTACATTGGCTAAAGGTACAACAAAATATAGACATTTCCTGTACAATTTAAGACATTTTGTTCGTCATTATGTTCGTTCAAGACTCACTCAAATCAATGGGCAATCCTCCGAAAACCAATCCGTTCAACATAGCTTTGCCCATGTCAGCTCCATCCGCGGGAGACCCGTCTATGAGCTTCTCTACGCCATACCCTGCTGCATTTGCTAAGGCGCCCACTTTACCCATGGTAGTCATTCCTGTGGATTAATTCCATGAAAACATTCCAAGAAATGGTTGACATATGATCCATTTGTGAGTGTAATTACTTCATTACAGCATGTTTGGGAAGACACTTAAAGACGCATCTCCAATATTTTAGGCGTACACTAGTCTAGACTATTAAGAAATACAAGCTCGAAACAAATCAACACAGAGTACGTTTAAAAAAACTTGTCAGTCCGTCCCAATATTGAAGCATTTTTATTCATAAAACACTACTCGTAAAACGCACACTGATTGTTCGGAGTGATTATTCATGCTGTGGATGCTGCAAAACTGAGTTTGGAATGCAATGTAGTGGTGGCTTTTCCCCGAGATATCTCAGTGACCAGGGGTAACTTGCTTGAATTTACGCTTGCGTTGTATAGCGGATGACGGTGGTGTTTTCACGTGAAACCGGGCCAGAAGCTGTCCCTATTTCTCGAGACAACTCTACCTCTCAAAACAATCACGCCTCATGTAATCAGGCCGTAAAGACACCTTCCGAGATGATT
Organism: Scolanthus callimorphus; assembly: GCA_033964015.1. Classification (NCBI taxonomy): domain Eukaryota; kingdom Metazoa; phylum Cnidaria; class Anthozoa; order Actiniaria; family Edwardsiidae; genus Scolanthus; species Scolanthus callimorphus. The sequence continues at coordinate 11,303,464 of CM066923.1, read as the reverse complement.
CAACGCACACATAGATTTGAAAAGGAGCCCTTCGACAAGAGCCTCCGTCACTTATCGGTGGGTGTCCGAAGCACCGGAGAAGAGAAATCGATTTTACGATTGTAGACGATTGTATTGTAGTCCCGCGAGGAAAAGATGGCATGGTAACATGAGGTGAAGTAGGCGAAATTATGTCCCCTTTCTCAAACGAAAGATGACTCTAATCAGCGCCGCCATCGTTCGCACTGCACGCATTGAACCCAACATTTTCACTCAAAGTGCAGATTTCTCGTTTAAATTCAAACCTACAGTCTAAAAATAGACTCTTCTACTGATGTGCATATGGTTAGACCTTAAGTGGAGTAGATAGAGACTCTATGTTGATGGGCTCCTCATTCTTCTACTCATGTGCATATGACAAGACCTAGTGGAGTAGATGGAGGCTCCTGTTGACGGGCTCCTGACTTGAAGTTATGATCACTCACCTGCCAAGGCACCAACTCCGGCCATACCCAGCAACGCCCCTGCAGCACCGGAAATAGCACCAGCTACCGCCGCATTTGCTGCTCCTGCGAGAATAAAAACAGCAGCAAATTAACGGTAACAACGGCTCATCGCCATTCGTATGCATATGAAGACGATGGTACACCACGTAACACGCTGACTCCAAAAAACAGTCCCTTCATTGGACCATTAACGGGAACAACGGTTCATCGTTATCCGTATGCCTCGGAAAACGTTGGTACAACACGTCAGATGACTCCAAAACATCAGTCCCTTTCACTGGACGTGGCGGTATCTTTTAACATCGATGGGTAGTCCCAGGCTACATCCAACACTCCCCTTCAGTGCTACTGGATCCCTGACGCGGATTTATCAAAGGTGTGCTAATCTTAAACTTAAAGGTTTAGCTCTAAGCAAAACCGACGAGTCACCATGGTAGTTACTCCTAGATTGGTGATAAAATAAACCACACTCGAGCAACCAGACTATTATGGGGATTTTTCAGAAACAGCTACAGATGAGCTGGTACCGTTTTACATCGATTCACCCATATTTTGGATCAACTTCCTCGACGCCACTTGGCAAATTGGCATATCTCGACATTTTAAATCTAACAGTCGCATAAATTCACATAAATTCAGCCTCTCGCTTGATATGCAGTTATTTCCAGTTACAGTAAATACGAACGCTCGCAGACTCTACCAACCACTCGTGAAGATCGTACGCGATCGCCAATGAACCATGGAGTAATATATCAAACACGAGACAGTGTGACTGATGGGTTGACAAAACAATGTGTTTGGAAATCCTGATATAAACGACTGTTAATACTTTTTGGTATAGCTTCTCCGACCAATCATTTAATGTCGAGATAAAGAAGAAAAAAGTCTTCACAATCTATGCAAATTGAGAGCGCGGATCCAAACCTCTTTCATGCTTATGATTCTTAAAGTCTGATGAAAAGCTAATGAATTTGAGAAGAATATTTACAGGAAATAAAACAGAATAGAAAGGAAGTCATTGAAACTGACCAGCTTACCTGCTACAGTCATATCAGATCCCGTGGCCCAGGCCGCGACACCGTACGCCCTACATTAGCGGCAGCTCCTATCCCTGCCCCGATCGCAACACCAACCAATGGGTTGCGCCCTTTTGGATCTACCATCAGTATAGGGTTGTTGTCCGCGTACATGTAGAGATTGGTTTCCAAGGATGAATAGCCTTGAATAGAATATGATAAAACAGTTACGCGCAGCGTTAACTTCAAGAAAAAAGATTGGTATGACTGTGAAAAGTGTCGCGACACGGAACCTGGCCTACTGCAGATATTAAATGAAATCGCGTAGTCACGGTACGGTCACGGTTGGCTCAGCGTTACGGCGTTGGGTCTCTCACCGCTGTGGTCCGGGTTAGACTCCTGGCCGGGACAGAGGATGTTTTCTTTCTGTTCTAGTCTCAGTCGAAATTGGTTAATATTGTGGGTTGAACGTTGTTCTACTGTGTTTCACGCCTTTCGGATGAGACAATAAACCGAGGTCCCGTCTCGCCTTTCTACTCTACTCAGTAACAGGGGGGACGTTAAAGAACCACTGGGGACGTAATAAACCCTCTGGCAGTGACCACCCTCAGTGTCTGTGCTTATGACCGCTTGGCTGCCAGTGGCGTCGTTGAGACCCAGCGCAATCAGCTTTAATGAGCTGCAAGTCTGGGGAGTCGGTCACAAATATTTACATGCCGCGGCACTTTTCACAGTTATACGAAATCTGCTCTATCAACGGCAATTACTGGGGGTGTTATCTAGAAATTCACAATCGCGAGCAGGCGACCGACATCGCCTCAACCTTATTCTTCAACGTTCCCCTGCGGAGATATGTGTTTGAAAGTCATTTTCCGGTTGACGCTTGAAATGAAATTTCACAGAATTATGAACATCGCAGTAATCTCGAGGAATGTCAGGTATCAGTTTTAAATGGTACGCCAAGACAATCCCCATTGCAGCGCATTTCAACCCAGGAAATGAAACAGTCTGGTGTTACCATTAAATATATCAAACGCTTGGCAAAGTCTGTAGACTTGACGTCTGTTTAGGTTTACTGGATCGAGAAACTGGAAACCCTTTTCCCAGAGCGCGTGCATTATCATCCCTGTACAACCTGTGCGCTGTCGTCTACTCATAGCGATCGCTTAGATTGCTTCTTAACTGCGATGATCATTTATTCATTTACCACGTCTACTCATTATTCAGTTCTGGGACGTTGTATCCATCCGGATCAAGACGCGTCGGATCCTTTCGTACTAACGTAATGGATCGTACCTAATAAAACGTCCAGTTATCGCATCATAATGTCGAAACCTCATCATGTATAACCCTGGAACCTCTCCTTGACGGTTACTGGATCGAGAAACTGAAAACCATTTATTTTCTTTTATTCCTTTTTCCCAGAGCGCGCTTATTATCATCCCTGAACGACCTGTTGTATCCATCCGGATCCAGACGCGTCGGATCCTTTCGTACTTACGTAATGGATCGTAGCTAATAAAACGTCCAGTTATCGCATCATAATGTCGAGACCTCATCATGTATAACCCTGGAACCTCTCTGTCCCTCATCACGCCCCACCTTCCACTGAATAGGAAGTCGTTTCTGACTCCCTCCCGAGAGCTAAGGACTCTGCCAAATGGGTCATAAGTGTACGAGTTGACAGGATCAAAACAGCCATCGGAATGTGAGGATAAGCTTATGACAGACCTGAAACGAAAGATCACGAGTTAAGTTTTGGGCTATGTGGCTCCTTCCGTTTAGCACCGGAGTTCAAAAAGTACCCGAGGCAAAAGACTTGAACTAACACAAAGAAGCTTACAAAGAATGCTATAGTTTTCAGCACCTGCAGAAAACCCCGATTATGTTGGATGATCTAGTGCCCTTTGCAGAGCCTAACAGATTGCCCCCCCCCCCCCCACCCCCGGGACTCCCATATGTCGTCGGGCGGGGGTGCTCGTCGGAAAAATGAAATGTCAACCCTAAAAGGTACCAATCTAGGCGTGGTCAACCAGAATTTTAACCCCTAAAAGATACCATTTCCAGCATCTCTCGAATTTCAGCCACGATCGCACAAGAAACAACGGCTGGGGATACAGGCTACCGGCACTAGCGTCTCGTGTTTTCGCTGCGAACACCCTAAAAAATACCATTGTCCTATACCTAATAGATACCTTGAACCCGAATTTTAACCCCTAAAAGATAGACGGGCACCCCCGCCCGACGACGTATTGGAGTCCCCCCTGGGGGTTGGCCCCACAAAACAGATGTCATAAAAGGTTGGCCCACAAAGAAAGGCGGCTTGGGAAAAGTAGCACTGAACCCACTGAGCAGAGTTTATATAGTAGTATTAGTAAAACATCGTATTCTTCAGAGCTTGCAAGAAGTACTCTTCCTCACACGTATTATGAAAACGTTCTTTCGTTTTGGCCAAATATCCACTATCTGATCCTACTAACTCGGATAACTTGATATAATGCGAATGACCTTACAGTAGGATTCGAAATTGCGTCTGATGAGTTTTCAGTGCTAGGCGTACATTTGCGCTTATGGTTTCCTCTCAGTTTCCGGGCCTGTACAGTTACGTGCATGGGTATATATGCAATTCATCTAAGTGTATATCTTTGCTTACAATTGCATTAATTAAGAATTATAGCACAACTTTCTATAGAGCATAGATTTGGACCAATCGCCTTTCTAAATTCCTGGAAAAGCCTATGTAGCTATATGTTATTGTTTTAATATATGACTTACCCTTCGCCGTTGAAATGGTAGTAGTACGTATTCTTTCCTCCGTCGGTTACCATAGAAACGAGACCCTTTCTTCTGCGTGGACAAAGTGCGTCACCTTGCCTCCGATGACCTGCAACATTGCACGTGTAAATTCACTGACCCAAACTTCCTTCACGCTTATGATTTCTAACAGCTTGATAAATTGTTATTGAGTTTGAGAAGAATATTTACAGGAAATAGAATAAAAAGGAATGGAAAAGTCATTGATCACTTTTTTTTACAAGCCCGTTTTTTGTGGCGCATGGAGTGTCCTTGAAGAAACTGGCCCATCAGGCTGGTGCATTTTCAACTAAATATTCTAAAACGTGCCTCTAATGCCCTCGTTCGTGTGCTTTGGAGAAGTTGCTGAAAATCGTTTTATTTTCTATCAAAATTGGATCGAATTTTGCTTGCTGGCCGTTTAATCGAGCAATTTACTCGAGAAAGCGCGCGCTGCTTTCGAAGCACTGACGCCAGTTTTTGCATTACCAGCCAAACCGGACAAGTACCTTCACAGTCTCTGAACCAGGTAGTATAAACACAAGTCGAGCAAGACGGAGAGAAGAAGTGGCCTCTGCTAGCAGGGAAAAGTCAGCAAACAAAATTTGATCAAATTTCGATAGAGAACAAAACGATCATTTCTAGATAAGCGGAGAGTAAAGGTGCATCAATACCTGTCCAATAACGTTTTCCCCGAACTCTCCAAATGGGTCCATGATATATCGAATTTCTTCGCCTGAACATTTCTTCTTGTACAACAAGCCGAGTGCGTCGTAAACATAGTCACATCTGAAAAAGTAGATATGTGTTGATTATAACCGGACACTGGCAAACAGTCTATAATAGAGTTTGAGGATGGGGACAAACCTGCCAGGAGTGCAAGTGTGTAATCATTGCATTCACTTACTCTGGAGGTATGTTTACTGTATAACATTTGGATTCCTTGTAGCAACATACAAAAGCAACATGTGATTATGCAATCACTGTCTTCAAAAGAAGTCTAGGGCGTGATTGACTTTTGTAAAAAAAATAGTATTGTTCTTTTTGTACAACTGAATGGTTACCATTGTTCTTTTTGCGTTGTTAGTTAATTTTCGTTGGCTGAGCTTCTACCACGTCCACAAACGTCTACAACCCAAGGTCACCCAATGTCGCGGGTTTTGGAAAAAGCATGCAAAGCTTGAAAAAGCACATTTTCAAATTTTTTGCTGAAAAGTAATCTTGTTTATTATTGTTTGGCATTTATGGTAAATTCACGCCTGAAAACGACAGCAGTCATAACAATTTCATCAGACAAAATACCACAAATGACTGTAGTTTAGACGGAGTAACGGACTTTTGTAGTGGCAATGGCGTGAATGTTCAAGCCAATGGTACCACAGTTCAGTAAGATCCTTCGTAGCAATGTGGCTTCACTAAACCATCCCTGTGCTTTACATACCGTTCATTTGCTGTTTCCGTCCTCTGCAAATTGCTCTCCTCGCTAAACTTAAACTTAACATCCCTCGTTCGCGAAACTTTGCTTCTCTTCCCAATCAAGTTTCCATTCGCATCGTAGCTATACTCAAACTCCCCTCCCGATTTATACTGGTTCACGTTATTCACCACAAAGTTGATATTCCCAATCCCCGCATCACCACTTTCGAATATCCTGTTCTTCCTACTGTCATAGCTGTATCTACCAGTTGTGCGTATAGTCTTCTTGCGTGCCAACTTCGTATCATCATCTTTATCCTTCAGCTTACAATCTGCGCCAACGGATCATACTTGAGATTTCTTACTATCCAACCATGCCATATTTTAACAGCCCTTCCTTTCTTATCATATTCATACTTTAAATACGAGCACGTGTCTCTAAGGAACTCCTCAGTCATTGTCTTTATGCGTCTAGTTCCATCATAATTGGTCGTAGTAGACGTTTCGCCGTTGCCAAGAGTACGTGTTTCGGAATTACTCCTCTCGTTATATTGAACATTAAGTTGTACTCTACCACCATAATACGCTTTTGATATCCTGTTCAGGTTGTCATAGCGATATGTAACGTCATACCCAGTAGAGGCTTCAGTCACGCGAGTTCTTCTTCAATAGAGTTATACTCGTATTTCAGGTGACGCCCATCGGGGTAAGTCACAGATATGGGCTTGTTGTCGCTGTTATATGATATTTTGACAGTTCCTTGCTTATTAGTTGCCATGATGATGTTTCCACGTGAATCGTGGACATAATATACAGGACCGGTATCAGGAACAGTCTTCTTGGCCTGAAAAGAACACGACAAAAATAAGCTTTAGCGAACAAACGGGTTTATGTGATTTGAATGTTCATCGAGGACAATGACTTTGGTAGGTATTGCAGTGCTGCAAATGAAACAAAGATCCAATCTACTACTTTTTTGTCGTCAAAACAGCCGAAGAGTATGTCATTTTCCACTAGTAGTCATGGTGACGAAATCTTTATTCTGATTGGTTCAAGCTGTTCGCTGTTCGTGTAGGCCGCCATCTTTGTTTTGGCCTCCAGGAGCGCGTCACGCACGGGTTGGCATTGACAAAAACGACACATTTATCTGGCGATATGAGCCTAAAAAAATTCTGCCACAGCTTCAGTCATGGCTCCTGGACGCAAATCCTAGCCAGTACATCTTAAAAATTGAATGTTTCTAGTGTTTCAGCTTACCAATTTCTCGTCCACACCGTACTCGAACCCAATCTGTTGTCCGTTCCTCGTCGTCCTCTTGACCAACCTGTCCTTGTTGTCATATCCTAGAACTTCTTTACTTCCATCCGGGAACTTAGATTCCTGTAGCAACCGATGGGCGTTGTAGACGCTGGCGAATGCGTTACCTGCTGGGTCCGTGACGCTTAGGGGACAGCCATCGTCACGCGTCATGAACGACGTGGAATCGCCATTTGCGTCAAGCATTGCGGTATGCTTCGCTTTGGTGTTATGCGTGTGCCGCAGTAAAACCTGGGAGTGACAATTCTGATGTGATTGAAACCGATATGAATTTACAACTTGGGCTAACCTGTACTCTACCAGTCGAGCGTGAATGAAATATTGCTCGTGTTGATATCTTCTGGTAGAATCTTCTGATAGAATCTAGCAAAATACGAACCGCAAGTACCGATTCTTATCAAACCATCCTCTACATAAAACAGAGAGCAAAGTGACATTAGCACTTATTAAGGGGATCACCTAAAGCCTGTCCCTTTCTTTAAGAACTTACAGCAAAAACCGTAACATCGCGATCCGTATATCAAAAACATCGATTTATTTTAGATACTAGTAAGTACCCGTGAAAAATTCACGAATTAAATTTTCCTTGAATGACGAAAATTATCGGATTGTCTGCCGTTGTGGAATGAACAGTTATATCGCTACGTTTAGAGAGATGTGCTCAACCAATTTGTAACTACGCCTGTTTACTTTAAAGTATTAAAGTATTTGTTATCAGCTTATACATAGGTGGCATACCGGTATGAAATATTCGCACCATAGCATACGATGGGAAAGGCGTTTTAAATAAGATCTTTGAAAACAATGTTCCTGTGAATGGAAATGAGGCAAATGCCACACAATAATCCCCTGAATACTAAATACAAAGGTGTTGAGGCATTGGTTTGACTGTGGTTTTGGCGCGAAAAGATTGCGCGTGTGTCGGTCGAGATGGTCGTATTTTCGGTCAAGAAAGAAAAAGGCTGAGCTGTACCACTCGAACTTCAACAACTATTGGTTTAGATGTAAATAATTGCTTATAATTGATTATATCAAGAGAAGTCCCTCGTCTGGTGAATAGGAAGGTTTAGGAAGCGCCAGAAAGGTAAAATAAAACTTTGTAGATTCTTGCTGTTAGCTTAAACAATCCAAGCTTATTTCAGTGAAAAACTTGGGAAAATCGCTTGAATTAGACCTTAGCTCAAGTAAAACCTTTTCCAACAAAAACATGCACACTGGAGAGATTTCCTTCCGTTCGGGATTGTGAACTTCGTTTTTTCGGCTCGAACATCTCCGTTTTTAGGTTGTCAAAGGACTGTTGTTTGTGAACTGAGTGTTTGTTTATTTATAAATGGCGCGCCGGGGTTTCGTGCAACGCGCCAAAACCTTTGAATGGGATATATTGTCCACTCTATTCTTTTTGGGAAAACGACTTTTTCCTGAACATTACTGTGTTATTTGTGAGAGAAACGCGTAGGTTTGGACGTCTTTGTTGCTTTCGGTTGCGAGAAATTGCTTTTGGTTTCTGTGGAAGACTTAAACTGGCGCCTTTGCAAACTCGATCTTCTCGCTTACGAAAACGCTTGAATTAGACCTTCCGTCCACTTTATCCTTTCCGAATAAAATGTATCCTATAACACAGTTCCCCAAGTTTGCAAGAAAATGGCGTGGTTTTGAAATTCCGTGGTGCAGCCGTTTTTCCAGGCTGCTGGGCCAACAGTTTGACCTTAACCCCGCAAGTTTCTGTAAATATCAACCAAGTTGGGAAGAGTCGAAAAAATCAAAATTTCCCAAACTTTCCTTAAACATAGTCTATGATGAGGTCTCTTCGGCGCTGAAAGAATTTTTTGATTTAATTTAAATGTCGGTGACAAAACCCGGATTTTTCATTTTTTGCCCAAAAAGGGGTGAAAACCTGGTAATTTTTGCCCCAATTTAACGTCTCCCTACAAAACAATTGCAAGTATTTATCAAAATACCAAGTTATTTTCTGAAAAGTACATCATATGTGCGTTCGTTGTTATAACTTCTTTGCACAAACATCCGCTACACATACAATATTTTCTGTATTTTCAAATATTTTTGAAAAAGTGCACGTTTTCGAAATGTAAAAAATAACCATATTTGCGACCCAATATCGCCCATGCTGGGACGTGTTTGAACATAAGAAAGATATCATAGAAAAGGGCATTCATTCCCCTTCCAAAAAATACAAAAACATTTTTGTGCAATTAAAATGGCGAGTTTCTGCAAATCCTTGAAGGCGACGCTCTAACCGCCTAAATTAACATGGGATTTCTATGTATATGCAGAATATTTTATTTTTACCACGCAATACGTTGTAAATGTTTGACAAAAAATAACTAAAGTAGCTATTAAATACATTGAATTATAGACAAACATATTTTATTGTCACATTTTGCTACTTTTATAGCATTTTAGTGATGTTTGTAAAAGGGAGAGAGGGGAGGGCCACCCCGTCTGAAGTTTACTTGCGATATTTTCGACAGGCTTTAGAATTAGGACACCAAATTTTCAGTAGCTGTTGATGTTTCCATCGCACAATATTTATTGGGAAATTGTCATTTCGTTACCATGGTAACGAGTTAGAGCGTCATCATATGTTCAGGTTAGAGCTATCTTCGGCAATTTCTTTCTCCTTTGGCTTTCAATCAAAATTTAGAGTTGAAGACTTACTACCTATAGCAATAAGTTACGGAGGTTTCAAATCAATTTCGATCATACCATCCTTAAAAAATCTTGACGGGAATGAGAACCCTTATTTGCATAAAATTTGCCCTTTTTGTGCATATATTTGCCAGCCTTTGTGCTGATTTTGTGGAAAGCTGGTCAAATATGTAAGGCATTCTAAGTAGTCTACTAAAAGGGTTTCAGTTTGTTTGCAACATAATAAAAATACAGGGAAACAACGGTGAGTTCTATTTTGCTGATTCAGCACTTTTGGCTAATAAACGTTTCACTGGTTGGCAATGACTACCGCAAACCAAACAACAGTATATCTAGTAAATATAGCTTCAATTAATTTTAGCTTAGAAAAATAAATAAATACACGGATATTTTAAATTCGTAAAAGAAAGTGTAAGCCGTACTCACTTGGCTTAAAGGCAGACACGCCCCTGGCATTAACTGTGTCAGCGGATTATGCGCCAAGCAGATTTGCATTTTCGACTTTGAAGAAAACATGTTTGACTCTATTTGTGAAGATAAAATTCGTATCTCCGCGAGGGCATGTGATATCCCCTATGTATTATCAAAGTGGAAACAATTTGGTTCATCCCTTCCCAAGATATAAACCTTTTCTTGTTTGGATGACGTCATACGTCAGTTGCACCCCCATTGCCACTTAGACATTTTCACCAAAGTTTGGTTGTCTGAGGCTCATCCCTCCCTAAGATATAAACCGTTTATCGTTTGATGACGTCATCTATGATGTCATAACACGTGACAACGCAATTTCACCCCCCTTGTCACTTAGATAATTTCACCCAAGTTCTGTTGTATGAGGTTCATCCCTTCCCAATACATATACACTTTCTCGTTTGATGGCGTCATCGATTACGTCATACCCCGTGACCATGCTGTTGCACCCCCCTTGCCATGGGAAGGTTCATCCCTTCCCATGATATACATAACTTTTTTTAAAAACTGGTGGGTTGCCTGTGTGATCCCGGACGAACGCACAAACCGGAAGTCCATGACAAAACAGGTCGATGCCAATCTCGTTCCCAGAGCTACTCTGCTGTTGTTGTTTGTCGTAGGCAATGGCGGCAGACAATCGTAGCCAATTCTGATTGGCCGATATTCCCGCCCGCTATTTTGAAATTTGCCTAACGAACAAAGACGGTCACCATATATGGAGAACCGGATACAACCGATTTCGTCTGCGTCCCGAGTAAGCATGACCGAGAGGCTCTGGGAACGTGATTGAGGTCGATGCATTACACTTTTGTTTTCTTTCTTCTTTTTCTGCATGTAGCTATGGGGCTCTGCTGGAGCTTCGCTAAAATTAAATTTCAAGTTTGAAGAAAATGTTTTTTTTTTTCTTCTTTGAAAATTGAAGGAAATTTTTTAAGGTGATAAAGAAATGAAGGTGTTATTTTTACCGTGGATAATAAAGTGGAGATACACATAGGCATTTCGTAGCGCCTAATAATGTATGGACTGTTTATTAGTCAAAATAGTTTGATATATTTTTCGTTTGCATCAATTCAACGACATTGTTTTCAACGAACAAAGAATGATTTTCAACGAACAAAGAATGATGGAGAAACCCGCATGCTAAAATATATAATTTAAACACGTATCTATAAATCGTTAAGCCAAACAAAAGCATTTCATTAAAGTTCATTTTTACTCATTTTTTTTCAAATTGCTGCTCAGTATTATATTAATGTTTAGTCCATTTCCAGTAAAAGTAATTAAAAAATACAGAAAAACAGGCTTAATAGTTTATTTTTTAGCCAATAAGTGCTGAATCAGCAAAACTTAATATTGAGTTTTTTTTCTACCTTGATTTTCATTACGCTGCAACCAAATCGAAACCTTTTTAGTGGACAACTTAGAGTTCCTTACCTTACCTACTTGACCAACTTTCCACAGACTCAGCACAAAGGGTGGCAAATATATTCACAAAAAATGTCGACTTTTATGCAAATTAAGGGTTTTCTATCCCGTCAAGGTATCTTGTCTGCAAAACCTCCGTAACCTATTGCTAGGAAGTAAGTATTGAACCTGATAATAGTATTGGACATCTTCATCGAAAGCCTGCGCGGACAAAGAAATTGCTGAACATTTTTTGATGTTATACCTCGTTACCATGGTAACAAAATGACACCTTCCCAACAAACGTTGTGCAGTGGAAACACCACAGCTACTGTAAATTTGATGTCCTAATTCTAAACCCTCTCGAAAATATCACTAGCCAGTAAACCTCAGAGGGGGTGGCCTCCCCTCTCCCCTCCCTTGTACAAACATCACTAAAATGCTGTAAAATTAGTCAAACATGACAATGAAATATGTTTTGCTATAATTCAATGTATTTAGTAGCTACTTTAGTTATTTTTCGTGTAAAATGTACAAGGTATTGCGTGGTATAGACAAAATATTCTATATATACCTGGAAAATCTATCTTATTTTAGGCGATTAAGCCGTCATCTTTAAGGGTGTGCAGAAGCTCGCCATTTTAATTGCACAAAAATATTTTTATATTTCCTGGAAGGAGAATGAATGCCCTTTTCTATGATACCTTTCTTATGTTCGAACTCGTCCCAACATGGGTGATATTCGGTCGCAAATATGGTTATTTTTCTACATTTCGAAAACGTGCACTTTTTTAAAAATATTTAAAAATACAGAAAATATTGTAAGTGTAACGGATGTTTGTGCAAAGAAATTAAAACGAACGCACATACGATGTACTTTTCAGAAAATAACTTGGTATTTTGATAAATACTTGCGATTTTTCTGCAGGGAGACGTTAAATTGGGGCAAAAATTACCAGGTTTTCACCCCTTTTTGGGCAAAAAATGAAAAATCCGGGTTTTCTCAACGACATTTAAATTAAATAAAAAAATCATAGACTATGTTTAAGGAAAGTTTGGGAAATTTTGATTTTTTCGACTCTTCCCGACTTGGTTGATATTTACAGAAACTCGCTCTTAAACGTCTGAGCCAGATTCTTCCCCCGTTTTTCCTAGTGCACTCACCTGGCTTCCTGTGAACGACAACCAGAGAAACGACCCGATGGAAGCCATGTGACTGCACCAGACAATACAGGGGAAGAACCTTATTGGCTCTGGAACATCAAAGCCATAAATAATATATAGATTTAGCCACTGGCTAAAAGCGGAGCTCCTTGTTATTGAAAATTTCTGTGTGAATGAAAGGGATTTCCATGTGTACATGGTTATGGTTGCTAGAGAAATTTGAAACAGCTCTAATTCGGCGACACATTACACAATCATGACCAATTTTGCGCCATGACATCATCAAAGGACAACAATACCAACGATGACGTCATCGGGCCACGTCCATGGTCGCGTGACCGGGAGTAGAAAAAAGACTAATTTGCCTTCAAATAGACGTTTTTCGAATATTTTTTTGCTATAGATATATTTTCATGAGCATCTTCATAAAGTTAAGTATGGATTTGCAATTTCGATTTCAAATAAGGAAATGACGAGTGCATAAAGTCGTTTTTTGGACGCATTTGGCTATAAATTTCGCAATTTTTATCCTAAATGCAAATGCATAATTAACTTTGTGAACAATATGCTTTTCTATCGATTTGCTTTAAAATATTTGCGAAATATTAAGATTCGCGGGAGGATGAGTGTTTTAAAGAAACACGAATTGATGTGCTAGGAGGCTTGGTTACCAAGGAAGTGTAAAACAAATTTATATTTCATTTTCCACCAGAAAATAGAAATCAAGCAAGCAATGGATGAGAAATACATCGTAACATTGTTTAAGAAGCGAAAAAGAAAGTTCAAACCCGAAAAAAGCAAAAAAATCGAAAAAGAAAAAGAAACGCACGACGGGTTTGAACTCGGTACCTTCTGATTACTAGCGGAGCTCCTTAGCGGCCGAAGGCCGCAGAGCGGAGCACCATACCTAAGAAAAGAGCGTCCCAACGATGGCAAATGTAGCGCATGTATGATATCCACAGGGTACCCAAAGTATCACAGGCGGGAATGGGCGCAAAGGGATACGACTGAATTTTGAACGTCGAGCGCGCGTGTGTGCTTCCTGAAGCCTGACGTCACAGGCCTGATTTCCACAGGGTACCCAAAGTATCACAGGCGGGAACGGGCGCAAAGGGATACGACTGAATTTTGAACGTCGAGCGCGCGTGTGTGCTTCCTGAAGCCTGACGTCACAGGCGTGATATCCACAGGGTACCCAAAGTATCACAGGCGGGAACGGGCGCAAAGGGATACGACTGAATTTTGAGCGTCGAGCGAGCGTGTGCTTCCTGAAGCCTGACGTCACAGGCGTGACGTCACAACATGCGCCGCCGGTCGAGTGACGTTTTTTTTTTAGACGGGGGGAGGGGTGATTTGTCGGGGTGGCGCCGCCGGTCGAGTGACGGGGGGAGGGAGGGGTGAGTTGTCGTGGCCGGGGGGGATAGGAGGTTGCTCAATATTGGTGAATTATTCTCGAGCAATCTGCTTGAAAATATATCAAGAGTCTTTTGATCGAAACCATTCTTCCAAGCGACTGCAGAACTGTTCTACTGAAAAGTATAAGTATGTTTACAAAAAGCCAGGGACTACGAGTGTCTGAAGGAATTTCCTGTTATCTGACAAGAAGGCTTAAACTTTTCAGCGCAAATCCTGCTATGGGCCAGGGACTACGAGTGTCTGAAGAAATTTCCTGTTCTGACAAGAAGGCTTAAACTTTTTAGCGCAAATCCTGCTATTGCGGCAGAGATTGTTTATTCGCCCTTTCTTTCACAAAACAGTGGAATTTAATGGTACAGAATTTTGTCGAAAGGTAAAAGTAACTGCGAGACGCTACATTTGTACATTACGGCAGTAGCGTGAGTCAAGAAGGTCATACTTTGAGAATTAATTTGTTTGGAGAGTCAATGGCGGCAAGTCGTTAAAACAATTCGATTCGTGGATCAAAGTCACTGCTGGATTAGAGCACTGTTTATAGGGAGATGGCAGGACATTCACAAGTTCCGAACAGATTTACATTCAGGTTATTCCTACACGGGGAAAAGCTACTCAGGATGAAGGTAAAATTCCTAAAATTCGCTGTTTCTTTTTTCGAGCATGTCGACTTTTCTTGAATCTGAGTGATAGGTCGCGAGCCTAGTAACAACTCAACGTGTTTAGCTTATATGCGACCCTAACTAAAGATCTCTAGAATTCTATTATTAGTCCTTTAAGAACGACTTAGTCGTGTTTTCTAACAACGAAGGCTAATTAAGCCTTCTCAGCTTTTTGCAAACGAGATATAAAAACACTCCCAAAATCGACACAAGGAAAATCTAAGGCAAAAGTGCTGCAACCGGAAACTGGTTAATGGTATTGGAGTCTTGGTGATCACCTTAGTACCTTGGACTTCCAAGCGGCAAGATATTGACTTATGGTACTGAAAAATTGTTTTCTAGCAAAAAAAATATGGTATTACAGTAAATTTAATTCTGTTGAATTGGCTCTAAACACTTGACTTTCAACATGCATGGACTGTGTAATTTACTACCAAATGGCAGTGCCAGTAGTAACAATAGGAAAACAAATGAATTAATGTATTTAGTATAGTACATGTTGTTTGCTAGAATTTTATTCACTATTTAGGGACCGTTCATTTTTTATCAGGGAGGGGGGGCTGGTGGAAATGAGGGGGGGGGTCACCCAAAAAATACGGCCTCAAAGGGGGGGGGGGGGTCACCCAAAAAAATACGCCACTAAAAGGGGGGTCACCCAAAAAAATACAAGCACATAACAGGGAGGAAACGAAAAGTTTGTATTTTTACAGCATGCAGTGTTTGTTACACTCAATACTTAATAAAAATTTCGCTTTGCGCGCATGCAGAATTTAACATATAATATGCACTGATAGGCCTGCCGGGCAGTCTATGTTTGAAAGAACACACCTAAGGTTAGCGTGAGTTCAACGTTTAGTCATTTGGGCTAAACGTTAATTTCTTCATTTGCGGAGCGCA
The DNA here is from genome assembly GCA_033964015.1 of Scolanthus callimorphus. Taxonomy (NCBI): domain Eukaryota; kingdom Metazoa; phylum Cnidaria; class Anthozoa; order Actiniaria; family Edwardsiidae; genus Scolanthus; species Scolanthus callimorphus. The sequence continues at coordinate 11,287,762 of CM066923.1, read as the reverse complement.
TGAAAAATATTACCTAAAGGCTCAGGAGCCCTTCACTAGGAGCATTCATATAACCTATATAATTAGCGTATTTCCTGGTCTCCTGACAGGCTTTGGTTACTATACACAAAAAAACATCTACCCTTTTTCTGAGGCTTGTTGAAATGCGGTTATCAAAAGTTGGGCGCGCTTCGCGCGCAAAGATTATGTGACCCCTCTTTATGTAAAATGTCTTCTACTAGGTCTAATAGGGGACCTGAGATGGGTGTAACGAAAACGCTTAATAGTTCTAAGGGGGGATCGGTTCCTTAGCTTTGACATAAGTAAGAAAAACGTTAAGAAGAATGAGACTGCATCACTTAGGCAAGAGTCTCTCTTACAGGGCAAGCATTTATAAGGGGGGGGAGGGGGGGGGGGCACCAGAAAAAATACATTGGATTTTGGGGGGCCACCTAAAAAAATACGGACATGAAAGGGGGAGGCACCCAAAAAAATACAGGGTCTCCGCTCGTTTCCACCAGCCCCCCCTCCCTGATAAAAAATTAACGGTCCCTTACAAAGTCATTGTGATTAGTAGAAGTATGCCCATTCCCTGTGGAAAACAAAATTATGTTATACACTGTACAAACAGGGTTTTATTTAGATTAAAAATACCAATTGGTCATTGAGACAGTAAAATTTAACACCGAATTTTTCCATATGACATACTTTAAAATCTAAAATCTTTAAAGTCTAAAATTTTTGGTACCTTTGGACAATTCCAGAAAATATATGTACCCCGGGGATGGCCAGCATTTGGAAATTCTGAATGGGAGGGGGGTTTTCAAGCTCAGAATTCTGCCTGCATGGTTTTTTTTTGAAGCTGGAAGCTATTGTAGGTTAACCTCTCAGGAATTCTATATGCATGGGTGTGGGGGTAAGCCATTTTGGAAATTCTGGATGCATGGGGAGGGAGGGCGGGGGGGATGGTCAAAACCTAGTGCCGCCTGTGGTGGGGGTACATATTTTCTGGAATTGCCCATGATGGGTTATCAGGCAGTGTATCCATGGGGATTGAAAATTTTGTATTTTTCCCTCTTGGTCCATATGGCATACTTTGTGTCTAAAAATTTTTGTGCCTTTGGACAATTCCAGAAAATATATGTACCCCGGGGATGGCCAGCATTTGGAAATTCTGAATGAGAGGGGGGTTTTCAAGCTCGGAATTCTGCCTGCATGGGTTTTTTTTTAAGCTGGAGCTATTGTAGGTTAACCTCTCAGGAATTCTATATGCATGGAGGTGGGGGTAAGCCATTTTGGAAATTCTGGATGCATGGGGAGGGAGGGCGGGGGGGGGGGGGGGGGGGAATGGTCAAAACCTAGTGCCGCCTGTGGTGGGGGTACATATATTTTCTGGAATTGCCCATGATGGGTTATCAGGCAGTGTATCCATGGGGATTGAAAATGTTGTATTTTTCCCTCTTGGTCCATATGGCATACTTTGTGTCTGAAAATTTTTGTGCCTTTGGACAATTCCAGAAAATATATGTACCCTGGGGATGGCCAGCATTTGGAAATTCTGAATGAGAGGGGGTTTTCAAGCTTGGAATTCTGCCTGCATGTTTTTTTTTTTGTGAAGCTGGAAGCTATTGTAGGTTAGCCTCTCAGGAATTCTATATGCATGGGGGTGGGGGTAAGCCATTTTGGAAATTCTGGATGCATGGGGAGGGAGGGCGGGGGGGGGGGGGGGGGGGGATGGTCAAAACCTAGTGCCGCCTGTGGTGGGGGTACATATATTTTCTGGAATTGCCCATGATGGGTTATCAGGCAGTGTATCCATGGGGATTGAAAATGTTGTATTTTTCCCTCTTGGTCCATATGGCATACTTTGTGTCTGAAAATTTTTGTGCCTTTGGACAATTCCAGAAAATATATGTACCCTGGGGATGGCCAGCATTTGGAAATTCTGAATGAGAGGGGGGTTTTCAAGCTCGGAATTCTGCCTGCATGTTTTTTTTTTTTGAAGCTGGAAGCTATTGTAGGTTAGCCTCTCAGGAATTCTATATGCATGGGGGTGGGGGTAAGCCATTTTGGAAATTCTGGATGCATGGGGAGGGAGGGCGGGGGGGGGGGGGGGGATGGTCAAAATCTAGTGCCGCCTGTGGTGGGGGTACATATATTTTCTGGAATTGCCCATGATGGGTTATCAGGCAGTGTATCCATGGGGATTGAAAATTTTGTATTTTTCCCTCTTGGTCCATATGGCATACTTTGTGTCTAAAAATTTTTGTGCCTTTGGACAATTCCAGATAATAAATGTACCCGGGGATGGCCAGCATTTGGAAATTCTGAATGGGAGGGGGGTTTTCAAGCTCGGAATTCTGTCTGCATGGGGGTTTTTTGAAGCTGGAAGCTATTGTAGGTTAACCTCTCAGGAATTCTATATGCATGGGGGTGGGGGTAAGCCATTTTTGAAATTCTGGATGCATGGGGAGGGGGGGGGGGGGGGGGGGGTGGTCAAAACCTAGTGCCGCCCGTGGTGGGGGTACATATATCTTCTGGAATTGCCCATGATGGGTTATCAGGCAGTGTATAATCCATGGGGATTGAAAATTTGGTCGTATAATGGTTTCCATTCTGCTTTTGATAAAGAATTATCCAACTTCACTATTGCTTGGCTTGGATCTATTGTTCAAACTAGCATCTAAATAACACAGTATAGAGCCCCTTGATGGAAATCCGCTGACTCAATATGGTGTAGCCGGCCCATAGTGCAGTGACTACCCTTGGAGGGGAGTCAGAGCGATGGGCACAGAAAGAAGTACGTTAGAGAATGTTGGAAAGGTTTCCATTTCTCTTTGATAATTTTTAACTTAAGAACACACATTGAGAATTACAAAGTTACTCAAAGTAGTAAAATCTTACATATTCCATGCTTTGCCAAATGGTATACTTCAGTCTAAAATTTACCCCTATGTGTTTATCAGGCAAACCCTAGACTTGCTCAAAGTCAACCTCTCATAGGATACAAGCAAGCAAAAATTTGAAGGACTTTGAGGAAGTCTAGGCATAACCCATGGGGATTGAAAAATGTTTCTTTTCATTGTCAGTGGTATATTCGTTTCCATTTGTGTTTGACATAATTTTCAATGCTTTAGATAACAATTTTACCGTCTTCACTATTGCTTGACTTGTATCTGTAGTACAAACTAGCATCTAAGGCTACATTCCATTTATATTGGGTGGGGGGGGGGGAGGGGGGGGGGGGGTGCAGGTGAAATTCTTAGGGGATACACACATCTTTCCAACGAATGAGGAGGATGCAACTAACTTGTTCTAAGTTCTGTTACATTTCCAGGGGGGGGGGGGGGGCTCAAAGCTGTAAGCTAGTTTAACCTCTCAGGCATTCTATGCATTCTATATGCATGGGGGTAACACATTTTGGAAATACTGGATGCACGGGGGTCAACAACTAGTGTTGCCCATCCCCAGGGCACATATATTTTCTGGAAATACCCATTATTAATATCAGTGGGATTGGTGATTGGGAGCTCCGCTTTTAGGCAGTGCCTAAATCTATATATTAGCCCAATACCTTACCAATCGGCCACGGATGCTTTGTCAAATAATGCGATCTCAGAAATTGTATATAAACCTTCACTCGAGAGACTGCAAGTTCGTAGGCTGAACAAAGCTACAATTTAGGCATTTTAGACTGTTTCTTTCTTCTTTAACGCCCTAGAAACAATAACGGTATGATTTCCTAGCATGGTATGATTTTCTACTATACAGAGTGGCTAATTACTTTTGAAAATGGTTAATTTTTGACAAAGTAGCCAACTTTCTCGATCGCCGAACGGGCGCCGAACGATATTTTCTGTTCAGAAAAGCTACAAAAAGTAAAGAATTCCAGAAAAACTGAAATGCAATCGATACAACAATGATAGAAGATATATATTTGATGCTAGTTTGGCCATAATTTTTGGTACTTCAGCGGAATTTCGGGCAGTTTCCAGTGGCGACATTTTACAAATCCCGAGCTATAGTTCGCACTTAGACAACAAGTCACGGCAAAACGCTCCAACAAAAATATGTTCTTCAATTGTTTTGACAATGAAAATAAATAGAGGATATTACATGGCCGCGCGGAGATACGAATTTATCTTCGAGTGTTGAAAATTTATAAATTTTTAACACGAGAAGATAAAATTCGTATCTCCAAGCGGTCATGTAATGTTCTGTTTATTATATAAACATCGATGAAATACCAAATTTTTTTAGGGTATATTTTCCGATGTCCCGACGAGCACCCCTATCACTCTTACTTGGGAGAACCCCCCCCCCCCCCCCGGGAATAAAACCATCTCGTTGTTTGATTTTGAGAAAAGACTGCCGCCGAAGTCATGCAATCTTGGCTAGCAACGAAACGTAACTTAGCAACCAAACTTCCGAACACCCTTAAAGTCTTCCCTTCACGAGATATTAATTTTTCAAACATACATGACGTCATCGCTGACGTCATATCACGTGACCAAATCATTTCGCTCATCTGGTGACCTAGACTACACTACCCAAGTTTGGTTGTTTTAGAGTCTTCCCTTCACGAGATTTTAATTTTTCAAGCATAGATGACGTCATTGATGACGTCACATCACGTGACCATTTCATTTCGCTCATCTGGTGACCTAGACTACACTACCCAAGTTTGGTTGTTTTAGAGTCTTCTCATCACGAGATATTCATTTTTCAAGCATAGATGACGTCATCGATGACGTTACATCACGTGACCGTGTTACAGCACCCCCCTTGTGGCATAGACAAAATATCCCAAGTATGGCTGTCTTAGCATGTTCCCTTGAGGATATATAATTTTTTCTTTGCATACCACAGGGTTCCCATGTGTACACGGACGGCGGCGGACGGACGGACGGACGGCGGACACTATAGGTTTAATACCAGAAAAATAAAGAAAAATCATATCTCCCGAAGGGAAGCTTCTATAGAAGCCAAACTTGGACAAACTTTCAAAGACCATAAGAGGAACTCTACACCAAAGTCACGTTTCCTCACGCCATCAATGACGTCATCAAAATGATCCATAATGCCCGTGACGTTCAAAAATCAACTCGATGGTATACGGAGCTTGGAGCTCCGCTATGATGGTTTGAAATGCGTGTGCACGGCAACGGTTTTAGCTGTAAAACTACTGAACGTCCCAGTTGGCGCATTCTGTAAGGTTGCCCAATGGCGAAAACTACCGTACAAAACCTTAAATGCCCGTTCACACTTGCATTTTGTGTCGCGCGAGTCGCAGCGATTTTTCTCGCACGTACGCGTCAACTCAAAATCACTAATGCAAACTAAGTGCAACTCTGCGCGAACGACCGCAAGTTTTGTCGCGCGATGTCGCGGAGATTTTAAACATGTCCGAAACACTTTGCAACTTAATGCGATTTGAAGAAAAGAGGGCATAGAAATCGCACCGGGTTTGCATCTTGTTCACACTAGAGAGTTGGAATTGCAACTAGCGCGAGAAAAATAGCCGCGACAAATTCAACAAAAATTGCAAGTGTAAACCTGCTTAACGCTCGCTTACCTGATCTCCAAGCATCAGCTGCATAGCAACTTCGTATTCACTCCACGAGGACTGCCCTCGCAAAGGAATCCCAGAATTGCCAGTAAGCGAAGCTACACGTGAATACTCATCATACAAAGCCGTCATGACATCACCAGTTCTTTTGTCGTTGATCTTACAAATACCATCCCAGTCGTACTCAAACTCAAGATGATCAGACAGGCTTCCATTACTTGCGTGACCGACTAGAGTGTGGAGGAAGAGATTCTTGTTGTATGTGTAACGCAACCGGGCCCCATTTGGGTATGTCACGCTCTCCAGGTCAAAGTGTCTGTTGAACGTGTATTTAACGGTGTTCTTGTTGGTTGTAACTGATGTTAGCATTACGCCCAATGGGTCGTAGGTGTACAAACTAAAAAAAGAATGAAGATAAAATTGTATTGTCATGCGGCTGATGCGGCTCGTGATCAAGTTAGAAATCAAAGGACGCCAATGGCTACTCGGGAATAGAGAAGAAATATGCAGTTATTGGTCAGGGGTAAATGACTCTAGCACAAATTGTACCTCATCAAAACATGTTGCATTTTCCCGAATCCCTCTACAAAATTCGGTCAAATACCGGATCCCCAAAATAGCCCTATGCCAGCTCTTTCATCGTAGTTATGATATTGAGCAATGTCACAGTGACCTTTGGAATCGAGTGCAACCACCAATTTGCAACCCGGATTGAAGGAAATGTGGGGAGAAAAAAGGTTAATTGATTGTTATGTGAGGCCGCGATGGAAAGAAGAGGGACAGGGCTAGAGTCACAACGAGCGGGCCACTCATCATCTTTTCGGAGACTATTTTTGTCTAAAAAGAGGTCAAATCCCAGGTCTCCCCAATACCCTTCCAGACCCTGTGAAAATGGCAGTCACGGTGGCTTTTGGAATCAAGTACGACCAACAATTTGAAACGTGGGTTGAAGGAAAATGCGGGGACAAAAATGAGGGGAAAAATGCGATTATCCGGGGATTTGAACTCGATGCTGGGAACTACCGGCCCATCTCCGTGCTTCCTGTCTTTGTCAAGATACTAGAGCGGGCAGTTCATGGGATGGTGTACACCTATTTGCAGGAACATAGATTACTAACTATCTATCAGTCTGGTTACCGCCCTCTTCATTCCACCAGCACCTGTCTTATTGATATTACCAACCATCTTCTAGCCGGTATGGATAGTGGACAACTCACGGGTATGGTCTTTTTAGACCTATCAAAGGCGTTTGACACTTTAGATCACGAACTCCTTTTAGATAAGCTAGCAGGACTAGGTTTTTCTCCCTCGGCTATTGTTGGTTCATGGCCTACTTAACCGATAGAACTCAGAGTATTTTAGTAAATGGAATTCTTTCCGAACCATCAAAGATACAGTTTGGAGTACCTCAAGGGTCCATTCTGGGTCCCTTGTTGTTCTTGGCTTACATAAATGATTTACCATCTGTCGTATCCAAATGCAAAATACAACTGTATGCCGATGATACGCTGCTTTATTTTAGTGGTAGCTTGGTATCTACTATCGAAGCCTGCTTATCCGATGATCTTAGTAGCATAATAAACTGGTTAAGTGATAATTTCCTACACCTTAATTATTCTAAGACTAAGGTTATGCTTGTTGGAACACATCAAAGGCTCGCTAAGATTGACCGTTTCTGTATCTCTGCAAACAATAAGACCTTTGAAAGAGTCTATGAGTTCAAGTATCTTGGTGTTGTGCTTGATAGAAGCCTCTCTTGGAATGACCATATTGACCACATTTCTTCCAAAATATCGTCACGGCTTGGCATGCTTCGCAAAGCACGCAGGGTCATTCCTCGAGAGGCTTGTATTACTCTATTTAACGCCATGGTACTTCCTCTCTTCGACTATTGCTGTGTGGTTGGGGAGGCTGCGGGAAAACTATTCGCGACTATTTGGACAGGCTCTATAGGCGCGCGGCTAGCATCATCGAATGCCGAAAAGTAGAGCAGCGCGACATCCGACTCACATTCAGCTGGCCATCGCTTAATAAACGTAGACAGTACCACGCTTGTCTACAAATTTTTAATGTCTCCAAGGTCTTGCGCCTGCATATCTTCTGCAGGAGTTCAGTCGTAGAAGCGAGTTCCACTCTTACAATACACGCAATAAGGACCATCTGCGTTTGTCCCGCGCTAGGACTACAAAATACCAAAGTTCTTTCCGTTATCGTGGCGCAAAAGAGTGGAACTCGCTTCCGGCTGAACTAAGACATATTAACCAATAAGATTGCTTTAAAACAACCCTGAAAAGGCATCTAAGCAGATAATTATTATCGATTTGTATTTCTATATGTAGTGTATTGTATGATTGTTATTGTTTCTTAGTATAGTTTAACGCAGGCCTCCATTCAAACCAGCATTGCTGAACTGGACTGTCCTGTTAAAATATTGTTTAAATAAATAAAATACCTTCCATATCTAAGGCCAATGACTTAACTCCTCGACTAATCGCCTGCTACAATCATTGTCCGTAAATTAATTGAACTTATTATGGAGGCGCGAAGGAAAGGAGAGGGACTGGGCTTGACTCACACCGGGACTACGAGCCCACCTACCACGAGCGAGTGACGGAGGTCACCCATCACAAAACTCGTTTTTAAACCTTATTCACGCGTAAAAAGAACACGAGGAAGATGTTGATAATATTCATTTGTATACAGTCTTCGTTCAGTAGCTAAATCCGCGCACCCCATTGGTTGAAATTGATCACGCGAGTTTGGGTTACCTAGCGACGTGAAAGTGAGTGCGTGCGCATTGACAATAACACAAAAAAACTGTGCAGTGGACAACAAATTGAAGACCACTAATAATTGATGAAGCAATTCCCTCTACTACAAAAAGGCAAACTAAGTGTCAGAGTGTTTCTATGGCTGGAGAACAGTTCTAAGCGACTGGGGAACCATTTCTATACTAGAGCAGATTTCGCATGACCGTGAAAAGTGCCGCAACACGACGCGGCACGGTCGTGGTCGCGGCACGAAACTGAACCTGGCCTGCTGTGTAGATAACGATATGAAATCAAGTAGACGCGGCGCGGCGCGGCGCGGCAGTGGCACGGTCACTGTCGCGGCGCGGTACAACTTCGTCATGGCACTATTGCACTCAGTAAGGGTAATTGTTTGCTGGCAGTATAATGAGCTCAAAAATTTGTAAACAAAACACTAAGAAAAGTATGTAACCCATAAATACCATTGTCGTCCCCGCTACTTATTTATCAACAAGACGACCACATCAGCGTACCATCCGGAACCACATCTCCTTAAAAAAAGAGCTTAAAAAATATTTTGATTCAAACTCACGCCACGGAATGGCTAGTACCTCGTCTCGTGCTCGCCATTGGACTTCTGGAGAGTAGCCCGTCCGATTCTACATCTCCCATTAAACTCCACACTAATTGAACCACCGGCAGAGTGCTTTAGGTCACGAGGAACTGTGTCGTCACAACCATATGACGTCACGGTGATGACGTCACCAGCATCAGGCCTGCGCAATGCTTTCAGTCTAAGGTAGTACCGGCTAAATATAAAGATGTGCCCACTTTTGTATTTATCGTGGAAAGTAACCTCTGAAAAAGAACCAAAAAATTATAAGTTCCAAGATGTCCCCTGAAACAGCAGTATCCTCAGTGCGCAAAATAAAACTAACAGACTTCATTTCCCAATTAACTATCGGATACCACTAATGCTGCTGCAAAAAAGTTCAACATGTACATTCAACCTTACTTCTGTTCTTCTAAGCGCGAAGTTGGATATATAATCACATATAGTTTTGAATGAAATTTGACATTACAATTCCTTTGCTGAGAAACGCCCATCGCAATAGTGAATTTCGAGGTCGCGTAGCAATGCATACAATGGTAAACGGTCAACAGGTTTCGCCCCAGCCTGTTTTTTATTTACCGTCATAGCCGACATCCAGGACTTGGCCATCTGCAGACGTGTAGTCTACCGCGAATTTAGCCTTCGTAAACAAAATCTGTTCCCTGCCCCTCATGATACTGGCAAATGAGTCCGTCACCACGAGAAGGCGTGTTTCCCTACATGAATATTAATAGATGCTAAGTTAAAAGAACAGAACTCAGAAATGCTAAGGAGTAGGGTAATGAAACGCGAAGTGAATGTTTTTCACAGGCACTCCTACTCTTTGGTTTACCAGCAGACTATGAAAGACACCACAAGGGCAACTTACATGCAATTTCTTCAGGAACAAAAAAACGTAAAATCTAGTAGTGGGGACTCATGTCCCTTGAATTATACTGAATTGAAAAAAGGCACCCCTTTATTATAATTGTTGCAAAACTGCATTGTGCACGTATTAAAAGCTCCAAAACGTAACGCAATATTGAAACCCTTTCCATACTGCAACAACGAACACCCTAACTTTTTAAACAGAATCTAGTGAATTGCTTCCCTTTTATATAGTGAAATTCGTAAAATTGCTACCCTTTTATAGTGAAATTCGCGAAGTCGCTACCCTTTTATATAATTTGAGCCTCAAAACCCCTATCCCTTTCGGCCGGAACATCCCCGTATAGTCAACATAAGGGATTACCGCCCCCCCCCCCCCCCCCCACGTTTCCTAGTTTGTGCCAACCTTTACAGTCTGACGACCGCAGGTTCACGAGAACAAACGTCTTACCACAATGGTGCTTCCCATCCAACACCAAACACTCCAACTTGGCAGCGTTTGGTGAGGAGAAGACTATAGATTCTTTGGACCATTAAGGTCAGACGACCCGTTGTGCTCCTGTCCTGAAGGTCGACGACATTATGGACTTGATCTCCTACAACAAGTAAAATCATAGAGCGGATTTCAGATGAACGTAAATACACCAATCAGAAACGAAACAAATTCAACAATGATTTTTTTGCGCTTGTCCCCTCACGGTAAGACAGGCATTGTCTTTAAAAATGATCTGCTTTACACGTCACGATTGTTTTGATCCTTTCCCTATAATCATTTGCACATGAAACCAGTACGAAAATAAATAGCGCCAAGTTTTAATCTTCAGCGGATTTTTTTTTAATTCGGCGCATGCAAAATACATTTTTCTTTTGCGAGTGTTTTATGGAATGGTGGAGAAGTAAAATTTCAGGCTTGAGTGGCACTTTAAAGGCCACCAGTGACTTACCCATCATGACTCCATTTGCCAGATTCATCTGGATTTTGACCATGTCATACAAAGACATCACTCTGCTGCCAGACATACTAAGTGTGGCTGTCATCGACATTATCCTTCTCTTTAATGAACCTCTTGTCTCACCGATAGACGAAATAAAGTTGTCCCAAACCGGCTGCCAATCATATTCTGACAAATAACTTGGCATCATTTTCCTTCTCAAAGATAAAAACATATGCGGCTCTTGAGAACTTGAGGTCAGAATTTGGACCCTTACTTTCGAGCGCCCGGTTGACGGACGTCCCCAAGGTTGCTGAACTCTGAAGGACATTCTTCCTGAAGACCCAGGAGATATTAACCCTCCTGGGCCATTTGTAGGAATCGCAGAGAAAGGCAATGCTCGTCCAGGAGATCCCACAGTTCTCGTGTCTTGCTTTATAGGAACAAATTCGGTTAGGCTGTCGGTTGAAAAACGCATTAACGGCAAAGAGACGTCTGTGTCTCCGACATTTTCATAATGTACTGACATTATTCCCGTATTTCGTAATCGTATTGCCGAAGGACCATCAAAACTACCAGCTACTTGGCCTTCTACTCCACCTCTGATTGTCAAACCACCCGTTGCAAATAAGTTCCTAGGGGTTGCTTCTCTTGTTGATATATCCCCTTTTGTTGATGCGGTCTGTCCGGTTTTGGTGTCCGTTAACCGGACATTCAGCCCTGAGCCAACTGCTAATTCCTTAAAATCAAACGTAGCGTAAATCAAGGTACTGCTAAACTGATAGACCTTCAAAGGTTGCTGCGTCGCGTTCACATTGTTGCTGATGAGTTCCACCTTAAGACTCCAAGGGAATAAGGTGCCTTCTATCTTGAGGGTTGTATTCCCAAGTAGTGCAATTTGCTTAGGAGTAATGTTTGTGATCTCAAACGTGGCAATTTTGGCGCAGACGGTTGCATTGACAGGCTCCTGTACATTTCTATCAGACTTCAGAACGTACAAAAAGTACGTCCCTGACAATGTTGATTCTATGACAGAGATCTGAGTACCCGAAAGAGGGTTCCTTGAGCTGCTATCGTATTTGTCGGGTGAAGCAGGATACCGGTACCTCAAGTACAACTCAAGCGTTGCGTTCTCTGCTTCTGCAGTCATTGCTGTTACTACAAGTGTTTCCTCTGAGAGGACGTTTTCTATCATAAAAATCTCCTTGGACGCCATCACCGCGTTACACTTTCCTAGATCTAAACTAGGAACAATCACATCAATGTTTCGCGGACCGGATTTGACGTTATTTCCGGATAGAAATCTCGTATATTGCTCCTGCTTTTTACGAGGCCTCGGTACTTTCCTGGTGGTACAACAGGTAGTGTATCGGTTTTCGAAAATACTTTGTCGGGGTTGGTTCCACCATTGTAGGGTTTCAAAGTGATATGATTACATTTAGTTCTGCCAATGGCGACATCATCGATTTGCCATTCCTCGTCAGTGGAGAGGAAAACGGAGTTACACGTGTAACCATTTAGGGACTCTGATCCATTGTTTCGAAGTTTCCAGTCAACAGTTACGCCTTAAACACAAAAACAATAATTTTAATAAGGTTTATAAGGCTATACATGTTAACGTTGAATGTACTAAAAATCATTCTGAAACTCATTAAAAATTCATCAAGTTTGAACAAACAACCGTGGAGGAGGGCTTGATACCTGATCTTAAGGTATGAGTATACCTTTGCGCGAGAGATGTCAATTTTTCGCGAAAAAAATTACTGTTGCGTCATAATTATTTACACTACAAGGGCCATTTATATATCGTTTTAAAGCTTGTGAAACGGCCTTACTTGCTAAGTGGTATATTTATATCCAACGTCAATTTGATGGAACGTTTTCGTCGCTTTGTGCTTCAAAGGAAAAGTACCAATTTTTGCTTTTTAAGAGTTCCTGCCACTTCCAGTTAATGTTAAAAGCTCCAGATTTCCCTAAAATGTATTCCTTAGAGGGCGATCTGAAAAAAGGTGTGCGGGATTTTTGATATTTTACGTATTTTCGGAAATATTACGTAAAACAGATTGAAAATCGATATTTTTGGCAATGCTAACACAAAAATTAGCATAAAATATGTTTTGAAAGGAAAATCAAAAATCCCGCACACCTTTTTTTAGATCGCCTTCTAAAGAATAGATTTTGCTTAAATTTGGATCTGTGCAATTTAATTGGAAGAAGCTGGAACTTTTAAACAAAGTCGGTACTTTTTTCTTTAGGGCTAAAAAAGTATATGTTCATGTACAATATAATGAAAACAAAATTATCCATCAGATAGACCAACCTTTTAGCTTTAAAATGATATATAAACGACGTTTGTGGTGTAAATTGTGACGCGATACGAATTTTTTTCCCGCGACACCCTTCAAAGGTATACTCATACCTTAATTTGCATAGAATTTTGAGATTTTCTTTTTTCTTTTTCTCGACATTAAATCATTCGTTTGAGAAGCTATATCAAACACTAGATAGAGTTTTTGATCAGGATTTCAAAGACCTCGAAGTCGGTTAAAAAATCTCGACTTTGCCTTGTTTTTATCAACCCACTTCTCGGTGTTTGGAAATCCTGATCAAACACGCTCTCTAGTGTTTGATATATTACTTGAAAGATGTTTGACAAGAAATGGCGCATTGCCAACAGGAAAGGAACCTGCACGTTTGTTTGAGAGCCCAATTGAAAGGTTCTTCTTAACGACTGACAGAGTGACCGCCACGGTGCCTGACTAACTATGACTGAGTGAGTGAGTGAATGAGTGACTGGCTTCTTAAGGACGGATCAACTGACTGCAACTTACTGACTGATTGACTGGCTGAATGAAGGGGGTGAGGAGGAGGAGGAGGAGGAGGAGGAGGAGGGACCAAAAAGATCAGGACTAATATGTAAAATTTGTATAGCCAAGAAACCTTTGTACTTACTTGAGCGAAATCCTATTTTCTGTGCTTGCGAACTAACTGAAGCCACAAGAAGATCAGCAGTCAGCGCTTCTTTTATGTGCACCAAAACATATGCAAGATTATTGCCTTCGTTGGTTTCTACCACTCTGTCATCTGTGTCAACATCTAGCAAGAAGTAGTAATCTCCTCCCCTCATATCATATGGTACAAAAACGTCAACGTCAGTGATACTTGACTGACTAGATTGTAGGATGACTATTCCTTGTTTTATTGCAAGTTTTGTATCGAAAGGATCTAGTAGAACGTCGAGGCTTAAATACACAGCATAAAACCACTTCCGTTTAACAGTACCAAGCCCAATATTCGTGATATTGAGTTTCAAACGTAACGGTTGTCCCCAGGTGTGTCAATAACTTGATTAACAAACGCTCCAGCAAGGTCGGGCAAGTCTCCCTGGCTTATTAAGACCGCACTGGTAGCAGCACTGCGTTTGGAGGACTTGGTTCTATTGAATACATCAGCAAAGACGTAGATGTGTGCAGCAGATGAGGTAAGAAACGGAACTGTGACATTTACTCGCGTCTTATAAACCTTGCTCAGCTCTAACCCTCCAAGGTGGGTGATGAAAGCAAGTTGGATTCCTTCAGAACGCACTGTCCTGAACTCTGCATCGGGGGAAGTGTGTATATAGACAGCATCAGTCCAAGAATCCTGCGTGGCAGGCCCGCGTCCTAAGTTACGTACTGAAAATTCTAACTCAACGGTATCTCCAATGATTAAAAGTCTTGGTACATTGGCTGTAATGGTGACATTAAGTATAGGAGATGGTATAGCAGACACACTAAAGGCCGAAAAGGAACATCCATGGTTGCTCTTGCCATGTGCTCGTTCTCTGAGTTGACGTAGAGCGTTCACAATAACGTGAATGTAAAATGGTCCAGTAACTGAGCTTGGGAGTGTAAATATTTCAAACACACCATATTCTTGCTGCGAATATAGTCTTCCCTGTATGCGCTTCGATCCAAGGTTATGTACACCTTCACCCACTAGACTATCTCGAGATGGAGATAGTAGAATCTGATCGGACCAGGTCTCAGGCTGTACCATGGAGAATGCATTGTTCCGTACCAGCCAATGAACACGTAGCATTCTCAACAAGGGGTCGTAGTAATGGGTCAAACCAGCAAAAATAAGATCAGGTAGAGGCATTAGTCTTATAGCAGAACGTTTGGAGAGTTCATTATTGTCGTAAGTCAGTTCCTGGAGTTTTCTATTTTTGTTCACGCTGAGGTGAAAGAAGAAGGTCCCGGTTGCCCCAGCAGGGAGACTGATGCTTGCAGAATGATTATAAGACATCTGGGGGTTAATTGCATCATATACTGTGCTCTCGTAGAGTTTGATATCTATTGGATTAGCAGTTTTCCTTCGTCCTAGAGACAAGCTTATGTGCCACCGTTCGCCAAGTGTACTACCCATTCCTTTGTTCTGGACGAGCAAAGAAACAGTCACCGACGTCTCAGCGTATAAGAACTCTGGAAGTGTAATTCCTACAGCGTCTAGATCTGGAATCACAGTCGGAACATTGATATATGTCCCCGTACCTGCAATGTTGTTGGATATAGAAGATTCGTAAACGGAACGGTAATAATCTGTAAAAACAAAGAGGTATCGCTTCCCAATTATGTCTCTTGGTATGTTCAAGCGCGCATCAATGATTGAGTAATTTGCCATGGATTGCAAGTCTTCTTTTCGAGGTAATTCATCGAGTACTCTAGCACTGTCCAAAGAGAACGAAGGCGAAGTTGAAATGAAAACCGTATCCAGCCACGGAGCACCGTGTGTTTTACCTAACCCGTTATTCTTCACAGTGAAGCTCAAATTTACGTATGCGCTTTCACTATTATAGCCAAGATTCGCCGATACGTATGTGATAACAAGGTCTGGAATTCTCTGCATCACACTTATCGATTTCGTCTTCACGTTGTTATTATCCGAGGTATGCTCGAAGACCTCATTTTTAAAATCAGTCTTTACTGATATGGTATACTGTCCATTGGGTAGTCTTGGCGGTACGACATATTGTACCTCACGTATGTAGGTAGCTTGGGGCGGAAGAACACCCGAGAAAGACTGTACACCAATAGTCTGAGCATAGCTGGTACCATCACGACGCAGTGCCTGGAAGAAGAAAAAGAAAGCTGTAAACATGAGATTTACTGGAAAAGGGAAGCGGAAAGGTAAAATAGTTGTTGTTAAGAAATAAATGAATGGTGAACTTTTAAGACCCTGTAGAAAAGAAATTAGCTCTATGCTTTTGACGCCAACTGGTGGCTTGCTCACAATGATGTTAAAGTCTACCCTTCTTGCAATTAAGAAATTGGTTACTGGACGAAACCAAAAAGGCGACTGAAGGAACACTGATGCAGATATTTTGTTCCTCGTTTTTTTTTTAGGCCACAAAACCTCTTACTTACCACTTCATCTGCCCAGGAACTAACATACGGCGCGCCCAGACCGTTATTTGTGACTTGATAAGTAATACGTACAGTACTTCCAGTTGTCAAGGAAGGCGATGATGTATCAACACCGGTGACAATAAGGTCGGGTGGCGGACTAAGGATAACTTTTATGGGTCCCTGGAATACAGAAAGACATTTGCTTATTACAGCTACATTCTGAATAAAAGGTTCCTAGCGCAGCAATAACGCGACAGACGCTTTCTAGCACTATGGGGGTTTACTTGTACGGCGCTGGACAAATTTTATCGTGAGAATAGATGACACTGAATATTTGTCTTCTAAACTACTGATAAACTACAATATCATAAAAAAATAATACAATCAGTATCGAGATATATGAATCATTAGAACTAAAAAAAAATTCAAACTAGACTAGACTGCTTTTTACAAATTTTGGGACGGGACCCTGTCAATTTGCATGCGACAATGCTTTTCTGCCGGAATTTTAACGGTCCCATGCTAGTACAGATGCGGCATCTGATCCTTTATGGACAACAATCGTCATAGATATTCAAAGATTTGAACACAACACAGTTAAATCAGAGAGACTAAAAACCAATATCGGCAGAGAGGAAAAAACTGCGATAAAAAACGAAACATTTTTCAGATTCCTTTGCCCTCGCCCTCGATGTGTAAGACTTATTGCAGCTAACCTTGGACGTAGCAGTGTTGTCTCCCGTTGACAGATGTTCGAATACATCATTTCTGGCGTCTGTCTTGACTATAATGTAGTAATTTCCGTATATAGCATGCGGAACGGTTACTGTCCCTTTGTTGGTGTAACTCTGATCTGCAAAGAGTTGACCTGTATGGCGAAAATCCTGAAGATTTTTGTCATCATTATCTAGAAGAGAGTACAAAAAACGAGACTGAAGTGTTGATTAAGAGTACTCCGTGGTTAATAACTTGATGCACTAACGCCCCCAGGAACCACTGAGGAGATAATAAACCCTCTGCCAGTGACCACCCTCAGTGGCTGTGATTATGGCTGATAGGTTGTCAGTGGCGCCGTTGACATCCAGCGTAATTCAGCTTCCGTGTTGCAAGTCTGGGAAGTCGGCCTCCGACAGTTACATTTACAAATGCCTTCAAGCTGACCATGACGTGATAAAAGTCCAACGTACCTAGCACGGTGTCAGTAGAAAGAAAGACGCGGTCATACCATATATGGGCATGCGTCACTCCAACACCGTGGTTTCGTACTACCCACGTGACATCTATTGACTTTCCTGTGTTGAATATTTAATAGATATTAGATGCAAGGTATTTGAGAAAAAGACATTGTCCTCATGCACTACAAGCCCAAATTTATTCGGAACCCTATTGGATAATGGATGCACCAAATGGAGGCATTCATTGAAAGTGAAAAGCTACCCAACATTCTTAGGCCAACGTTGTTGGGGCCTCTGTACAGAATGACAGCACTTGTTGGGACGTTTTGGTTGCCGTTGGCTGAAATGTGAAACTTTAAAACGTTTTCATTGTTCAGTTTTAGACCGTAGAAGTCACTTTGTCCACGCCTCACATTTCTTTCTTGAAATTTATAAAACGAAGCTGTTTAATAAAATCAACAGTTGTCAAGACATTGTTGTACTTCCAAAACCCCATCTAAACATAGCAGTCATGTAGAACAAGCAATGATCGGAGTTGCTAGCTCGCGCTTAACAGACACGAAGATGCATTTAGCAAAACAGCAACTAGTTTATTCTGTAGTTTGAATTGGCCTTGTGGCCAGTGTGTTGTGCTTGAAATCCAAATTCAAGCCTCTCTGAGCACTATGCGGATTTGTTTCTCAATGTTGTAAAAGACAAATACCGGCATTAGCTCCTCAGTTAACCTGCTAAATGGATTTGTTGAAAATACATACCAGAGAAGGTTGTAGATGGTATAGCAACCGAGTCAACTTTCAAGTTTGGAGGGGGCGTCAGGGACACCTTAATTGGCTTCGTACTCATTAGCCTGTTGTTGCTCAAGTCAGAATCATCGTCCTGAAATCACAGAGGAGCACATTAAGTGGATCGAATATTATATTGCGTAATGAACAAAAGGTTTTTGTAACGAATTCTTGGTTTGCACTCATTCCTATGGGATTAAAATCACAAAAACGCGGCGGCCATGTTGGTGTACAGAACAAAGAGCAACAAATGAAAACTTTCTTTTGTTCCTGTACACAAACATGGCTGCCAATGACGTCACGTGCAAGCCAGCAATAATTAGAGTTGCTACTAAGAAGATCCTCGAAAACGCAAATGCACCTTCGAGATGCCATCACGGAGGCAATCATCCACGTGCACTGTTTTCTGTTGTTTCAATGAGGGTTTTTTTTTCAATTGAAATTTCTCTGAGCACTATGCAGATTTGTTTCTTAATTCCAGCTATAAGCGCGCTCTCTCTCTTTACTTTAGAAATGCCTTTAGGGATGCAACTCAACTACAAGGCTGCAACGCGAGCATACATGGTACTTGATTCGTGAAAGGTAACACCGACATGCAGCGCCACATTCGTTATAGCTGGGATCTTTTGTGAAGCAAAACAATGGCTCTTTCTTCTCCGTTTACCTAAAACAATCAAGCCACTTACCAAAGTAGCCGACTTGCGTTTTACATTCGCATCTCCAACGCTCCTGTGCGAAAAACTCTATACTAAATATACGACTTACCCGGTACTGGTAAGTTGATACGAACACATACATGTTTCCGACATCGTTATTTCTTAGCGTGCCTGTCTTCGAGGCAGTGTACCCATCATTCGGTGCCAGCACATGCGCCTGGTATGAAGTCAAGAACCATCTAGAATCACCAAACGATGGAGTCTTGCTGATATACACTCTGTCCCAAAATCCTCTATGGAGGTTTTCTTTTGTCCCAATATTTCGGACTACCCAAGAAATACTAAGTGGCTGTCCGGAAAAGGCTGTTGGAGGTACTGATATGGATTCCACTCTAAAGTCTGCAAAATACTGAGTTCGGAATCCCCAGATAGGACTCGGGACGACTCGTCCAGAGCTGAGGACATACCCGATCTGCCAAAGTATTCGAGTGCTTTGCGGAAAACCTCGGTCGCCGTACTCATGTTTGTATATCCGAGAGGTGGTAGTTCTGTTAGGGTTAGCAGGTTTGGCCCCTCCATAACTCCATATAAACACTTTATACCGCACAGCGCCTGGGTATTGTGGCCATTTTAGCTCCTCGCGCAATTTTACATTAACTTGTCCATTCTTTGGATAATCAGGAAGCTGCAAGCTTAGCACGTGGAAACTCTGCTGTACTGAGACCTTAGAGCCACAGCCATCCCGAACCGTCCAGGTCCTTATGAAGGTGCTCCCACAATGCATAGATAGGACAGAATCCTTAAATGTTATTTGTGTTGGTATACCGCACGGGTGGGTCACTTTAATGTATTTATCAAGAACGTGAGGATCATTAGCCACAGTCCCACATGCAAGAGCGATGTCCTTGGAATACGATAATGCAGGAGGGGACACATTGTTCACTAATATGGTCTGATTACCGGAAGCAGAGTTCCCCGCCCTGTCAGAAGCACTCCACTGACGGACCAACCCACAGCTAGATGAGAGGTAGAATTCTTTGTACGAGAGCGTAGGGTTAGGGTCCTCGTTGTCAGTCACCGCGGGTTTCCCGACTTTGTTTGGTGACAAGTCTCCAGTACACTGTACCTGTAGTGTTTGAAGACCTGATAAGATGGGCGGCTGACGATCTGCGGGATTAAAAATGCAGGCAAAAATTCAGCACAGTGCTTGAAGTATGCCAACCAAAACAACTCAATTAATAGTAGTGGACAGACGTTCTCTAGCTGGCATACATCGAGGCGCCACTACACTGCTGCGATGCTAAGTAGGCTTTAGTATCTCACCCTTCTATTCGTCTAGCTTGAGCATCAGGCGGAATTTTATTTCCCGGTATTTACTTTTCAAGGGAAACGAGGGGGCTGATCCTCAGGTTACTTCTCGTCCAAAAAGCATAATAGGAACTGTCCTTTCCACCTTTCCCTACCTTTTCAAATTAGGGATTTACGGGAAGCGGGATCTTGCAAGCTCCTTCCAAATGTTAAATCAGGGCATTGCAAGACGGCCACCAAATTCTGACATTTGGATATGCATTTATCAGCCAGTAACATATCCTTCTTTATAAGCTCGATCTAGTTTTAAGTTCGCCCTTCAGATGAATGCGAGCCAAAGAACAATTTCAATAATAATGAGATCATTGTTTCAGGAAGCACATGAATCGGTGCATTCAAAACATCGGGTGGACTTCGGGTTTGCTTGGTGAATCAAAGATCAGGATCTCATTGCACGCCGACACATTGAATGACAACTCAGAAAAACCAAAACAAAAGCTGTAAGGATATGACTCTTACCAATCCTCCAAGAGTATGTTAGCATCGGTGCTACATTCCCTGCCGTGTCACGTGCCTTTAACCAAAGCACATAGACAGTGTTATCCTGGAGGAAATACCGCTTTATAACACTTCGACAAGGATCGAGTTGGGTCGGCTTGGTTCCCTGTGGTAGTATGGCACACTCGTATGAGCAGGACAACCAGTACCGGCTCTCGCAGTGGACTCGAAATACCGCTCCCGTGTCACGCGTCACGTTAGGCGGCTTGTTGTAAAGGGTCAATGTGGGCGGCGTGCGAACTGAAATTAAAAGACAACACCGTCTGCTCAAAACTTGCTGACTAAGACAAATGGAATTCACGACTTTGTAACTGTAAAGTATTTTGTTGTTTAGTTTTTATTTTGTGTCTAAATTATTAAGTGCGCTTTTCTTGTAATTCAGTATCCAGTACTGCAAAAGGAAATAATAAACTTAGAAAAACTTCTATATATACTATACTTATACGAATTCTTGCAATAAAAGAGACAGATTATTTTCAAAATAATCTTGCATTTCGAGAGCATCCAGTTCCCTTCATCAGGGCATACTGGAAAGCAGGCGTCATAGCACAATCAAAGTAACGAAAACTAACAATTCACGCGCGCGCATACTTATAAACTATATAAAGGATATTACACGGTTGCGCGAAGATATGAGCTTTATTTCTGAGTGACAAGAACAATGTTTTACGAATGAGCGAATGATGTTTTACGAATGGTGTTGTACAAGTGCACAGCTTTTGACACACGGACGTTGAAACGCCTAGTTTTGCCTGGAAATTAGAATGAGAATACTGTAAAGTCTAGATCATAAAAGCTAGCCCGCCATTTGGCAACAGAATTAGAAGGCTCTTCAGTCTTTTTTTCTTAATGTACGAAAACAAACAATGCGCGAAATTTTATTCCCCTTTTTTTAAAAGACAGTGAGCAAAACTACTTTTAAAAATGTAGTTGATAATTTTGTAGTATTTTTATCTTCTTTCAACCATTTGACTATTTAGCTAATAACTTTTAGCTATTTTGTCAATATTTGCTTTGAAAAGAGTTTGGTGTGAAATTTGTTTCGGAACAACTAAATTATGGTTGATCATTCATTTCCAATAGAAAAACAAAAGGTTCACTATGAGACACAATCAGACAGACAGCTGCCTGATTTCATTTCCAACGCCGTTACCTTGCTGTAAACAGAGTGCAAATCATTAAATGAAATCTTTTGAGACTGGCCACAGTGACGAATTCGGGGGTAGAAACGGAATATTTTAACTTTGAACATTCTCCATATTCCGTTAGCTTTTCAGATTGAATATTCCCATTCCTTACTAGATTTTCCCGGATGATAGCGGAACTCCCCGTGCCGAAGGCACGGAGTGGAGCCCCATACGTATCATTCAACGTCACACGAGAAAGCAACCCATCCAAGCCAAAACGATACGTTCAGCGGCTTACGAAAACATCGCGGGCTCTTATTTACGCATGCGCACTTGCGTTAGTGGCGACCCGTGTACACAGCCGAACACAGTCCGTCTTGGATCACTGAGCGCGCGCGTCATTTTGTCCTCTAGCACAGCGCCGCGGGCAGAGGACACGCACCGGAAGTCGCTCCTTCATTTTCCCGCCGAAAAAACACGCACCCGAGTCGGCTCACTCGAGTTCATAATTTTTGTTCAGTCAAACTGAGACAAACTCGTGGGTGCGAACCACGCCAAATTTGCTCAAAAGAATTCTCTAATGATTGTCAAAATACTTCGGATTCGATTCCTTCGCCGATACTTCATAATGTTGTTTAGTCATTTTGGAGAAACTATGAGGGAGTTGCAAAAAATTTAAAGGCTTGATTGCAGAATACTTGGCCCACGGCGAAGCAAGACTTCGGCGTTCTTCTGAAGAAAAACAATAGTTTCTTTCGTAAAAGCTGCAAACGACGTGTTCTTCGAATACTCATATGAGATCTACGAACAGGGAGCCAGAACTGGATAGAACAGGATTGACAATAACAGAAAATTGCAATGGTTTTAGCCGAATAATACATTTAGGAAAATTGGCTTTGTGCAAAAGCTTGCCAAGTAAGAATGAATTTCACTCAACACGACGGAGACTTTCGGAGGAACGACTTCACTATCAGTTATCGGTAAGCACAAAGCTTGAAATTGCTTCTAATTCTATTTATATTTTTAGCTTCCAAGTTTATTGCATTCCTGATGAGAAAATTCTGACTTTACATGTAACTTTTACGTTTTGCTGCTTTAGTTGGCTCCCTCAAGGTTTCTTTTTCTCCGGCTAAACTCGAATTATAGTTTTGAGTAAGGTTGACTTTTGGCCCTGCTTTGCCTTAGGGACCGATCGTTTATTACGTTTATTACTTTTTATTTCTAAAAAGCTTACCCCATCCTGTAACCAGATCCCCCTGTTTGAACTATGAAATTTCTCTTTTGTTGCGCGCAAAGCGCACCCTAATTTTTATGCATGAACGCATTTCACCAAATCTCAAAGAAAAGGTAGATTAACATTCCATTTGCTGTGTGTAGTAAACAAAGATCGCAAATGAAGTGCGTTAAGCAGGGTCTAAATGAGGAATCTCTATCCTCGTAACTTCGAACTCACGCTTGCCTAATAATTAGGCCTTTTTCAAACTGAGACAGCTCCGATGCGTATTACTGCAAAGCGTCTTTTTGGGGAGAGTTAGATTTTCTCTTGGCTAAGAGACATTTTCTTGTAATGACATTCGTAGCCATTCCATTTCGCACGTTCTCGAAAACTATATTGTACATTCCGATGCGCGCGAAGCGCGCCGAAATTGGCGTACACGCTATATGGCATAGCGCTGTATGCCACGACGCGATAGCTTCTACGTAAGGGTTAGAGAATGGACGCGAGTGTTCTATGGGATATAGACCACTAATGAACAAAAATCTGCGAGCGCGTTAGCGCGAGCAGATTTTTGTTCATTAGTGGTCTATTTCCCATAGGACACGAGCGTCCATTCTCTAACTTTTTTAGAACATGATCAATGCCACGAAGAAAGTCTTTTCAAAGTTTTTGTGCTAGCTTGTCATTGACATATCAACATCATTAACAGAGCATTGTTCAGAGCCATATTTCATCCAAGGCTTTTTACAATAGTAGTGTCAATCAAAGGCTTGTGAATGAAAAGATCTACCGACAAAGCGTTTTGTTTTGAGTGCATGCATTGTTCTAATTAATTTCCAAGTGTTTGTTTTGAGACGATAGCAGTTGAAACTGGCCATACTGGAGTTGCTGACAGGTTTCGTTCCCGAAGTAAGGTAAGAAATGAAAATATTCTATCGCAAGCTTTTGTAATGGATTCCTCGACTCCTATATGGCCCAAGAAAAAGGGAGAAACGGGAAAGCGTACATAAAATCTCGGTCTCGTTATCCGAATTCGTAAATCCGTAAAGTTTGGATCAAACACCGGAAATTGAACTCAGAAGTCGCATTACAGCGAAACATTTGAATTGAGACAATCTGTTTCTTCCCGGGGCTTTCTTATGGGAATTGCAAGAGCGCTGATGTTCGAGGCTGGCAAAATTCGAAGTTTGTTTTAGCAATTTGAGACTCAAATGTTCCTCAAATGCCTCAAGACAGCCAAGAGTTGAGTGAATCAGACAACAAACTGATGCGAAAGGTGGATGTATTTCCCTTAAAAATACAGTACGTTATACATCAAAAGAGAACACCAAAATGCAAAATGTTCGTGGAGAAACTTTTAGGTATTTGCTATGCTTAACTACAGAACAAAAAGCTATGCTCTTAGGGGCTCTCGCACGCTTGCTGGCCACTTCTCTGACAAGAAAATAGCTCAAATCGCAATCCAATTCCATCGTCTTGATAACTGGTCAAAACAACCTAGAATTGCATTAGTCCAACACTTGAAAGGTTTTTCTATAAATCTGGAGGATTATTTTGATTACTACGGGAAAATATGCATGTGTTTTTGCGGTTACTATTTTACTTAACTTAAGGTTTTTAATTTTTTGCCTAATAAAACTTCGAATTCTTATAAACGTGGTTATTATAAACAAATTGCAATGTTGATAATGTACTAATTTTGATTTGTTTGTTTTGTTATAGAAAGATGTTGGAGAGAGACTTGTAATAAAGGGCTATTTTGCAAAAGATGACAATGAAGTCAATGTTTTCCTTTATTTTGTAGAGTTGGTTGTGTCAAGCGGCGAGGGAAGAACAGGGTGTGGTTTGTACATAGTCATTAGTATTCATGCCCATAGTCATTAGTATTCTCTATGTTGTACCTTGGTTTTCTTTGTTCTTCTTCAGGAGAACAATGAAAATGCAAGGTGCAACCAGAGAATATTAATGACGAGCATGAATACTAATGACTATGTACAAACCCCTAATTTTCCCTATTGTTCAATGCCCTCGCCGCTTGACGCTTTAGTTTCTATGGGATATAGGGGACGCAAATGCCGGTTGCTGATTGGCTGAGTGGCATTGGTCATGTTCTAAATATTATTATTTAGTTTGAAGCACAGTGTCTCTGAAAAAAATATCCCCTGTTTTGAGAGAGGGTGCCAAAAAACTACCCCCTAAAATCTATGTCTTCTAAATTTTTACCCCCACCCAAATTCCACCGTCCCCCCCTTCCGCAGACTTAATAAACGATCGGTCCCTTATGTATGAACAGGTCATTTCTGATATTCTAGCCTTGATTTTCCTTTGTCACATGTTAGATTTAGTTAGTACAATGAGACAAATACTATGTCAAGTATTCTTTGTTGTGGATTTCGCTGAAAATCTTATTTTTTATTTTTATTTCAAGGAGATTATCTTTTGTCGGTCGTGAACTGCGACTTGTTAGCATATCAGAACGCGCTAATACATTATCATTGCCATATAATGGTAACATGAATTTTCTTGATTTAAACTGTAAAGTCTATACCAAATAAGCACGTATGATGTTCAAACTTGTTACTAAGTATTACTAATGTCACAAGCTTCTCGTCTATATACATCTTAGCAAGAAATAATACGTAATAACGACACATTTTAACTCGACATTCTTGTAATAAATTCATTGCGCTTTCACAATTTCTTTCCTCGGTAGATAATGTTCGACCATTTTAGTATTTCATGGTATTTGCAATCGGACCTTCGGTAAAGTTTAATACATTTACTATACAACATAGTGCCGGCGGAAGAACCCGAAATAATAACTTTTCGGAGCACTATTAAAATTCAATTCAAGCCAAACAGAATCAGCGTTCTATTTTGGCCACAGTTGACCATAACTGATGGTATTTTTATCACCGCGTTTCTGTTCCGACGAATTTTCTGTAACTTCGCTTGATTTGAGATTACTACAACTGGAATCGATTCCTGGAATTTCAGCCAAAATACCCGGCAATTTTTTTTTCTAGTACGACCGGAATATGAAATTAGGCTCACAAAAATTTAGATTGTGACTTCTAAAAATGTTTTCAAGAAGAACGGTTCCCAGCAGCATATTTATACATCTTTAAAGTAGGATTTGAAAAAAGAATTTTAACAATAGAGGAAAAGACACAGAAGTCATAGCCTTGCGTTTGGAGACGCAGATTTGCGCTCTAGACACAGTTGGGTGCATTTTGAATGAGTCACCTTAAGCTATACATTTCATGTTATTGCTGCGAGGGCCGCAATTTCGTTGCCATGGAAGCATGATGATAACAAAACATATGTCGACATCTAGATAGATAGATAGATAGATAGATAGGTAGGTGGGTAGGTAGGTAGGTAGGTGGGTAGGTGGGTGGGTAGATAGATAGTTTATTGTAAAATATGTGGCAGCTTTTACAGCTGAATTGCGTATTTACATAATATAAATATAAAACTATAATAATTTACTACAAATAATGATAATGATATAAAACCTAAAAATCCACCTAAAATATATACAGTACTATAGAGACTATAGAAAACTCTGAATATGATTAGACCGCGCTAACTTTTGTTTTCGTTAGTTAATAGGATTCTGAGTTGTCTGACCAAGAACCGAATTTTTTGCATTTCGTTGAAACAACTGTGAGACAGCCCCTTCAACGGGCTAAAAAGGTAATGGGATAAGAACAAACAAGCCTTCCAGATAAAATGAAGTTTGCAAAACGAACTTTAGATTTCATCATTGCAATAAGATGCGGTCATTTATTGAGTAAGTGCGTTTTTGTTTAATACAGCTGCGCTATATTCAAAATCTTTTGGGCGTTAAAATAGATAAATCTTCCTTCCTGCAAAAGCAAGTGGCATTACCAAAATTCTCGTGGAAAGTTCCTATGGCTATTCGGAGAGCTTTACCGATTCTACTTTGCTTGCTGCATCCGCTATGTGTCCCTGGCAATGTTCGTGTGTTGGAAGTAGACAAGGAAAACTATCCAACAGGACTGAAGGTCAGCTTAACTCGGAGTGAAGAACGTTTGACATCCATCAGAGAAGCAA
The DNA here is from genome assembly GCA_033964015.1 of Scolanthus callimorphus. Taxonomy (NCBI): domain Eukaryota; kingdom Metazoa; phylum Cnidaria; class Anthozoa; order Actiniaria; family Edwardsiidae; genus Scolanthus; species Scolanthus callimorphus. The sequence goes on along the minus strand of CM066923.1, from coordinate 11,260,760 downwards.
AGAGTGTATTGACAAGACAAGTTTATCAAGGAAAACCTGAAGTTAATGATCTCACGAAATATCTCACGGAAGACGCAGTTCTACGTTTACGAAAATGGATGAGCACTTCAAAACAACGTGCAACGGGAAGTGACAAACAGAAAGAGAGACGAAAAAGAGTTTCGCCACATTTGAGACCCAAGGCCGGAAATAATAGATCCTTCAAAGCGGCAAGGATCGGGGCATGTCCATCCTATTTATCCTGCAAAAATAAATGTGAAAACCCACAAAACTATTCTCGGACACATACACTTCTATGTTACTGCGATGAAATGTGTCTGAATTTCCTCGACTGTTGTGTAGATTTTGAAATGCACTGTCTAAATATGAGTCGCGTGAACGCCAGTGGTGACTCGTACTCAAACAATAGCCTAAACGCCACTCTTCCAACAACAACATCGCCTAGTGAACAACAAATGTCGAGCTTCCCCAGTACACGATTCAGGATCGACGATCGAAGGGGCACATCCAACAAATATAGAAGTATAGGGGGTAAACAGCAATGCTTTTGGTTGGATAATGGCAGCAAAAAAGGCAAAGAAAAAATAGGAATATGGATGATAGACACCTGTCCTTCCTCCTCGGCTGAAGATGATGCCTCTGTGAAGTGCAGAAATATTTCTAAATTGACTTCTTCCAAAAGCGGTCAACTAATTACGCAATCGCTACCGGTTTACCTTCCAGACGGCAGAGTGTTTCGTAATCGCTACTGCGCATTCTGTAATGGGATCTCTGGAAAGATGATGCAATCTTACAAACTGTCTTTTAGTTGCTACTACACGCCTCCTAAAGGGCTGGATCAAATGGAAACATTTCACTACCTCATCAAGTATTGCCCGAAAGGCATGGCATGGAGCCCTGAACCTGGAAGTCCTAGAAGGCATTGCTTTAGAGTGTCAAGCTGCATGAACTCTGCCACGGAACATGCAAAGATGCTTTGTTCCAATGGTCAAACAGGTATAGTTTCAGCTGGCAGATCGCATTTTAGAAACTCTCACTGCGCGAAATGTAATGACATCATGGCAAGCACGTGTGGACCAACTAATGGTAATAACGTCAACAATGGCTTCCCCTTGCCAAATGTTGTACCATTCTCACTTATCTTAAGCTTTGGAAAAAATGATTACCTCAAAAGTGTTGAACAAAAAGAAAACTGCCGTGTTGATAGAATATATGACCCTATAATTGGCAGGTGCACCAGTCATGCATCAACCACACCCACCTCCGCAATGTTATACAAATACAAGTTAATGTTGTTGCTTCAAGCTACTAATGAAACTTCAGTCACTAAAGGAGACCTTTGTAGCGCTCTAAGGCAGACATTCGATCTGGACTCCTGGGATATAGTGAATGCTGTCGTGTCAAAGTCTGATAACAATCGAATAAAATTGCTTCTGGATGTTCAAGGTGAAAGCTTAGAGAGGTTTTTGGTGACAGGAAAAGAAAACGGAAGCTCTCTAGAGAGCTTTCAAAGCATAATAAACTTTGAGAGGCCCGTAAATATGACAATAAATGGCACAGTCTTTACGATTTTCTATGCAACGAAAAAAATTGTATCCTGTCCTAACTTGCTTCAATACAACCAAACAGAATACACAATTACTACAAACTCAAGAACTGAAGTCCACGTCAATAAATCTGGCGAGATTTTTTATCCTAATGACTACTACATTGACAAATTATCGCGGGTACTGTACATGTGCGATATCCCTAACTGTTCCGGTCACTTCATTCTTTTGGATAGGAACAGACTCGTTAGCTTACCGAATAGGTCATTGTACATAAACAACACGGGACGCCTCATTGATAGATCAAGCTTTTTCATTTGGAATAACACTGCATGGGTTTGTCGACTTTCCAGAAATGAAGAGCTTGTTGTCCATAAGATCAATGGGTATGTTACGTTGGTGTGTATGTCGCTTTCTGTTTTTAGCCTTTTGTTCTTTCTTATTACTTATACCATATTCAGTGAGCTTCGGACAGTGCCTGGAGTAAATCTCATGAACCTGAGCTTGTCAATTTTACTGGCCCAACTACTATGGGTTGGTGGAAGTAGTCGAACCGAGAACAAGACACAATGCATCGTCATTGCAATTTCACTGCACTTTCTCTACCTGACCAGCTTCAACTGGAAATCTTTAATTGCGTTCGATACATGGAAAGCTTTTTCGCGTGCAAGTCATCGAGGCTGCCACCCTTCCAAACGCGAAAATGTTATTAAAATACTACGTTGCATGGCAATGGGATGGCTTCCAACAATGCTTCTAGTTTCTGTCTGTGTCTTTCTAGACAAACTCAACATCACAAGCATTGGTTATGGTTCTTCACAATCATGTTGGATCGGAAACAAGGTAGCAAATGCATGCGTCTTTGGAACTCCAATAGCTATCTACATCGTAATTAACCTCGTATTCTACATCCTCACAATTAGAGTGATTAAAAAAACGACAAGTGAAGCGAAGATGGCTGTTGAGAACTGCCAAGCAAGAAGGCATTTTGGTACCTATATACGTATTGGGCTATTGATGGGATTTACATGGGTCTTTGGTTTCGGAGCCTCGTTTTGGTGGCCATTGGAATATCCATTCATTATCCTAAGCTGCCTTCAAGGGGTTTACATTGCTGTAGCGTTTGCACTTAATCAGAGGGTTCGGAGTATGTACAAAAACCTGTTGACGAAATTCTTTGAACAAAAGAAACCCAACGAGGAACAGAACACGAAAAGAAATCTGACTAAAGTAACAACTGCATTGTAGAGCATGAACATGTAGATTAATACAGCGGATCTCAAATCGATGCCGAAATACACTACATATTACTGGACTGGGCTATTGATAAAACAGCTTTAGAACTAGAGACAAATTTTTTCAGAGAAGCAGTTTTGTATTTTATAGCTCTTGGTAAAAAAAATGCGACACCCCAGATCCGCTTTAACAAAATCGTGGCCCTTTCCAAAAGGAATCCTGCCAAATAATGACAGCTTCCTTAGTAACATTTTCATTATGTGTCATCACCTACCTGTTGTCCAGGAAACTTGTTTGGGCTGGGCCGTGTTACCAAACCTGTCCGTGGCCGTGACAGCCATGCGGTATCTACCCTCTGGTAGCTCCACTCCAGACCATGTAAGGTTACAGGGTTCGGTGTACATGCGGGTAGGGGTAGTGATGGTACACATAGCTGTAGCTGGTTCATTGATGTGCCAAGTGAAGGTTATGTTGTGCCTGGACAGGTCGGGATGTAGTATGAACGTGACAATAGGTGGCGTGGTATCTCCTGGTGATTTCAAATGTAGATAATCAATTTGCATACTCAACGAAAAGGGACTCAGGATCTTTCATATTAGGACTGCAGAACGGCACTTTACAGTGTTCTATGTTTAGCCTTAAAAATGTCCCGTTCTTACCAACAAAAGGTATGTTTTGTGGATGGTGATTTAAATCTACATCATCAATTCACATTCACAATGTAAAGGGAGTCAGGAGTTCATAACAAGGAATACCGATCTTTCACCTAAGGACTGCAGACCGACACGGAAGTTTGTGCTAATTTTAGCAAAACAATATTTCGTGCTTCACAACAAAGAGTATCTTTTGCGGAATCTCCTGGTGATGTATAACTAGGAGAAACGACCTCTCACGCTAAGCCTCAGCGGGCCAATGTAGGAAATCGAAAGATTTTGGTGGTAGTGGTGAGGATATGGTATGGTATGCTTGATGATGGTGAAGATGATGTCGGTGTTAACGATGATGACGGTGTTGATATTATTATAGCGAAGTGGATGTTTGCACTGATATAAAAGTAGCAATTAGGTCAGACAAACTAGGGGTTAGCAACACTCACATAACATCAGTCTCGATCATTTCACACATTCGCGTGTACTTACTTATCTGTAGGTTCCAGAACGTACTGTCTCGATAAGGCGGGGACTCTGCTCCACAATAAGTCAGCCCTGTGGCGACACCTAATGAAGACCAATGAAATCAAGTCAATAGTGAAATTCGTTTAAAGTGACAAATATCAACTAAGGCAATCTTAAGCGGGCTTCTAAACGTTAGGAGCTAAAAACGCAACGCTTGGGTAAAAGGAGATTGTGGCGACATCAGTGACATCAGCAGGACAACAATTTATGCCTCCACTGCAGCTCCCAGCCCGTATGAGTTCTCTACTTACCCGGATCAATATTGATATAATAGTTCTCCCCCTCGGTGAAGGTAGTAGATGTGAAGAACTCGACATTCCTTCCTACTGACCCCGCAGGATAAAGAACTGACGTGGAGTTGGTAACATCTGCTTGGTATACCACTTGACCTTCTGACTGTCTGATAATGCGTATGAAGGTGCTTCTACTGGGCTTGATAAACTGTAGGAACAGTAGCAATTCAAAGTCACTCACTTGAAGGGTCCAGGAGCGTAGCAACGGTACGCCAGTACGCACGTGAGTATCTCTTGAGCCGAAATAATGCAGTAAATTTTAGTATGACGTGCGTACCTGTAAAAACTTCCTGGCTACGGAACGGGCTCAGGTTGCTCAGTACAGCATTTTACTGCTTTGCTTTGCATTCTCATTGGCTACTGATTTCGCAACATGGAAGGAATTAATTTTGTAAATATCTAATAAATTTAGTTGTCGGAATAAAGGAGTAGAATGTGCTCGGTAATCAGAATTTGTAATAATTCGTACTGCTCTCTTTTGAAGTAAAAAAATTCTATTCAGATTGGAGGCATAAGTTGAAGACCATACTTTTGTGCAATAGGATAAATAGGGGCATATTATGCTATAGTATAGTGATAACTTAGTAGACTGTGAGAGAAAAAAACGAGATCTGAACAGGATGCCAACAGACTTTGCGATCTTTTTACATATATAATTTATATGGTACTTCCAGGTGAGATTTTCATCTATGAAGAGACCCAAGAATTTGACTGCCTTCTCTTGTTTGAGTGAAGTATTATTAAAAAATAATGAAGGGATTGAATGCCGAATCGACTTCTGATTGGATTTAAATATTACGTAATTTGTTTTGCAAATATTTACAGAAAGTTTGTTGGCTTTCATGTAGAGATCAATAGCATTTATTCTGCCTTTTTTAAATAAATGTACTGTAAATTAAGTAGTTAATGCAATCAATTTCTTTGTAACCTGACAATCACCTGGTCTCCTCATGAGGTGCTTACCGCTGGCCAAGGAAAACCGGTTGGTTTGATCGCGGTCCAATGGTACAAAATATTCCGGTTGCGATGAAATACCGAGTGGAATAGTAGCTAATAGTGCTTACCATTTGCATACATCGCATTTCGGTTCGGATCAGTTACCCTATCCGGTCATAAAACCAGTTGGAGTGACAATGGTACAAACAATTTCAGTCAACCTCGTCCCCAGGGTCTTCTGGGTCGTTTTCAAAATGGCGGTTGATTCGGGAGAAGACCCTGGGGGAGGTTGAGTCACATGACCGTTTTGATATAAAGGACAACCTTGTTCCCATGTCTTTAAACAGTGTCATGTGACTCAGCCTCCTCCAGGATCTTGTGCTCGACCAACCCATCTTGAAAATTACCCACAAGACCCTGGGGACAAGGTTGCATTTCGGTCGGTTCGTTCCAACCGGGACGACGAGAGACAATCTCTAAAGCGTGTTCACTCGTCCCAACCGGAATTACAGAAAACTAGGCTGCACCATTGGCGTTTCATACAGATTTCGTGACCAATGGTAAGCATCCCTCGTAGCCGCGCAGATCGGGTCACGCAACGCTTACCTGTTTGTCAAATGTTATAATCCAATGACGATGATCAGGGAACATAGTGTTAACAGGAGACATCCTCACGATTCCAGGAGGTGACACTAAAACAAATAGTTCAATTGAGATGTCAGTGCCGTAGCTAGCGCGGGGATGGGGGTAGGGTGTTGTTTGAGGGGACAGTTGCCCCCCAGCGAAGTAAAATTTTAGTGTTTCGGAAATAAATATTGCTTCTTCGCCACACGTAATTGCTAAAGAACAGTATGAAGCGAATCTCACGCTACATGAATACTGCAAGAGATATGTTACCCTTCGTCGCCTACATTTTCCTTGGGATGTCATTAGTTGCTCTTTCTGTACTGGGGAGGCACGTTTGGCTACAGAAAACTACGCAAAATGGGCATTCCCGGTAAGTACGTAGAATGAGTAGTCAGCCCCTATTTTACTTAATTTTCAGCCCCCCCCCGCCCCCCCCCCCCCCCCCCCCCCCCCCCCCCCCCCCCCCCCCCTTAATTTCTCCTCTATATATCCTCCCCTCCAACGAAAATGACGAACGGGTCCCTAATAGAAGGCTACATGGCTACCATAGCTAGAAAATGGTGCTAAAATAGCCGACGAATCGCAGTCAAACGCATCACGTCCAGAAATGCTAAACCCTCTCATCAAATCTTTACATCCAATAACTGTGCTGCACCGGCTACACGTTTCTCTTGTCAGGTCCACCACCACTTCCGTACATCGGCAACATGTGGCAAATTGCTCAAGAAGGCGGCTTGCATCTTAGTACAACGTTACCATCATGAAGAACTATGGCAAAGTCTACTGATTTTGTTTGGGAAAAACCCCAAGTATTGTCATTGGAGATCCCCTGATTTGCTAAAAGCACATTCTAGTTAAAGACTTCGATAATTTCAGAAACTGATTTTAGCGATTTCAGCTATTTGAGAACCTTGTAGGTCATGCATCAACTGTCAGGGGCGTAGCTACCAATACGCAAAGTACGTAACTGCGTACCAAAAATGTACACTTTGTTATACTTTTTCTGACGTCTTTCTGATGTTGATGTCCATCAGACTACTCTCTCGCGTACCTTTCAAACAATCACTAGCTACGCCCCTGAATGTCTACAACAAACACATCCACGCCAAAGCACGCCAGTGTGCTATGACAAGCAGATCACAACAGTACTAAACAAACAAGCATATCGCATGACTTCATTGCCGACGCTGCAAAATTTCCTAATTAACAATTTTGGCAAAATACCCCTTGAACCTTTTCCCGTACCTCAAGTCAGATGATCAGATAACCAGTCTGGTGCAATCGGACCAGGATCACTTTGACAAAAATTGAACTGCTCATGTACTAGCGCTTTCAAATAAGTGCGGTGTGATACTTTTAGGGATTTCTTGTTTTTTCTTCTTCCTAACAACCTCACCTCCTTCATATGAAGATTCTTTGTGAGGGTAACAAAATACAAAACAATAGAGTGCTAGTGCAAAATTAAGAAAATAGTGATAGTGCAATACAAAAATAAAGAAATAAATAAACAGTGTAGTGGTCAGCAGAAAGGGCATTTCTGAAGGCAGGCAAGCTAGGTGCCTTCACAGCCTCCTCAGGTAGAAAGTTCCAGTCCCGTAATGTTCTTGACATAAATGAGTACATATGGTAATTGGTCTTAGATTGTGGGCGTGGGTAGGCCGTCTGTAGCGACCAATCCATGATGTATCTTGTATATCATGACCAAACGTGTTCTTCAAGCGTTTCCCACCCCAGGTTGTCCAACATCTCTCCCACGCTAGAGGTTTTGTTATACCTGTTTAACACAAACCTTACCGCTCTTCGCTGCACCATTTCAATCATGTCTATGCAAGTCTTGGTGTGTGTGGGTCCCATACGGTAGATGCGTACTCCAGAGATGGTCTTACCAATGCGCTGTAAGCCATAGCTTTCAGATCAGATGATTTGACCGGCAAATTTCTTCTGAGGGTACTATTTGCCTTGTTGGATATATTGGTTACATGGGTGTTCCATCTCAGATCAGTTGCCACAGTTACCCCAAGATACTTGGCAGAATCTACGGTGCTGAGACGTTTGCCGTGGAACATATACTCTTGCTGGATGGGACTACGCTTGCGTCCTACTTTTAGTATCTTGCACTTTTCAGGGTGGAATTCCATCTTCCCAGCTTTCTCCCGTGCCGATAGCATATCAAGGTCACGCTGTAACACAGAAGTATCTTTAGCCGAGTGCATTGCCAAGTACACAATGGTGTCGTCCGCAAAGAGTCTAACACTGGATGTTAGGGCATCGGGAAGGTCATTGATGTAATATAGAAATAGGCACGGGCCCAACACAGAGCCCTGTGGGACTCCAGATAGTACGTCCACGGATCGAGATGACTCTCCATTGATAACTACTCTTTGAGACCTGTCAGAGAGACAGGAATGGATCCAGCGGTTAGTTTTACCACAAATCCCATAGTGCCTAAGCATAGTTACAAGTCGCTGGTGGCAAACCTTATCGAATGCCTTGCTGAAGTCCATGACTATGACATCCGTTTGGAAGCCCTCATGCATGTTTTCTATCAATGAGTGGACAAAACCAATAAGCTGAGTTTCACATGATCTTGATGCCCTGAATCCGTGTTGTAAGTGATAGAATATGCTGTTAATCTCCGCATGTCGCATGATGTAGCCCGTTATGATATGTTCTAAAATATTGCAGGAGAAACACTTCAGGGAGATCGGTCTATAGTTTGATGGATCAGACTTTTTCCCGCTTTTGAAAACTGGTGTAGCAGTTCTTGTAGTCAACTGGCACCTGTCCAAGCTCATATGACGTCCTGTATATGACTGTAAGTATGGCGGATATAGGCTCTGAAAGCTCTTTCAAGACCCGAGATGGTATGCAGTCAGGGCCACAGGCCTTATGGATTTTCAATTTATTCAGCAGCCGCTTTACGCCTTCCCTTGTTATGTTGATGTCATTCATGGCTGGATACGATGTTGGTGTGATAACAACTTTACATAACATCGACTATCCTGCCTTTTAGTATTGGTTAAAGGCCCTTAAGACCTTTTGTGAAAACCATTACTTCAAATCAATAGAGTGTAACGGTTATATTAGAAGATGTGGTGGCGTGATAAACGTCCAAGCTCTACCCAGATATGGAAACTTTTCCGCTTTGCAGTGGTCCCAAAAGTTTTTTTTTCTCTGACAAGTGTAACAGACGATTTTCAAGGGCTCACTACTGTTACATGGTGACACACAGGCCCATCACCAACGGAGAGCCTTTGCGGACTCTTAGCCAATCAGAGCAGCCGAAAAACAATGGATCAATTTGAAAACAAAAGAAACGGGGCGCAAAGGCTCCCGGTTGGTGATGGGCCTTTAACTGGTAACGCAAGTCTGTTATTCATAGGCCTTACTCATAAAAGGTCATGCCTCTCTGAGCGCTGTGCCAGGTACTATGCCAAAAGGGCTAAAAAAATATTGTCTCTTACGCACAATAAATTGAGCTGTAAACTTTGTAGCCGTTGTCGACTTGTAACAAAACAGAGCGAACATCAACGCAAGGGCACTGCCGTGTGAATACAGGTAAATATTATTTTCGTCAGAAATAAGCGGTATTGCTTGGCGGCAATCGTGTAAATGTTACCCTCACACAGTATAGATAAGTGAATCCCGAATACATCGGTCCAATCCTACCGAGCCCTCGTTATGTGAGCCTGAGCGGGATCCTTTTCCTGGCCAAGAGATATTCAACCCGATCCTCGTAATTGGAAATTCCAAGCTTGTTTTATTTGTAACAAAAATGCGAGCCCGTAAGCAAAGATCGAATTTCGTTCCTCTACCGAATACTCACTGGTACAAAGACGGATCTTTTATCTCTAGTGCAGATGAAAATCAATTACCTTTTAGTAAGCTAAAATATGATCGGAGTGCACTTTCAATTTCGTGCACTTTCGTATTGGCTTGCACTATTTCGAGATACAAGATACAGAGGTGGTAAAGGGAGGCTTTTTTAGGTTGAATTTTGAAAAAATGGACTCAAAAGCCCATCACCAACCGGGAGCCTTTGTGGACTCTTAGCCAATCAGAGCAGCCGGAACCAATGGATCAATTTAAAAACAAACGAAAACAAGGCGACTTCGCTCTACACTTTCCCCGGCATTCACTTCCGGGAAATTGGAGGTGATGGTTCCTTTGATGGAGAAGTCATGTGAAATCTTGTTAGAGAAGTTTAAAGACATCGCAAATACAGGTTTGTCGACATTATCGAAACTTGCTTTCACTTGTATTTCAAGTGTTTTCTCTGTGTTTTCACATGGACTGCTGTCTTTCCGTGAGCGCGTTCAAAGTCTCCCTCCTCTCATCTGTTTTGGCACTGCTTGAATTCCAACACGTCTCGACTCATGCTCATCATGGCGTGTCAGTTTTAAAATATCTGATGTTCACTCAGTGCTTTCGCCTGGACTGTACTAGATGAAACATGGCAAGGACCTGATCATTGGTGCAGATGATTTGTGGATCACTGAACAAGAATCCAAAATTCAAAAGGTGCTCAAGATGCACCGCGCCAAACTAAGGGTATTTGTTCTTCCTGTCCTTTTTCAGGTGAGACTGTGGACATCACACCGTTGTTTTCTCGGATGAGTTTAAAGATCATTCTCTCTACAGCTTTTGGATATGAAGTAGATGTCCAGAGAAACCTTGACAATGAATTTGTGGTTAAAGCTAGAGAACTTATGCTACGTTTTGGAACCATTCGTACCTTGGCAATGATTCCCTTCTTCGGCGTTTTCATGTCTTTATTTACCCGTATAACTCAGCCCTTCAAGTTGTTTCTTAACATGGCGAAAGATATCGTCAACCAGCGAAAGCAAATCCATAATGCGAACAGAAAGGTTAAAGATCTGGTAGATATTATGCTTACTAAGAAAATTGACGTGGATGAGATGGTTGCGCAGTCGACGCCTTTTCTGTTCGCTGGACATGAGACAACAAGTAACACTCTTTCAACTGTAGCCTACTTTCTGGCGTTAAACCCCCGAATTCAAGACAAGCTTAGAAGAGAGATTTGCAAAGCAGAGAAAGACAGTCCTGATGCCAACCCTCTAGACTTCGCCAGTAATCTAGAGTATCTGGACTGCGTAATAAACGAGGCGCTGCGTATTAGACCATCGATTTTTGTAGCAAACCGGGAATGCTCGCAAGCCTATACTATGAATGGATACACTATCCCAGCCGGTATGGAGGTCACTATCCCCATATACGCCCTCCACCATGACCCGGACGCCTGGCACCAACCGGACAAGTTTGATCCTGAAAGATTCCGCGGTCCTGCAAAGGAGTCCAGGCATCCGTTACAGTTCCTGCCGTTCGGCACCGGCCCTGCAACTGTATCGGGTCGAGGTTTGCCTTGATGGTGGTGAAGCTTGCGGTGTTTAAAATATTTTCCGAATACAAGTTTGTCCGGTGTCCACAAACTCAAGTGCCTTTGAAGAATATTGCAGGTGGAGTGCTTTTGGCAGAAGACGGCATAAAGATGATTGTTGAAAGTGTTTGAAAAAAGAGAAAAATAGTCCGATTGAAGAGACAGACAAAAAGACGGCCAGTTTGACAAACAAACAAACAAAACTACAGACAAATAGACAAAGAGCCAGTTAGTCATATTTAGTCACAGACAGAGATAGGCATACGGGTGTACGGACGGACCATCGCGCAGAATTCTATTGTCTAAAGCGACAGTTTTACCAAACAAAAGAGAGCTTGTTTTGCTGGATGTGCCTCAGTGAGTTCAGCGCTGATTATAAGAGCATTGTTCTGACTGTGTCCTGATTGGCTCTTTGTAAATACGCGAGCTATCACTAAATGTAAATTTTGCATCGAAGAAATCGCAGAGAGGTCGTCATTACGTGAAAACTAAAACTCGCTCATCCCTTTAAAATACGACACGGACCATAACATTACTTATATCTCACGAAAGCTTGAAATTATCACCAAGATTACGTATATTCATGTTTACTTTGCGGGTTTTGTAGCGCGAATGAAAACCGCAATACAGATCTAAAAATACATGTAAAAATGGTATCGGTTTACAAGAACGACGACATTCGTTGTAAACTTAACTTGTCCCGCTAAAACACCTTGTCCCGCTAAAACAACACGGATCACAGCATAACTCATATGGAATGAAAGAATTATATACAAACATTACCCGTGATAGCGGAATCTAGTCTGGTTCCTTCAGCGATCTTACTTTGTGAGTCATATTTTGCTTCCATTATTTAACTCAAGAGACAACAGTATTGCGTATTCGCAATTCGGTTTATCAACTTGGCGCCCTTTGTTTCGAATTCCCAAGTGAGTTCTCGCGGTAGATTCGAATCCTAATTAAAATTCTAGTTTTGGAGTTGAATTAAACGACTTCTGTGCTGGAAAATTTCATCTTCAATTTCCTACCAGAAAGATTTGACCATATTGCAGGAAAATTCGTATGATTACACTTTGACAATGAAAGCACATTTTGCGGGTGTTTGTTTATTTTTTGTATAAGAATTCGCGCAAAATTAAGCCGTGAATTGCTAATCAGAGCAAAGTCCATATGTTTTTGTGCCAAAAATACCCCTACTTCAACCTAAAAAACCTACTTCAAAAAAGGGATCAATCTTGTTACAAAAAAGCGAAAATCACAGTTCGATCTTTGGTTAACAGTTTGCGGGGTTTTGTTTATTCCCAATGACTAGTCTGTAGCCGTAGTTTGAGGACTAGTTTTAGGTATATCAGTGTTTTGGCCATTTTTCTTTGTATTTGACAATGCGTAATAGAGCGCGAACTTGAATCAAGCGCGCCAGACCGTGTCACGTGACATGCAAATGTCGCTCCTTTCTGCCCCATGCGGACGGACGGACGAACGGACGAACGGACGGACGGACGGACGGACGGACGGACGGACGGACGGACGGACGGACGGACAGAGTGGACGGTTGGACCAGGCTCACTTTGACTAGAACTGCTTATAATAGTTGTTTTAAAATAAGGGCATGTAGTGTGATTGAGGATTTATCGTTTTGTTTTCAAAGGTGTGAAACTTTATATTTTTAACATTTTCTAGTCTAGTTTCCTTAATTTTTGTAGGGGAAAGAAAGATCAGATCGTCGTCTCCAGGGACCAAAGTAGCGATCAGTCTTTATTTGTACATTTATTTGTACACTTGGGGACCCCCCCCCCCCCCCAAGCAAAAACAAAGGATGACCAAGGCTTGCTTCCCTAGACAAAACTTTCTATCTACGGCCTTGGATGTGCAATTTCGTACCGATTTTTGCAGGGAAGGAATTATTTCAAAGTCATTGCAATGTTCACTCTTCTATCTCTTAGCCAAACCCCTTCTTCAACATGGCCGTTCAACCTTTCTTTTGTTCTTCTATGCACCGAATGTTCAGCGATGGTCAGTAGATACTGAGCAATTTTTAAATCAGTTGATAGCAATGATTAAATGATAGCACTTGATATGTGATTAAACTTTTCCCGAAGTTACGTTTTCTGTGATTTTGAAAAAGCTAAACATGCATTGAACAACGTTAAACATCGCTGAACATGCATCGAAAAAAAGGTGGTAAAAAAAAGTAACCGTGCTTATATAGCGCTTATCCTCGCGGCTCAAAGCGCTTCCATTAACGGATAACTCATCCTATAGAAACCAGCTTTATAATCATTGAAACGCATTGAAACGTGAAGCTGAACGGTCGTGCCCCTTTCAGCTCTCGATAAATCTCATCCAAATTGACTGGAAAACATATTATTTGCTTGCAATTTCCTCATAAATTGTCTTGATCGGAATATATCTTTATTAAGATGACTCGAACGAGTAAAACCAAAGACAAGACGACTCCTAAATCCAAGCTGGTCGACGACGCCATTCCTGAAAGCACACAAGACGCCATTGATCTCGATTCTTTCTCGGCAGATCGGGCTAACACCGTGCATGACTCAGCCGTCGAACCTAGCGTTGAAGAAAAAGCGAGCGAATTTGTCACTAAAGATGAATTGTGCAAGCTCAAGGCTGAGCTTCTCGACTATTTCAAAGAAGGTTTTAAATCTCCCCCAAACATCACAACGAGACTGAAGCCGGCCTTCAAAGGGAAAATGAGAACCTTCGAGCCGAGTGTGACCATCTCAGACGTGAAATGAAAGTTCTACAAGATGAAAATAAAAGTCTCGTGACAGCGATGAGATTAGTTATGAGTGATAGCGAAGCCACAAGAGGTGCCGCTCAAGTCTCAAGATCATCGAAATGTCAAGATCCTGCAGTTTCACCGGAGGTCTCGTGGCAAACTGTAGCACCGAAGCAACGCGGTTGGGCCGTAAAGTCAACTGAAAGCCAACCATCTACATCTGGTTCAAAAACCCAACCCCAGCCGAGGAAACCTGCAGTAGCCAAAGAGCAAATCATAATCGCCGGTGACTCAATTATCAAACATGTACAGGGTCGAAAAATGTCGAAGACGCACAATGTCAAAGTCAGCTCATTTGCAGGCGCTACGGTCGAAGACATGAGGGACTACGTAAAGCCGCTACTCAGGAAAAAGTGTAATAAGCTGATCCTTCATGTCGGGACAAACTCTTTATCTACAGCAGAGCCGAGGCAGGTTGCTGAACAGATCGTTGATCTGGCCAGGGAAATATCGACATCTCATCCTGACACCAAAGTCTCCATATCTGCTCTAACAACTCGAACTGACAAGTTTACGGATAAAATCCCCGAGGCGAACAAGATCTTGCGATCTTTTTGCCGCGATAATGAATGGCAGTTCATCGCCAACAACAATGTGAAAAGCTCCATGCTTAACCCGGGAGGACTACATCTTACCGCTGAAGGAACCAAGCAACTAGCGAGAAACTTCATTAATGTTATTAGGGATAGAGAGGAGGAATAGATGATTGCCGCCTGTGAGTCCGGTAACAGCCCTCAATCACAGGTAACAAGCAGGTCCCACTCTCTAAATGGTAAGACTAGCAATGATAATGAAAAAAAGAGTTACACTAGTTTTTCCAAAAAAGGCCTTGTCATGGCCTGTCTAAATATCAACCGACTAACCACTCATATCGATGAGCTTAGGTTATATCTATCCGAACAGAAATAGATATTCTGTCAATCAACGAAACAAAACTCGATGAATCAATTAAAGATCACGAAATTTCTCTACCTGGCTACGAGGTCATCAGAAAAGATCGCACTATAAATGGTGGTGGAGTCTGTTTTTATGTGCGTAGCAACCTCAATTACAAAATCCGCAGTGATCTTGCACACGAAAAACTTGAGTTTTTTGCAATCGAAATCTCAAATCCGCACTCCAAACCATTTGTAGTATCGACATGGTATCGACCACAAAGGACTCCTTGGCCAGTTTCAGAAATATTCAGTGCTTTAGAAGAAATTATCGCTAAAATCGATTCCCAAAGTCACGACTTCTACTTGACTGGCGACTGTAATGCAAATTTACTCCCAGGTTCTCTTGATTACGTTTCGCACTCATTGTTGAATGTGTTACAAATATTTAACCATTATCCTGCGAGATTGCGCAGAATATCGTCTGATACTTAGCCGACGAGGGACGAAGTCCCGAGTTGGCTAAAATCAGACCATATTCTGCAAAATCGAGCAGGATAATGGTTTTATTATTCAGCACATCGATAGCACAAAAAACCCCGAAAAAAATGACTTTTGTGTTTTATTTACGAGCTCAAAACATCATATTTTCCTCAGAGACGGATATCGCAGGATAGCTGTCATGTACAGAAGACAGCTATTGGCGTCCCAATGACCATATTTGGGCAGTGCATCGATGTGCTGAATAATAAATGGCCTTAGCCAACTGATCACCAAGCCTACCAGGGTGACTGAAACAACAAAATCGCTGATCGATTTATGCATTACAAATTCGCCTAACACAATTGTGGATTCCAATGTCGTGCATTTGGGTATTAGCGACCACTCACTTGTCTACATGACAAGAAAAATTCATTATCTTAACAAAAGCGCAACCAAAACAATAGAAAAGCGCTCTCTCAAAAATTTCAATGAAGTCAATTTTATTAACGATTTAAAACTCAATGACTGGAGTAAAATTGCATTGTTGACTGATCCTGACGAAATGTGGGAAGAATTTAAATTGCTCTTTATAAAATGCTTAGACAAGCACGCTCCGCTGCGCCATAAAAGAATAGGCAAAAAACAATCGCCATGGATCAATAGTGATCTAATAGGAAAAATGCGTAGGCGCGACTATCTAAAGAAAAGAGCTGAACAATCAAATGATTCAACAATATGGAGCGATTACAGAAAAGAAAGGAATTCAGTCAACAACGCTATAAAGAAGGCAAAACGCCAATACTTTGTTAGTAACCTCGAAAAATCAAAAGACGACATGCGCAAAACCTGGTCTATTATCAACGAGCTAAATTCTCGCGAGAAAAAATCAACTGAAATTTCTGAACTTAAAATAGAAGGCACCAGCATAACTTCCCCTGCCGCTATGGCAGAAGCCTTAAACTCACATTTCTCTACAATTGGCGAGAAATTGGCCAGCGGTATCACGGACACTGCGATTGAGCCCGAGTCATATTTAACGCAAACTGAGAAATCATTTTCGCTAAGCGTAACAACAGAAGCTGAGGTACGCAAGTTAATAAACAAACTAGATAAAAATAAAGCGACAGCATTAGATAAGATTCCATGTAGACTATTGAAAATGGCAGTCGATGTTGTGTCTCCTTACTTGACATGCATTTTCAATCGCTCTATTACTAGCGGGATTTTTCCATCGGAATGGAAATTAGCAAAAGTCTCGCCCATTTTCAAGAAGGGCTCGAAAACGGACCCTGATAATTATCGACCAATATCTGTACTGCCAGTAGTCGCGAAAATCTTTGAAAAAATAGTTCACAATCAACTCTATAATTACTTAAATGATAATAAATTGCTATCAAATCAACAGTCAGGCTTCAGATCACTCCATAGTACCCTAACAGCTCTGCTCGAAGCCACTGACAGTTGGTCAGTTAATATTGATAAAGGCCTACTCAATGGTGTAATCTTTATTGATTTAAAAAAGGCTTTCGATACGATAAACCACGAGATCTTATTGAGCAAGTTGGGATACTATGGGGTGACAAATGACAGCCAAAAGTTTTTCAAGTCGTATTTAAGCAACCGTAAACAGAGGTGTAACGTCAATGGACACTTGTCCGGTAACTCTAACCTGACAGGTGGGGTGCCTCAAGGGTCCATAATTGGCCCACTTCTGTTTCTATTGTACATCAATGATCTATCTAGTTGCTTAAGCACCTCTTGCCCACGAATGTATGCAGACGACACAAATCTAAGCATATCAGCTCCGGCCATTGAAGAACTCGAGATGCAAATCAACCTTGAGCTCTCAAAACTAAATCAATGGCTAAAAGCCAATAAGTTAAGCCTAAACGTGGCCAAAACTGAATTCATGATTATGGGCTCTAGACAAAGGTTAAGTGCCAGAGCTGATGGTCGTCCTATAAACATAAACATTGAGGGGAAAAAGATCAAAAGGGTTGATGAAACAAAATCATTGGGCGTATTTATCGACAAAAATCTGTGTTGGGACAAACACATAAATGAGATATCGAAAAAAATTTCATCTGGCATTGGCGCCCTGAAACGGATTAGGCCGTTTGTCACCTTGGACACTGCTGTCAAAATCTATAAAGCGCTCATTGAGCCACATTTCGATTACTGCAGTCCAGTGTGGCATGGAATAAACAGCAAACTCAATGATAAATTGCAAAAATTACAAAACCGCGCTGCCAGAGTCTTAACAAAATCGCCCTTTGACACTAGCTCAGCTCTTCTCCGTAATCTTCTTGGTTGGGACGACGTGTCCACAAGAAGAAACAAACACCTAGGTGTTGCAATGTATAAAACCCTCAATGGTCTTTTTCCCTCATATTTACGGGATCTGTTTGTTTCCTGTGATTCTCATTATAATCTAAGAAACCAGGATAATAAGTTGGCACTACCGATGCCGAAAACAAACTACCGAAAACGGTGTTTCAGTTACAACGGGGCCAAACTTTGGAATAGTCTACCAGATGAACTGAGACAATCAGATTCACTGGGGAAATTTAAGAAGGGTATCACCCAATTTTTGTAGTTACCGAACTCACACACGGCAATCATGGAAAACAGTTACATGTAATCATTTTATCTATATGTTTGTATGTTATACTGATGATTTTTAACCGTGTATAAATAAATGTGTGTATGTATGTATGTATGAGTTCTGTGACACAGAGGTTGGGCAACTTCCGACGGTCCTCGTGGTTCTTTAACGTCCCTCTGGTTCCGGTTAGTGTACTGTATGTGAGAGACGGGACCTACGGTACGTCTTTATCCGAGAAGACGCGAAGGTCTAACCATTTGCAGATATTAAAGCAAAGGCAGCACCTTCTCCTCAATTATTTAGAAAAGACCCTGAGTGTTGGTCCGGCCGGGGTTTGAACTCCCAACCTCCCGAACATAAGCCCGGCGCTCTACCACTGCGCTAACCGGTCGTCAGTTTCTTTGGTTTGAATGCTTGTTTATGAAGAAAGAGTTGAAAAACATTCACAAATTCAAAATCGCCCTAGCCTTACAGACGAGTCACAGCGATTCAGTTATGAATTTACTATTATTTATAAAATAGCTAAGGTAGTACGCACGCTCTGATTGGCTGCCAGAGAGCTGTGCATTCTCACATTATAAACGCACGGCAGGTTCAATGCTATAAAAGCAATAAAATGAGGATTTATGTGGTTTATAATGTGATAAACACACTAAGAATGCTGGAAGAAAACTTGAAAAGTTTCTAACATTTCTCGTGTTTTTCCAGCATCCCTCGTGCGTTTATCACATTTTAGTATAAACCAACTAATGATCTGTTACAAATCCTGCATTCTGATTGGCTGAGCTACTAATGGTCTATTAGTGATAGACCGTGCCTGGCAAAACCACCACCTTTCTTTGCAAGAAAACTTGATTTTTTCAACATAAAATAATGACATTCACTATTGCCAAAACCGACCAAATAGTTGGTTTATACTAAAACAATTAGACCTCTCGTCTTCATGTGCTATGATATCAATAGACCATTCGGCCTTCGGCCTCATGGTCTATTCATCATAGCACATTCGCGGCCTTGAGGACTAATTGTTAAATAAACCACGAATATCCGCTTTTTATTGCTTAAATAGTCAATGATGATCATTGGAGAACAAACAAGTGTACTGCATTAATATGAGTAAGTAACTTGCATGTTGGTTCAGTATTTTTCTTTCAATAGTACACGCTGTTCTTGTTGTAAAAAGAAAAAAAAAGACTTACCTCCACCAAGAATTGTGACACATCTCTGAGTTGATGTTATTCTGGCAAACAAATAAAGAGCAATTTATGGTTTGTGAATGCTATAAATCAAAGGGCGTATTCAGAAGCACGAGAAAACGGCAACAAAAGTTACTTTCTGCGTGTGTGTTTCAATGAGGGGCACCATCATGACACGCCAAATACGCTCCAATTGACCGATCCCCGCATTTTGAGCAGTTGCACAATGCCTCGGTTTTCTTTTCAAATCTCTTATGCTATAGTTAGAATACCTTAAAACTAAGATATTCTGAAAGTTTGGGAGCAATGCGATAATTTTGAGCGAAGTTACATATTTTTATAATGTTTGTATAGAGGTTTTGTCCGATTTTGTCCGAGCCTCATACAAGGTCTCTAAAAGTACGAAACTTTAGCGGCCTCCAATTATTGCAATACCCCAAAATTATCAGGATTTGTTAGTTTCGAGGTATTCTAGCTAGAGCATAGAAAATTTTGCGGGAATACAAAATCATCGCCTCAATATAAGATGTCAATGTAAGATGTCTCGTCATACAGCAGTTTAAACATTATTAGGATTATATATTATAGTATGACAACGGTGAAATGCAAGCACCGTAACGCTGCACCACCCATGCTTCACAAGCACCAAAGAGCACTTACCCTGTTGAATCCAAGGCAGTAAAACAAAAGATGTTTGGGCCGAGCTGTGATTGGCTAGGAGTCCACGTGATCCCCATGCTCCAGACACGTGACGAGTGCATGGATAGGGGTGTCTTCATTAATCCTGGCGGGCTGATAGTCGTGATCTCCACTATCCTGAAGAAGAAAAAAATATGATACACATTGACTTTTCCTTATAAGCAGTACAAGCAGATGTTAACAAAAGCCAGAACCTTCTCCTCAATATCAGGCGTGTAGTTAGGGCTGCCCTAGGGTGAGTTACAGTGACCCTCCCTTTACGAGAAAAAGTCGCAAAGATAATTTCGGACATCATGTACTTTGGAGCGACGCCATAGAAATATCAAGACTGATGCAAACACCGTGTCGTATTATATATTCATTCCCACAAGCTTACAATTAATGCAATAATGTGGCGAGACGACTCGAAACCGAACGGCTTGTACATGGATCCCTTGATCCCCTTGCTACATATATAACGAGAAAGTACAGAGAGGACAAATAAGAAAAACGAAATAACGATAATTGTCTGACTAACAAGAACTGA
The DNA here is from genome assembly GCA_033964015.1 of Scolanthus callimorphus. Taxonomy (NCBI): domain Eukaryota; kingdom Metazoa; phylum Cnidaria; class Anthozoa; order Actiniaria; family Edwardsiidae; genus Scolanthus; species Scolanthus callimorphus. Next base: position 11,240,364 of record CM066923.1, on the reverse strand, counting down.
GAAAGCTTAGATTTAGGAAGATGACGTTATCGAGGATGGCAATGAATTCAAGATTTTGGGACCATGGAAAAGGATGGTGAATTTCTTTGTATTAGTTCTGTATGCCAAGGATATGGTATTATATGGAGATTCCGTCAATGTCTCCTCGCTCCTTGGTGATATTCCTATGCATCTTGGTTTTGGGCAAACTTATTTTTACAATTCGATTAAGAAGTGAAAATTCTTGTAGTAACGCACTCTTCAGAGTTTGCGCAGTTTCTTTGTAGTAGCGCAATGTTCTAGGCATGCGTTGTAATATTACTTAATTAAAGGGAGGCTGTCCAATCTCGTACCCAGAGCCCGTCATCTTTTGGCCAGCGGCAAGATTCAGGGCCCTGGGGGAATCCGATTTGTGAGCATGCGTGGTAGGTCAAAAACGTAACGAACTTTCATACAACAATCAAACCGGAAACCCAGAATCTGGGTTTTAAAAAAATCGATTCCCCCAGAGCCCTGAATCTTTGCCGCTGGCCAAAAGATGACGGGCTCTGGGTACGAGATTGGGAGGCTGTCACGATACGCGCATGCTCCAGGAACGATCACTGAGCAAAACTATTTAGATCATCCTATCAGAAAACTATTGAAGAATATGTAAAACGTAAACATTTGGTCGGATGGGTCGAGAAATAGCGAGATTAAAACGGGTTGTTTTCGTGGTTTCCAGCTTTCGCTGGCCATCGTTACGGGACGATACTTCTTTGTTTTGAGATGCGCAGTTGCGTGACAGCCTCCCTTTAAGCATCTTCGTGTGAAGTCGCTGGAACAGGCAACAGCCCAAGGTTTGACTGTCACAAAGTTTCGGCTCATTGGCTACCACTTTTAAATAGTTTTAAATTCTCCCCGTTTTCTATTCACATGATGGACAAGTTCTCCTGGACCGGTTTTACCCCATGGGTTTTTGTCTGGTCCCAGCGCATATAAGGACGGCGATTTTCGCCTGATACGAAGAACTGTTATACGAACAAATAAAGAGTGAAAAAGATTACAAAATCAAGTTGTTCATCAAGACCCCGGTAACAGAAGATTACGGTGGTGTGGTGGAATCAATCCTGGGCTCGATTTAAATTGATTGAAGCCTAATAACCTAGAAGGCGCAGCCGAGAAGCTAACTGCGAACAGCATTGGATTTTCTGCTGAAGCCTACCGGTTGTTAAGTCCTCTGCTCTTTACAAATATTGCATCTCTATATGTTTGACCCAATGGGATGCCGATACAGGAACCTTCCGCTCGAGTCGTCCCATAGAACTCTGGCTTGCTCTGGCATTTTCCGCTTGCCTGGAATACCTTGACCAGGAACTGGAGTGGTACACTACTCAGTGGTTGGCTGGAACTTTTGCTGGTAAAATCTTCTATCATGAGTGCTACAGCATACCATCCAAGTGCGCCAGATGCTGAATACTGGATTTGGCACTTTTGCTGGGCGTTGGTAAAAAGGAAATAAATTGAAAAGGGAAGAATGAAGAAACAAATAACTAAGACTTTCACCGTGTAGCGTAACCTGAATTTTAGTCGTCGTTTCTTCCTACACTCATACACTCGTGGTTTTTTTTGCCGCAACGGGTGGTGGAGTGCAGGAAGAAAAGACGGCTGAAATTCAGGCTAAGTGTAACGCGCCGAACTTTAAATTTTTTGACATGTTTTTGAAAAGTTTAGCGTCCCGCCTGACCAATTAACGAACAATCACATGGAAAGGCGAGAATATAAACTATACTTTTAACTATATACCACGCCTTTCAATGAAATCTGTTCGCTCATTGGGAAGACAAGGCGCCAAACTTGTCATAAACTAAGTGTGGCAACATTTCGGTGCACAAACTGTACACTGTTAATGCCTGCGTACACCCGCTCTCCTTTAAAATAATCGGGAAGAGACTTACATGTGTCTTGCCTTTTTAATATTTTATTCTAACATATATTTGTTGGATACAGATCATGTGATGATTCCTTTTGGTGGATACTTTTGTTAGTTCTGCAGTGCTTAAATTAAGAATTTACCTTACCTTACCTTTCACACCAAAATTAATCATCACATGATCTGAATTGGGTGGCAACAAGATGTAAACACACACTGTGTCGGTCCCTGTACTTACCACGTCCAATATGGCACCGGGAAACGTCTGACAAACTCCGGAACATTCCATACGAGCTCTTTCTGCCCAGCGACAGCGAACATCATCTTTATCAGCATCATCCACTGGTGTTTATAAATAATGTTAAATTAATATTCCATTTAAAATTATAGAGTGTCGTTACGTTATCACGATGTCACTACACACACTCATGATTGTAATTATTGCAGTCATATCTCACAATTGTAAAACCCATTTAAACATAAGCGCCTTCCTCAGTACTACAAGAGAAGCCGACTTGTGTCAGGTTTATCCAATGGAGCTGCCTTTACATCGGGTTTTGTTTGTGCTGATTATGTGAAAATGAGCCTCGTGCTCAAACAAGGGATTTTTTTTCAGATTCATCACGCGGTACTGGCGCAAACACGGTCGCCTCAAGCCGATCGCTCTGCTGAGCTTTCCCCCATTATCCAGATGAACTCGCCACAAAGTGCGCAGGGGTTTGTTTGTCAGATGAAAATTTCTAGGTCCGGCGAGATATACCCGAATTTCGCATGGGAAGCAAAAAATAGATTTTATCATTGTAGTCAAACCCGAGCGAGAAGACATTGAAAGAACCCTATAATACCTAACAGCACCATATCCTTGGCATACGGCACGGAGTTTTTGCAGCAGTATGATATTTCTAAGGTGTCGCTCCAAAGTACATTATGTCCGTTCTTATTTTTGCGATATAAGGCAAGATTTTCTGCGTTTTATGCTTAATTGCAATATTGCTTTCAAATCTGTTTTGAACGTTTAGCGATGCAGCAGAAATCGTTCTGATTGGCTAATTTTAGAGCAAGAAATTAGTTGTTACGAAATCCTGCATTTAATTTAAGAGATCATTATCCAGCACCTGGTATAATGATTGTGTGGTTACATCCGTGTTGTAATCGAAGTACTGGTGTCATTGCAGTAACTGGCGAGGTGTTTAGTCGGCCGGTATCGCTCCTCTTCGTCAAGTTCATCGGCATACGTATTTCCCACCCTCCTCCTCCTTGGACAAGGGCGATCCAGGCGAATCCCTTGAAACTGGAAAAGGGGTAAAAAGAGTGTAATTATTCCCATACTCAGAGCTCCGGGTCGTCATCTCGCAGGGGAAGCTCTAGTGATAGCTACAGGCGCATGCGCGAGATTTGACACAGGGCCGTGGAGAGAACACTCACGTGCCAAGAGCTCCCCGGCTCGTCACCTCGCAGGGAAGGCTCTGGTGACATCCATTTGAGGGCCTTTTCTTATTGGCTAATTTTGAACCTTAAGCCATGCGCAGAGAAATCATTCCCTCTTCGGTTCTACATCAAATCTCGCGCATGAGCCAGGGACTATCACCGGAGTCTCGAGAAGACGAGCTGGGGAGCACTGGGTATGTTGGACAAATCTGAGAGATGTTCAACGTCTTCATCGCAAATTCTCTTTTCCGTTTTTAGCCATCAAAGCACTTTGTGATATATTATGCCTTTCTCAGCCGATTTCGTTGCACAAATGTTTGAGAAACTTTGAGGATATTTATTCTAGATATCAAGCTATGTTTGGACTTTGGTTGCTGTTTTATCCTAAAGGAAGATGGTCAGACGTCCAGTGAAGCCTTAATAAAGAGATCTTATTTGCGCCAAGTGAAAATCACCAACCTTATCTCGTAGAGGGGTGGATTAACAGAAGGAAGCGATACATTATAGGTCCTTTCGCCACTGCTCCAGTCCTCTTGCACACTGAAGTCCGTGCACTTGAAGCGCATGTCCCCAATGGTCCTAGAACACCCCTTGCGGCACTCCAAATTACCTTCATCTGTTGGTCCAATCAGAGCACTCGAGTTGACGGTGGAGTGGTCGCAGAATACGGTGTCGTCATAGGAACGACGCCAAGCAATTCTGGACGATATTATTACCTGTTTAAATAAGAAGGAAGGGGGGAACCATGTTAAAAAAAATTATATATTCTTAATTTAAAATATGTAAGATTGAAATCTAAAAAAACGAAAAAAAAAGAGAAATTACCTGTTTAAATAGAATAGAGGCCGACGAGATTTTTAGAAATAAATAGTCTAACACAATGTGTTTTCTTGTCTTCGAAACAGTTCGAAACAGTTTTAATATCTCATTGAATGCGCATACCACAGTCTAACTCTGAAACTGTTTGGGTATAGGGCTTTTTCTACAAGTGCATCCCGACTTTGGAACCAGCTTCGAAAGTCGAAGCGCTACTAAGATCGCACCGACATGATGGAAGCTATTCGGGCACTATAGCGTTTCTCTTGATATTGAAAGCACAAGCGCTCAAGCACTTGATATTTATGGCTCCCGGTTACACCACGTCAAGTTGACGTAATGGTTTAGTGGGCGTGAATGGTATAAATTTGTCAGTCGACGTCGTTCACAAAAAGTCATATAATGTTACAATAAACATTCAAAATCAAAACTTTTGCTGATTCTGCTATCCATTCATAAACGCACTACAGTCAGAGAAACAAATGCAATATATCTGCACATTCGAAGGTCACTGCGGCCTCTTCAATGCTGCGACTCAAGCTATGAGGCTACCAGAGTCCTCAAAACCGAACAAAACTCTCCCTTTTACCGGGAGTCTGAGGATTTTTCCGGCACATTTTTCCCGGGAATTGTTTTTAAAATTTACGATATATTTTCTGTATTTCTCTTTGTTTACTTTCTTGGAAATTTTTCCTATAACATTTGTTTTTCGCCTGAGATGTCAAGTTTCCTAGCGATTTCTTAGGTACGGTGGAATCGACGGAATGAGCCAACTTCTTTGGACATCATTAATACAGCATTACTACTCTCGGATAATAATAGTACATGGAATCCCATAGCTCAATTCTTACGCGCGCGTTGACTGTCTAAAGACGAGTGAAATCTAACGTAGAATCCTATGATATCTCTTTTTTGTGTAAATTGAGGACGAGATATCGAAGGATTAAAGTCTATTCAAAGCGTTCAGTCGGTAGATTCCGCCGAAAATAGCACTCAAAAAGGCGATATCGCGCGAGTCGCGTTTTTTCGTGCTATTTTCTTAGCGGAATCTAGCCTCCTGAAGCTTTGAATAATCCTATAGAATTCAACGGGTTGAAAGCTGAATTCAACAGAACAGGTTTACCCGCCCGCGCGCATCACTCGTGAATTCCACGTTAAACTTCACTCGAAAAACGATTACTCAGGAAATAAACCACAGTTTATCGAGTTCATCGAAGTTATATAAGTCATAACTGAAAAAAATCATATTGAGTATACCTAGACCCGCTGTTGGGGCTATTCTGAGGCTTTGCAAATTATGCATCAACCTTACCCGTAATGCCTGAGGATTGTTTGCATTTACCGGCTTCCAAGATAGCATAGCACCTCTGAAATGTGACCCCTCTAAAAATACCACATGGAGAATCCATAACAAAACACAGAGATACCAACCGGGGTATTTCCAAGCCATTTCTTCACTGCATAGCTCCGAAAATGACTCGGAAATACGTTCTGGAGGTATAGAGGGTTATGATAGAGTGTTTATTTTCAAGATTCGTTCAGGCAGGTTCAGCGTAGCAAGCAAGATTATAGTGAAACATAACTCTTTGATTGTTTTCAGACTCAATAGCTTAAAGGTTGAATTGTCACTATTTTAGGGTTACTTTAGTTACTTTAAATGAATTTCAATTCACAACAAATCAGCAAAATAACCATCTAGATTTGTAAAATAACCTTTCAACTGCCAAGTAAGCGCAAATTTGGAGATTTTGGTTTGTTATCGAGCGGATGGAAATGGATTGCGAATGCCCTTTTTGATTTCAAGAACTTTCAGTTAAGCTAAAGTGCAATATAGGATTATGTGTTGTTATGCAGACCACTGGCCTCAGTTTTGATTTAATTTTTTTAAATTTAATTTTGTTAAAACAACAGTGACACAGCCTCTTTAGCCTTCAGAGCCTGCTTGAGTTTAACCGAATGTGAGTAATGTGTTACTGGCAACATGCAACATAAAAAAACAATTACGAAATTGGTCTTGAGTGACTGAAGTGCTCTGTCTGGTCCAACAAATTAGTTTAACTTAAGAACTGAATTAGTTGTCAGGACGTCTACAGAAATTTACGTAATAGTCTCATGCATTTGGGTGGAGAATGTGAATTCAAGAACTTCTTTAAAAGAGCTCCATATCAAAGGGTCAAGTAGTGTTAGTAGCTGTGGCAGATACTCAAAACCTAAAACACCAAGAGATAAAGATTTTGTGAATGTTGCTCATCGAACGTTGTAGAAGATGAAACTCATTTTTTATTCGACTGTGTTTTATATTCTGATTTAAGAAAATCATTATTTAATGAAATTAAAAAATACTGTAAAAGTTTCTCAAATTTAAATTAATAGAAAAAATATTCTTTTTTAATAATGTTGAGCCTTACAAAGGCAGGCAAATATGGAATAGCTTGGATGATAAACTTAAAGCTTCTAAAAGTTTTTTCTCTTTCAAAAAGCAATTAAAATCATATTCTGAATTAGTGCAATAACTTTCTTTCCACATCTTGTGCTGAGACCACAGCATGCTATATTCAGTTTTTCGTATACAAGTTTATATTAATTTATATATCTCTTTTCTTTTTTTGTTGTTGTTACTTTCGTGTACAGATATATACACATTTTTTTTCGTATTCTACTCTTGTTACTGTTACCGAAATTGGATATGAATGAAGGTGATTTTTTTCAATTTCGAGCCCGTTGTAATCCTCATCTTAGAAAAATGTTTTTAATTATTTACCTGGGATCCATGATCGACAAGCTCTGCTTCCAATGGATCTCAGTCACTTTACCAAATATAGTTATGTGTATAGCAAAAAAACTTGTACATCTAATGAGTAAAGTGAAATAAAGATTGATTGATTGATTAATACGTTTGTAAACAGTTAGGGCACTTCATATACGAAGCTTTCGAAAAGAGCTACTTATTAACGAAATGATCATCTTTATAGAATTATTTGATAGTTTATCTTCTTGATTTGCATGTAAATTTTTAGAATCCATATACGGGCAATACCATGTATGTAAATGGGAATGCTGAATAAAATTGTATTGTATTGTATTGTATTGTAGATCTTTTTCTGAACGTGGAATGGAAAGCGGGGACAGGACGGTGGTAAATTTTCCAGCGGGCTCAAGCACATTAAGGCCTGGGATTCGAAATGAGAGCTTGCGGCTAGCCCCAAAAACGCAAAATGTGCCTTAAATTGCTTTAATCTATTTACGGCGGGCTAATTTTTGGCACAGTGATAACACTGGACGAACTTAATATTTTGGTGCTATAACTTAGTGCGGAGTGATGTCACAAGGTATGTCACGTGACAACAGTAAATTGCCGGTGATGGAGAAAACATCTAACAATACAGCTTTGGTGTAAATGGATAGACCTCAGCAATAGAAACGTCGCACCGTTTTGGCTCCTGAACTATTATTTAACGAGATATAAGGGTCGGAATCAGGTCACGTGACCTAATTAATATATCAGCCCTTAAAGCACCCTAGATAGATAGATAGATAGATAGTTAGATAGATAGATAGTTTATTTAAAAATCGTATTGCAGCCCGTAGGCTGAATTACACAATTATTTACAAACTGTAAAAGAGACATAAAACTATTTTTTATATGGACATGAGTGTTTTACTGGGAAATACGCCACTCGTAGATCTCGTACGAAGCTACATCCGGGTCCTCAGTGACATAATTCCATATCCTCACTAGTGAGGATATCGGTCAAAACAAAAGTGCTTGAAATCAATTTGTAATGATTTTTTCTGGTTTGCCCATATAATAAAAAGAAAATTACACGGTGGCTTGGAGATATGAGTTTTATTTTCTCGTGTCAAAAACAATATTTTACTCATTCGCTGCGCTCATTCGTAAAATATTGTTCTTGCCACGTCGAAAATAAAACTCATATCTTCGCGCCACCGTGTAATATCCTCTATATGTATACAATTTATAATAAATATAATTAATATAATATAATATAATATAATATAATATAATATAATATAATATAATATAATATAATATAATATAATATAATATAATATAATATAATATAATATAATATAATATAATATAATATAATATAATATAATATAATATAATATAATATAATATAATATAATATAATATAATATAATATAATATAATATTATATAATATAATATAATATAATATAATATAATATAATATAATATAATATAATATAATATAATTTAATATAATATAATATAATATAATATAATATCAATTTCTATAAAAATACCTAATATTCATTAAAATGTGCTAAAATCTGTAAAAACAGTCCATCTAATCATTCATTATTTAGCCATGGCAAAAATGAAGGAATTCCTAGTCCTGTTGGTACGTAGATGTGGCATGGCATATTTACGGTTGCGCCTTAGGTTATATGCTATATCGTTGCGTGGTGGAAGCCTAAAGGAGGAAACGTTTTCCACATGTAAAAACGTCACTATGTATAAATATTATTAGCCATTAACTTTTCAAAAAGGAGTGAAACTCACCGCCGGAGAAATTTTTCATATCATTGAATAGTTGTCGATTTTGCCGAATGCACTTGGGAGGACTGGGTCGAGTCACGCGGGTTAGCTGTGGGCTATTTTAGCGTGGTTACCAAGCCCAAATCAATGGCGGACAGATCGAGAACTCGAGTCTCTGTGATTCCTGCAAGTTTTCATTCAAAATTTCACAGTTTTCTTGCTACATTTGCCGAAATTCTTATCAAAAGAGGATCTCCTGTCACTTCCTTATAAGGTAAATGATTCGAAATATGGTTTTGGCCGTGAGGTGTTGAAAAACGACAATTTTCGGTTGGAGATTATTTCATATGAAACTTTGAAAAGTGAAAATGTCACGTGACTGGCCACATGACGAGTGTAGCAGCCGAAATTCCATACTAAAACCTTTCAATCGATGAATATTAACTATCCTGAAAATTTCATGCTCATCATTAATGATAAGAAAAGATATTTGAAATTTTGTAATTTTCTGGATTTTCTGGACTGACCTTAATACACTTGAGGGAATGAGAAAAATCATGGAGAAATAGTAAAATCGGAACAAGTTATAGTAACAGATGTTAAACGGCGGAACAATTTTGCCAGTAAGGGGCTCACGGGAGACAATGTGTGTCAAAGTGGGGGGGTTGAGTCACAGAAAACATGTTCTGGATTCTATGTGTTTGTAACGTTTGAGGCATATTTCGACATGCTGCCATTTCAGGAGAATCACGAGAGATGGTATATATGGATGATAAGGAGTCTCATCATCATCATCGTCATTCCCCTTTGATGGAGTCATTGACATCCTTGGGGCGCGCCCGCTGCACGGAATGTCACATCCAGCAGACGCATGAAATCTGTCCTCGTCATCATTGTTCTTCTTGCTTGGTATATATCAATACCAAGCACCTTTTCCATTCTTGTCCACATGGACTTCGGATTCTGTACATTAACAGCACTTGTTTTTGAATGGCATCGTTATTTAGCCTGCATATGTGCGCTATATACTTGAGATGTTGCTCTAGACAGAAATGGCGGATAGTCTACTTAGGGAGGTGTCATTATTTAGCGAGGGGGAGGGGGGAGTGTAATAATAATAGTCATTGTATTATTATGATTGACATTGCAATCAACACTAGATAAGCCGCACCCATTTTGTAATCACAGTTAAGCTTTAGCCTAAGTATCAATAAACACAATTCTATCAATAGTCTTGGAGTAAACACTATTCCGCGACCATCCTACACTATCCTTCATCTTCTATAAATACGGTTCATTACAGGGAGTACCATTTTTTAAAGCAAGGCTAAAAAAATAAGGACCCGCTCCTTAACATTACAAAATAAAATGTGACTATTTATTTTATTTTTTCTTAAAAAAATGAGCCTGTAGGTTATATTATTCATGCGCGCAAATGACGGAATTATTATTATTCATTATTTATTCGCATCCAACCAAGCTAAACAACTCCAGTTCCTACTGGGTAAGATAGCGATTAGACAAAACTTACTTCTTTTACTGCGGAGCGTCCTTCTAGAGCTAATAAGAGCTAAACGTGACAGGTTCGGTTCACTGAATCATAAAAGAGGTGCTACACTAGTCCACGCTGGAATGTGAAAACCGAGGTGAAATTTGAATAAAAACTACAGCCGATGAAAACTGCAACAGCTTTAGAATCTTGAGCGGAACTAGGAAGAAGGTGGTGAACTTTAGAATTTTACGGCAGGCGCTATCCGCGACGTAATCTTTTTTCTTACGCGGACAGCATCTCGCTAAATGGTCAATTTTAAGTTAAGAGCGCGAGGAAAAAATTCGCAATCAGGAACTTTCTCTGGAGTCTTAGGCGGTGATTACATGAGACCGGTACGAACTCAGAGCGATCTGAGTTCATACCGGTCTCATGTAATCACCACCTTTTTTTACCGTGTTTACGTAAGACCGGTACGGACTCGAAAGTCGTCTCGAAATGACATTTTGCGAATTTGCTCAAAAATTTGAAGTTTGTTTCGATGTTCATTATGGAAAATCAAAAGCACTTCCTGGCATCAAATTTGGCAAACAAGTAGTTGTATACCATGGGATGAATTTTGCGGTAAGAGATTTCGCTAGCCTATTCTAAATGCCATTAAATTCATAATAATTAGAAAGCAAGTGAAAACATTTGGAATTTCAAAGGCAAAACTCGGAGAAATAATAATATATAATATTTATTCCAAGCCACCATTACTGATACATAGGAGTAATACATACGAATACAGAATATAGATGAGTAAATATACAATCAATCAATCAAATTACAATAATAATTCAATACATCATAGATATATTTTGCTGTTAGTCAGATAATTGATTCGTCGATCATTGAAATACAATACATAAATATATTTCTCTCACTAAAAGAACTAAATGCACTGTTTATTTTCATTAAATCATTTTTAAAATTATTTCTAAGTTAGAGTTAACTACCGAGATTCGAGGCAATAACCCCAATACATCCCAAGGGCCGTAGGCCCGAGGGATGTATTGGGGTTATTGCCGAGAATCGAGGTAATTAACGGACTTAGTTTACAGTTGACAAGGTTTTCAGAAAACAGGGACAAATGAAATGCATTCTTCTCATTGAATTGAACAGTTTTGAAAAGGAGTACAGTTTACAATTGAAAAAGATAGCGGATTCCAATAGGAACTATTGTTAGTTATTTAGCTGCTTTCACAGAAGTGGGTTCCCCAGAGAAACTTATTGCAATTAATTTTTACCATGCACAATAAAGTTGTGATGCTGAAGAAAATGAATGACAACTTTTATTCAACTATGATTGACAAAGGTTTCCAAACACGAATTACGTCTTTTGTTTTCGTACAACAGCCAGTCCAATCAATCAAGCGGCCTTTTGTAAAAGCGCAACTCATTTAAGCGCTGTTATTTTGGTCCTCTCTGGTTGGATAATACAACAATACCCTATACCCCAACACAAAGAACGAGGATAATAGACTACAGACAAAAGAACTCCTTTGTAGAACGAAAATAATAGAGACAAAAGCAACTACGTCCTTACTGGTTATTTTCATTTGTACCACGCCCTGACAGCTACAGCTCAATTTGCATAACGTTGTGTCCAGCAAAACGGATGGAACGTGATTCAAGATGGAGAAACTGAAGGCAAGTTTCAGGTATTTTGCGCTCGTTGGTTGCTCTCTACGATTAGATATGCAATTAACCTGGGCATGATTTTATCTGTATTTTCAGGTTTACGTCTTAAACACACTCTATGGGCAATGAGACCAAGCAAGTAGACTGGACAAACGCTTCTCAATATGGTTCAAGTGAAGGCGTTCTCGGAAATCGTGTTTTGTGGCGTTCAACGGGATTCGCATAAAGGCTAATCAGGAGCAAATATTTGGTTATAGAGACAGTCAGCATAGATGCATAAACTGAGATTATTGGATGTTTTTTTCTCGGGGTAAGTGTATGGATTTGAATTCACTAGTAAAATGTTTGGGTTGATAATTGAATTTAGTCATTGTGAAAGGGGCAACTGTCATGGTCTATCATAAATTTGGTCTAACTTGGGGTCATTTTAAGTAGCTTAAATGCAGTCAAACTCCCTACAAATCAACAAAATAATGGTCTACGTTTTTTAACCAACCTTTCAGCTGCTAGATCAATATAAATTTGGAGTATTTTCGTGTATAATCGAGCGGATGGAATTGGATTGCTAATTGGCATTTTTGATTTTCGAACAGGCTGAACAAGCCTCTTTCTTTTTAAGACTAATTTGAAACAGAATATAGGTTCGGAGTTGTTTCTGTAGAACACTTGTCTTATTTTAAAACATTTTGATGAAACAAACGTGACAGTGCCCCTTGAAGTCTTGGTAAAAATGGCTTATTGTGTGGTTCCAGAAATTATCCATAGGAAGGATAATAGGAAAGGATATATTTTCCATACAAATACTGTATTTTTGTTCGGGAATTCCAGAGAGGTGGGGGGGGGGGGGGGGGTCACTTTTCAACACTCTTCCGGGAGGGGGGGGTATTTTCTGGAACCACACATTATTGATTTACAGGTAAGTATATGGCTTATTATGGATTAATAGGTAAATAACTAGATATTTACCTATTAATCCATAATGAGCCATATATTTACCTATTAATCCATAATGAGCAATATATTTACCTAGAAATTCAATTCAATTCTATTGATCAACCCCAACCTTTCCCTGGAGAATTCAAATCCCTCCCCGACTTTTAGTTTGTTGAGATTCATTATCCGAGTTAATTCCCTACGAATAACAATGGAAACCGCGTCAACTGTAAACTAAGATCTGTTAATTTACTATTATTACAAAATGAAAAGAAATGGCATTCATCGCCAATTTCCTTCAGATTACAGATAAAACAAAAACGAGAATCATAAGGAATGTTTGTATATCTTCCTGTTTCAACTGGCAAATGATGTGCAGATACTCGAAAACGAGTAACCGCCTGACGATGTTTGATATTAGAGATAAGCGATAAATATTTTTCAAAACTTACTCTATGCTTAACAGCAATCAAGGTACGCAATTTACTGTAAGATTGGGATTCAATACTCCAGAAATCATTAAAACGTTTATATAAAGCAGATTTTAGAAATTTTGCCAAGAGATTAATATCATTCCTAGAATTAATTTCAATATCTTTTAATGACTTAAGATCAACTAACTGTAACAAATAATTTGAAAATCGAACTCCCTGCGAGTAGAACAGAAGACCACATTTAGCTGCTTTCCCAACAAGCTCATTCTCATACTCAACATCTTTCACACGTAACCAATACTTAACGACACGAGACGCAATATGCACAATCATAGGTACCCGACCAAGCTCCGCCAAAACCGCCAGATTAGTACATTTGGAATGGACCCCTAGAATACGCTTGCAAAACTTTAGATGTAATCTTTCAACATCTGACACCACCTTAAAAAACTTATCTCTAAACATATCAAAACTTGTTATCCTCCCTAACTCATAAACACCCCAAATCTCACAACAATATAACAATACCGGAGAAACCAACGAGGAAAACAACTTCAAGAGAACCTTAATCGGAACACTGTCTACATTAGAAAAACTCCTAAAGATACCATGGTAAGCACGTAAAGCCTTATTATATAATACTTTCTTAGCAAGCTTAAAACCGCCACAACAATGAAAAGTAATCCCTAAATACGTATAGTGATCAACAGATTCTAAAAGACCGCCTTTGAAATACCAGCACGAGGAGACATAAGGTCGACGCTGTGACTGAGTACCAAAGACCAACACTTTCGACTTTTTCAGATTCACTGTCAATCTCCATCTATCCACATAACTTTCCAATTTATTAAGGCAACTCCGCAAACCATCCTCCGATTGTGAAACAATAACCAAATCATCTGCATAAAGCAAACAATTTACTTCAGAATCCCCTAACTTCACAGAATCACAATCCCCAGAACGGAATAAACTGGGAATATCATTTATAAAAACATTAAACAGAGTAGGACTTAGGTTACAACCTTGCTTTACTCCAACATGGGATTGGAAAAAAGGAGTCAGGCCTTGATTTAACTTCACAGCTGTCCTGACAGAAGAGTACATATTGAGCAAAATACGAACAAACTTCCGACTACACCCATATTGTACCAGTTTAAAAAATAAACCTTCTCTCCACACGCTATCATAAGCTTTACGAAAATCGATAAAACAGGCAAACAACGGCTTCCGTCTACTCTTGTAAAATCAACCAGAGTTTTCAACACAAGTAAGTGGTCGGACGTCCTAAACCCATGCCGGAAGCCTATCTGACAATTATTTAAAATTTGTTCTTCTGCCAAAAACGCATTGAAACGGGAATTAAGTATCAAGGCGAAAAATTTACCCAAACAACTACCTATGCAAATTCCTCTATAATTACCAGGGTCCGAACGACTTCCTGCCTTATGTAGAGGAACTACAGCGGCGGACAAAAGTATCGTAAACACCCCGTTCCCCCTTCCAATGTTGGAGTATGCCAATTTGAATTGAACGCTGCGCGCACCAAACAACATTGAACAGGGGAGCGGGGAACAGCCTGGATAGCAAGTGTTTACTTATTTTTGGCCCCCATTGTCTGAGCTGAAATCGATACCTGGCATTCGTCAAAATGACAGTTTAGTCAAGGATAACGTGACCTAATAGTGTCGCGCAAGAGCCGGGTTTTTCGTCATTACGCGATACATTTTTGCTCAAAATTTCGCTAACATAGGCAAAAGTTACGGATTTGAGTCTCATAATGAAAGCACAATAAATTTAGGCAACTTATAGAGGAGAAAAATAAAACAGATTATCTGAAGAACGAGCTCTGTACTATAATTCACGATAGAAGGATCAAGCAAAGTTAACGGTACTTGACAAAGGAGCGCAATAGGCTGAGCATCGGTGTGTGTTTTGAAGATTTGGCCGATTTAATTCTTTAAGAGAATGTAGTAATATTCGAAACTGAAATCTATAAAGTATTGTTAAAGTCTTAGGACAAATTGTACAAATAATAGGACGAAAGGAAAGCCAATCAGACTCAAAATTACTAGCGAGTTACCAGCGAAGTTTTCTGGAAGTTCAGTTACAAAAAAATCAAAGGCTATCAGTTTAGTTATTGTAATGGAAACATCTCACGAAAGCAAGAATAATGTTCAAAAAGCGAGGTTTCTGAGATGTCAAAAGCAATGACAAGAAATTAACTCGATGCTTTTTCCATGCGCAACTACCTCGGGCCTTCTACGGACGCCAAATATGCAAATACATATGGTTAAACAAGCACCACCACATTACACTTAACCGACTTAACCGTTCATTTAAACTCGCCAAAATGTCTTCGTTTTATCCACATTTTAAAGTTTAAGCTTTTGAAATGGCTAGCAATCTAGCGCTATATTCGACATACAGGGTTAGAACTTTGTTTATCTTTGAGCATGTAAGAAAAATATTACGGTTAAGTTGAATGGTTAAGCTGCTCATAATGATAAGAAGATAAGTATTACTCTTTATATTATATTGTCGCTAATGGTTTACCACGCTTTTTACTTCATTAAAACTGTATTTTTATGTCGCCTTTTTCGTTGAGAACAAATAATGTAGTGTTAGTGAAGATATAGTGATATTTTTATCCTAGTTTGAAATCAATTATCCCGGAGAACCAAGGTTTTTCTAATGGTTAAGTCAAATGGCGGCAACTTAACCATTTACCGATGGCACATGGCCCTGTACCAGACAGAGTGCTGTATCTCGTTAAGAAGCAAACAAACAAACAAACAAGTAAACTTCCCCCGTGCTGCGGATTGAGAATCGTAAACTCTCCCTTTTATCTAGAATCTCGTGGTTAAAACTAGCTGTAAGATTTTTTGCCTTTAATAACTTCGCAGTTGGCGCAAACTATCAGCTCAAACACCCCGTGCAAAACGATGACATCGACAGAAAACATCAAGCGAAATATTTAAGAATCGAGCAGAAGCGTTTGAAAAACTGTTCTGTATGTTCTGAATAATATGAAAGCACTGGTTTAGGAATAAATTTTCTCCTAAACACCATTTTTTGGGAAACTTTAGGGGCAACAAATAAGCCCTCATTTGCGTGTGATTTCAGACAGTCACGTATTATTTTTCCAAGTGCCTAAAGTAGGCTAGTGCGCATGCGTTACTTCACTCAGACAGCGGCGGACAAAAGTATCGTAAACACCCCGTTCCCCCTTCCAATGTTGGAGTATGCCAATTTGAATTGAACGCTGCGCGCACCAAACAACATTGAACAGGGAGCGGGGAACAGCCTGGATAGCAAGTGTTTACTTATTTTTGGCCCCCATTGTAGAAGGCCCTCAGACCACGCTTGAGGAAAAACACCATTTGTTAACACAGCATCAAAGAGCTTAACAAAATATGGGGCCAAAGCATCTACAGCCACTTTAATAACTTCATTATTAACCGAGTCTTTCGCACTCGCTTTCTTATTCTTCAGCTTCTTGGCTGCGTCACGCACCTCCTTTTCAGAAAATGGCTCATCCAAAATCTCGTTATAATCTTCAGCCCATAACTCAAAATCA
Organism: Scolanthus callimorphus; assembly: GCA_033964015.1. Lineage (NCBI taxonomy): Eukaryota > Metazoa > Cnidaria > Anthozoa > Actiniaria > Edwardsiidae > Scolanthus > Scolanthus callimorphus. Next base: position 11,223,586 of record CM066923.1, on the reverse strand, counting down.
TTCACAAGTTTAGCCTCTACACTGGATTTCTCCGAAACTACTGTCATGCGATTCAAATCTTTGAAATAATTATACCACTCCTCTGGAGATACTTCATCAGAACAACTCGGAGAAGAACGAGCCTTTAGCGCATTGACCAGTTTCCAGAATTCACGCGGATTATTCTCTTCCATAACCTGAATTTTGTTTAACATATCGCTTTGAAAACGCCGTTTTAAACGCTTCGTAAGACGCTTGTAATCTTTTTTTGTGGCAAAAAATTTATGTCTTAGAAACGGATCGTGGGGGTATTTAGTCAGCAGAGACCCCAAGATACGCAACTCTTTCCTAAGTGCGAAACAACTTTTATCAAACCATTTCTGTGACTGAACAGTATTTCTACGTTTCTGTTTTAAATTCCGTCTTGATTTAATTCTTAAAAACCGTTTTGAAACATTAACAATAACAGCAGTAAACTGACCGACTAAGTTATTCACCTCGTTACCATTCAACTCGAAAAGACTGTCTAGCTCCTCCGAAACAGCCGCTGAAACCAGACTATCACGAAAAGTTGATTTTAAGTCATCATCCCAAACAAAGGACTGAGGGAGTGGGGATAATACAAGGTCACCCGTGGATTCTTCCTGAGGTATTATTTCCAAAACAAAAGACAGGAAGCAATGATGAGAAAACTGAGTAACATCCGATACCAAAAATTGATGAACCAATGGAAACAGCCCTGCAGAAACAATACTATAATCAACTACACTAGCCCCATTATACGTGTGACAAGTAAACTGTCCAAGAAGATCACCATTGACCCGCCCATTCAACACTATTAAATCATTTCCACAGCACAAATCGGCTAGAGAACGGCCATATGAATTTACATTAGTATCCCTTGACTTACGTACTTCAACCTGCGACAAACCACTCACAGTATCAGTCCCATCGGTTTCATCAACAAAATCATCTAAAGTACCTAATCTAGCATTAAAGTCACCACATAACATAACTTCCCCTAGCCTGGAAAAGTTATAAATATCTTCCTGTAAGGAGTCAAAATGATCCAGATTTAACCTCCTTTCCCGAGAGGAATTGTAAGGAGGAATGTATACACTACACACAAATAAATCGCGCTTCATAGAGAAAAAATCTTTATCCAACTTCCACCAAACAAATTCGTCACTACTTTCCTTGTCAAGAAACTTAATGCCCTTGCGCAAATGGGATCTGACTAGTACCGTAATACCACCCGAATTTCTCCGGGACCCAGCCGGAAATTGTCTACATTTAGAGAAAGAGTAAAAACCTTCAATATTCACATTTGGCTCCCTTAGCCACGTTTCAACAAGAGTCACACAATCAAATGTATCAAGCACAGACAAAAAATCATCATCATCCAACTTTCCTTGTAGACCTTCGACGTTCCAAGAACAAATTTAAGAAACGACCGATTCCGCATAATAGAGAAAAGAATAGTTTTTTTTTGTTTTGTTTTATTATTATTATTTTTGTTATTGTAATGAAAAATATATATATCATCTGAGAAACCCAACTATTAATTAAGCACGAGCGCTTATCTAATTAACTAACGGTGGAACCTGATTGACAAAAGGAGCGACCTGATTAATGAACGGTGGAGGCGCGCAGAAAGGAAAACCTGAAGGTGGTACATGGGGCAAAGGCACTGCTCTAGAATGATACGAACTAGCCGTCAAAAAACGACTCAGCATATCAGTTAAGGTACTTAGCTTAGTGTCAATAAGTGAGAAGTCCGCACCCCTTGAATTACTACCAGGACGGGAAACGCCACTAGACAAAGGAGCCGCTGGACGTCCCTCTGGAGATTGAGGTGCCGAATCTCTAGGGAGGCCACCATGTTGTTTACGTAGGGGAAAAACAGGAATCCCACATGCCACACGAATACCCCTCTTAAGATTAGCAGCAAACCTCCCAACACCATATCCCTTCTTGAAGTGCTTTGAATCGTGAAATAAAACACCGTCCTGAAGATTGCTGTGGTCTATATACACTACATCTTGCCGCCCTTCCATCCTGTTAACCACTTCAGCATTAACTTGCCCGACTGCATCCCGCAGACTGTCACACCGCGGAGTTATACCAGACACAATGATCTTCCGTCCAGGAAATGCTGCCACAGCGGTATCCACCATACTGACATATTTGGTGATTACCTCAGCAACAGAGGATGTTCTAGATCCGCGGCGCATTGAAATAAACCCTAAAAAACTAGATATCATTTTAAAGCTTAATAAACGTAGTTTATGATGACGCAGTTTTTATTCTGTTTTTTCGAAATCTGCTCTAACGCGGAAAGGAAAACGATAAAAAGGTGCGATTTAAATATGCAAAATGTTCGTATAGAAATACGGCGCGCATTGGCTTCAATTCTGTCTTAAATCAATCAACACTCATTGAATGACCAAAGTGTGTCGGCGATTTTTAATATAATAATCCATTCCAGAATAAGAACTTCCAAAAGTTGAAGGTTCATTTATTTGACGAGTTTCGGCCTTCGAACAGTAATAAAAGTGCGAGAAATCAAAATATCAAAAATCGCCGACAAACTTTCGAAGATCAAAGTTTGGACTAGCTGCTCGCAAAATTTGAAAGCAATCGTGCAAATCCTTGTGGGCGAACATTTTGGGTCTTTCCATTGAAACGGCAGCAAAATCAATACCGAGTTATAGCCATTTGAAGTTGTGTCAACATCTGAAGCGCTAACAGCAGGAGAGCAAACAAACGTGACACGATCGGCCAATTGGAGAAAAGCCTTCTCTATGCGCGGGAAAATATTACTGTGCTCAGATTTCATGTTGTGCTTGAGCTACTTGTGGTAATCGCTTTCTCCAACATCTTCGACCATTTCCAGCAGCCAAATTTTGATAAATAATGGGCAAAGTGCCTCTTCAACGAAGAAAGCCAGGCAAGGACATGCCAGGCAAGAAGCGCCAATTTCCTGACCCGAAGGCTAAGTAAACAAGATTAAAAGATTATAGCGCCTGAATCATGTAACGCAATACAGTTGAAAACTAGATTTTCTTATTTTTCTTCGTGAAATATAAGTTATGTTAATTTCTTTTTTGGAGTATTGAAGTTCCTACCCTAACTTATCGACTGGGATAAAAACAAAAAATTCGTCAAAATGACACCCGCGAAGGTTTACGGTATCCTTAAGGTTACTGAGAACCTTCGCGCACGTGTTCGGAAAAAAATCATACACGTCCTTAGTTTAACCAACACATATCAACCTATATATCGTTGGAAAGCTTATAGAATGGACTAGCGAACTATGGCAAAAAGAATTATTTTTTTCATAATTAGAATTTTTTTTAAGGTTTTATTAAAAATTCGGGTGTGAGAGTTTCAAGAGATAACGCTGACGATCTGCTAGACCTTTACTCCCAAGTAACACATTGTTTTAATCCTTAAAGGTGTTTCTCAAAAACCGTGTCTGCGTTTTTTTAAATTTTGCTTTGCTCAAAAGTTATCGAACTTTTAAATTTCGAAGGTCAAATTTTGTAGAATTTTCACGCTCTAAAATTTAAAAAATTCATAACTGTTGAACTAAACAAAATTTAAAAAATCGCAGACACGGTTTTTGAGAAACACCTTTAAGGATTAAAACAATGTGTTACTTGGGAGTCATGGTCCAGCAGTTCGACAGCATTAGCTCGTGAAAATAGCACACCAAAATATTTCATCAATGCTTAAAAAAAAAATACAGGTATCAATAAGTGATTTCTTTTTGCCATAGCCCGCTAGTCCATTCTATAAGCTTTCCAACGATATATAGGTTGACATATTTTGGTTAAACTAAGGACGTGTATGATTTTTTTTTTCGAACAATGTGCGCGAAGGTTCTCAGTAACCTTAATTATAATACCTTTAGCCACTGTAAAGCGAGGCGAAGATATAATTTCTTCTGCCCTTCCTAAATTACCACAAGAGATCGCTTTAACACTACTTGTGGGACATAATAAGTTCGTGTTCAAATGTCTCCCGTTAGAATCACATAGAAACACGAAATCATACACCGGTCTGTCGCGACCGGAAACAGCACGGTTTGTTGCAATCCCATTGCGGTTCAGGCCAGGTGCCCCCTCTCGCTGACTACCATTAACAATCAGTAGATCTTGCTCATCTGTAGGCTGATTTTCCTCCGGTACACTATTATCCTCTAAAATCCTAACAACAGAAGGAGTTGCTTCTGTCCCGGATTCCAACATAGTAATCTTATCTGTTAACACCTTTAACTCAATACTGCTTGACTCAGCCTTTAGCTCTAGTGACCCCACGCGGTCAAGCAATTTGCGATTTTCTTCCTCTAGACCCCGCACTCGCTTACATATATCCCCTTTTTCTTCAAGTAGTGAACCCAACCGACCTTGCATCCTTTTTACCTCGTCCTCCGCCTTAGAAATTTTGTCCTCGTAGTCTGCCATTACACTGTCATAAGTTTTCTTCACCGCAATCATTTCCTGTTTTACTCTATGAACAAGAGACTCTTCCAACTCATTAAATAATAAATCCCTGAGATGTTTAACTTGTAAATCTGCACTAGATGCCACCCGGTCCACTCGAGTCACGACTTCCTCGAGCTCTAGAATCCTCTTATTATGATTCTGAATATTATCCACAGTTTTTTGATCTTTGAGTACAATCGATGTTTGCTTTTTCGAACCGGCGGGCGAACAAAGACCCCGCAACACAGCAATGTTCCCAGATCTCCGACTCACTTTCCGTGACACTTTATGAACTTCTTTCGGTGTCTCCGCACGTTTCGGGGTCTCCATGTCTTCCTCCTGATCTCCCTCGTTGTCTGAAACCTCTAGTACTTCCAAAGATACACCGTCCAAATCAAGAACTGGCTTTTCAACTTCTTTCCCGTCTAATGACTCTCCTCCAAAAACATGAGCGTATGCATCACACAGTTCAGTTATGCCTTGAGGGAGACGGTCATTCAGCTGTACTAAAGACACAAAATCTCTTAGACGAGGAAATTCTCTATTCTTCCATAATTCCCGATAATTTCCTTGCACCATAAACTGTCTCTTAGTTACATAGACAGTCAGAGTAAACAACAGAGCTTCGTCCTCGTCTTGTTTTTCTTATACGATAATCGCATGAGTTATGGAAATAAAAAACGAATGCCATTTACAATATAACAAATAGAAGTGATAGAAGACCCTATAGCAGGCATGCTCTGCATGAGACGACCTCTGTCTGTTCTTTTTCTTCTATTCGATGAATCCAAACGACGGCTTTGTGTAGCGTCTTTGTGTAGCGTTATATCAAGTAAAATTTTCTCGCGCTAAAATGGAATTTCCAATGAACGTTTTCTGCACTATTGGAGTGGCTACCTTGATAATAATTGTTTTAACACTGACCGGTTTGCTAGGAAGAGTCGCGAAACATATTTCCGCCACGTCAGCTTACAAGAAGATGTTTGCCAGCATAGTCGGGCACATAATGGAGGAGGTCGAACATCGTGTTTTGAGACACAAGAAGACGCTATTCGCTCGCCTCAGAAAGCATTTACTAGAAAGCGAGGGGGATCTTCTAGAGATCGGTATTGGACATGGATCTAACTTTGATCATTACCCCGATGGAACTTCGATAATAGGTAAGCACTTATTTCACAACAACACGCCCAACAATGCCCAATGTTCGGCATTGAATTGAATCGAGCTACTGAGAATATAGTAGAATAGAGATCTACGTTTGAGTATTGGAATGAAGCAATCAAAAATCATTTTAAATGCATAGTACCCTTGATATGAATCTCTACGGAAAAGATGTCTTTTAGAGCATAGATCAATGCCGTTTGTTTCGCTTCGAGATCTTACATTCATTTGATATCCATGTCCCGACCGAGAAGGGGTTGAGCGCACGCGATCATAGCCGTCAAATTACCAACCTTCTCGGATGTCTACAAAAACTTTTGATCAAGATGTTATTGATAATCAAATGAAAAAGCGAAACGAATTTAGAAAGAATTCGAAGTTGACTCATTCAAATACGTGACTGGTGTTGAATGAATGAAAACCCCTTTATTATCTCCATGGTCAGATAAATTGTGTTTTGTCATACCCGGATGATTTTTTGACAATATAAATAGTTCGGCAATGCAGAATAATTTTAATGTGCAAGCTAGGGTCCATGTCGTTGTCGAGCAAGGGTGAGAGAGTGGTCAGAGAGTAAGTCCTCGTAGCCTATGCTCCGATGATCCGCTCTGGCCCCTGGGCGGATTGGGGGTTCTAAAAAGTGAAACTAGCTGTAATGGTTGTATATCAGCGGTTACAAGCTACTCTAAAATTCCAGCTAAAACAAAGTACATTCTTTTAAGCATGAGCATCTTGTGTGTTGTCCTCAGCATTGACGAAGGTTTCCAACGGTTACTATGCCAACCAACATAGATTATGCAAAAGTCAACCCTCGTTCCGACTGTACGCTGAGAAATAAGTTCAGATTCAATACAGTGGCGAATCCTGGGGGGGGGGGGGGGGGGGTCCCACTCGTGCTTGAATGTTAGTAAAGGAGTGTATTTAAAATGTTCGAATGGCCCCAGGGCATCATGGGCCACATGTTTTCTAAGATGGGGCTCCAATTTCGAAATTTCTTGTTCATGTTCATGTTTTCATGTATTCTTGTTTATGTTCATGTTTTCATGTATTCTTGTTTATGTTCATGTTTTCATGTTGTCATGTATTCATGCTCATATTCATGTTTTCATGTATTCATGTTCATACATTCATGTTCATGCATTCATGTTCATGCATTCATGAATATGCTTTCGAAAACGGATAAGTGTGAAGGTAGTTCTAAATGTGCGATTAGCGTTTTTGTGTTCATTTACAGCACTTGATTACAATCCACACATGGAAGCACAGTGTAGAAAGAAGATTCAGCAGTACCCAAAGCTCAAACTGAAGAGTTTTATAATCGAGTCTATGGCTGACATGAAGTCTGTCCCTGATAACTCTGTGGTTGCAGTCGTGTCAACGTGTTTGTTCTGCTCGGCAAGTGACGTCGAAATTAAAGAGACCTTGAAAGAAATAAAAAGAGTTTTGAAACAGGTAAAGTCTGGTGGATTTTTAATGCATTTACTGGGGCATCGAAAACGGGCGGTAGTGCACGAACTGAGTTCTTTTTTAGTTTCTGTGGGAGAGTCCAACATGGCGGATTTGTCCCTCGCTTATGAAATCGCTTGAAATAGAACTTAGCTCAAGGCGAACCTTTTCCAACAAAAACAAGCACACTGGTGTGATTTTCTTTTTCTTTTCAGGTCTGTGAACTTCATTTTTTCGGCTCCAACATCTCTATGGGCTCAAAAGGGTGTCAAACCTCTCTTGTTTGTGAACCGAGTGTTTATTTATAAATGGCGCGCTGGGGCTTCTTTGAATGGGATATCTTGTCCACTCTGATCTTTTTGAAAAAACGACTTTTGCATGAACATTACTGTGTGATTTGTGTGAGAATCTCGTAGGTGCTTTCAGCTGCGAGAAATTATTTATATTTTGGTTTCTGTGAAGACTGAAAATGGCGCCTTTGCGAACTTGATCTTCTCGCTTACAAAAACGCTTGAATTAGATCTTCCAACACAGTTCCCCAAGTATGCAAGAAAATGGCTGGTTTTGCAGTTCTGTGGCGCAGCCGTTTTTCCGGGATCCTGTGGTGTATTATATATATATGATTCCGCACTTTTAACTGTCGGTGTTTCTACATACATAGAAAAACAATGAACCTCCATCGCCGTCCCGGAAATTTTAGCCATTCAAAAAACATCGCTTGATTCGTATTTCTATGTTTCAGGGCGGATTGTTTTTCTTCGTCGAACACGTAATAGGTAAGTACCTGAATTGTGTCAAATAGTTCTTCTTAAAATCTTAACACTAATTACTAATTCATCAGCTAAAAATCATACGGGCGAAAAAGGCTAGGATACGCGATCATAATTTGCATATATTTTTGAGATTTGCTTCTTTTGTCAGTATGATATGATTCGTTTGAGAAGCTATATCAAACACTCGATATAGTGTTTTTCATCAGGACTTTCCTTAGCTCGAGCAACGTAAGTTCAGAACATCTTTGAAGAGCCTTCGTCTACTCGAAAGCCCTCGAACAAGTAATGATCATTATTATTATTACTATCCCCAGATCGACCATGGACGTTCCGTCGATGTGTGCCATATCAAGATAGCAGTGTCGCCATTCTAGAGATTGACCGGGCTTCCTGTGGTATATTGTCTCCATTGTTGCCAGGCTCTTGACCGTGAACAACACAGTGGAAAATGCACATAGCATCTTTCCTCGAGTATATTTGAGTTTTGGTTGAGGTTTAAGCTTTCTGGGTCAATAGAAAGAGTGAAAAACTTACTGGGATTCCAAGATATTTCCTTATAAGGAAGTTGGAGAAAGTCGACACTTTTTCAAGGGAACTATCTTGATATATGGTTTCTCAGCTCAGGGACTAAAGTCTGGCCTGCCGCGTTCGATGGCTGCAAGTGTGATCGAGAGTTGTGGCGTCCAATAGAAGAGGCGGGCTTCAGACCTGTGTCGTATGAATACGTGAACGGCGATCATGGAGTAACCTGGGAACCCTTTGCGTGGTCTGTGGCATACACTGCTAATAGTTTTATCTGTGGCACCGCAGAGATGTAGTCAAGTCTTATATGGCTGCAAGGGGAGAAATTCCCCTCATTGAACTCTCGCTCTATATAAAGAGGAAAACGTTTTATGAAGTATATTAGTCTGGAAGCAGACTACCACACGCTCTTTTGATCGCGTGAATACTATACAGGAGCCCTGAGTGTGACACAAATGCATGTTTGGGGGTACTTATTGGTGAGATTCTCCATAAAATTAGTCAGTCTATAATAATGTCATGCTTCATCGGCTCTATTATCGCATTTGACATGAGCCTTTGCGACCCGTTTTTTTCCCCTCATATTGATCTATTGTTTTTCGGGTGCTCTGATTGGCTAATAGACCGCAAAGGCTCTCGGTAGATTATGGGCCTTTAACTGCAAGTAAAAAACTTCTCGATTTGTGTTAAATTGAAGTTCACGAAATTGTTTGCAAAGCCCAATCCATAGGCCTACTCAATTGAATGTTCTAAGACGCCTAGTTAATTAAATTTTAAACTTCGTCAGAACGAAGCAAATATTGACTTGACTGTTGTGAAACCAATAGAAAAGTAAACCCCAATTCTGATCAAAAACCTATATAATAGGAGTGGTTGCAAATAAATTACACGTTACGCGCACAACATTCATTTGAGATCCGTTCTAGTGAAAAAGAGTTGTATTAAAGAAGCAGATCACGATTTTAGCACACTTTTGGTGATATAAAACACATCTAAATATAACTTATAGATAGCCAAAATACTACAGACCTGCCAACCCCCAGAAGTCAAAACCTGGAAACTGGCCATAAAAAACTCTGGAGATTGGGGTCAAAACCTGGAGATCAGCCAAATGGCTGTACAAAATAAATAAATGAATATTTAAAGAAAAAGTCAAATAACCAAAAAAAAGGACTTACAATTTATTTGTGTTCCTTATCATATTGTTCTGTTGCCTTCTTTGCTCTTATAATTCAAATCGGTTTACCTGTTTTTACAGCTAGTTTCAATTTGGATTGCACAAATCATGGCTCAAATCATATATTTTTCTCGAATGAAAGAACATTTTCAAAAACCGTGAGATTATCAAGGCAAGGCGTGAGTCTCACGGTGAAACCGTGAGAGTTGCCAGGTCTGATACTAGCCTGGGTTTGTTAAATATCCCATTAACTACAAAGCTATCATGATTGTAGGCTTCATGGACATATTACAGGATGGAAACGGATGGAATGGAAACGGATTGCAACAATGAGTTTTTGAAATCTTGTTGGGATGAACATTTTTCAAAATTTGCATGAAAATCGTCAGTCTTGCTGATAGAACTTACCTGCATTGCTTCTTAGGCTAATACCAGGTAATATAAGTGATTTGGGGATTATAACATACAAATGCAGGTTTTTAAGAATTTATCCAAACAACCGTAACACCGACTATCAGGGTATCAGACTTATATTTGTTCATTAGCCGTCATTTTGCCTTGATTACCCATGATGCAGCTGGGAGCGCGAAATCACCGTCGATCGCTTGATTTTGTGGTCTAGTCGCGTCCAGCTGATTTTTAACCGTTCGTGATACCATTTGCTCCCTAAGATGGGATTCCTAGTGGACACTTTCTATAGTCTTGTAGTGGCCGCCTTGATACTAATTGTTTTAACATCAACCGGCTTGCTAGGAAGAGCCTGGAAATACATCAGTGCCTCTACAGTTTACAAAATGATGTTTGCCAGCATGATCGGCCACTTCATGGTGGAACTCGAGCATCGAGCTTTGAGACACAAGAAGACTTTATTCGCTCCTCTTAGTCAGCACTTACGAGAGAGAGAAGGCGATCTTTTGGAGATCGGTATTGGTGGTGGATCAAATTTTGACCATTATCCCGATGGAACGTCGATTGTAGGTATGTATAGGTAGATGGACTTTTTAAAACCAGAAACAACAACGACTTACGTTCACAAGTATTGCCTATAAGAAATATGAACGTCAAGATATTGAATCCCTTTTAACTCACCCACACCACCGAGTTAATAGTTTGTGCAAAGAGTGTATTTTAACTGTTGCAAAAGTCGAAAGATAGGAATTTAAATATTTCACGAGACTCGCATTCACACAAACTTGGACGTTTTGTTGCGAAACGACTGGTAAGACCCGAATTGTCATTATTAAGATTACCAATGCTGTACTCAGGCTACATGTGCTCGGGTTATGTATGACAGGAGTTGAGGCTCGGAAAGCTGGTATTTTATCAGTCTAAAACCCTAAATCAAAATTAGAATTTTAAGTTGCAATACTCCAAGTCGCAAAGCCTTCGTTATGCAAATCTAACACAGTTGAGATATTGGACTTGACATGAAGGTCACAAGACGAAAATGTTCTCCCGAATGTCGCCTATTACTGAATTACAAGTGGGTACCCGTGCAATTTTCTTTTATGATGAAATTATTGGGTTTGTCTCTCGATGTGAAGTTAGTATCTCACGCAAAAAAGAAGGGGGTATAAATTGGAGAGGGAGCATTCTCAAAAAGCTTTTAGCTATCTTGATCTTGGATAACGAAAAGAGATTCAGCAGTTGTAACGCAAGCTCAGCCTGCGTAGCCGGCTCCTTGTTTGTTTACGAGAAAAGGCGTTTTCGTGACAGAATCGAGACGTACACGAATTCGACGCGTCCTGTGCTGTCGCACCTTTTGCCGAGCGCGATGGACCGCGGACGACTTCGAAATTGGCGCGCAAATAGTAAAAATGTCGATACGTTGAGAGAGACCATTATTGCGAGTTAATATCAGCTGCAATGGGGCCTTAATCAAACGGCAGCCATCTTGGATAAAATTCTTTGTTTTCCCGTGGAATCTCGTTATCATGACGAGGCTGCACATGCAAAAACAAAATATTTATCCAAGATGGCTGCCGTGTGATAAAGCCCATGGTTCTTGCAGCTCACGCAATGGAGAGACAAGTTGCACGAAACATTGCACCATGTAACTTCCCCTTGAGGGTTGAAGGTACCTTACCATTCTCGTACCCAGAGCTTCCCGGCTCGTCACCTCGCGGGGTAGGCTCTGGTGGCAGCCATTTGAGAGTCTTCGCTGATTGGCTGAGACGGTGTACATGCGTACATAAAACACGCTTGATTTCTATTATTACTATTGCAAAACGTATCTGGAAAAATATCGCCAACATCTGTTTTTAGTCATCTTTTCAACCTACGTCTTTGCGACTAATTTTATTAAGTATATACTGATTTAAATTAGAGCGTCATTTCCCGAAACGCATGCACGCGTCAGTGGCTCCCTGCGGGGTCAGAGGAGCGCCGAGCCTCTGGAGACGACAATGGCGCCTAACATGCACGATCCGTGTTTTTGTGTTCATTTACAGCTCTTGATTACAACCCTCACATGGAAGCGCAGTGTAGAAAGAAGATTCAGCAGTACCCAAAGCTCAAACTGAAGAGTTTTGTAATCGGGTCTATGACTGACATGAAGTCTGTTCCTAATAACTCTGTGGTTGCAGTCGTGTCCACCTGTTTGCTCTGCTCCTCAAGTGATAAGGAAATAAAGGACACCATGAATGAAATCAAGAGAGTTTTAAAACCGGTAGGTCTTGGGTTTTTGCTATCATGGCTACTGGGGCATCACCGGGATGAAGACGTATCGGCTCATTCACACGCTACGATTTCAGCTTGACTAGTGCCACTAGTACCTAATTTGTCACTTACTCGAAATTCCACCAAATTCGGCACAGAAGTACTTGGCATCACGTATTGAGCAGGTGTTCGGATTGGCGTTTGCAAATGTCGTGAACTTCAATCCAACAGAAATCGAGAAAAAATGATGGATAGGTCTTTTTTACCTGCAAATACCAAGTCTATTAAAATAATGCTAAAACTGGTGCAAAATGCGACGACCAGAACCGGAAAACTAAGACATATTACAGTCCGACTTATTTCTTGGAGAACTCTCCCAAAAATAGAGGAAAAGACGCAATTAAGATCTGCAGTTCTGGACAGAGATCATGTGGTCACACGCGCGGTGTAACTTGGGGGTCTAAATTTGTGGACCTCATCGATATCATTAGAATCGAAGTTTGGGGTGAAAATACCCTATTTTCCTTTCAACCTCTGACAAAATAAATCGCCGGAGTAGTGCTAAAGATCATGAAGTCTAGTACTTACTTGTGTACCGAATTTGGTGGAATTTCTGGCAAGTGCAAATTAGGTGGTAGTGGCACTTTAAGGTTGGTTTTCACACAGTCGTATTAGCCGTCCCAGTCGTGAAACATTTTCATACGACTAAACGATTGATACGACTACCGTATTTATTCGAATGAGCGCCGCAAACTTGGTCTTGTCGTACTAGCGAAGCTTACACACTTCACGCAAGAACTAAAGAACGCGAAAATTTTGAAGAGAGAGCGGAATGAAAAAGCATCAGAATATACTCAATTTGATCTGAAAAACTATCACTATTGATGAACACAAATTCCCAGTCCTGTCCTAAGAACTGTATTACAGCGATTGTTTGTTTTTAGAATCATCTTCTCGGAATACTCAAATAAGCTCCGCACTGGAGCTGAGGCGCTTATTCGAGGGCGGTATTTGTTAATTTTTTCGCTGCAAGTGCGGCGCTTTATTCGCGAGCGGTAATTGTTAATTTTTTCGCTTCAAGTGTGGCACTTATTTGTTAATTTTTTCGCTGATAGTGCGGCGCTTATTCGAGTACATACACGCCTTGAGATATAATGAAGAAGAACTTTATTTACAAAACACGCTAGCCCCGACAACAATTGAATCGATCTCAGACCGTGAAACGACCCGTCGTCCGAGTCATATCAGTCGTCCCACTCGTATCGCATGATTGTTCCCATATGGTCGTCCCACTCGTATCGCATGATTGTTTCCATATGGTCGTCCCACTCGTATCGCATGATTGTTCCCATATGGTCGTCCCACTCGTATCGCATGATTGTTCCCATATGGTCGTCCCACTCGTATCGCATGATTGTTCCCATATGGTCGTCCCACTCGTATCGCATGATTGTTTCCATATGGTTGTCGGAGTCGTATGAAAACAACTTATATACTGTGACCGGACATCCGTGAAATATAGCCGTGAATAAAAATCGTATCACTGAATGATACGATATCACTTCACGGCAAGAATAAAATGCAATTTGTCTTTATTTTTTGGCTATTTTATCTGACTCGTATAAACTGTAATAAACAAATTATGGTCCTATCATTAAAGGCCAAAAATTGCCTAAAAATGCTTTAAAATTAGCGGTCCATACCAGCATTGTTCTTAAAACGCGTATAGAAATTTCCTGGCCTGTTTGCTGGAATGGCTCGCCTCTATGTAAACAGGTCCTTAGACAAACTGAACAAAACACTTCTTACGTACCTCTTTATTTCAGGGCGGACTGTATTTCTTCTTCGAACACGTCATAGGTAGGTACGGGATTCCTGTGGAAGAATGTGTAAAATGGTGAGGCGAAACAACGTGAAAGGGCATCATACAACAACACTAGTGAAACGCGCGCTGATTGGTCGACACACCGAGTAATGTCATCATAGCGCGCGCACACTAGAAAATCAAGTTTGAACTGCGCGCACTGTTTGAGCTTTTCATCTTCAGAAAAAAAATGTTTTGTTGTTCTATAAATGAAACTTTCAGAGAGGGTAAACATACATCAAGAAAACATCAGTTTTTTGACGATCTGTAGAAATCGCACCCGCGTCGCAGTGGAATTCGAGCATATTCAAAACGCCTGCGAGATTGCGGCGACATCGCAAGTGAGATCGCCACAAGATCGCCGGCTGTTCACACAGCGCGATATTTGATCGCCGTGAGATCCCCGTAGAAATCGCACCTCAAATCGCAGCCGTGTGAAATCGCACCGTGTGAACGGTCGTCAAGGTTACCGTGTAACAAGTACGCTCATGGCCTGATTCGCATTTTTATTTGAAGAGAGCGGGGGTTCCAAATCGGTCTGAGAATTTTTTTTGTATCATTATCTAAGTATAGTCATTTTGGGTTATTTTTAAAAATTCACAACTCTCCTACAAAACGAAATACGTATCAGTCGTCCCAGTCGTATCAGTCGACCGTGAAACAATGGAAATTGGAATTATTCTATTGTTTCACGGTCGACTGATACGACAGATAAGACTATATGGAAACCAGGCTTTAGTATGTTGCTAAGCTGGCGAAATGGGGACTGACAGATGCTTTAATTTGGGTGAAATAGTTGTCCTTGATTCATTGTTCTGTCCTTGTACTTTTGCCGGCATTATTTTGGATAGAGAAAATTATTGAATAAGAATTAGAATACACTTAAAAGGACACTCGCACGCTTATTTTTTGTACAACCTGTCAAAAAATAAGTATAATTTTAATCGCCAAAAATACATTTAAGTAATGATATTTTAACTGGTAAATCAATACAAATCTATAGTGTTTTTATCTATTACAAGAAGATGGAATTGGATTGCGAGTTCCCCTTTTAATTTCACTTTTATCCCTTTGCTTTTTTCCATTCTTAGATAAGCCAGGGACGTTCCGTCGTCGGGTGCAAAGGTTTCTCAGTTCCTGGACTAAACTCTGGCCTGTCACGTTCGATGGCTGCATGACCGATCGAGAGCTTTGGCGTCCAATAGAAGAGGCGAGCTTCAAACATGTGTCGTATGAATTCGTGTACGGAGATCGTGGAGTGACCTGGGAACCAATCGCATCCATGGTGACAAGCACTGTCAACTGCTTTATCTGTGGCACTGCAGGAATGTAGTCAAGCCTACGAGTTTTGACCAATCAACAGCGTTTATACCTTCAATACTCCCAGCCAAACGACGAAACGCAAGTTCACCCGCATCCCTGGCGTTAATTTCAGCCGTCTATTCTTCCTACACTCCAACACTTGTGCCCAGGAATTGCGTTATTTTCAGGATGTGGAAGTCTGAGAGAATGGATTCGTAATGGTCAATTTCTTAATGAGCTCTGTAATATGTATAATGGTCAATTTCTTAATGAGCTCTGTAATATTGTATAATGGTCAATTTCTTAATGAGCTCTGTAATATGTATAATGGTCAATTATTTAATGAGCTCTGTAATATGTATAATGGTCAATTTCTTAATGAGCTCTGTAATATGTATAATGGTCAATTTCTTAATGAGCTCTGTAATATGTATAATGGTCAATTTCTTAATGAGCTCTGTAATATGTATAATGGTCATATTTCTTAATGAGCTCTGTAATATGTATAATTTTTATCGATAAACGAATGATATTCAAAGGCAGATTCATTGGCAGATTATTGCAGCGTTCAGCAGCTCTCAAGCAATTGACACCTAAAATCAGTTTCTACACATCATGCCCCATCGTTGCTCTCTTACAAACACTCCAGTTCCAGCTCCAGCTCGACAACATTACTTATAAACATTTTAAAAGTTATTTGTACAATTTTATTCCTCAGTATTCCTCAGTACTACAATTTCATTCAAGACCTTTGATCTCCTCCCAAACACCCTGTTAACCCCAGGTTCCTTATGCGAGAAACGATGTCTGAGGAACAAGCTGAAGCATTCCATACTGATGACAGATCATTTCTGCAGAAACCCATCCATGGGAAAAGCTGAATTTCCCATGATAGTACAATGGGAAGTGTTCGGATTTCCCATGGGTATCTATGTGAATTCCTAACACTTCTCTGCATGTGGCTTTGAAAATTCAGCTTTTCCCATTGATGGGTTTCTGCAGAAATTCCCTGTGGAAATTAGATTCCAAAACTGAATTAATTGGGAGAGGAAGTGGAAACAATGACAAATACTCCATTTCACAGTTGCACAACAGCCTTTGTCTGACCCGCCCAAGACAAGGTCGACCTTGCACTGTTAGGGATGTGAAACTGTGAGGGACGTCTGGCAGTATAAATGGACTGATTTGCATTCAAAGAGAATGAAGGTCTTTAGCAGTGCCTCCTTAGCCTTGGTGTGATACAGCAATTAGCTATTAGGCTTTTGTTCGACTTGGAACAGTTCAGGAAACAGGAATGGAAACAAAAATTATGCTTTGTTTTCGTAAACAATGAAATAATAATAACAATAAATTTTCAGGATTTTCCCCTCATGTTGACACTAAAATCTTTACTTTGTTGGGGGGCAACTGCCCCCTCTGATTCTACGTGTTTAATCCCCATCCAGACCCTGAAGAAAGTACTAAAACTTAAAACTAAAAATTCACACATCCCAAAAATAATAATCTTGGATCTCCCCATTGTGTTTAGGCTCAAGTGCCACCTCTGGGAGGCATAGATGGGGTGAATACAAAAAATGCTGGAATTGATTAATTGTCCTATCTCTTTGTTCCCTTTTTTCAGAGGAATCCTTTCCTCTGTGCAGGGTCACAGTCCATATGTACACTCAGGCATGCAATAGATGAGCATGAAACAAAAGAATGTGCAGGGTCAATATTCTGTGTCACAAGACTTTGAAGCCTTTTTTCATACATTCTCAGCTGTATTTACCTGCCAATGAGGGAGAATCTCAAGATTTTGGGGTTTGATAAAGCCACTCTTTACTAATGGACGATTCCAGCTATAAGTACATCCATGCGCTCTTCTATTGTCAGAAATGTTCAAGCCGTGTACTTCAACTACCAGAATGCAGCGCCTGCCTTTTTACACTTTGTTCGACAATGCCCCACATTTACCGACATGCAGCGCGCCATTCCACCTCATTGTCAACCTCGTCCCCAGGGTCTTCACGTTCGTATTTCAAAATGGCGGTTGACTCTGGAGAAGACCCTGGCTGAGTCACATGACCGTTTCGAAAAAAAAGGACAAACCTCGCTCCCATGTTTTCAAACAGTGGTCATGTGTCGGTCATGTGACAGCCTCCCCCAGGGTCTTCTCCCAAGTCAACTGCCACTCAAGGGGCCGCAGGCCCTACATTTTTTGTAAACAGACAAAATAGACTTCGCTGTGCGACGGCCACATTCTTGAGATGCCATTTTGCCAATAAAAACAAGGATTATTATTTTAACCTCTCTAAAACGCCAATCAACAGGGCTGTTGACACAGACTCTAAGTTACTGCCAGTAGCGGGATCATTTGTTCCCTAATCCTATCTGTCAATAAAAGCCCGGCATGACTATGATAACCGATAACCAATTATAAATCTTGGAACCAAAATATCAGGCCTGCGGATCCTCGAGAAGACCCTGGGGACGAGGTTGCCTCATTTATGTTCTATTGCAGTCTGTTCTTTGGTCAACAACGTCAACGAGAGAAGTTTCCCTGCCTGATTTTAGGCTACGTTTTATCTCTCGGTATTTTGTTTACTTTCCTTTCTTCGCAAAACTTCAGTTCACTGAACACAACTCAAAAGTGGCCGTGTCGAAGGGCCGTAGGGGCCGAGACAAGAGGATCGAAAGGCTCGCTAGCTTACTTAGGGGCCCACGGTGGTTCGCGAGAGACAGCGAGACATAACGAAGCTCTAGAATACATTTACACTTACCTTTCTATTTTGTTAACTCAGTATAACTCGAGAAATGAAACTTTGGCG
Organism: Scolanthus callimorphus; assembly: GCA_033964015.1. Classification (NCBI taxonomy): domain Eukaryota; kingdom Metazoa; phylum Cnidaria; class Anthozoa; order Actiniaria; family Edwardsiidae; genus Scolanthus; species Scolanthus callimorphus. Next base: position 11,205,407 of record CM066923.1, on the reverse strand, counting down.
GCAGAAAAACGGATTGGTCAAGCAAACCACAGGGAGCCCAACTGGTAACCGCGTTTCCGCTGACCAAGTGATGGGGAGTTTCTTCGATTTTTCTTCTCTTCGCGTGCAGTCGATTTCCAGCTGTAGATACGTCCAGGAAGGAACGTAATACAGCTTTGTTACAATTTGACACCCTCCCAAATTCATTTACCATGATTCAGATAAGAAATCCAGGTGGTTATGAGAAGCTTGAGTACAAGCCTTTGCCTTCAGATGGCTACACAGAAGGACCGAATGTAAAACTACTGAACGTACCTGAAGAGGACATGGTTGTCGTGAAGACATACGCTTGTGGCATAAACTACGCTGACATTTGTGTAAGATGGGGTCTTTATAGCTCAGCCAAGGAATTCGTAGGATGGCCCATTACGCCTGGTTTTGAATTCAGTGGAGAGATTCAATCGAAAGGAAAAAATGTCACTGAGTTTGAAATTGGACAGAAAGTGTTTGGACTGTCTTTATTTGGGAGTTATTCAGAGTGTATACGAGTTCCCAAGAATCAGATATTTCCATTGCCAGATAACTTAAACAAATATGAAGCTGCTGGTTTGCCTACAGTTGCTGTCACGGCATGGTATGCCTTGTGTGAGCTGGCAAATCCTCGACCAGGGTCCTGGGTTCTAGTTCACTCTGCCGCAGGGGGTGTTGGCAGTATGTTGGTACAAATGGCTAAGATTGCTGGTTGCCATGTAGTTGGTGTTGTTGGTGCTGGTCACAAAGTACCACTGGTCAAACAGCTTGGTATGTTTGAAAATAGTTTTGTGTAGCACATAGTCCTTTGTTGAGGTTTTTCGTATTTCTAAATTAGACCATGGAAAGAAAATCCATCAATACAGCTGAAAAGAGCACCTACATATTAGTAAAGCAAAAATTTTACAAATTGCGACAATAAGGCTTATCAGTTCGCTTGAGGCTTTTTTTTCACTTGAGGCTTTTTTTTTCGCTTGAGCCTACATACATGCTCATACAGGCATTGACGCAGACTGATTATCAAATCTCCAGGCTACTATATATCACTTAACGCACCCATTGGTGAATTTATAAGAAAGACAGGGGTGCCAACAAGTTTATCAGTAGAAAGCTGCTGTATTTATGTCTAGTCAGCTGGGAGATGTGCGAGTCCACTAGGGTGTGAAATTGTAGGTGATACGTTTTCCAGCATTTTGATAAGCAAGTTCATTGGAGATTCATGCATTAATACTTTCTCCTTTTGTCAGGAAAATAAATGTGCCAAATTTATTTGGTGTGCATCCTGAAAATAGGCGATGGTCAGTGACAAAGTAGACAGCAATCTTACACCACCAGTAGCCCCTTATTGACCCCCCTGGGAAGATGGGGTTAATTAACAATTATTCCTCAAGCCCAAATGGGCCCTGAGTCAATAGCCCATTGCTGAAGGCCAAATGGGCTATTGACTCAGAGGCCATGAGGTACATGATGCTACTAGTAGGCTATAACTCATAGCCTACTAGTAGCTCAACCATTCAGAATGCAGCATTGACAATAGACCACTAGGGTAATTTGACTAATATGGAATATTTGGCCTGTGAACTGAGAGTCTTATTTTCTAGGATGCGATCATGTGATTGACAAGTCAAGTGAGGACTTGTGGCAGGCTGCTTCAGTAATTGCTCCCAAGGGATTTAAAGCAATTTTTGATGCCAATGGTGTGGCCACACTGAGAAAGAGTTTCAACAGCCTAGCTCCTGGAGGGAAGCTTATCACATATGGTAAGTATAGACCTGACAATTTTTAAACTTTTTAGGCAAAGTACTTTTGATTCTGGTAATAGATTTTCAGTGTAGCTGGCAACATTCCATCCAACCCCCAAGACTATCCTGAAGATGTTCTGAAGGATTAACATCTCCTTGACAACGCTAACAAAATCTACTACAACATTAACACTATCCCAAAAAATTCTATTATTTGAAACAACAATGTCATTTATGTGATCTCTGGACAGTGTGATTACTGAAGAACAGGTTTTGTTAAAAATTATTTACATTTTTTTTTAATATGACTGAGAATCGGAAAGCCATGTTATTCTGTCATTTGGGCGAGGAACACAGCATTTTGGGTTATGGGAGGAAATCAGACACTTTTAGGCCAGGAATCATATTTGCAAGGAAGTTGGCAGGTCTATTAAGTATTCAAAAGAATGATTGTGTGAAAAGCTTTATTTTCTGGACTTTTGGTGACAAGGATGTGCAAATAAACGCAATAGAACAAAAGTTAAGGAGGCTTGAAAGAGTTTTCATTGTGCCTGCTTGCTGGCGAAATTGAGCGTGCTTAACAATATCCATTGTATTTAATGGTTGGCGTGTGCGCGGAAGGCGCCTGCTGGTGCAAGTCATGTTATTTTGTGACATCACACTGCGCGTGCAATTAGAAAAACTCGACGGGGATTTTTTTTGAAATTTGGATATATTTTTAATTGTTATCAGTTTGAGCTGTTAACAATTTTTTGGCAAAATGTATCTAACTTAAAAAACATTTTCAAGAAAAACATGTTTTGCTAACACATGCATGTTCCAACTGATAACTTTTTTTATTTTAAACTTAATGGAACTACCCTTTATCGCGCTCATTATTTGCGATTTTGAGAAAAATTTACCGCGGATTTTTCGAGATATTGATTTTTAAACTGAAAAAGTAGGGTATATTTAGAGATGTCGTGCGTTGCTATGGTAACTTTTCTCGTCACAAGCTATGGTGCATTTGCACCACATACTCATCAGTATTATTATACCAGAGGATTTGATTGATTGCTAGAAGCACAAGGAAATAAACTGCAAATAACTTACTAGTGCATCATCACTGAAAAACTATTTCAAGCCTCCTTAAACTAATAATAGGAACACATTTTTACGACCATCATATCATATTTGACAAAAAATATAAAAAGGTACTTGCATGACTACTGCTAAAAATCCCCCCCCCCCACCCCTTTGTTTTCTTTGTCTAGGGATGCACACCATGCTTCCAAGATCAAGTGAACACAGTTCTGGAGGTATTGGAATCTTAGATTGGATTAGAGTGGCATGGAATTACATATGGACACCAAGATTTAGCCCTTTAGAGGTACAAGTACATACACTTGAGTGTGAGGTGTGCATAAATAAATAATAATGATAATAATGGGTTATGCAAATCGGATTCCACTAGGTGGCTCTTCTTCCGTTGCGGGACTTACGGTTTTAATCCTTATCCGAGAAGACGTGAAAGTCTTACCATTTTGCAGATCTTAGAGCAAAGGCAGCACCTTCTCCTCAGTTAATTAGAAAAGACCCTGAGTTTTGGTCTGGCTCCCAACCTCCCGTACATAAGCCCAGCGCTCTACAACTGCGCTAACTGGTCGGCAGTAATTTATATCTGTAATTTCAGAAATACCCCCACAACAGGGGGAATATATATATATTTAACTCTGACCCGACTCGACTGGCATTTTGCTATTTGCGGGTCAGTGTTATTAGTAAAGAAAAGATTGTAATAAAAGATGATGATGAATTTACCAACGGAACCACCCCCACCAGGGGTGCATACCTTGCGAAGAGAAATTTCAATGTTGGCCCCCTTAGATTTAATATACTCACCCCCAGAAATACCCCCCAGAAATACCCAAAGACCACCCCCACCATGGATGCATTTCCTATTTTGTAGCTCTCACTACGGGATTCCTGTGGTATGATATACTAGTTTTTTCGTGTAAAGTTGATGGACATGACTCATTGGCAACAGCAGCAAAGATCTGAATAATTCTTTACATCATACTCAGCGGAATTCATTAATTGTTACATGTCACTTTGTTTTATTTTCAGTTGATTCCTCACAATAAAAGTGTGATGGGCTTCAACTTGAGTTTCATGTTCGAGGAGACGGAGATGTTCGAGCAAGCCATGTCACAGATTATTTCTTGGGTCGACAAAGGTAGTCTCAGAGTAGGAAAGGTCACGACATATCCCCTGAGGGATGTGGCTATGGCTCATAGAGATCTAGATTCGGCACAGACGGTTGGTAAACTTGTATTGGTCACTGATCAAGAAGCAGAAAAAATTTGAATGGTTTCTTAGACTTTATAGAGACATTATAATTCATTTCAAATGGATGATTAAATGCATGAATGAATGGATGGGAGCTATCTTACTGATAATGTACTCACACTAGAGTCACTAGAGACGTCTGGATACGAGGCAGAGCTGTAAATTAGTCTAGTTTAAATTCAACAGCAATGTAGTTTAACTATAACAGCGACAAAACATCATACAGTAGCTGTCAACTCACCCGCATTAGGCGGGTGTCACAAGATTTTGAAGCCTGTCACCCGCATGCTTCTTGCGAAAATTTTCATACGTTTACTGTATTTCACCCGCATTGTCACTCTTGAGAATTTTTCATACATTTTCTGTATTTTATCTACCACGTGAGGGAGAATCTCAAGATTTTTGACGAAGTTGGGTTGACAGGTATGAAACATGAACAAAAATAACGACAAAAACAATAATGCAAATGATTTTTTCCTCTCACGTCCTCGACTACATACTCTTTGCTATTTCGCAGGCAGTGTGTATCACTGTTAGTATGTACTCTATCAATAATGCTAGTTGATATTTCTTTACGAAAATGCACGCAACCCATGACTAATAAATTTTAAGCGTAAGCTGTGCTATCGTGATAACGGGTTTTAGTGCCGTTATAATGAGTTTTCATATCGTTATAACGTGTTATAATGAGTTCTCATACAATGCGTTTTTATATCGTTATGGACGCTTATGCCAATATATAGTCAAAGTCGTCAAAGATGAAAAGAAAAGAAACCGATATCTCATTATTATACATTGTACTCGCTATCTCAATTCTGATTGGCTAAGAGCGCGCGCTCTACTTTGGGAATCACGCACTTTGAGGGTCTTCAAGAATCAGCTATTGATTCTGCGCGCGTAATATCATGGACTAGAGCACTTGAATGTTTTCCCTGGCGCTTGTGTAAAAGAAATTGATTGCCAGAAAAAAGTATTTTTACTGAGTCAATGTATAATCAAAAAATTATTGAACTCGGTTTTTGTGCTATCAAGAATGAACAATGTCTCGCCAAGTGGAATCAGGTGAGGCCGTCCACCTGTCTCGACATTGTTTATTCTGGATAGCACAACAAACCTCATCCAATAATTACTTAAAAGCAAAGAAGTCAGGGGGTGAGGGTGGGGGGGGGGGGGGGGGTAGCGATCACGAATCACGGACCGATTTCACGGATCACGCAGTTATCACGGACCGATTTCACGGATCACGCAGTTATGAAAACGCTTTTCACGAATCACGGAAGTAAAATTTTAAAAACGATTATGCAAGTTGTGTTTTAATGATAAAAGTAGAAAAGCAGAACAGATACGCCAAAACAAGAGGGCGCGTACTGAGCGGAATAAGTCCAAGGTCGCGTTTACTGAAATGGCGCAGTAAAGGTTTATATTCTGGGGAGGGTGGCTAATTTTTTTTTTTGGCTCGATATTTTTTCGCGTCCAGTTTTGCTGCTCGATATTTTTTCCCTAGAACGTGACTGTGCTCGATTCTTTTCCTGATATTTCTTTTGATGGTTTGAGATATCACTTAAATCATGTCGCCATCAAAACGACGATTGACCACAATTCAATGAAAATACGAGTTCATGCTCTCCTGTTATTTTATCATTTCGCGAAATTGGTTTGCTCATAGCATCCAGATCAGTTCAGGTTTTTGGTCACCGGATTTAGGATTTTCGTTACTAGGAAGATGTTCGGATCAGTACCGAACCTTGCTTGTGTGTTTCTGGATGCGCGCGAAGCGCGCTGCAATTTTGAAAATCAAACTACGCGGTTAACGAAATTCTTATTTCTGGGACACCAAAATCACGCTGAAGAAATGGAGTCACGGAAGAAACATAATAGAAATTTTCCAAAATTAAAAATTACCCGGTACGTTGTTTTAGTTTCTATATGCTACACCAAAGTATCCTCTTTATGCGCGCGAAGCGCGCTGCAAATTTTGGACATATAAGTTGAAAGAACTTGGTGTTGTTTCAACAGCAATGTTTTGTAGTTTTACAATTGCGCTTCCTGTGCTAAAACTTTTACTGTTTGCTGATAGTAAATTTACTCAATTTTAAAAGGACATTTTAATGTTGTAGATAGCGAGCGCGCAGCGCGAGCCGACCAAAAAAACAATCTATTTATAAGGACGTCAGAAAAGCAGTCAGGACGAATGAGCCTGCTCGATATTGGTCCAACAAATGGTCCGTCTCTAATGACCAGCTTTCACGTTTCACGAATCTTTAGGCCTGTAATCACGAGTCACGTAAGAGAAATTCGTAAAATCACGGGTCACGAGGGCATGAGATTTCACGGATCACGGCAATAATTTTCCTGTTTTCACGAATCACGGAGCAAATTTGGGGTGAATCACGGAGAACCCCTTCACCATCCTGAGAAGTTGACCCTAATTATCCTGTAAATATCAAATACACACATGAGCTAATTTTAAAGGCCCATAAACGCCCACGCCGCATAGCAGGCACACAAGAATAAAACGCACTTGAAAATTCGATGCAAATTTTCAGTTTGAACTTGTGAAATGCGAGGAACAATAGGAACCCCTTTGGGAGCTACAGACTATCAGCCAATCACAGCTAGCTGTTGAATAACAATAGATCCAATTGAAAACAAAACGCAAAGGTTCCCGGTTGCTATGGGCCTTTAAGCGTACTGCGCTGCCTATCGTTATAATGGGTTTTAGTTTCGTTATAGTGCGTTATTAAAAGTTCGGACAGTTTTCTTAAGGTGCTTAGGCCAATATATAGTGGAAGTTCGTTAAAGATGAAAAGAAATTGATACCTCAATATCAAAGAAGTTGACCCTAATTACCCTGTAATATAAAATACACTCCGAGGAAGTTATAAATCACCTCGTGATGTAAAATTCTCAGTAGACCTAACAACACTAACAATACTAAAGAGGTTTAAATCGCAACAGATTACCTTCCCTCTTGACGATTTGAACAGAAAATGAGATCTGTCCCCCCCCCCCCCCCCCCCATATTTCTTGGTCGGGGATGATCGTCGGAAATTTTCAGTTTCACCCCTAAAAGATACCAAACATGGCGTAGCTCAAATAATTTCATACCCCTAAAAGATACCCTAAGAGATGACGCCGTGTGTGCCAAGTAGGCGCGAAGGAGACAGGTAACGGGTAAAAGATACCCATCTAGAAATTTCCGTGTTTGACTGAAATCTGCCTTTAATGTTGTCTAATTTATTGTCTTCTCATCGAGTAATCTCTCTTTCAGCCTGGTGCACACTAGCGACATAACGACATTATGTTGCAACGAAAAAAGGACGGGAACATAATTAAAACAATCAATATTTTCCATGGATCTTCATTAGATTACTTCACCAAAGCAATCTTATGTTATCTTTTGACGACTTCAACTTCTTGAAACCACTAAGATTTGTTCGCGTGACATTTTTCTTATGTCGTTATTTCGCAAGTGTGCACCAGGCTTTACACGGCTGTAAGGACCACCATCACGAGACAAAACAATTTGGACACATATTTAATTCGGCCCTAAAAGATACCAATCTCCCTAATTTTATTGAAGATTAAGATCACCCCTAAGAGAGCCCCGTGATTTTAACCCCTAAAAGATACGACGATCATCCCCGACCAAAATATATGGGAGTCTCCCCAGGTTCTGTTTCCTGAGCGTCCAAGGTTCGAGACGTCTTCGAAATGCCGTCTAGCTGTTCTCCAAGGTCAAAATGATGGCCGTTGGGGATGAAAAAACATAAAATTAATTTAGGAAGCCTAGCCGCAATTCGAGTAAGCAGTGGACAAAACTATTGTAGAAAGATCATTTGCATTGCGTTGCAAACTTCAGTAGGGCAGTTTTCAATATCTTGTGAAAAGAAACCACTTCTAATAACACTGCAAAAACGAATTTCGAAGTTCTACAAAACACTTGGAAATGGTATTAGCAGACTCGAATGGGAGAGTATTGGGATAGCCCCCATCCCCCCAAGATCATTATACATTGCGTTGCAAACGTCAGTACCAATTCTGAATAAAACCTATAGGAGTAATTACAAAGTAATTGCGAATTCCTCACTACAGTCATCTGAAATCCGCTCTACTTGCATTACTAGCCACTTAGCTGTGTGTCTGTTAACACGGTACATATCGCTTAGTTTTATACTACATTGATTTTACATCATGTAAACCTGATATGAGTATAAATTTATACATTTATTTCATGCATTCCTCTTTCTTGCCGAGCTGTTACAGTGTAGGGAGTACTTGCTCCCTAGGAGAACAAAGCTGAGTTCGTTATAAAAGCCTCTGAGTCAATACGTTGTTGAATACGCACTCCGGGATTGTCTATTTTGGTCTCTTCTCTGTGGATATTCAAGTTGGGACCCACTTGCCCCCAGAAAAAATCCTAGCTATACGGCCTTGTTGTAGATATCACAACACCGTGCTCACAGATACTTTACCAAATGTGATGTCGATTGTCCCTTACACCAATATCTTGCCTTCGTGTGAATGCCGTGTGTATGCCGTGTGAGTCTAAGCGTCAAAGTAGCCCATTTCCTTTCCCCGTCAGTGTGCTTTTTCTCACGGACAGAAAGTTCAAATGCATGAATGGCTGTCTTTAAATGATTGATTGTAGAACTTTCATTAGAAACGTTAAGCGGTACGTTTTTACCGGTAATGTCAAATAGCATTCGCCTTTGTTACCATTCGAATTTGAAATAAATTTGGGTTTAGTTGTGTATTTTATAAACATAAGGGTCATAAATACATACACGAAACGAAATGAACAAGAAACGAATGATGCCGCCGTGTGTTGGTTTTTGAAAACATATCGTTAATATTTCCTGTGTTGGATGACAATTAAGTGTGATTATTTTCGTAATTATTTCAAAATTATCATGTCATCTTCTCGAACAAAAGGTTATGCCTGCTAATGGTGCCAATAAAAACGTCAAGAAACCTCAGAGTTGCCTATAAAACTGTAACGAAAACATCACCAGTTTCAGAGTTTGAGGAACTATGAGAGGTACGATTATTGTTATACTGGCGTTTGCGTCAGTGACCGCAGGTTTTAACCTTGTGTGTTATCACACTAACTGGGGGAAAATCAGTCCAGCTAACAACCCTACAAACCTGTGCACGCATCTGATCTACGCTTTTGCGCGGGTGAACGGCAACCATGAAATCGCGCCATACAATGAGGGCGACCACGAGAAAGCCTATGGAGACTTCACCGGTCTGAAACAGCAGAATCCGAACCTGAAAATGTTGTTAGCAGTTGGCGGTTACACTCACGGCGGAGGGCCCTTTTCTGCCATGGCTAAATCATCGTCCACTCGACAGACGTTTATAGACTCCGTGAAGACCTTTCTCAGGCAATATGACTTTGATGGGCTGGATCTGGACTGGGAATACCCTACCGCAAGCGACAAGCAAAAATTGACTCTGCTGTGCCAGGAACTATTAAGCGCGTTTGTAGCCGAAGCTGCCGCCACAGGGAAACCGCGACTTCTCCTTACCGCTGCAGTTCCTGCTGGAAGATGGAGAATCGACATGGGATATGATATTAGCCAATTAGGGGCCACTCTTGACTTTGTCAACTTGATGGCGTACGACCTTCACGGGACTTGGGAAAGCCAAACGGGCCATCATACCGCGCTGGTTAATACAAACAACCCGTCCGACCAATTGACTGTCACATATGCTACCGAGTACTGGATCAGCCAGGGAATGCCTGCAAGTAAGATCGCGCTGGGAATGGCCGCCTACGGGCGGTCAGTGGAACTCAGCAGCTCTTCAAACCACGGCTTAGGGCATCTACCACTGGTAACGGTGGGCCGGCTGGTACGTATACAGGAACCTCGGGGTTTTATTCCTACTACGAGATCTGTGAACTGTCTCTCACGGTCGTCGGTCCCTCGTCGAACGCAGTCAAAGCCCCTTACGGATACAGTGGGACTCTATGGGTCTCGTACGACAACCAGGAAAGCCTACAGCTCAAGGTCAACGACCTCATCAAGGCGAAAAGCATGTTTGGAGCGATGTTCTGGGCCTTGGATTTAGATGACTACGGAGGCACCAAGTGTAACAGTGGGGCTTTCCCGTAATAACTGCTGTGAAGGGGTACATGGGGAGCAACTCTTCGTCACCTACAAGCGCACCCGCTACCACTCAGGGTACTACTGGTTCCGCGGAGACCACTGTAAGTACAACACAAGTGTTTCGTTTTATTCTATCGTTGCATTATCCGAATTTCAATGCTCCTGTGTATTAAAAACATGATGATGAGAGGGTTAGAACTAGATCACGATATGGCACATGACTTTGAAAGTGAGGGCCCTTCCAACGCGTTTTCGTTTGAATCCGTATACTTTTTGATAAGTCCACACTAATACGCTGATCGTTTTCATCGAAATAAGTTTGAAAACGCTCTCGAAAGTGAATAAAACACGAATCCGTATACATATCGTTTTTGTGAGCGGATAGACATGAAAACGATGATGACGTCAACTGTACCACTTTATTTGATACTATCCTTGCACGCCCCAACATCAAATAAAAACTGATCCCTTGTTTGGAGCCCGTCCACACCAACACTTAGTTAGTACTTAGTTAGTACGACAAACTAAGTCCGACCGTTTCGTGCTAAACGAGGCCAAATGCAAAGAACTGCAGATCTGTTTCTCGACTTCCCCTACTGAGTTCCAGCCTGTCCAGGTTAATAATAATAACATAGAAGTCGTTAAGAAAGCAAAGTTGCTGGGCCTAACAATATCAGATAATCTTAAGTGGAACGACCACATTAGTGAAGTCATGAAGAAAGCAGCATCGAGGCTCTACCTGCTTAGGCAGTTTAAGCGCGCTAACGCCGATACAAGCGAGCTGTTGTGCTTCTATATAACCTGTATTCGTCCTATCCTGGAATACGCCTGCCCTGTATTTCATAGTAGTTTACCAGCGTACCTCTCTAAAGAGCTGGAGAGCGTTCAGCGGCGCGCCTTACGAATCATGTCCCCTGATCTGAGCTATAGCGATGCCCTAGGGGCGACTGGTCTAGTGTCTCTCAATGATAGAAGGCAACTACTAAGTGAGCGACTCTTTAATGAAATACACCAAGATAGTAACCATAAGTTGCACAACCTTTTACCGACTCGTAATAATTGCAACCGTTTGAGGCGTAACCGCTCTTTTAATTTGCCTCTGTGCAAAACGGCACGGTTTCGAACAAGTTTTATTATCCACAACGCGGCTAAGATGTAAATATTTCGAATTTTTATTGTAATTAACTAGTTTTTAAACCTTTTATTATCATTCTTGTATATAGTATTTTATTTATTTGTATATTTTATGTAAATTTTCCGGTATTCAGCTTTATGGCTGCCAAGGAAATTTTAATAAAGCTATCTATTTTTTTTTAACACGCTGCGAATCTGTATAAGTTTGAAAACGAATACTTTTGAAAACGGTGTAGAGAGGGCCTGCTATACTCCAATCGAACCTTCATGTACTCCATTCGCTCTGCCAGGGACGGTTAGTTGTCTTTAATAATAAAATAATTGCGGTGGGACGATGGGGCAAATAAGGTAAACAAAGCGAAAAAGGACGAGGTAGGAAATAGAAATAGCCTACAGGGGCATGATGACTTGGTGATGATTTCTGCTCTCGTTTTGTTCATTGGCAAGGCCGTCTGAGGCGGATCCAGGTGTTTCAGAAAGGGTGGACAGGATAGTGAAAATTGCACATTTAATTCACAAAACACATTAAAAGTATGGGAAAATCTTCCGAAAAAAGGGGGACCGCGGAAAAATCCAAAAAGGTTTGATGGACGGAAGCGTAAAACGCCGTTTGGGCGTTCGGAAATGTAAAGTTCGCAGGATTATAAAAGTCGATGTAGTGGGACTGCCGAGGATTGATTACCCAGGGGAACAATATTTTACGAACAAGCGTAGCAAGACAAACTACAAAAACGATACAAAGTCGATCTCCAAGCACAGGGGCCGAATCAGGAATTTCTGAGCGGATAGTGAAAACATGGTACGAAAATTGTCAAATTTCCTCCACCAAATACAGAAAATGTATGGGAAAATCTCCCGAAAAAGGGGGGACTGCGGCCCTAAATCCGCCCCTGAAGCAACTAAATTTTTTCCGATATCTTCACTAGTGGAGATCTATGGAAAATACGCCACTCGGGTCTCGGATGTAGAGTGGAGATAAGGAATTAACCTTGTGTGTATGCTGTAGTACTAATGAAATGTAGTTTCCCGGATGTATGAGATATACGAATGAGATATTTCCCATCAAAACACTCACAAGCCCATTTATAAAAAAAGCCTCATTGTACTCAAAATCAAAGAAATAAATTTCACCCTAAAATGTAATCTTTTTTCTATTGTACAAATCTTTTTTTTTTCACTCGTGAGAAGTGGATTGAAAAAATGAGGCAAAGCAGATCAAGTTTTTTAAACCGACTTCGGGGTGTTTGGCAATAATCCTGCTAAAAAGCAGTGCCATATGGCTTCTCATTTAAAGGGACACACTGTCACGGTTTCACATGATTTTAGGGTTAATTTAGGTAGCCTAAATGCAGTCACATTCACAGGAAAAGAGTAAAATAGTCGTCTAGTTTTGTTAAATAACCTTTCAGCTACGTACAAGATAAATACAAACTTGGAATCTCCGTGTGTTCTCGAGCGGATGGAATTGGATTGTGAAATGGCATTTTTTATTTCGTATCAGGTTGAACAGTTTTCAAAATTGGAAATTTGATAGCGAAAGCTATTGAATCTTGAGTAAGAATGCCTATATAATGCAAGTTTCAGTTCTATAATAGTATGATATTTATGTTGTTTTATGTTGACCACTGGTGTTATTTTATAACATTTTGTTGAAACAACCGTGACAGTGCCCCTTTAATGTCGAGAAAAAGGAATAAAATCCAAAACAATGTATGAAAATGAAGACCGTGTATCCAAACACCCTTCACGCTGTTGATCTTCTTTGTTTAACCATAGCAACTTTCGAATTCCGTTTTCAGACTACATCACCTACGTCCTCGTCCCAAGGGTCATGCCACGCGGCAGGGGCCTATGCGAACCAGCCTGGTATGGATGAATGGTGCAGTAGCAACTGCGCACTAGGCTACTGCCCCTCCACCCACTGTGCCTGTGACTAGAGATGGTGCACTAACTGAGTGTGCAACTATATATAACCGCACTTTTTTTGGGGTGTCTGACTATTATGGAATTATTATGTGTATGACTGGATGTTGTACTAACTTAGGCTGCGGACACACTTGGTGCCCGGGAACGGTGCCCGAGCACGGGCACTAATGTGAACACTCCAGTTTTTCGAGTGCCCTTAAGCCAAAATTCCGGCACAGCACTGGTGCCCGAGTACAATGGTCCCGACCTTGCACTCGGGCACTGCTAGTGCCCGGGCACCAAGTGTGTACACAGCCTAAGTGATTGAGTAGATGGTGTACTGTATGTATAACTAGATGGTACACTAACTGCGTGTGCAACTATATGCCGCACTATTTTTTTGGTGTAACTATGTGTATGACTAGATGGTGTACTAACTTAGTGTTTGATAGATGGTGCTCTTACTGTTTGTGTAACTAGATGGTGTACTAACTGAGTGTGTGAATAGATGATGCACTGATCGAGTGTGACAAGATGGTGCCATCCACTGTACCTGTGACTAAATAGGGTGCACTAACTGAGAACTGAGTTTGCAACAACATGGCGAACTTATTTTTTTCTGTCTGACTATGATGTTATTATGTTTATGACAAGATGTTGTACTAACTTAGTGTTTGAGTAGATGGTGCTCTAACTGTGTATAACTATAGATGGTGCACTAACTGCGTGTGTTCATGTATGGTGCACTGATTGTGTGTGACCAGATGGTGTACTAATTGAGTGTGTGGCTACATGTCTTTGACTTGTATGGCTTTTGCAAATTCAATTATAACTGCTAAATGTACTGATATTAAACTAAATGGCTAAATGTACTGATATTAAACTAAATGAATTATACGACAAAGTTTGTACCCATAAATATAATGCACTCGAAAATGTCGAAAAAAGCATGAGGATTTCCTGCTACCAGAAGTTAGATATGTCTTAGTGCTACAAACTGCACTACTCGTTTTGACAGTGCATCCCTAACATTGCATTCGGCAAAAGACGAGAAACTCATCCAACATTTACCCGTCCATCACCTAGTCTGAGCAGATGGGTAAATGGACGGGTACATTGTGGACGAGTTTCTCGCCTTTTGCCGAATTCACACTGACAAAAAAGAAAGGACGAGAAACTCGTTACAAGACAAGAAACTCGTCAAGACTAGTTTCACGTCCCTAGTGTGAATATGGCTATTACAAGTGAACGCACCACAAGATTAAGCGTGTTATATTCTAATTAATCAAATGATTTAACACTGTATGCATTGCTACGCGACCTCAAAATTCAATGTTGCGATTGGCCATTTTTAGCCGTCAATCAAACCAAAAGCTGGAACCGGTCACTTCAGCGGGTTGAAATTGATTGCCAAATCAACCAAAATAGTTTTAAGCTATCCTTTGGCTTCCTTGCCTCGAATGTTTAACTTTCTGGTTCAAGGAATTTAACATTACAGTTTTCTAGCGATAAAATCGCCAATCGCAATGTAGTGAATTTTGAGGTCGCGTAGCAATGCATACGGTGTAATAAACAGCAACTACCAGCTGATTTGTTACTCTCAAAAATATCGCAATTGAACGAGAACACCTTTCCATTTCCTTACAAATAATTTTCTTAATACGTCAAATGTAAACTTGGTTTGACTTGTACGATTATGAAATCTAGTTTTTGCTTCCAAAAACTGCGAAAAATTGAGTTATCTCTCGCTGGACCTCGGAACGTTTAGTTGTGACAAACAATCCTTTGCGCATCGCGAGCTGAGATCAGCTGGTGTACATAACCTCACAAACTTTGTTCTCCTCTATATTGTCTTTCCGCAACGTTAGGTGAGATCAGCTGGTATGTACAGACCTCCCGCCACAAACTTTGTTCTCCACTATATTGTGTTCCAAAGATAACAGACAACGCTAGCCTTGTATCAATGCGCCTTTGAGACCCTCTTGATGAGTTCTATGGTAATCAGCTCATAATTTCCATTGACTTGTGGATGGGATGACTGTGAATCGAAATATTTGAAATTTATTAAAATCATGGCAGAGAGATAGAATATCGCGTGGAGTATGCGATTTGAAATTTATCTTCCAGTATTTCAAAACACAGCGATAGACGAAATTGGCGAACAGTGTTGACATCTTGTTGCCACCCAATTCAGAACATAGCTACGGTATAATGCGCGCTCTGATTGGTCCAAATCTATGCTCTATTGTTGTGCTCTATGCTTAAATAGATCTAGGAAACTCAGTTATCCTAATTGACAAGATGCATTCGTCTATGAGCTCCCAGGTCATTCATATAGCTGGTTCAGAAAGCTAAGCTTGCAGTAAACTTTAGATATGAAACATTATTTACAGAGCGCATCATTCCTTCAAACAGCTTTATACATACCTACGACCACACGGCCCGTTTTTACATGGTCGGTGGATTGAGTCCGGCATAGGCAGGTCTTCGCAATACCGGTCGTCCACCAAAGAGTTGTCCTCTTTCAACTCGCACACGGCGGACTGAACCTCAGTACCTGGAAATGCATTTATTAGCTTATGAGTATTATAGAATGAGGGATACATGAAATATGTCGAGTCGAGTGCATAGAGCGCGAACTTAAAAGGACTGAATAACCCTGTCCATAATGCATTGCTTCGTTTTTGTTTATGACTCATTGCACCAGAAAATCTGACTTGATGCAAATTAACCAGGGCAGATTTCGTATGACTGTGTAAAGTGCCGCGACACGGAACCTGGCCTGCTGTAGATACGGAATGAAATCGCGTAGTCGCGGCACGGTCGCGGCACGGTCACGGCACGGTCACGGCACGGTCGCGGCGCGGTCACGGCACAACTTTGTCGCGGCACTTTTCGAAGTCATTCGAAATATGCTCTATTACCCATTAATTTTTCAGCGGTACGGTATCCATCAAATCGCGCGCTCTGATTGGCTCGCGAGCGGGCCGAAATCCTACGATCCGGACCCCGGGTCCGGATGAATCGCGCGCGCGCTAATTTCTCTGAAGTTTTATGCTGTTTCAGTGAAAGCAAAAAAAATAAATATATTATTTACCGGCTTGGGGTCGGTCCAGATCGTGAAATACCGTGACCTCGGCCTTGAAAACACTGACCTCGACCTCCGGTCTCGGTCAGTATTTTCAAGACCTCGGTCACGGTATTTCACAATCCGGACCTCCCAGCCGGTAAATAACATACATATATCCACCAGCACCTTTGCCTGCATATAAAATACTATTGCGACTATTTCTCGCATTAGTACGGCAAAACGCGCTTTAACTGGCGAAAAATGAAGCTTTTTTGGTATCGAAATTGGCGGCGAAGCAGTGTGTTATGGGCAGGAGTTTGCCCCTTTAAGACAAGCATTTCCGAAACCTCTTTATACTTTTCGACGACAACCAAGGGCTAACATTGGCGGATCACACGATCGTATGACCATCCTGGCTCTTAGCTTTTTTCGGGGATCCACTAGGGGCAGTTGTTTATACATTCGAACCTAGCGGTCACCCTTAACACTTAACTGAACGACCGCTTTATAGAGGTTTAGCAATTTGCAACGATGATAAATCACAAGATATAGATACATTTTATTGCTAACAACCGCCATAACTCAAATTCGGTAACTGGGTCCACGCAAGTCGATTAGCTCTATCAAAAGCTGACATTTTTAAAAGAACAGCCCAACGAGTAATAGCGTAAAGAATCTATGAGTTATGTGGGTCTGATTCTTCGTTCAGTTTGTCAACAAATATCTCAATAGAGCGTGACCGCTTAATGCTGTGCCGCCTTATAGAGGTTCCACCGCCCCTGTTCTCATATTTCTTGTAAAAACCTTAAGATTAGCCACCCCCTTGGTCTGAACTCTGTAGTATATCCTTTGTACTAGCCAACTCCCTTCTTAAGGGTCTGCATCCGCCACTGCCACTGTACTAACCTTGTCCGCATATAGGGCAGCCCTCAGTCACGCGATATCCCCAAATAAACCGGACTCGTCCTCTTTTGTTCAGTACTGTCGACCTTGGCGTGATATAGGCATACTTTACACTGTACTTCCTGTAGTAATCGTCCACCAGAAACTGCAAAGAGCAAATGAGAAAAAAATGGAAGTTATCGAATGGACACTGAAGGCGTTCAAGATGGGGGCCATTCCATTTTTTAGCCATTCCAATTTTCTAACTCAATGCAAAATTTACGAAGAGAAAAAGACGTTGAAAATTGGGCATCAAAACTTTTTAAATTTGATAAATCCCAGCCGTAACAAGGAGAAAATCGCAAAATATATCCACGATTGCTACGAAATAAGGAAAGAACTTGATGATTCAAATTCAAGCAAAATGGTTCTCTTTATATATTTTTCAGGGTTCCACCACCCATGTACACTGTGCTCGGTGCCTCAATAAACATGTCTTGTCTTGTCTTAGGTATCCCCCTCGAAAATTCTTGCTCTACCCCCACGGAAAGACCTACGGAAGGCTATTTTGGGATAGCACCCCCTGGAAAAAAACAAACGGGAAAGGCTTTTCTTTATTGCATCCCCTCGGAAAAACCCACGGAAGAGGCTTTTTTATTGCACCCCCACGGAAAAAAAACAACGGAAGAGGCTTTTTTTTATTGCAACCCCTCGGAAAAACCTGCGGGAAAACTTTGTTTTCTGCTTGAACCCTTCGAGAAAGTCCATTTTGTTATACCCCCTCGGAAAAACTCTTCTGTAGGAGGAGGGGGGAGCAGCTAAAAATAGAATGGCCTTTGGCGGGAGGGACAGGGGCATTTTGTTTCACTCTCCAATAGTTCGGCTTCGACACATCATCATCATCATCATCATGTTTTCCCGCGTGACCGCGTCGCAGCCTTAAAGCGATCTTTCAAGAGAAAGTATCCTCGAGAAATTTCAGGAAGCCGTCTTTGTCCATCATCTGGCGTCTCGCTTGTATTTTATCAATGTCAAGGAGACGCTCTACTTTGTTCCATATCCTTCCATTTCCCGTACTAAAAAGAACTTGCTTTTGGAGGGAGTCATTGCTCAACCTACATACATGGGCCAGATATTTCAGATGTTGTTTTGTGCAAAAGTCACGAATCGGGAGAGTTCCGGTGATATTTCGCAGTTCTACATTTGAGATTTCCAACCTCCAGTCAAATTCACCTGATTCAAGGTCATCATTCCGATTTAACACACCGCCTTTTTATAACGCTACATTTCAGGAAGGTTGAAGTGGAATACAGTAAAACCCTGCGTATAAGAACCTGGGTTTTAAGAACCTGTTAGGCAAAAATTTTCATTTTAAGCCCCCTCCACATGAGAACCTGTTAAGGCTAAAATTTTAAGTGGAGTGGCTGTAAGGTGTATGCTTTTTTTCAAGCTTTAAAAGTATGTTGAATGTCTATTGTGTTTACCATTCAAATAATTCCTTAAATTTATTTGTAATAAATTTTAATGAAATTCATCTGAAAATTTTTAAAGAACCTATTTTAAGAACCTTGGTAGCTTAAATTTGCTTTAAGGTCCATATATATAAGAACCTGTTTAGGCTAAATTGAAAAATCCAGATTATTATATGCGGGGTTTTACGTATGAGCTGAACTTTATCTCCCTTTGTATGACAAACCTGAAGTTCGACAGGTTCTGTGAGTGGCCCAGGAGCGTATATCATCTCCCTGTATCTCCGACGATAGTAGAATGTCGTCCCTGCCAGGCGGAATGTCCAGCTGCGTCTGGCCAGATTGTTTGGATCTGTATTCAGTTGTTGACCACGTCCGCTAGTTGACTTCAGCACTAAAACAAGAACGATAAGTATATACAACTGTCAGTGTCGACATAAACAAAACGGCGATGGCAGCGGCACTGATATAATGACAATGACAGTTGAAATGACAATGGCTCGCAATGACAATGACAATGAGGCTGACAATAACAATGGCAATGGCAATGACAATGGCATGTGCTACCACAATGACAATGAGGATGACAATGACAGTGACAGTGGCATTGACTCGCATTGACAATGAGGATGACAATGGCTCGCAACGACAATGAGGATGGCAATAGGAATGACAATGGCACGTGCAACCACAATGACAATGACTCGCAATGACAATGAGGATGACAATGGCAATGGTAATGGTAATGGCAATGGCAATGACACAATGACAATGACAATGACAATGACACGCAATGACAATGAGGATGACAATAACAATGGCAATGACATTGACTCGCATTGACGATGAGGATGACAAAATGACTCGCAACGACAATGACAATGAGGATGACAATGGCAATAAGATGGACAATAACAATGACTGAATGGCAATGACTACTTGGCAATGACTACCCCCTCTCTACCTCGTTTATTTTTTCATAACCTGTTTTGGCATAAAGTGATCATTGTGTGGTGCCTGTGCATGCTTTTAAGCATTTGGTGCTTAAAAAATAATGACTGACTTCGGCAATGACAATGATGATACTAATAACAATGGCAACGATACAAAAGCAATCTCTGAGCGCTCACCAAGATAGTTCCAGTACACCGATCCGGAAACCTCGACAATGTAGATCTTACGAGCTTTGGCAGGGATCGTGGTTATCGGCTGGTATTGGTCTGAAAATCGTTAATACAGCAATAATTAGGTGACCGACTCATCTTACTGATAAAGCACTGCTTCGCCGTCATTTTCGATACAACTTTTTTGTCAGCTTAGTGCATTTAACCCTTCAATCGAGAGAAAAAGACTCTTAACAGAAGAATTCTTCAGAGTTTCCAATGCGATGAATCATGTCAACCAAAACAAAGCAATGCGTTACGTGCAAGCCTCAGAATCAGCCCATATTCAACCGGGAGGCTTTGCGCAATTGGTCTTTTGTTATTCAACAGCTGTGATTGGATGATACTGTAGGTCCCAAAGGGGTTCCTATTGTTCTTCGCATTTCACAAGTTCAAACTGAAAATTTGCATCGAATTTTCAACTGCGTTTTATTCTTGCGTGCCTGAGCGCTTAAAGGCCCATAGTCTACAAGGAACCTTTGCGAGTTGTGTTCAATTGGTTCTATTGTTATTCAACAGCTGTGATTGGCTGATACTGTAGGACCCAAAGGGGTCCCTATTGTTCTTCACATTTCACAAGTTCAAACTGAAAATTTGCATCGAATTTTCAACTGCGTTTTATTCTTGTCCGCCTGCAATGCGACTTGGGTGCTTATGGGCCTTTAAGGGCCTTTAATGGGCTTGCACTATCTCGACAAGATACAAAGATACAAGAAGGATATCAGATTGCCACAAAATCGTACCTCACTGAACAATGCTTACGCGTGACCAGCCGGATGCGACTCAAAGCACGAACTTTGTGTATGCATATCGCGAACATGTTGGAGC
Source organism: Scolanthus callimorphus (assembly GCA_033964015.1). Lineage (NCBI taxonomy): Eukaryota > Metazoa > Cnidaria > Anthozoa > Actiniaria > Edwardsiidae > Scolanthus > Scolanthus callimorphus. The sequence continues at coordinate 11,184,761 of CM066923.1, read as the reverse complement.
TTATGAACTCATGCAAAGTTTTAAAAGTACCTGCAAATTCGTCCGGTTGCCATGTGAAAGTCCTATTGGTCCACGAATTGGAGCAAGTCGATCCGTCCCCGTTGCACACACCACAACGATCTCGTATCGCTGTGGACCTGAGAACACCATCACAGCCCACTCTCTAACAAACAAACACGGATATAAATTATTTAGCAGAAACCCACTCGCAATACTGTCATGCATCCTGTATTCTGATTAGCTCATCTCCTTGCAATCTATCGCGTGATAGATTGCGAGTAGCGAGAGCGTTAGTGCAAAACTTCCTAAAAGCATTGAAAATAAATAAGTTTAAAAAAACTCGGTAGGTAGTATGCTAGTAGTTTTCTACTAAAACAATTACTGTGCGACTACGTCAACCGGGCCATTTTTTAAAAGTTAGCCAAACAGAAAAAGAGTACAGAACAAAGGATCTTAACATTCTTGAGATCTCAGGCATCAAAGTATTAGCTTTTCTCTAAAAATTGAAAGATTTTGAGCAGAAATCACTTCAAAACACTTAATTACTCATCGCCAAACGTAGTTCAGGTGTTAAATTTCCTTAAAATGGTTTGAATCTCTGAATGACAAACTTTTTACGGGATGGCCCGGTTGGCGTAGCTGCACAATAAACTAGTACTCGTTCTTGTTTTCTCTGAGTCGTTTTCATGGCTTTGCGCCTCTTTTGACTAATAGAAAACTCGAACTAATAGTAGTCTAATGGAACTGTTTAGAGTATTCTGCGAACTCTCGCGTTCGACTTCCAATGGCGTTTTGGCCTCCATCAATGAGACTCTCGTGTCTTATTTGAGTCTTAGCCGACTGTAAGTTAGGCCATTTGTTTTAAAAAAGATAGTAAAATATGTTGTGTGTTGGGACATTTCACTAGGATGGCGAATAACTGAATAGACCTTTTCCAAAATGGCCGCCGCAAATTCACATGTCTTAAAATTAAACTTACTGAAAATCAAATACTGGCACTAGAAAGAGTATCCTCATATTAGTAATCCTTTAAATTTTCGTTATGCCAAATGCCATGTCGGCTGAGAAATTAGAGTCTGAAAATTGAAAATTTTACAGAGATTTGTGTGACTGGGGGTATGCGTCATACCCCCAGTCATACAAACATCTGTAAATTTTCAAATTTTCAACGTTCGTTTTCTCGGAAGATATTGGATATAATGGAGTGAAATTTTGTAGTTTTACTAAAGTTATGATGGGTCATCTAGTGCTGGTGTTCATTTTTAACAAAAATCGATTTGAATTTTCGGCGGCCATTTTGGAAAAAGGTCTATTCTATGTATTCCAAAGAGTGTCGATTGACGGAAGCCCGCAGAATACTCAAAACAGCGTTAAGAATACAAGATTATGGGCAACTGACGTAAACCGCAAACTGATATTTTTTCTTTCTAGAGAATCTTAACGAAGTTTGTGATGTAAGCCCACGTGAAAAAGCAGAGTATGTCTACGTTTTTTTTTGTTTCAGAGAAACACCTTTTCAAGAAGGAAAACGTCAAGCTTCCGGCTACCGTCGATCGTCCATAATCGTGTTTGCTTCATTTCCCTATTGTCAGCAAGGGGATTTCCTAATTTTGTCAAATGTACAGTTCTCCTAAATTGGACCGTGTGCTCTCAATTGGATATTTTGGAAGTCGTGTCTGAATGTTATATAATAAGTTAGACTTTCCCAGAGTCCGCTGTTCCGCTTTTTTTAATTGGCTTATTTTGTACAACGGACTTTTCTCGCTCGCTTCCCGCCAGTTTTTACAGACCTAAATTTAGGTCGGGGTGTGTTGGAGGTGTGTCTGATAAACATCCAATCCGAGTGAGAGAAAGTTTGACGTCACCTTTTACGCCATCGTCGTTCATTCGCGCGATTTGAAACGGGAAAATATTTTTCACACAAACATCCTCTGTTGTGCGAAAACATATTTTAGGTATCAAACGCTGCGCTTCAAGGTCTTTCCACTTGTAGATCTTATGAATTTTCGTAAGCATTTCTTAAGATAAATTTTCCAAAACTAGCATTATAACACGACGAAATCATGCAACAAACGTCTTGATTCTTAGGCAAATGTTCAGTTGATGACAAAATTCACGGCGCGCACTGCTGACGAAGATCATGCCACTTTGAGCGCGCGCTGTTTTGCATTCGGTTTTCGCGGCAAAAACATGCAAATTAAAATCGAGAGCGTGCGAGCGAAACAAGTCGTACTCTCCCGCGCTCCACCGTGTGCTTTTTTCACTTTGTTCTAAGGAAAAACATAGAATACGACTTGGGGCAAGTCTAATAATAAGTATTTATGTAAGTAACTGTAACTCTATTTAATAATGTATATAAAAGAAAATAAAAAGAAGGAAATTACCAAAAAAAAGTCTAATAATAAGTATGCGTGTCCGTTTAAGAAAAAAAAATCATTGGCGTAAGAAAATTCAGAGAACACCTCGGCAGCGATTGGACAGCATGGAGTCCTATTAATTATACATATTGCCACACCTACTCTGGATTTCTGACAGATTGGCTCGCTAAGGCTAATGTGTTTAAATGAATGAATCAACCTTTCTGATGCCAGTGTTCCCGCCTAATTTCTCGCCATTTTTGGCGCACAGGAAGCCCGTGAATATTTTTTCTAAACTACGCACGTGACGAACACATACCAAGGACATTTCGCCAAAAGCTGTCGCATTGCCGACGTTGCAAAACGTCCTTATTAGGAAATCCCCCCCCCCCCTTACCTTATTTGGAAGGTCTGTAAGTACTTTTCCTCATATCTTAGCGAAAAAAGCAGGAAATTTTACCAAAACTTGCAGATACTCGAGAAACATCGTTCTCTTGGTCGCCATTTTGTTTTTGTTCCCCTCCGAGGGGCCTTAGACGAAATTTGAACACCACAGGCATCCCACGCGGATTTGCCATAAAAACGACAGCTCTCACTTGAATGTTCTTTAGACTAACGCACCTCACACTTGCCGTTGCCGACACACACTCCTGCCACCCCTTCACCATCGCACGGCGTTCCAGGAGTCACATAACCAAATGTGTACGTCACGTAGCGACTTCTAGGGCCAGAAGTGCATTTCAACGCACATCGCTCATTACCTGAAGAATGAAACCAACCGTTCATGTCTAATCTTCGCTTACACGCAACACGTGCAATCAATCACAGCAAACGGCAAGTGGGGTTTGAAATGCGTGTGCCAGAATATGAAGCGCAGAACTGCACAACGGTAGTTTGCGTTCTCGAACGAGCAAAGTGAATATGAACGGTATATTACATGCAGAAATCTCCAAACTAAACATCTACAACGAGAGTTAAATCCTTGATTTACCCAATTCAATCGAAAATGGTGCATTAGCCCTTCTTAATCAGCCGATGCAACTGTTTTCTTTTGGAAAATCTGGATTTCGATTTTATTTTGGATCGTACAGATTTTTCTTCAACAAAAGAAACAATCTGAAACCAATGTGAACCTGAATTTTTGTAACAAAACCCATACAAAGTGGCGCCCTCTGTCTGACAATGGCAGTACGCCTGCAAAGAAGGACCGCTGGCAAAGCGTATCGCTTTCAGATTTTCCCCTCAAAGAAACGGCAAGTTCATGAATCCGTAAAATCCGGATTAAGTTTGAATCCTGCCTTGGCGTGGATTCGAAGGATTCATAACCCATTTTGCACATTTCAGTAAAGAAAGGAATATTCCACTTTTGGATTCCAAACCCAGATTTAGATTTTTCCAAAAGAAACCCAGTCTCTGGATTTTTCTAGGAGGCTGACACAAGGCTGAGTGAGGGCTAGAAGCTCCAGTAAACCAGGTAGCTTCTTCCTACCTCCAGCAGGGTTGAGTTTGGGATCATAACGCCAGTCATAGGTCCGCGTCCCACCACTGTCAGTGCTAAACTTTGCGTCGTTGTTTTTCTTGCATTGAGTTGTACGAGTGTGAGGAGTGCCTGTTGGGCATTTCTGAGGAAAAAAAAAGAAGAAATCAAGTTTCACATAATGCTCGTAAAGATACCTTTAATCAACTCAGATTACTTAAGAGCCCTGGGATAAAACCAGGGGCAACGGAAGCAAAATTATGTTAGGGGGCACTGGAAGATAATATAATTTTCCTTCTTATTCTTATTTGGGGCATGCTCCTCAAGGAAAATGTCCACATTTCAGGTATCTAGACGGCAGGAAATGTATCAAAATTTGGTGCTAAATTACCAGAATGTTGGCACGATCTCGTCTGTGAAATTTCCAGAAAAGCAGTTTTAGATTGAAAGCATGATGTGGAACGGCAGAAAAGTCCAGGGATAATATCAATTTGGAAAATATCAGGTTATTGCTTATTCATTTTGGTAGCCTTTAATATTATTCATGATGGGTTGGGGCTTGCCGCCCATCAAAACTGTACTCCTTGCTAATGCGTTTTCGTACGATTTGTTTTTAAATGTTTAAGTGCCACTAAAGGCAGAAAACACATTTTTCTTTTGCTACTGTTCTCTTGGATAATGAATCTTTTGGATGAAATGTGGTTGACTTCAGCCTTTAGTGGCACTTTAAACTCACCGGTGTTTTGCAAAACTTGAATTCCTCGGCTGCTCCTTGGCACAATTTACCGCCGTATTTGGGCCTACACAAAGAACACAAGTAACGGGTGTAATTTCACTCTGTGATTTCGCGTGATTCTGTGGTCGCAAAATAACGTCCTATATTGAAAAGGATTTCACATCTATGACAAGAAGCTGCGCGACAGCCATTTGCGCCTTCCTTATGCAGCGCGCACTTTTTTAGCAGTTTGCTCGACAAATGTCCCACATCCACCGACACGTAGCGCGCGCGTGCAATACAGCTGGAATCATCCATTAGAGCGGATTTCACATGACTGTCGTGAAAACAATTGCAATTGAGCAATCACTAGCCAATCAGAATCGAGAGAAATCACCACTTGCTCCTAAATGGCTTTTCTCTCAGCCAATCACAAGCCGAACCAATTACTGAGTAATTATGCAATTGTATTTACTAAAGAATTTGATTGGCTGAGAAAAAACGAGTAGCCAATGAGAACGCAAAGCAATCGCAATTACATAACAAGTGTTGACAGTCATGTGAAATCCGCTCTAATCTAACCAGTTTTGTAAAAACTGGCCACATGTCTTGCTACGTACTCAGGATTTGTACAAGTCCTCTTCCTGGTTTTCACCCCTCCTCCACAAGAGTGCGAGCAGGCACCCCACCCGCTCCAACCTGCGTACCCTCCGTCTATGGGGTCCGGTCCAGAGGCCCCAAAGGGGATACACCTTCCTTGCCGACACCACTGAAAGCAAAGTAGAAAATACGCATTATATTCGAAAAAAGTGTAAAGCCCGGTGCACACTAGCGACATAAGGACGTTATGTTGCAACGATAAAAGCATGGGAAAATAACTGAAATAATTACTGCAAACAAAGCAATTTTATGTTATTTTTTGTGGACTTCAACGTTTTGAAACCACTAAATATTGTTCGCGTGATATTTTCTTATGTCGTTATGTCGCAAGTGTGCACCAGGCATAAGTACCCACGCCAAACCCTTTCTATAGCCAGGGTAACGAATTCGTCCGGTCTCTTAATCCTGACGCGCATGAGACAAAGAACGTTTTGTGTGACGGTGTCCCCCTGATGTGTGTCTCCTGTAATATGCAAACGCTTACTTGTGGATATGCGAGACAAAAAGGCGAGCTGCATAGCGATGCCATTCACTCCAGTGATAAAACGACAACAAGCATTTGAAAATTATCTTGTTAAACTGCGCAGCTGTTCTCCGCATCTGAAAACAAACAAGTATCGTCCCGTAACGATGGCCAGCGACGGCTAAAAGCCTCAAAACAATCGTTTATAATCTCGCTATTTCTCGCTCCATCGGACCATTCTTTTTAACTTCACATATTCTTTAATAGTTATCTGATAGGATGCTCTAATGAGTTTTGCTGATGAATCAGAGTGATCGCTCCTGGAGCATGCGCGTATCGTGACAGGCGCCCTTTAAGCTTGTAACGAGAAGCCGTCCCCAAAACACTGCATCCCACCTCAGCTATTTTCCTCAAATGCCATCCACCCCCTCGATCTCCCCGACATCTTTGTACATGTTTGTTTTCTATATAAAATTGTTATTTGTTATACTTTAATGAAGCCAACATACTAAGGAAGCTCTTACCTTTCTAACTCCGCACTCTGTCCCTTCAGCCGCGGGCTCCATATTCGAGGTACAGGTATTCGAGGATGCGGACTTTTTACACCACAGTTGAAAGCAAATTTTCTAAAACGATCAAGATGCAATGAAAGTGAATTCCTATGTTGACAATATTTCCGAAGGGAGGGAGGGAGGGTGTGTGTGTGTGGGGGGGGGGGGGGGGAGGGGGACCAAAGGCATGTAAACGGAAGACATGTAAGCGGAAGACATGTAAAGCGGATGTAAACGGAACCGGACGGAGGAATAAAAGGAAGGACGTAACCGTGACACATGAGACCAAATACCTAAAAAAACCCAAAAGGCCCTGGGATCGAGGTTGCCAAAACATGAGCTACTAGAGATCAAATGAGCCGATATTAATACCTGTTAGTATAATTACTCAAGTGATTCTAAGAATTTCCGCAAGTTGATTGGCCGAGAGCTTCCTTTTCTCTCGCTATAATCACCTATAGGTGATTATAACATTGAAGGATTGGGAGTGCGTGCGCCAGTTTTGTTAAGAAGCCGGGGAAATACGAGGCACAAAATCCCTCAACTTGTCGCGCAACATTGCTGCGTTGCAAGTCTAATGTTTGTTGCTCGTTTTTCATCAAATTCACAACTTGTCGCGCAACATTTTGTTTTGATGATCACACATGCGAGACCAAAGCGAATTTGGCCCCTTAGAACTTCATTTCTATTGACCAACCAACTTGAATCGTAGGCAAAATGTTGCGCGACAATTTGTGCGTTTGATGAAAAACGAGCAACAAAGCCAGAATTTGTGTCTCAAAGTAGACCCGCGCTCGACTTCGCGCAACAAGTTTTCACAACCTGCAACAAATGTTTTTGTTGCGCGACAAGTTGTGGCGCGAGATGAAAAACGCGCAACATCGATCATCAACTTGCAACGCAACAATGTTCCGCGACAAGTTGAGGGATTTTGTGCCTCGTATTTCCCCGGCTTTATGATCATGAGAGCCCAACAAAAACACGTTTTTCTGTATAAAAACCTTATGAATCACTTAATTAATAATACTAAAACAATTACTGGCCTCAGGCTCCGTGATTATCGGCGAATAGTCACCGAGACTAGTTATCGGCGAATAGTCACTCTGACTTCGTGTCGGTGACTATTCGCCGATAATCACGGAGCCTGAGGCGACTAATTGTTAAATATCATAATGATGATGGTAGTGATTATGAATACTAGTAGAAATGGAGATGATTGTGCTGTAATGACAATAATGCAGTGGACAGCCGCATAAGTTTACCATTACATCTATCCAAATTCACCATAAAGCGGCACGCGCTGACAGAGCGGAAATGACCAAAAATGAAATGTCTAACTTCGCCATATTTAAATATATAAGCTCAAGGTTCCGTATACAAAGAGTTTCTATGACCAAAAACATAATTCCAAATTTTCAAGAAATTTGAAGAATATGAATTTTAGATATGACTGAACAAAGTTTGCAGAATTCCTGATCAAAGTACCAATTCTCCCATAAAATGGCACAGAAACCGATGTTTAAAGCCTAATATCTCAAAGACGGATCCATTAGAAAAAAGTCATTTTTGATATTTTGTTTCTAATAAGACAAGGAGTCTGTATGCAAAAAATCAAGCTTTTCTGAGTTAACCTGACCTTATTATTTGAAATTTAGTGATCAAAACAGGTCATTTCCGCTCTGTCGCACGCGCTTTATTCAGATTAATGAACTGAACTATTCGAATGAGGGCTACCATGCATGCGGCGAGCACGTGCACCGGTATAGGCGGAATAGTCTACAACAGATTTCGTATGACTGTGAGAAGGATTGAACACGGTACGGAAGGCACGTTACGGAGGCTCGTCTACAGCCAATCGCATTACGCGAAGTTACTAATCAACCAATCAAAATACAGCAGTATACGGCAGTACAATGCCTTTCTATTTAAACAAGAGGGTTCTTTCGTCGAAGACACTATCGTGGGATAGCTCTCCGGGGAAATTTGAAGTACACAACCAATATTACAAATGGAGATTGAACATCAAATGTCTCACGCAGTGCCTGAGACAGTGCACTATTGCTTTAATTGTACAACGCTACGTTTTGAGCGAATCAGGCACCATTGCTGCCATCGGCTGATAGTTGCCCACAAAAACGGACACTATCCATGTCACCTTCATCCCTCTTGGCCAATGAAATACGGCAAAATTTAGCGTGATATGATGATCATCAGCTTCCTTACATCTTCAAGGCTCCTTATCCCAGAGCAGTAACTGGCTGAAGGTGAATATATCATTCTACACTGCGCATCCTTGTCATACATTTGGCCGAGGAGCGTAGTCGCCTTCGGCAATGGATGGAACTTGTTTGGTTTGTCGTTGAGACAGCGCGAGTTCGCAGACCTGTCATGGACAGATAAAAGAATTACTGCGGGATCAAATAATTTGATGAGCTCGTGAGTAAAATCAAGGAATAAGCAGGGGAGCCTAGGGGAAGGAATTATCATGAAACACGATTAATTTATTACTAATAATTAATTAATAAAGACAGGAACATATAAACGAGATGAAACAAGTAACGCGAAGCAATGCTACGAACTTTTTGCGATAACAAAAATATGCCATATTTGAAAAACAATGACAAGAGTAACTCAAAATCAAAATGGTTGGAATTAGGAACCGGCCGTAATTTGTGCCCAATACTGCATTACATACAGCACATGGAATAGTCCATGCAAGAAAAAATTGATGAATTATGCTCACTCCCGCGTCCTAGTGGTTCTTTAATGTCTCTCTCAGGCTGATGTAGTGTATATGACAAAGGGGAACTAAGTTTTTTACGCCCTTCTCCGGCGCACAGGTCTAACCATTTGCAGATGTCCGAAGAAAGGCAGAACCATTTGGCAATTATTTAGAAAAGACCCTAGGTGGCCCTAGGTGTTGGTCCGGCCGACGATCGAACCAATGACCTCCAACACGTCAGAACGGCGCCATACTAACTCAGCTTCATTCCATTGCTGTTCGGTGGAGAACCCGGTACCCTCACAAGATACCATGTACAAAAAAATGTTTCTTTTTAAACAGCCTACTTGAGAGCCTCAGTATAATTAATTGCGTACCCAAGAAAGTCCTGGACATAGTTACAGCTACAAGAAGACCACTTGAACACAGAGGCTTTCCCAGTGGCTTTGGTCGCCATAAGGAACGCGTCATTAGGGCAAACATTCTTGTTGCCGTCGTGTCTTGCGCCAAGGCTAGGAACCACATAGACAAAAAAAAGATAGATTTTAAGTGAGATTGGAGAGTTTCTAGAAAGAGGGCGAGTTATAGAGGACGTGGCTGTGACGAACGAACGAAATAAAATTACTAATGTCGACAAAATACTTAGCGCAAAGTAAAGAAACCTGGCTAAACAAAACAGCTACTAAATTTCAGGTCCCCAAGTTTTTTAAAAAGCGAGCGATTGCGATTTTTAGTTTTCCAAATCTACCCTGTATTTTTGACAGGCTTTTACGCATCGCCTGCACACAGATTTTATAGGCATCTATGAAGAAATAAAAATTGGAGGTAAACTGCTACGATTAATATTTTTCCGATATGTTTGATATTTTCGTAACGATTTCACTTTCGCTGTTTGTAGTGTTTATGTGGTGTTTTGTACGGCTTGTCTACTCATCGAAATGGCGGCCAAAACCGTGGTAAGGCCTATTGACCTGCGAGGAACACGGAAACAGGTTGCATCAGATTTCTTATTACAATAACAAATAAATACATTACACCACAGCATTTTAAGGTAACAAACTCGGCTGCCGAGTGTTAACAGACAAAAGCACCGTTGCTCATCATCTGAGATTCGCTCTGTAGAATATTATTGTTTGCTCTACAATGTTGTTATTTTCTGTATCAGTTACCTGTGGCCGGTCTCATGTGCAATCGTAAATGCAGCTCCTAGTCCCGCATCCTGGTTTATGGTACAACTACTTTTAGGTCTACACATCCCTGACAGTGGTGCAAGTCCTATATAACAAAATGCACAGAAGTACAATAGATACTTACGGCATGATCGATTCGTCATTCATTGAGATACAATACAGAAAGAGATCTCTACAACTAAAAACATTAAAAGTTGGATTGATCTCCATCACATCATGCAAAAATTGACTTCTGATGGGTAAAATCTTATCATTACAACAGAAGGAAAAATAATGTCGTTCATCACAAAAGAAATGATATTCAAATGAATGCCACGTGATCTAAAATGCGATAACATAACGCCCAAGGTAAAGAGGTCTATTGAGTTCTTTCCGGCTACCCAAAATGACCCATATGGAAACTACAAGGTCGATCCAAACGACCCGATACCACCAAAGACTGTCCCACAGTGCATATCAGCTCCTAGTGTGCAGTTCGAGAAGTTAGTTTCTGTTTCAAAATGGCGGTCTCCGGATGCGTTCCAAACGGCCCGAAAGCGAAAATTGGAAATCGCCGGTCGTATCGCGGGTCGTTTCAGTCGCCTCGGTCTTTCGGAAAGACTTGGAATGACTCCAAACTACCCGAAACGACTATATGGAAACCAGCCTTAAGAAAGGTTAAAGGTTAAAGGGGTCCTTTGGCAAAATGGCTGTCGTTTCGTCTGCTTTTAAGGTACGTACATGCATTATATATCAGTTTTGTATCAAAATAAATGAAAAAATGTGCCAGCGATTTTTTGTATGTTCAATATTTAGAATTTTGTTGCGTTTTGAAGTTAGATTGTAAAGGAAAAAACTCGGACGGAAAAAAATCGTCGTAAATTTGGAACAAAGAAAGATTTTGAAAATCGCTGGCATACTTTTAGTGTAGCCCACATTCAAGATGATACAAAACTGGGTAGTTGGACACTTTTTGGACTTACCCAAAGCATTATTGCCTCCACTTGTCCACTTTTTCCTGAAACAAAAATTAAAGGCATACTTCTAGCTAGTCCACACTATGCGTTTTCACACACCGATCGCGATCCGCGTCCACACTTCCTACAGTATTCGCAGGGAAGTTATGCAGACACCCATCCATGGGAAAAGCTAAATTTCCCTTGGTAGAAGAATGGGAAGTGTTCGGATTTCCCATGGCTATCCATGTGAATTCCGAACACATCCCATGCGTGTGCCGTGGGAAATTCAGCTTTTCTCATGGATGGGTTTTTGCAGAAATTCCCTGTGATTGGTGCCGTTTTCAACTGTCCACATTCAATCATGCGTTTTCGTTTGAAAATGGATACGATTCAGGCAAGCAAGATTGCTAAACAGGAAAAAATGTAACAAACCCTGATTACTAAGAATCTCTAAGTGTTCTAGAACACTGCTTCATTATAGGAGGATGATCCTCTGTTCACAGTCTGGACTCATTTGCATAAGCAGGGTCTAGATTCAGAGTGTTTGAAGGAGTTCAAAAATAATCAGCACTGAATGTCAATAGCCGCGGAAAACCAATGAAACCTACTCAGAAAATTTGAAGGTTGTACATTTAGTTGTAACGGCGCAGTTAAATGTTCATTTCAGAGAGCATATGAGAGAAAATGTGGGCTAATGAGCCTTTTGTTGCACAGCAATCCACTCATTTTCAAAAAAAACCTTCGCAGAGCCTCCAAAACTTTATGAAAACTTTAATACGTTCTTTGGAATAGTAATTATTTGATCTCGAGCATTTTTATGACATTTTTAAAGAGCAAAGAGGCTTTTGCAAAAGCCTTGAATTTCCTTGGTGGCAAGAGGCTCATTAGCTCACGTGTTTTCTGTAAGTTGAACGTCCCACAATGCGCTCATAATTCGAATGACGTAAAACTTTCTAATCACGCTTCATTCGCCAGGCGCTATTGAAATTCAGAACATTTCTTTTCGTAGCCCCCAGTCCTATTCGTTACGCTTGCTGATTTTCACTATTGCTTTAAATATGTAAACATTGACGTATGAGACCGGTATGGACCGGTCCGGACCAGTCTAATGTATAATCACCGCCTTAGTGTGGACAAAAGGCCTAAACGCATTTAACATGTGTCAAACAAAAACGTACTAGTATGGACAGGGCCTCAGTTTACACTACCTTGCGATTAGTGTTGCATGATCAAAGTGATTAGGATTAGAGTCATCTTTAACGTTCTTCTTGTCACTCCATTCGCAAAACGTTTTAAGAGTGGCATCTGCATCGGTGACTATATAAAGGCCAGGCTGAAAAAAGGTACAACTAGGCATGTTATTTCGCACTTGGCTATTGTCATCCTCGTGGTTGAGGGTCAGCGATCCTTGGCGCCGCATACATACTCATTCATGCCTTCCTGTTGTGTGCGAGTGAGCACTCGACACCCGACAGGCCAGCCCACTCCCTGATGTCGTCCATACATCTCACCCTTAGCGACCCTTGTGATCGCCGACCCTCAACCTGACCTTCAACCCCGGACCCTCAAAACCCGGACCCTCAAAAACCCGGACCCTCAAAAACCCGGACCCTCAACCCCGGACCCTCAAAAATCCGGACCCTCACTCCCGGACCCTGAAGATATAACTAGAATTTAAGGCTGCAAATTTACCCCGAGAGAAATACTACCGAATCAGATCAGAGAAAGGAAAGAGAAAAGTCCGCAGCTCGTTGTACTGGGGGTTCGCGAATTCCACTGGAATTCCACTGGTCGAGCACATATGTTCTTTCATACAACAACATTTATTTCTGTGACACTCTAGTATGATTCGGTTTGCAAGATGAAATTCTAGGCTCAAACACACCACCATACCTGATACGTCTCGTGGATCTCGAGCTTTTTGATGATGTAGCGAATTTTCGCCCCAATGGTATTATCAGCGAGTAGGCTGTGAGCCTGGAAAGAGCATAATAGATAGACAAGAGCTTATAGAGGATATTACACGGTGGCGCGAAGATATAGACATGAACATAGCCTGTTAGCCGGGGGGGGGGGGGGCAAAAATTCAAAAATATGCGAGAAAAAAAAAACACGAGCAGGCTAGCGGGCTAACATGAACAAAAACATATAGGCATAGATAGAGACGTACACATCGGCAAAGGCCTGGGCTCAAACTATTTTTTCAAACTTTGCTCAAATTTGCCGGCTTTGTGGGCACTAGTACAAAGAAATAGTCTGCCCCAAAACGCTGAACCGACCCCAGTAGATAATATTCCAGGGCATTTGATAGGATGTGATAATGAGCAGTACACGCATCATACAGTACACGCATCATAGAGTAATTTCCGCACCTTTCGCAAAATTGTTGCACAATTTGCCATCGTTTTCCGGCCGTTTTCGCACACAATTTGATGTAAAGTTTAAAACACAATTTTCAATTTTTATACCATTTAATTTTTTAAACCTAAAAATGCCCGACAAAGTCGCCGGGTTAAGCTTAAATTTGAACCCTGATAAACATACTAGGCATAAACAAAGGCAATGGCAGGGGCATAGGTAAGACATAGACAAAAGACATATATAGATAGCATTAGTAGAACCCACGTATGGACATATTACACGTATGCAGAGACATAGACAAGGGAATAGACAATGATAGACATTCGTAATGCGGAATATGTAACTCATACAGTGATTGGGTGAAGGGTTTGAGGCTTTTAGACGCGAATTTAATTTTTCCAACTCTGGGTAACAGGGAGCAAATATTAAGGGCATTTTTCTTACAACATTCAGTATCGCAGGCACGTATTCCTTGATCATGTTGAGACCATGATAGTTTGTCATCATGTAGTCGACGACTACTAGCGCCTCGATATAGAATATTCTACCAGGAAACTTGTTAGAGCAGGAAGGAGAGGACATGGATCGCTTGACGGGGCGTTTCGAGTCGTCATCTGTGGATCAGAGCGAGCTTTTAAGATCTTTAACAAATTTAAATGGTTAATTGGCTTATCTCCGGTGTAATAACCTGTGAGTGCGCACGAACTGCGTCACAAAGCTTCCTTTGTTTGGTAGAACGAATCAGGATGAAATAAGAACTGAACACAAAGGTGTCCTCTGGGAATGGTTATTACACCGGAGTTAACCCGGTTAATTTATAAGTAGTAATCCTGGTGAAAGTGTTGGTGTACAATGGACATAGATCAATGCACATCGATAACCACGTAGCAGATTTTGGTCGTGAAATGGTGTTGAGGAAACCATTCTGATCATCCTGCTTTTAACACGAAGACACGCTACAAGGGGACGAGAATCAAGCCTCATCATGTGACTGGGCAGTTAACCTTGCACAAGCATTAATTGAAAATCACGTGAAATTTTACATGAAGTTTTCTACATGTCCTCATAACACCTACCCTTCACACCACATCTTATATTTGATCTCTCATCCACACCCATCCCACGTGCTAGCTCATCCAGATCACGTGCCGATCTCTTGACGATCACGTGCGCGCGTTTGCCGTCTTGATCTAGTCCGAGCCTTTCTGGTAGAGGGTTCACCATCAGCACTCCATGTTCATCGCTGACGATCATCCCTGACTGATGATACAGGAAAGGACACATTTCACTCTAGATTATCTATGGTCTTTCAACGTACTATAACTATTGTATGGCCTTGCGGATCTTTGTTAAAGATTTACCGTAAGAAACTTTTGTGGGTATAGCTTCTTTGAAAGACCCCTGAAAGGTACGTCGATAATATCCACCAAAATATGTGTTCCTCCTTTCTAAAATTTGATACAAGTTTAATGTGGTATGCAAGTAAAAAAACGTTATGGTTGTCGTGCTTTTCTTTTTCGGATGCTCCGGGACAGCAAACGGAATTCCAAGAATCCTAGAATCAATTCTTTAAGTTGATCTACCTCCCGTGGAATTCTAGGGGACTTGGTCATGACCATCTTGGGGTTTATGTCTACCCACCCCGGAAGTTCACAAATTTAGGTTTTCCACCTTGGAATTCCAGGCTGGTCTTAGTCCTCCCATCTATGAATTCCAAGAGCTAAAGAAATTTCAGAATTCCACACGGGGGTGCAGGTTTTTTCCTCTGTCAATCATTGTCCAGGGATCAAATTTGCCATTTGACTTGACTGTTGCAAATATAGTACGGGAATTACCTACCTGCGCACTCTCTATGCAAAATAGTCACAAGGCAAAATTAAAAAGTTAGCTTGGCTTCTTACCAAACCATTGCAGTTGCTAATTGCTGCCTTGCCGTCCAGTCTCTTCCCCTCTTCGAACACGTGACCAGTATAATGACAATTCTCTATTGTTTCCTCCCGACGGGATCCCTGTGTTCCTACCACCTCGACAGTTGACTGGGGAGACAACAGCTCAGTGTTTAGCGACGCCTTTATGTGTAGATCCCTCCCAAACGCGGGAACCCTGAAGAACACCGGCTCCGGCCTCTTCCCGCTGCCCAGTGATCGCTGGCGCAGCTCATTGCCATGCGACAAGTCATGTGATATATAGTTCCCTCGTTCGTCCACGCGGATTGGATGAATAACATCGAAACCTGAAATAAATACAATAAGTATAATTACTCCAGTGATTATAGGAATTTCCGCGCGCTGATTGGTCAAGAGGCTCGTTTTCTCTCGCACTGAAAGGATTTGGGGTGCGCGCGGAGTTTTGTTATGATGTAGAAAAATCCAACAAAAACAAGTTTTTTGTCTAAAAACCTAATGAATAAACTTGGGTAATTATACTAAAACAATTAGTCGCCTCAGGCTCTGTGATTATCGGCGAATAGTGAGCCATGATTGGTGCAATCCAAATTGACTAGCTGTAAAAAGAGGCAAGGCCACAAGACCCGTATTGAAATACCCGAAGAAATATGTACTGATGACGCCAAAGCTGAGCGGATTTTAGAGTAGATCTCACTTTACTTTTCATTTATTCCTGTAGGTTTTGTTCAGAATTGGTGTATTTATTTTGCGTTTGGTTTACGATAGTCATGTGAAATCGGCTCTAAAATATTTTTTTTTTACTAAGCCGCAATAAAATGAACCAGTTTAATTTGATACACTTTTATCACCAAAATACAATCAAAAACAAGATAAGATCTTGATTACTTTGCTAAAGCCCTGGAATTTTTTAGACGCCTAGCCATCGGTCAACCCAGCGGCGCGTTTCTAAGCCCAAGACCTGAGAAAAAATTTCCCTTGTCATCACAACTAAGCCACAACAAAAATAACCACTTCTTGTGACACACTAATCACCAAGTGTACAATCAAAATCAAGATAAGATCGAAATTATTTTGCTAAATGGCCTTAAAATCAAACGAATACTTCCTTTTCGGCGTCTAGCTTTGCAAAGTCAAGCATCTAGTCAAATTTCGCTATTTTTATCATATCACTAAACCCCACAGAAAAGAACCTATTTCTTTTTGAAATATGCTAATTAACAATATTAAATAATATACAAGATAGTATCTTAATTGTTTTGCTAAAGCGGTATTGAACATCAATCCAGCAACGCCCCACCCTCGGTCAACGGCGAATGATCCGCTTTTCTGCAGCCCGGTTTTAAAGCAAATACTTCAGTTAAGGTTACTGAGAACCTTCGCACACGGGTTCGAAAAAAAATCATACACGTCCTTAGTTTAACCAAAACATATCAACCTATATACCGTTGGAAAGCTTATAGAATGGACTAGCGAACTATGGCAAAAAGATTTTTTTTTCATAATTTTTTTAAGGTTTTATTAAAAATTCGGGTGTGAGAGTTTCAAGAGATAACGCTGACGAACTGCTAGACCTTGACTTCCAAGTAACACATTGTTTTAATCCTTAAAGGTGTTTCTCAAAAAGCGTGTCTGCGCTTTTTAAAATTTTGCTTTGCTCATAAGTTATCGAACTTTTAAATTTCGAAGGTCAAATTTTGTAGAATTTTCACGCTCTAAAAATTTAAAAAATTCATAACTGTTGAACTAAACAAAATTTAAAAAATCGCAGACACGGTTTTTGAGAAACACCTTTAAGGATTAAAACAATGTGTTACTTGGGAGTCATGGTCCAGCAGTTCGATAGCGTTAGCTCGTGAAAATAGCACACCAAAATATTAATCAATGCTTTAAAAAAAATTACAGGTATCAATAAGTGATTTCTTTTGCCATAGCCCGCTAGTCCAATCTATAAGCTTTCCAACGATTTATAGGTTGACATATTTTGGTTAAACTAAGGACGTGTATGATTTTTTTTCGAACAACGTGCGCGAAGTTCTCAGTAACCTTAATTGATTCTGGCTGCACAAGCCAACTGTTTATGCCTAGAGTTGAGCGAAACATGCAATAAAGAAAAGCGCTTTGATTTCTGGGAAAGACACCCCTTCCACCAATAAAAGTTATGTCTAAAATATATTGTTTATATGTAACAAACAATATGCTCAGTGCCTCTATAGCTATAGTTCGCACATATAAATTCAGTTATAACTGCTATTTTCATAATTGTGCGAACTCTAAGCCAACTAACAAACCGCGGTTTGGCTTCCGTGAATCGAACGAGTAAACAGCTCTGGGGTTTTCTGGCAACTAGTAAGGAACTGCCTAGGCTTCAAGACAAAATTTTCTACAAAATTTTCAGAGATGTCTAACTATCCCACTTTTAGCAGGAGACTCAGACACTCTTTTTTGCCTCAGCTCCCGCTTAATTTTTCCACATTTTTCATACATTTACTGTATTTCTCTCGCTCTTTGGACATGCACTGTTCTCATACAGTTGTTGTATTTCCGCTAAATCTCCCGCTTTTCTCTTCAGTCGGGTTTGCATCTCTGAAAATGCAAACGAAACTCAACGCACATGTCTTAAAAGGTTTGGTGGACCAAAACGCAGTTTGGCGTCCGGAAATATAAAGTGAGAGTTCGCATAATTATGAAAGTCGCAGCAATTTCAGTTTCATCAGCTCCTCACCATCGGAAGTCACGGCCGAATTTCCAAATATTCTCTCTTGCTCAGCATCCGTCAGAGAGCTAAAGATATCCTATAAAAAATAAATAAAGGCAATGACAAAGCAGCTAAATTTTGAACTATTCCACATGTCGATACTTCAGAAAATATAACTTTCCTAAGCAAAAGTTTAAAAATTTAACGATTATTTTTATTTTTCCCATTTTTGGCGCTTAAATGCTACTTAGAAAATGCTTTTTCTCATTTTGGCGCCAAAACCTGCTTCCTTTAAAATATCCTTTTCAAAATTCAGGGGAAATTAAATTTAGCATACAGATAATTATTTGGCATGTATTTCAGCTAAATCAGCAAAATATGTTAGCTGTACGAAGCACTTAAATGCTGACTGCTGAATTTGTTTTTCTCATTTTGGCGCTAAAATGCTAATTAGAAAACAACCGCTCACTATCTTTAATATTAAAAGGTAGAAACATATATAAAGACATATCTATAAAAGATCTCTAGAAATGGTATTGGAATAAGAACTTTCAAAATTAAGAAAGCGATGTATTATTCACATAAAACAGTTGGCAGTTTTTGAAAATAGGCGCGCACTGGAGGAATGTTGCTGTCAGCCATAGTTTTTATGACATTATTTTGCTCAAATTTGCTAACTTTATAGAAACAATCCACTGAAAAATTAGAAAAGAAGTCAAACTCGATTACCTTTAGCTTCAAGTTTTTCGGGTGAGCTTGCAGAGGGCAGATAGTCAAGCAAAGTAGCAAGAAAGCTGCAATTGGCGCCATAATGTAAGGAGGTGCTTACTCGCCAACGACAGACAGCGACTGAACAAGTACGTTGGTCGTCGCGCCTTAAACCTTAAATAATCTTTTCATATGATGAAAAGCTTTTATGAGTTATAACATATAATAGTAAATACTCTTTGTGTTCGCTATTCAATTCCTTCATAAAGGGGCCTTTGTATTGGCACGAGGAAGTCAACGGTGCAGAAAGCTTTGAAAGAGCAGTGTTTTCTTGCTAACAGTTATGTCGAGACACTAAAACAGCGGGGATCACTTTGAAGGTTCTTATTCGTGTTACTTTTGGAAACTCATTTGCTCAAAATGATTGCTCATTCCTGCTCAGGATAATCCGAATCGCTGGAAAATTTTAATTAAAATGTAGAATAAGCCATGTAGAGTCATCTAAGCTTCTTGGTGGGTGTATATTCTTTCTAAGATCGCCTTTGATTAATTTAACTTCATTTGAGGAAATTAAACAAGTGCAAGGTCTCTTTGGACTACATATCAAAGTGCAAAGCGCACATTTTCCAATTAAAACAAGGGCCTATGTAGTCTTTAATGCGGCTTTGTGCTCTTGCTTGCGATCGGATTAAAAGACGAACACCCGACCTACAGTAGTAGGCATCCGACTACATATCGATTCGCATTTTTGTCATTGACAGTTATGTAGCAGCTGTTCGTAAGATCTAACGCTATTGGCTTGATGGACCTCATTGTTGCTCGGAGCGAGCGTAGCGAGCGGAGAGCAAGTCTATTCTTGCCGTTACATGCGTGAGAGGTGATTTTTCATGTCTTTTTCATGTCCACAAAATCATCTACCCCCTCTCAAAAGTGAGGTCAGCGGTCAATATATGCGCCGTACATGCGCGAGATGTTAGTATAGACAATTTTCATGTCCCGGTAGCAATGTTCATGTCCATATGCATTCTTGACGTTGTTCAATTCAAATGACATTTGACTAGGAGTTCGCGTTTTCGATAACTGACACGTAGTTTTAATTACGGTCGAGCAATGTTTATCAGAATTCAGCTAGGGTGTTCATTAGGCTCGCGGGTTAGTTCCAGTTGGTCAAGCAAACAAGTGAAAATTATGAAAATTATTAAAGGACAAGGTTCACAATTTGTGTTAGCGCTAGTTCCATGGTAGGTCAAGAAATATTGAAGTTACTTTGAGATACTTTGCTTACATTTCTGTTCATGCTGGCGTTGGCACTTAGCGGGAGCTACACCTAGTCAATGTAAGATTTAGCTTTTATCTAAACCTCTCGAGACCACTCAAAGTGATGCCCGTAAATTTGTGAGACCGATAACTTAGCTGAGCAAGTAAACAACCGTCATATTCTATTTAGCTTACAACGAAA
This sequence comes from Scolanthus callimorphus, assembly GCA_033964015.1. Classification (NCBI taxonomy): domain Eukaryota; kingdom Metazoa; phylum Cnidaria; class Anthozoa; order Actiniaria; family Edwardsiidae; genus Scolanthus; species Scolanthus callimorphus. Next base: position 11,164,558 of record CM066923.1, on the reverse strand, counting down.
CCCAGCTTTACAGCTGTCAACCAAACCGTTCTGAACTAGATCTAGGCGCCCGAGAGAAATTCAATATTTGTAGAAAAAAAAACATTTCCGGCTAAAGAAACTGCACTTTTATAGTCTACAACATTTGAACGATACCTCATTGTCTGATTTTACTGCCATAGCTCCGAGCATTCCCATATCTTTCAGATATTTCTAGTTCTATTGTATTCTCGTTCTATTCTTGTGTTTCCATTGTTTTCACTGAGGTGATTCAATCCTATAGGGATCTACATGACCCGCCATGGAGGGTAAATGTTAGATGATTTTGTTAGATCTAACGGCGCCTCTCTTCAGAGCAAATAGTACATTGATTTATAAAGCTAAAGGACTAAAGGATAAAACAAAAAGGCTTCACCAGGTCTGGGGATTTTGCGGGAAAAAAGGGGATGCTCACATCTGAGACGAGAACTTTACACTTTCCCATCCTCGTACCCAGAGCTGCTCGGCTCGTGATTTCGCGGGGGAGGCTCTGGTTCATCCCTTCCCTATATATATATATATATATATATATATATATACCTTTTCTCGTTTGATGACGTCATCGACGATGTCATACCACGTGACCATGCTGTTGTACCCCACTTGTCACTTAGACAACTTCACCCAAGTTTGGTTGTCTGAGGTTCATCCCTTCCCAAGATATAAACCTTTTATTTCGCTACACTATAAAACTGGTCATGGGTTGCCTGTGCGACGACAGAACCACGGAAACCGGCCGGAAGTCCATGAAAGAATAGGTCGATGCATATACACTTTTATGTTGTTTTCTTTTCTCCTGCATGTAGCTATGGGGCTCCGCTACGCGAGCTCCGCTACAATGTAGGACTAGGACTTTCTCTCGGTTCACGGACGTTCGCCAAAGAAGGGACTGCAAGCAGTCTACCATCCCCTCGTCGTTAGGCTCTTTCCGATTATGCTAGCATTTTTTCGAATTCTTTTTTTACGAAACGAGCACTTTTCACTCTTTTTCTGAAAAAGGAATTGCTACCATTTTAAACCATTTTGCCAAACTTTTATCTAAATTTAAGCACTAATTCAAAAGCAATTAATTGATTTTGTGTTCGAAAGTAGCGCCGTCTGTGGGAATAAACCGAGTAGGAAACGTGGTAAGACAACCAATCATGGAGAAAATCTCTATAATATGTATCTTGAATTAAATTAGCTTATATTCAAATAAAAAAATTGTTTAATAAAAAAAAAATCATGTAGAAAATATAGGTGTGACGTCATCGATGAAATCATAATAAAAAAAACATTTATATTCCGTGAACTAAACGTGGAAAGACAAACAATCTTGGACAAAATTGTCTTGGTGACAAGGAGGGATGCACAAACATGTTCACACACATTATTTGACATCATCGATGTCAAATATCGACGCCAAACGTGGTAATATAACAAAGACGATATTAGCGCATTTTATATTTTGTGTTAATTATGAGCATATGTGATTCCTGATTTGTACTTTGCTTGTAATAATAAAAGAAAAAAACATTCATATTCGTAACTAAACGTGCTAAGACAAACAATGGACAAAATTGTCTTGGTGACAAGGAGGATGCACAAACATGTTCACTTGATTTGACATCATCGATGACGCCATTTACGAACCTTCGGGTAAACAACGAAACAATTATATCTGAGGAAGCCAACTGCATACTCGTGAATTAAACGTGGTAAGACAAACAAACTTGCACTTGGTGACAAGGGGGATGCACAAACATGTTCACCTATAAATTTGACATCATCTATGACGCCATTTAAGAACCTTCGGGTAAGCAACGAAAACATTATATCTAAGGATTCCAAACGCGGTAAGATAACCATGCTTGATTTGTACTTTGCTTGTGATAATAAAAAAGAAACGTTTATATTCCGTAAACTAAACGTGGTAAGACAAACAATCTTGGGCAAAATTGTCTTGGTGACAAGAGGGGATGCACAAACATGTTCACCTATAAATTTGACATAATCTATGACGCCATTTAAGAACCTTCGGGTAAGCAACGAAAACATTATATCTGAGGATTCCACTAAATGCGGTAAGATAACCTGACAATATATTAGCCATTTTATACTTTGTGTTAATTATGAACATATGTGATGCCGTGATTTGTATATTCCGTGAACTAAATGTGGTAAGACAAACAATCTTGGGCAAAATTGTCTTGGTGACAAAGGGAGATGCACAAACATGTTCACCTAATTTGACATTAATATATAGATTTAGGCACTGCCTAAAAGCGGAGCTCCCAACTATTATAAGGAATAAAAGATGGTAGTAGTTAATTGTAGTATCAAAAATACATTTATTATATTTAGACTAATATTATTGCCTTTCTGCCTTTTACAAAACACAAAAAGCATGAAGACAACTCAACTAATAAAATGTAGACACCCGTAGGGCTTGTTCACATGAGGCGAAATATCAACCTCATCCCCAGGGTCTTGTGGGTAATTTTCATGATGGCGGTTGGTCGAGTAGAAAACCCTGGGGGAGGCTGAGTCACATGACCACTGTTTGAAAACATGGGAACGAGGTTGTCCTTTGTTGTGAAATGGTCATGTGACTCAGCCTCCCCCAGGGTCTTCTCCCGAGTCAACCACCATTTTGAAAAACGATGGAGAAGACCCTGAGGGTTGTCCAATACACTGACAAATTTATGCAAGGCATTGTCTAAAACAATGGAGTGCAATGGAGTGTATTAAAGAACGAGGCAATACAATGGACCTGGGACAACTTTGGGGTAGGGACAAAACTGTCACCTGTTTCACATGAGACAAAAAATGAAAGATATCTTGGTGTTGTGGCTAACACATGCGGCACGCACAATCAAGAAAGTTGGCCCAACCCTGACCTGTCAAGGAATAGGACAGGGAAATTCTTGTTAGGGCTGTTGTTAGGCCTAACAGACATAACAGCAAAACCAGCATCGAGAAAACATTCCTTACTCCCACGTACCTCTTAAAAGACCTGGGGCACAAATTATGATAAACACAACAACCCTAACACCACTTACAGACCTAACAGCCCTAACAGTCTTAACAGCTCTAACAGTCTTAACAGCCCTTACAGAGGGCTGTTAGGTGTTGATCATAATATGTGCCCCGCCTTTTAGGAATGCTTCCTCTCTGCTGTTTGTTGGCTGTTAGGGTTGTCAGGCCAGCCAGGGCTGTTAGGGCTGTAGGTGTTGATCATTATGTGCCCTGCCTTTTAGACATGGGAGTAAGGAATGCTTCCTCCCAGCTGTTTTTTCCTAGCAGCAGCCCTATGCTGTTTGAGACTGATAGTGCTGTTAGACCTTACAGCAGCCCCTAACAAGAATTGCCTTGTCCTATTTCTTGACTCATATGACCCCTGAGACAGTTTTATGCTGTCCCTAAACAAATACCATATCTCTCAGCCCAGAGTTGTCTCGGTCACAAGTGAATTGTTTGATTTCAACACAGAGGGATTGTCTAGAGGCAAGTCTGAGGACTTGCCTCTAGACAAGTTCCCCCAGAAACATATAACTTAGTTGAAATGTGTAACACACGAATGAATCTGATGTGACAACCAGCGAACAACTCGCGATCACTAAACACCATATTTGGAAAACAATGCCCTTGCGTGAAGCCAATCAAAATTCACATAAGACTTTTCCGTTGGGATTGCATGCCCATTCGAACTGTTTTCCGTTGCTTTAGAAGCACGCGCGCGTGTTGATGCAAACAGCGTATCTGCACTCTTATTTACCATGGCAAATCAGTCAATCATAAAAACGAGAACAGCAAAAGTTATGATACAAAAATAATTTTTGGTGGGTTTTGAGCATGGTAAAACAGTGAACTAAACTCATTTTGTGCTTCTGTTCTGTTGTGAGGAGTTCACGCACGTTATTTTTAGAAAATATGACGAATTAAATCTCCCGTTGCTCATTGGCTAAACAGAGAACCTGATGCTTTCCAAATATGGTGTTTATTGATCGCGAGTTGTTCGCAGGTTGTCGCGCTGTTACACGTTTCAACTCACTTATATGTTCTGGTTCCCCCTAATCCCCATATCTTGCCTCATTTGGTGCCTCAGCTGTATCCCTGCAAAATATCCGAAAAATACCCCCCTAAAATATTTGGTAATCTTTTCAACCCTAAAAACGTTTGCAGTTTCAAATTTTGTAATGATTAAATTTTCAAATTTTCAAATAAATTTGATTGCTTGATTGGCTTGATTTATTTTATTGCTTGGCACATCTCCCTGCTCTTTTCCATACAAATACTGGGGTGGGGGTCACTTTTCAACGCCCTTCTTGGCAGGGGGGAGGACTTTACTTTTTTACTTTTTCCAATACAGCCTACCCCTCTCAACGAGGATTACTGGCTGGGGGTCAGCTGGGGGACACAATAACCAGTGGACACAATAACTTTCATGATTTATTCAGGACAATATTTATTCCTCAGTGGAAAAAACTGCATTATCTGACAGAGACATTTTACCAGGACAGATTTTACCAGGATTCCGGGCAATTTTGGCAAAGTGGCCAAAAATCCAGTTACTGAAACATTTAGAATCACTTCCTTGATTTTGGTCTATTTTGGAAATTAAATTGTATGCCATGAACAACAAAATGAAAATCGGAGAAATATAATGTCAAAGTTCTCAACCCTGGAGTACTACAATGAAACTCTATGTCGACCCAATTCTATAAAAACCCTCAGCTGTATATTGAAACAGGTTGCCATCTAGATTTCATAATGGAAACAACACAAGCTACTTAATACTTGCATGCAGACCCTTCAAAAGATATTGGACCAGACCTACTCCTGGCCTGGCCATACGGGTGTTAAGCAGAAGGCTGCAAAGTCCAAAGTGTTCCAAATACATAACTCCATATTATGGGAGGAGCAATTTTGTAGAAGGGTCTCAAATTCATGAAGTTTCAGGTACAAGATGTCCAGAAAAGGAAAAAAAGGTACTTGACTTTCACCTAATAGCACTTAAAATACTGAAAAAATGGGGGTTTGGGGGGTGGGGGGGAGGGGGGAGTGGGAGAGAAAATAGAAATGAGACAGAAAAACAAAATAATTAATGTTTGAGGGGGCATGCCCCCCTGAGAAAAGTTTGAAAAACTTGGATCAAGATACTTCTATTGGGTTTTTGAAAGAGGTGAAAACAATGAAACTATGGCAGAAACATATAACAGAGGCTCTCTTTATTCTGATCCAACAGAAATGGGAAAATGTTATGTGCACTCTGCTGACTTTCCTTTGAGCAAGGAAAATATTATTGATGCATAACATTTAACTTATATTTGGCTGGGGACAAACCGGTTATGCACTAGTCAATTGAAACCCCCACCCCTAGGGACCCAGGGAAGGGTTGGGGATTTGATTTTACCAACAAAAGCTGTTTAAGTCCCCACTCCATCGGGAAGAAATTCCTGTGAAATGCCCCTACTATCACCCTTTACTTGCAAGCATCAAAGAAAGAACACACCTTTCTATGATTGTCAAAGGGGAGTGGGCCTCAGCTAGTGTGGTGTCCTATATGAAACAAGGGATGCAAGTACAGAAAAATGCATTAAAACGAATAATTCCAATGAATTGCATCGTAGCTAACATGTAGATTTGCATGGCCAAAATCAAAGTGAAAGAATTGACCAAAATAATTTATTTGAAAGCAAATAAACATTCCCCGGGGGGTGGGGACAGGTTCCAGAATCAAAACCAGTCAAATCCACCACCCACTCTGCTCAAGCACATTAAGGCCTGGGATTCTAAATGGACTTGGGGCTGGTGCCCAAAAACGCAAATTTTGCCTTAAATTGCTTTAATCTATTTAAGGCAGGCTAATTTTTGGTAAAGTGATAAAACTCGACGAACTTAACATTTTTGTGCCATGTTTTAGTACGGAGTGATGTCATAAGGCATGTCACGTGACCAAACAGTAAATTGGTTTTCCGGTGATGGTGAAAACATATAGCTATACAATGTTGGTGAAAATGGATAGGCCTCAGCAATAGAAATATCGTACTGTTTTGGCTGCTGGGCTATCATTTAGCGTTAACGAGATATAAGGGTCGGAATCAGGTCACGTGACCTAATCAACATATCAGGTCCTTAAAGCACCTTAAAGAAGCAAACTTTTTCCACCAGCTAAGACACCACTATATAGAACCCAAAGAGCGAAATATTATTAGCTATTAACTTTTCAGAAAGGAGTGACACTCACCACCGGAGAAATTTTTAAAATTTGAAAAGTGAAAATGTCACGTGACTGGACACGTGACCAGTGTATCAGCCCAAATTCCATACTAAAACATTTCACTCGATGAATGTTGACTATCCTGAAAATTTCATGCTCCAACAATAATGATTAGCAAAGATATTTGAAATTTTGTGATTTCCTCGATTTTCTGGGCTGACCCAGGCCTTAATACACTTGAGTGAACAGACTCTTGTTTTAAAATGCTTTAAGCCCCCACAATAACGCCACCCTTCCCTGGGTCCCTAGGGGTGGGAGCTATCAATAGATAGAATATTTAAAGTAATCAATTCTATAATTCAATGAATGGCCAAAACACAGTTCAAAGTCTATGATCATCTTTTCTAAATCGTACGGCCAAAGAATCAAATTCCCTGAAGAGATCGTCTAGTCAGAGAAAATATTTCTCATAAAACAAAAAAACATTCTTACCAAAGAGCTTGCGTTTAATCCACTTCATATTGAATGTTTGTCCAACTCCAGCAAACAGTGAGTTTCCAATCAACACCGCACCCATTATATCCGTGACTTTCAAAGCTTTTCCATGTCTTTAGGGAGCTGAAGAACCCACAAAACACGGCAAAACACGAAAACTCCCGCGCTCGATTTGGGCGCCATTGTCGTTGTACTGTAACTCGTGACAAACGTTTTCCGTTCCTGTGAATTCAGCTATAGTCCTGACACTTTCGCATTCAGTGGAGAAGTAGAAAATGTGTCTAATTAAATAGAATTGCAGCCTGTAATTTTTCCTCGTGAAAACGACTCCAAAACTCGAAAACAAACAGAGCAGGCGATCTTGCCGCTTCGGGTCACGTGGTTGTCATGAACAAAGACGTTTGTCAATAGAAGCTTTATTTCCGCTTCCTGTAAATAAAAGTGAAGTTTGTGTTTTCGGTGGACAGAGATCCAATTATACCATTATACCACGCTCGGTGTCGGCGCTCGCCAGGCGTTGTGTCGTTCAAGGTACCCGAAAGTTTCTGTTTCAAAAAAATAGTGTTAGTCCATCAACTGTCGAGGAGAGCCGGAAATTTGTGGTTCACTCAAAGTCAAGGGCAAGGGGAACAAACCGTTTCCATGTTAATCCTCGACTATCGAGTAGTCTCAAAAAGATATGATGGCAAGAACAGGATGCCTCTCTTTGGTGGTTTACTTTCTGCCTGCCCGGCTTCTTCTTCCCCCTTCTTCCCGCCGGGCGCAATTTCCGTCTAGGTCTCTCTGGTGCTTTCATTTCTTTCTGCTCTTCTACGATAATTTTAACATTCCTCGATCCCTTCCTCATCCCTCGGCCCAATGTTTGTATTCTATGGCTTCCTCTTCGCGTATTTTTATCCTTTGAGGCGTAAGTGATAGCACGGTTCTGCAGTTGGAGTTTTTTCTGGGCCTTGAAACTCCGACTGCATGGAAGAATTTCAGGAGCAAGCCGGCAAAGAAAATACTCCAACTTGATTATTATTCCCTATTCTACCAACTCTTTGGATTCCATGGCTTCTTCTTTTCGTCTTCGGGCATTTCTTCTTTGAGTAATTATTGTAGGTCGTTTTTTCAGCCGCTAGCAGCCCTGTAGTCTTTTTGTGCCTGTGATTTAGCTTTCACGTGAGCATCAACACCCCCCTGACAACGCGCCCCTCCCCCGTTAGTTGAGCACTCCCTGCTGACAACGCGCCCCTCCCCCCGTTAGTTGAGCATGCTTGACGTCACAATAGGGCTATTGTGACGTAGGGTAGACAGGAAAACGTACACATCCGGGACTTGCTGAGACGTCCAAAAATCGGATCGACCCCTAGCAATTTCCACAGGTTACTCAAATACTTACACAGGGTACCCAATACTATATTTGCAGTTTTTGACCCTGTTTTCTTAGGTATGGTGCTCCGCTTTGCGGCGGCCTTCGGCCGCCGCAAGGAGCTCCGCTATCAATGACGTCATTTAAGAACCTTTTGGTAAACAACGACTCGACTTCGTCTCGGGAAACATCGAGATTCTCGGGAAACAAAACTGATGTTTCCCTCGGGAGCAGTCATTAAGTGTATATTAATTATGAACATATGTGATGCCTGATTTGTACCGTACTTGTAATAATAGAAAAAAAAAACATTCATACTCGTGAACTAAATTTGGTAAGACAAACAATCTTGGACAATATTGTCTTGGTGACAAAGGGAGATACACAAACATGTTCACCTAGTTTGACATCATGACGGCATTTAAGAACCTTTGGGTAAACAACGAAAAAAATATCTGAGGAAGCCAAAATGCGGTAAGCTAACCTGACAATATTAGCCATTTTATACTTTGTGTTAATTATGAAAATAGTGGTGCCTGATTTGTACTTTGCTTGTAATAAAAAAACATTCATTCAAAATGACATTTTCAAAAGCTTTAAATCAACCCTTCATATATTTTCTCAATCGTTTAGCCTGAATATTGTGCGTTTTTCATTCCCGGAAGATAATTCTCCCAGCACGCAAATACAAATTTCCATGATAGACGCCAATAAGCGCGCGAAAATGAGAGAGACGCGCGCGACAAAACGCGGAGCGTAACGTGAGCCACTCTCGAGTCATAATAAACAACCGGAAATATCCCCCAATCAATCTCGCGCCGTCTACTCAGCCATATTAAACTCTGCTTTGTCGCTACAAATGCTGTATTAAAAAGCACGAACTAGTTTCAAATTCATTATGAGATGTTATCTCGAGATTATCTTGATTGAGATTCACTTAGGGGTGGACCATTAGAAATTGGGGGAGGGGGGGTGGCAATTTTTTTGCGCATGAATTTTTTTTTCGGGGATCAGGTTGTGCAAGAATTTTTTTTCGGAATTTATATCATGTTTTTTACTAGCTTGGATCTCTGCAAGATTTTTTTTTGGGAAGGATCGGCCTTGCTCGAATTTTTTTTGGGAATTGCCACCCCCCTCCCCCAATTTCTAATGGTCCACCCCTTATGATACGAAATTACTTGATGTCGAAACTACCTTTGTCACGCCATTCAAGATGTGTTCATTTGGGACTGGTTTCTTTCCTCGAGAGGTCGAGATGATCGAAGCAAGAATGAGAGCAAGGAAGACAGAAGAAATGCTTAAGGTTGGGTTTTTCTAGTAATTTTAAAAAGGTAACCTGTAAATGCAAAGTGTATTGCCTAAATGTTTATTTCTAGCTTTCGGACTCAGTCTAGACAGTATATTATTTGAATACTGTGAATAGGCAGCAGCATCACCAGAATTCACGAGTCTGATCGTCAAGTCAATCTTCAGAGTCCTTCAGTAAAATTACGTACGCTTTTAATATTTCGAGTCTGGCTTTGTATGTGATAGTCTGTGTCTAGTATTAAACGACTATGAACTGTGTAGTGTTAAAGAGATCATGCCCATTTATTACAAAACTAAACGCCGGGGTTTGATTAGGGGTGGACCATTAGAAATTGGGGGAGGGGGGTGGCAATTCCCAAAAAAAAATTCGAGCAAGGCCAATCCTTCAAAAAAAAAAATCTTGCAGACATCCAAGCTAGTAAAAAACATGACATAAATTCCGAAAAAAAATTCTTGCACAACCTGATCCCCGAAAAAAAAAATCATGCGCAAAAAAATTGCCACCCCCCCTCCCCCAATTTCTAATGGTCCACCCTTAGCTCCATATAAATGGAAAGTCCTAGATATGGATTTGCCTTGCAAACGTAAACAGCTAAATGAGATTTCTCGATAGCAGCCGCTAGTTGATAGGAGACTCTAGGGGTCAAAATGCAGGAGGGCAGACAGCTGTAATTCTCCATGCCGATCAATTTAACTTTACTAAAGATTTTTTAAAGAATAAGTTCAGACTTGCGTCAAAGTTTATTGTTCCTTTTTCAGCTATTTTTCAACTATTTGTCGTCCATTTTTTTTTTCGCTGTCGTCTGTAGCTTATTCTGTGAGTTTTTCCCCTTTCTTTTCTGCTATCTATATAAGATCATTGCAAAATTTGCTAATCATTTATAACTCGTGTTTATTATATCTGTTGCTGTTAAAAAGCGCCCTCCAACATTTACATCTTTTCACAAGTGGATTCTTTGACAGGCCCTTGCAAGACTAGAATGATCTTTTCCCAACCGTTTCTAAGCAACAGAAGAAAGTTATTTCTATTTCTGTTTCATCACCCACGATGACAAACTATATACAGACGTAAAAATACACACACTGTCCTCGCTGACAAAACGAGTAAACTTCTTGTATTTATTTTGTATCGCAATGACGTGAGCTCTCAATTTTACACTCATGTTTCCTTGTGTGTTGACCGGAAAATTTTCAAGTGAGCAATCAGTCAGATTGGCTTTCTGATGCACCGAAAATGGCTTAAAATCCGGTTTAAGGTAGCACCTATCGCTACTCTAATTTCAGTTTTTGATTTCAGTTTATTGAAAATTACCGAGAGGTTGTGTATGTGGGAGAGTAATTAGCATTTTATGCTCACTAATATTGACTTTTCTTTTCTTTTACAGATTTATGACTTCCGCAAAACAGTGGCCCCTTCTAAAGTTCATGGTTCGACTTTTCTAGATAGGTTCAAAGTAATTCTCTCTTTATCGTTTTGACGCTTTTACTCTATGCCTTCTACAAACTTGCCGCCGACCCTTTCAAAAGGGCTGTCTACAGTAGCCTTTTATTTCATCGTTATTTATCTTTCCACAAGTCTGCTTCACATCGCAAAAGTTCTAACTACGGCGGCTCAACAAAACTGGAGCTTGATCCCTACAGAAGGATTGTCAAAAAAGCCAGGATTCGTCCCGCTAAATCCATCAAGACCTAAAACGCGCGGCCTCCGGGCAGTTTTCCCGCCAAATCGACCGGCAGACATTTCCTTGGGAGGCCTTTTTCCGGTTCATAAAATACTCAATACCGTCTTGGGTCAAACATGCGGGGATATCAATCAGGAAAGAGGAATTCAAAGACTTGAAGCAATGCTTTATGCAGTTCAACAGATAAACAAGGACAACAGAATACTACCAAATGTAACTCTAGGGGCACTTGTTCACGACACTTGTGGACAAGATACCATAGGCCTTGAAGAATCACTTGAATTTGTCATGGAGTCACTATCGAGACAGAACCACCTGGTGAAATGCGAAGGCGGCCAAGGATTACAAAATAACACACAACTCGTGGCGGGTGTTGTGGGGGCGGCTTCGAGCAGCGTTTCCATTCAAGTCGCTAATTTATTAAGGCTATTTAAAATGCCGCAAATTAGCTACGCGTCGACAAGCCCAGATCTGAGTAATAAACATCGATATGATTATTTCCTCAGAACTGTGCCATCCGACACACATCAAGCGCGTGTCATTTTAGATGTTATTATGGAGCTGAACTGGACAGCCGTGTTTACAATAAATTCAGAGGGAAATTACGGCGAACGAGGAATGGAGGAGTTTTTATCCCTCGCAAAAGCCGCGAATATCTGTGTCGTTTCTTCAGAGGCTATCGGGCCTAAATTTACCCCCTTGGAGTTCGAAAATATCATTAAGAATTTCATGAATGAAGAAGGAACTCGGGGCGTTGTCTTATTTTGCACAGATCACCATATCAGAGAAATACTCCTCGCGGCCCAGCGTCTCTCCGCGGAAGGTCGTTTCACATGGATAGCATCCGATTACTGGGGAACAAGGCGCCTCCCCGTCAATGGAGTTGAACACATCGCAAAGGGTGCTATAACAATAAGTTTAAAATGCACACAGCTAAATGAGTTTCGAGACTACTTTACAAGCCTGAAACCAGAATCGCATGCAAAAGTGAATCCTTGGTTTGGAGAGTTCTGGAGTGGGTACTTCGGTTGCAAATTGCAAAGCAATTCAAGTACTTGTCCATCGAATGCGTCCCTTCCAAAAGACATGTACATAGACGATAAGGTCCCGTTTGTTATCGACGCCGTACGCGCATTTGCTATTGCGCTAGATGAGCTCTATAGGAAAAAGTGCCCAGATTTGAAGGGACCTTGCCAAGCTTTTACGATGCAGAATAATGGAGAAGAAATATTACGAATTTTACAAAATGTTTCGTTCTCTGGGACTACTGGTCAGGTTCGTTTTGACCAGTACGGAGATGCTGTAGGTCAGTACGAGATCTTCAGATTCGACAGGACAAAATCAGGATATGAGTACATCCAAGTAGCAACGTGGGATAGAGGACTGCGCATTCTAGACCACGCCCTAGTAGAAGGGGTTAAGATCGAAGAAGATGGGGGTCAAGGTATTGCGGGAAGGGGTCTAGTTTCTAACGTGACGGAGTCCAGCTGTGGGGTGCCTTGTCCTGTGGGCCATTACAGGAAGCTGAAGCAAGAAAGGGCGTGCTGTTGGTCGTGTGAAGCGTGTGGTGACGATGAATATGTAAAAGGTATGACTCCGCCACATCCCCAATTCCACGTCATAGGCGTTAAGATTTCTAATAGGGGAGGGGAGGGACCAGTTGTGGTTGAGAGGGCCCCACAGGCTCCGAAACCCAGTGGTATCTCTTCGCCCTCCCTGCTTGCGACGCTCATGGTCGTGGGCGATCAAACTATATAGACACTGCGCGTAATGTTGAATTACAGTGCAACGTTTCCGTCAGCTGCAGCCTGCATACACATTTGCCATAGACAAGTTGCGAGCCCGATTCATGCGACGTGTTGCTCGCCTTACCAAGGCAATTCGCTTCATTCTCCAAGGTTGGTCAACAGGTTTATTTTGTCGGAAACGCTGAGTATTTGAGCGGAAGGTCTCCCGCGAACGTCACCCTGGTGTCCCGTGCGAACCTGACTATGGGTACTTCCGGTTTATTGGATTGTTTTAAGTATGAATAGTTTATTTTCCATTTTCTTTGGCGCATCTTTCTGATTTGGCCACACATAAAGTGCCACTTTAATTTTATCCAAATAACGTGATTTTTTGACACATTAGCTCTTAGCCCACTGCTACAAAGAATGTATCGTCCTATTGAATGTTATTATGCTCAAAGTGTACTGCTCGGGTTGGCCATTTTGGACTATCAAAGATGTCGAAAGGATGTAACCTGTTTGTATTAAATGCTTGTTCGGATTAGCCATGCTGTGAAAAACTCATTGCATTTTGGCAACAACAATTTAGAGAACACTTTGATTTACGGAGTAGTTTTGTCGTTTTTGGTCATTTTAAGTTTTCATTACGGTCATTTAAATAGGTTAAAAAGCAGACACAACAGGATCCGAGAGAACGTTTCATATTTTACTGTCAATCCAGAACGACAGTAAAATCCGAAACGTTGACATCTCTCATCTCCTGTTTTGTCTGCTTTTTAACATATTTACTTTTAGTATAAACCAACTAATGGTCTATTACAAAAACTGCATTCTGATTGGCTGAGCTACTAATGGTCTATTAGTGATAGACCGTACCTGGCGAAATCAACACCTTTCTTTCCCAAGAAAACTTGATTTTTAAACATAAAATAATGGAATTCATTGCCAAAACCGACCAACTAGTTCGGCCTTCGGCCTCATGGTCTATTCATCATAGCACATTCGGCCTCGAGGTCTAATTGTTAAATATGTATGTAGACATTGTATCCAATTTGATCCAGAGACATCGCTGTTTCAGTTTCTCATTTTTTCCCATTACATTTGTCATGGATACGCGTAATTTCCGTTTGTTTTTATTCCCTTAAATTGTTCATGAGGAGCTCTTCCTCAAAAACTTGTATCCATTTCCAATCCTTTTCATCTTCTCCAAGATCTCAAAGTTTTGGATTTTGTCGCTTTTGCATTACATAGTCTATATTTTGTGTAACACCTGTCAAACGTCAACATCGCCATAAACGAGATCAACAAGAGTGGCCTGGGGGCGTCACAGCTACTGAACATAAATGAGGACGACTCTAGCCATTTATATCAATTTTCCCTTTAATGTCCACTATAATTTTCGACCCAAAAGGGGAGGAGGGGGTCGGGGGCATCCCCTGGGACCCCTAACTACGCCCCATGTGGTCATGTCGTCATATTCCAATGACATGATCTAACTTTCCATCACCTCGTCTACTCCTCATTCTTTGTTCTTTTTTCCTGTCAGATTACACAAGCTGCGCCCGATGTGCAACTGGCGAGAAACCTGACCCCTTCCGTACAGGGTGTGTTTTGCTGCCGCTTCGTTACCTTGGCGACAGCTGGGTGGTTGTTATCACGTGCTTCGCCGCCTTTGGTATCATCTGTATTCTAGCCGTGGCTGTTATTTTCATAATGTTCAGTGAGACTCCTCTAGTAAAAGCATCTGGGAGAGAACTAACTACCATTCTGCTAATCGGGCTCTTCCTCTGCTACGCGGAGGGCATATTCTTAATTCTACGACCCACAACTTTCACCTGCGGGTTACAGCGGTTTGCGATCAGCTTTGCACCTTGCATCTGCTATGCCTCGTTACTCATAAAGACGAATCGCATTGCGAGAATCTTCGCCAAAAGCGAGCGCTCAACGAAACCCCCAGATTTTATCAACCCAGCATCACAGCTTCTGATTCTCGCTGCTGTCGTTGGTGTTGAAGTGGTGCTCGCGGGCGTCGGAATCGGCTACTGGTTCCCGAAGGCGATCCGAAAGTACCCGACGAAAACCGACATCCTGTCGACATGTAACATACAAGACTACGATCTTGTCGTGGCAATGTTGTACAACGTACTCCTCATACTGCTGTGCACTATATACGCATTTAGAACTCGTAAAACCCCAGCGAACTTTAACGAAGCCCGCTACATTGGCTTTGCAATGTATACCACGTGCGTCATATGGCTGGCCTTTTTGCCGGTCCAAATAGGCGTCAACGACAAAGACTACAAAACATTAACTTTGAGTATAAATGTCACTCTCAACGCGACGACGCTTTTACTGTGCGTTTTTGGCCCTAAGATTTATATAGTGTTGCTGCGCCCGACGAGGAACATTCGAAGTCGCTCGCTCAGCGCGTGGAGGTCAGACTCAGAGACGCAGAGCACCCCAGGTAAGGGATTTTACAGCAATGTGCCACTGGTCAACATTATTAACTACTCACCTGTATTGTGCACGCGCACAAGGGAAAGCGAAAGCACGCTGTGATGCCTTTCAGCTCATTTTGCCTATGTCCCCTCTATCCATGTTCCGTGCTTCTTATTTGCGGCTCGGGTAGGCTGTGGTTACGTAACAAGTTTGAAACCCTGTAAAATAAAGCTCTTGTCAGGCCGCATCAGGCGACAGGAAGCGCGTTCTGTCTCGTATCAAGACGCGTCTAGGTTTTTGGTCGAGCGTCCTTAGGTCGAGTAATGGTGCGTTCACTGTTCCCGTGGTCCTCTGCGCCAACGCTAATCCTTCCCATAATGCATTCCAATTCTCGCCTGTTTTTTTTTTTGCCACTTTCCGTCAAATAGAGACGCCTTGGAACAAGGCATATGCATCGTAAAGTAAAATAGATGTGACGCATCTAAATCTAAAACAGCTGCGAGCATTTGACACTAGCAATAAAGCACAGTCCATTCAAACCATGATTTGAAGCTCCCTGCTGGCAGGGATACCTAAGATCATTCTCTTACCCAGAACTCCCCGTCTCGTCTCCTCACGGGGAAGGCTCTGGTGACAGCCAATGACGCATGCGTCAGATTTGATACAGAGTGGTTGTGAGAAAGATCTTTCTGCGCATGCACCAACGTGCAAAAACCAGCCAATCAGCAAGGTCCTCAAATGGATGTCACCAGAGTCTCCCCTGCGAGCAGACGAGGCGGGAAGCTCTGGATAGAAGAATGGGATAAGCTATGAAGATAAATTTACAGATAATCCTGTATAATCATTACATAGTACCGTGAATGAATGTTCACGATGTCGCTTAAAATTTAAATCTAAGAAAACGCATTAACACGTTAAACTAGAATTACTATTTTGTTTGTTAAGTACTAACAATGAAACATGCACTATCATTAGTTTTGCTAAATGCCTTGAGTTGCAGCCATTATAATGCTGTGTTTGTAAAAAAAAAAAATTTTGAATATTGAATTGTAACCATAGTGATAATCATGTTTTAACCTGTGTTTAACAGATATAATAAAGCTTGATTTGACTAACTTGAACACGAAATCATATTAAATCATTTACCTTGAAAACTTTTTGCATGTTCAAAGTATGAAAAAAAACATTGAATTTCTTGGAATGTGTTTTTCGAAACTGAATTTCCCAAAAATGTACTTTAATTTCCAAAATGCAATTTCTTGGGATATAGTTTAATCAGAAATACTTCATTAACAAAAAATCATCTTTTTCATACTTTGGAATTATTGGGAAAAGGGTTCTCACAGTGTGTGTGATGTAACCATGGTTCAAATGAAACTTTTATTTAAACATGTTTTTAAACAAAACTTCAGTAAAAAGATACCAAATGTGTGGTTCCAGAAAATCCCCATCTCCCCCCCCCCCCCTGATGTTTTCACTGATTACCTAGAAGCAGTTATGCTAGTGATAGCTCTGTTGTCAGGGGCAATGCAAGCAACACAAGGCAACCTCGTCTGCCTCCCTGCAGTTGACTGCAAGTCTGAATTGAATCACAGTATGCAATTTCCCGATGGAAGGGTACTGAAAAAAGTGACCCACAACCACCATCACCAATTTCATTGAGGATTTGACATTTACCCAATTTTCATGTCAAATTTCCTGCCCTGGAAACAACAGCTGGTCTCAAATACCCCTTCCCCTGGGAGCTAAATTAGGCAATGATTTAAGATTATATGAATTATCACAGCAATATTATAACAAACTTCATTTCATAGTGAGACCAAGAAACCTCTACACAAGATCCTCATGTGAGACTTTGTCAAACACTCCTGACCCTCCCATCCCTGGGACCCCCCCTACCCCCCCCCCCCCCCCCCCCCCCCACCCAGCCCTGGGACCTTGTGTTATGTCAAATGTCATATTATTCCTCACCCAAGGGAAAGGAAAAAAATGTAAAATTCCCTAGGTATGCCAAGCCCCCCTCCCCTGGGGCTTAACATTGACAGGTAAGGTTTGACTGAGACCATCCTATATGCTACTACAATACATAAGGGAGGCTTGGTTAGTGCCTGAATTTTTTTTACAGCTGAGTGTGTATTAATGAAAAGCTTCAAAGTGCCTATTCCCAAGGCAATTTTCTTTAAAATATTGCTGATATTCCTGGACAAGGAGAGGGTCTCATCACTTGCTAGTCTGATAGCCTGCGTAGTAAATGGTGTGAGCTTGGAAATCATTCTAATGTTTTCCTTTGAGAATTTGCCGTGGGGATCGTATCATTTCTATCGAAATTTGAGCAAAATGTTGTTGATCATTGAATGAAGCCTGGTGCACACTAGCGACATAACGACATAAGGACGTTATGTTGCATAGAAAAAAGCATGGGAAAATAATTGAAACAATCAATATTTTCCATGGATCTTCATTAGATTACTTCACCAAAACAATGTTATATGTTATTTTTTGACGACTTCAACTTCTTGAAACCACTAAATTTTGTTCGTGTGACATGTTTCTTATGTCGTTATGTCGCAAGTTTGCACTAGGCTTGAGAAATCACTCGTAAAAAGCATGCGCTGTTTTCGAAGCAAAATTACTGATTCCATTCTTGTAAAACCAGCCAAACCAGTCAAGTACGTCCATCCTGGACGAGGTTGTGACATTTGTGTGCAGAGGCTCCTTCAAAGCACCAGGGGCGTAGCCAGGGGGGTCCAGCCCCCCCCCCCCCCTTTCTCGGCAATTTTCCCATACATTTACTGTATTTGCTGGAGAAAATTTGAGCATTTTCGTCCCATGTTTTCACTATCCGCCCCCCCCCCCCCCCCCCCCTTCAAAAATTCCTGGCTACGCCGCTGAGCACAGAAAGAAAGAAGTGGCCTCTGCTAGCACGACCCTAGCACGAAAAACTAGCCTTGATATGGGAATGCGATTGTCATCTCCCCCATGTTTTGTATAAAAATAACATTTGCAACATTTACCTGTAGCAAATTATGGAACATCCGATCACGTGGTCACGTTTTGCGGCGAAACTTTGGCAGAAATCAGCCAAATTTCCTCCTTGACTTGCAAGAAATGTTGTTGACCGATGTTTGACCTGTTCGCGTTCGCCATCTTCTGGCCTTGATAGCACAGGGAGCCCACGCGCTTGCTAAGGCCCATTTGTTAGGAAATGATACTACCTTTTTTCTCAATTTTGCATGGATCGGGTTTCAGATGACTGTCGTGAGTAGCCGAATGTTTAAGATTCGTGCCATTACCACTGTATGCATTGCTACGCGACCTCAAAATTCACTGTTGCGATGGGAGATTGGCGATTTTTAGCTGTCAATCAAAACCAAAACATTGGATTCGGCCTAGTGGGTCGACATTGATTGCAAAATCAACTAAAATTATTGTATCCTTTCCTCTGGCTTTCGGCCCTAGAATTATTAACTTTTTGACATTATGTTCCTTTTCTGAGAATCGCCAATAGCAAAAGTGAATTTTTGAGGTCGCGTAGCAATGCATACGCGCGGTGGTAAATAATCGCTCTCTTGAATGATGCTTTCATTTCATTATGCTCCGTTGTGCAATATAACAAGCAGAAGGAGAAAGAAAGAATACTCTGTCAGGAATTTCAGGTAATCTAAAATGGGAACTCATCGACGTTGATGGGTCGCGCATTTAAAATTCAAGGGTTGCTTTTTTATATCACGTGACCAAAAAGTGGTATGTGACTGACTAACTGGTGACCTCCTCGGCTTGGGCGTAAGTGTTTTCCCATTACAGATCACACCCCTCTGTAACAGACCCGACTAAATCTAGATTCCCACCGGGTTTTCAGGAAAAAAATTTCGGGTGGGACAAATTTTCGTCGGGTCAGCTCATTTTTTCACCGACTACAATGTCTTGCGCGTCATTTTCCTAACGTTCCGACAAGTTCTTCTGTATCAGTGCTGTTTGTGATTCCAATCCTTTAAAGTGCAGTCCTTTATATGTAATGCATTTATCAGCCTTTCTTTTTACGTCTTTTTTTTTATCGATTTCTAAAGTACCTAATTTCTATAGTACGTAAGCTTGGTAACACACACTCAAATTTCTCACCGGGAAGGAAAACAATGTCCGCGTCAATCCAGAAAATTCGTCCGGCCACGGGGAGACTAAAAATTCACCGGGTAGGCTCAAAATTTCCGTCGGGTCGGGTTTTGTCGGGTCTGTTACAGAGGGGTGTCACGTGGCACTCCCATGAGTATTCTCTCTTTCTTTTTCTGCTACGCACCGAAGGATATATGAATATGGAAGCATTCCAAACAAAGAGAGAATACTCATGGGAATGCCACGTGATATGAAATGGGCAAAACATTACGCCCAAGCCGAGAAGGTCTATTGGCCTGAAAGACATCAAGCTTAAGTCACGTGACAACTTTTTAGTCGTCACGTGATATAAATGACATGTGCAACCATACAGGCACAATTTTTGAAACGACTCGATTGAAACTCTCAGAACTCTACCTGCTCTCGCCCAAAGAGACTTGCAAAGAGGCATCCGCGTGCTCAAGCCAAACATTCCAACTGAATTTATGAGATACTGAGAATTTCGCGGCCAGTTTGGCTAGTTAACATTTAATTGTTGTTAGCACACAAAGCATTGATAGTGAGAAATTCAAATCAGATAAGAAAAGATGCAAATAAGTTTAACTTTTCACGTAAAAATCGCGACAGGCTGGGCATAAAAAAGGAGCCTGACGATGCTTAGCCAAGCTGGCACGACCTCAAACCAGAAAATTATGTGTTATTCTTTTTGTTCAGCAGCCAACCGAAACAAGGCTGGAAGCAAGACGTCACAAGGCGAAGAAATAGGATTTGACAACCTCGCCGTTAAATATGACAGCACTGACACCTCTGTAGCTAGCAATATCAAAAGCAATGCACTGACGAGCTATCTCTGACGAGTTAGCGAAATAGTTTTTCTATTTTACTGAAGACATCATGTTCATAAGTTGTAATGTACAGTACCAATATAGAGACTAACGTATTGTCCAGAGTTTTTTATGCATAGTAATTTGATCTCTCAATAAATTCAATAAAATGCATACGGCGTACGCCATAGTATACTCATTTATATTTCTACCACAATCAAAAGCTCATGATGTACCGCAATATGATCCTCTAGACAGTCAACCTCGTTCCCAGCGCCTTTTCTCCCAAGTAAGAGTGATAGGGGTGCTCGTCGGGACATCGGAAAATATACCCTAACAAGAGTGGATTACGAAGAGTTTCCATATTTAGTATGTACGCCCGAATCACAGTCAGAAAAGTGTCTATTTTTAGAACTAGGTTTCCGGCTAAAATTTGTCATCCACAGGGTTCCCACTTTCTCGCCACGCGAAGAGTTGTGAGATCCAGCCTAAAATTAAATCACAGATCATTCGAAAAACCTTTAAAGTCGCAAAGATAAGGTAGGATATTCTCTATTTTTTTTGTGTGTTGGGTATACGATGAATTCAGGGGAATCAAGAGGGGATTCGAATACTTTCGCGCGCGAAATTCAAATCTAAAAATAGACACTTTGCTGACTGTGATGTGGACAAATACAGTACGAAAGATTCTAACTCTTGTTAATCCACTCTTGACCCTAAAAAATAGCAAAATAGCAGGACATAAAAAATCCACCCCCTAAAAAATACCTTATTAGGGACCGGTCATTATTTATCGCCTTGTGGGGGGGGGGCAGAGGATTTTGGGGGGGATCACTTCATTTTGGGGCGAGCGAAAGGGGGATCTCTCAAAACCTGAAGCCTTGAAAGGCTGAAAGGGGGGATCACAAGAAATTTTCTAAGTAGTTATTCCAGCAACTTCGCTATCATTTGTATTTTTCTACTTCACTTCACTCAATACATAAAAATTTCGGCGCGCTTCGCGCGCATAAAGGATATTATTTAATGTAGTCTTTGGCAACTCGCGCAACAAATACACTACCTTCACACCGTTCATAAGAACAAGTGTATTTTGGCGAGGAAAAACGAACTCTACCAAAAATGCCCTACAGTGATGGCCTGGCGGGCAGTCACTATGTTTGAAAGAAGAGTAAGCGTGAGTTCGACGTTACAGGCATAGCAATTCGTCATTTGGGCCGCGCTTCACGCAAAATGAATAATAATAATTTCGTTATTTCGGCGCGCAATTGCGCGCATGAATAATAAAACCTAGAGGATTTGTTTACTATACATAAAAAACGGAATGTTCATCTACACTTTCTCTGAGGCTTGATGAAATGCGTTTATAAAATTCGGGGAAAGAAAAATGCGATCCCCTATCTGTAAATTGTCTTTAGGGACCGGTCATTATTTATCGCCTGGGGGGGGGGGGGGGGGGGGTCAGAGGATTTTGGGTAATACAAGGTAAAAATGCAGTGATCCTCCCTCTATAAGTACAATGATTAACGTGATCCCCCCTCAGAGCAGTTAAATGTTTTCGTGATCCCCCCACCGCCCCCTATTTGACCTAGTAAAAGACAGTTTACAGATAGAGGGGATCACATTTTTCTTTCGTTGCGCGCAAAGCGCGCTCGAATTTTGATAAACGCATTTCATCAAGCCATTTCATTGATAAAAGCACTTTCACCAAGAAAGTGTAGATGAACAGTCCATTTTTATGTATAGTAAATAAATCCAGTAGTTTTTATTATTCATCTATTGCGCGCCGAAATTATTGCGTGAAGCGCGGCCCAAATGACGAATTTATTTCTATGCCTGTAACGTCGAACACACGCTTACTCTTCTTTCGAACAAAGTGACTGCCTGCCCAGGCCTAATCACTGCAGGGCATTTTGGTAGAGTTTGTTTTTCCTCGCCAAGATACAGTTGTTCTTTTGAACGGTGCGAAGGTAGTGTCTTCGTTGCGCGAGTTGCCAAAGACTATATCAGATGTTATTATTCAGCACATCGATGCACTGCCCAAATATGGTCATTGGAATGCCAATAGCTGTCTTCTGTACGTGACAGCTATCCTGCGATATCCGTCTCTGAGGGAAATATGATGTTTTGAGCTCGTAAATAATACACAAAAGTCATGTTTTTCGGTTTTTTTTTTTTGTGCTATCGATGTGCTGAATAATAAAGCCATTATCCTGCTCGATTTTGCAGAATATCGTCTGATTTTAGCCAACTCGGGACTTCGTCCCTCGTCGGCTAAGTATCAGACGATATTCTGCGCAATCTCGCAGGATAATGGTTAAATATTCCTTATTGCGCGCGTAGCGCGCCGAAATTTTATCATGTATTGAGTGAAGTTAAGTAGAAAATTGCAAATGATAGAGAAGTTACTGGAATAACTACTTCTTGTGGTCCCCCCTTTCAGGGCTTCAGGTTTTGAGAGATCTCCCCTTTCGCTCGCCCCAAAATGAAGTGATCCCCCCCAAAATCCTCTGCCCCCCTCCCCCCCAGGCGATAAATAATGACCGGTCCCTACTAGGGGCCAAGGAAAAAGCGGGCTCAGTTTCTTTTGTAACGTACGTTAGCCAAATAAGAGACTGCAAGTAATCTAGTCAACACATCTCCCCATTTAGCGCAACGATGTTACGCCGGAAGAGCCGTCCTCAAAGCGTTCCCCTTTCTCTCCCCATATTATTTGGATGGCATGTTCCTCGTGTTAGCGTTACAAGCAGGTGAATTGAGTGACAAGTCGACGAGGTTTTCACGAATTCCTTTTATCTTTCTGTCGTTCTTTCTGTCTTTCTCTCTCGCTCTCTCTCTTTCTTTTATTTCCTTCTTTCTTTCTTTCTGTTCTGTTTTCATATGGGCTTTGCACTTTCAGAAATTCCGCCACCGTTTAGCGAGACCCTTCCTTCCCTCTGTCATCCCACCACGCTAAAGAGAAGTCATCCTTGTTTTTCGCAACACGCAGCAGCTATCCAAGAAATTAATGTCTACTGTTTCGCGAAAGAAAATTATCTGACACTACAGCAATACTGTTTACTGTGCAATACTGCAGTAATTGTTGGGGGATGGAGGGGGGGGGATTCCTAATAAGGAAGTTTTGCGCGTAGTATATATGCCACGACTGGGAGGGTTACAGTCTAAAAACATTTAGTATAAACCAACTAATGGTCTATTACAAATCCTGCATTCTGATTGGCTGAGCTACTAATGGTCTATTAGTGATAGACCGTACCTGGCAAAACCACCACCTTTCGTTGCAAGAAAACATGATTTTTTCAACATAAAATAATGGCATTCATTGCCAAAACCGACCAACTAGTTGGTTTATACTAAAACAATTAGACCTCTCGTCCTCATGTGCTATGATATCAATAGACCATTCGGCCTTCGGCCTCATGGTTTATTCATCATAGCACATTCGGTCTTGAGGTCTAATTGTTAATTAGTATATACCAGCTCGGCAACCTCCTAAGAACGAGCATTTTGATTGGTTTAGAATCTCGGAATCTGAGACATTATTTACCTCCGAAACAGAAGATATTGTTGGCAAGCAAATTTCATGTAGTGGCGAAGAAAAGTCAGTCAACAAAACTAAAGAAGTAACAAATTAGATTTCTTTGTCTCAAAATCGGTCTCTCTGGATTTAATAAGCTCACAAATCGTCTGAGCGTTGTTTGTGAAAAACACGCTTGCACTGAAACCCGAGTTGAAAAACTTTAGCTGGCAAAACATGAATGAAAACTATTTTTAGCCATGTATTTTCCCTTTATTTCATTAATCTGACAAAAATCAAAACTATGATCTACAATCTGTCGAGAAAATACAGTCGAAAGAGCGAACTGTCCGCCACAAAGAAGACTTCTGTTAGTAGTCAGTTTTCCTTCTTCTTGCCTAATGATAACCCCATAAAGCCTTTTCACAAGGTTTCGTGTAGCTGTTTTATCCTGCTAAATCGTTTTTTTCCCTCAAATATCCAGTGTTTGCGGTGTTTGTTCACTCCATTTTTCCAGCAAAGTACTTGTGCAACGAGTGCCTGCCGACAAATAATTTTTATCTCGGAAACTTTTGGCGAATTGCTTACAAATGCTCTTCCATTTGAACCTATATTCCTTCTTGAATTGAAATGATACAATATATTGCCCGCTACATGTCCAATTTGTTGAAAATCCCTTGAATTGTCCATTTTTCCCCCAGCTTTTCGAAGTAAATGCTTGCAAACTTTCTAGAGCTGTCAAAATCGACCAAAAACGTGCTTATGCAAATCATCTAAGTTTGCGTGAGTTTTGTCACGCGCGTATAAGTTTTAAAACGCTAACACAACTTTTCTTATTGTTTTCCGACTGAAAATTCGACAGGTTGCCTTGCTGGTATATACTAAAACACTTATTCTATTTCAATTTCGGTGGATAGTGGCTTTAGGAATATTTACCTCGAGCCTGCGGCTCTCGGTAAATATTCTGCCACTATCCACCTCAATGGAAATAGAATAAGTGCTAAATATTCATTTTGTAATAAAAATACTATTGTAATGTAAATCCAAGGTGTCCTTTGTGGTAATAACTAAATAAAACATCAATAAAAAAAAAATAAGTTCCCAGTTTTCAGCTTCCTGTAAATCAATGTCGTTCCTCTGCCTATGTGAGTATTATGTGTATCCACGAGATCGACATTGGGTTGCTTTGATTGTCGGTTTTTTTTCCTCTCTCCACCCCTGTTGCTAATCCCTTGGTTACCACCTCAAGTATAAATTGGTTGTTGTGTTTTGTGTTGAAGAACACAATAACTTTATAATAGAAATTTACTTCGGAATTAACATCTCATAGAAAACACATGCAGTGTTAGGTTTGAAAACGCTTTGTTTATGTTGATGGACGGAGAAGAAGACAGCAAAAACAACCATCAAAATCGAGTTAAAACCTTCGCTCCTGAAGTGCTAGCCGCCATCTTGGATTCGAAAGAGTCCCTAGAAACTCTGTTTAAAACCGAAGAGAATGCCAACGAAAGAGTATCAGGCATGGAAATTTTGGATGAGGAACAATCTTTGAACGACAGGGGATCTGTTGGAGTCGATGATTATGAAAATGGAGAAAGCCAAAATGATTTTTTGCGCGATTCGTTGAATCAATCCATGGACTTGGAAGTAACGGACTCGCTTGAAAGTGAAGTGCCAAATAATCTTCATAATCGGATATCGACTGCAAACGAAACTTCGTATGGCTCCGTTACGGATGAAACGAGGCCAGAAGAGTATACATACGCGGATCAAAACTTTTTAAAGCAGAAGTCGGAGCTAAACAAAGAGGAAAACAGAGCAAAAGGTAGCAACTTGGAGGTTAAAACAAAACCAAAGCAGCAAAAGCCGAAGAAAAACTTTATTGACAGAAATAAACATCTTGGTAAGGGGTCTGTTAATAATAGCTATGCGGCGAGATTTCAGCAGAAAGTCCGGTTAAAACAAGCAAAGGATAATAAACTGAAGAAATCCAATGGAGAAACTGTAATCTCGGATAAAAATACAGAAGAAAATATCCCTGATACAAGTCAGAATTCTGAGCATTATGATAATTTTGATCTGACAACAAGTTCTGGTAGTTTTATTGGTAACCCACAAGGCCTGCCTAGTTATTCAAGCGCGAATTCCTATGGACCCTCTAGTAATTTAAATGGTCATTATAATACGGTAGAAAATTCATATAGTAGGGCTAGCATGGGTTATGGACCTCAGTCACAAATATCCTATACTGGTAGATATCAAGGGACGACAGTCGACCGGCCGTACCAGTATTTAAACCAGCCATACCAGACACCTTATAGGGATTTTGGTCTAAGATACAGTAATCATGGACAAGGTAGCTATCATACGTCGTCTGCCTTGCCATATACATACCCCCATCATAGACCATTGCCACCAGTTTCCCAGGGGTATGGAAAATATGCTTCACAATCTGCACCTCCTGTTTTGCCTTACCATGCTAGGCAGCCACTGGTTGATCAAGTAGAGTTCTATCCTGAACATGGCTATGACCTGTCTATGACACTTCCTAACTCGTACTTTATTAGATCCCAGCAAAGATTTCAAAATGGTTCAGTGCTGGAAAGGAAGTTTGTATCTGAGCCTCAGTTATCACAGTCACCGGTCTTGACTGATACAAATAGACAAGAAAGGGGGAGTAAGGCATCAGGATCTTATATCAGTCCGCGGCAGCCAGTGGATTATAAGCCATATACTCTGAAGGACTATAAACAAATTAAGGAGCAACAGCTTGACCATCTTGGAAGTTTAGGGCCAAATGTTGACTCTGATGATTATCGTATAAAGGTAAGTTTACCACAAACAGCTGGAAATGGTCATAAAGAAACAAGATTTATATTTGAAGAAAAATTGCTCATTGCAAATAAATGTCAACTGTTCATATCATCAAGCATCTAAGGAGTCCTCTTTACTAAAAGGAGTAGAGTTTTCAAGCTGGATAAAAAAGGGGTGGGAAAATTGGAATTTTGGTCTAAAGAAGGGTTAAATAATTTTCTGGGTCAGGTATAGTTTTAGGTTCCAGTGTTCAAGTCCATAGCTTGGTACAAAGCTTGGTTCTTTGATGACACCAACCCAACAAGTATATACCGTAAAAGGGGTACTATTTTCGGGTTTGGTTTATACAATTTGGTATATGTCACCTAATTCAATAAAAGTTGCTGTTGGGACTTGGTCATTGATGCACAGAATGCAATGGTATTCTTTGCTTGAGTGACCACCAAGCCATGGTGCTCAATGACCAAAGATAAATTCCCAAAGCACCTTTTTTTAAAATAGGTGTATAAAGGGTTAAGGGTTTGAGAGCCTGCGCCAAGCGTCCCCTTACACAGGGGTTTCAGTAGAAGGCGGCTACCGGCGGTGAACCGTCATCTACTTCTCTGCTGACCGCCGACAACTTCATTATTACTTCAATAGTAAAGCAATTGATGAATATGACAATTGTCTTGCATTCAAAATGCAGGAAAATGCCTTTTCTGCGACCAAAATTATACAATTTCCTGTGGCATGCCCGACTAACCCCCCCTAGAAGGCTCAGGCCTTACAGCCTTCATATGGGACCCCCAGATCCAGCCGCCTACTTCCAAAACTTAGCCTGCTACTTCAAAACTTATTGAAACCCCTGCATACAATTTTTTCCCAAGTGCTCCCCCAAGGCATGTGCATCACTTGAAAGTGCTTATACCAAGACCTTGTCTTGGTGCACAGTTTTTCATTTTTTCATTTTATTGAGATATTTTTAAGTATAAAATAAATAAACGGACTGACCGTATTCTGGATATCTTTCTTACAAGGATACACTCTATCCTGTTATTGTTTTTTTGTAAACAGATCAACAAAATGAACAAGCAGAAAGAGTATGCAGAAATGCTACGTAATCGCCATGCCAACCTCAAGCCACAATGGGAGAAAAATGCAGCGCCACTAAATATCCCCCCTGCAAGACAAAAACAGGCAGAGGCCAAACGAATTGCGGTGAGTATCATATTATTTCAAGTAGAGTTTTGTAAAGTGACTCGGTCCATATTTTTTTGTTCACTTTTCATACGTGTTCCCGACAATCTTTTTGACATTTGTATTTTTTTAATGTTCTGTCATTTTAGTTAAACATCATTTGTTTCTTAAAAATAGTTTTTTTTAAATTAAATTTTGACACAGACTATGACAAAGACTATAATCCCTATTTTGATCTTTTGTCCTTCATACATTACTTATGAAAACCTCCATTTCATTTAATTGACTAGGCTATGAATTATGCAAAGACAGTACCCAAGCCCAAGCTGATGTCTTCCAGAAGACCAATTGGGTCTGACACTGAGTCTCACTCTGAAGCTGAGGCTAAGGAGATGTCTGTTGTGGAGCTTCTGAAGTTGAGACATGAGAAAGAGAAAAATGAGGTGGACCTAATTAGAAAAGATATTGCCTCTAAAATACGACAATAGATTACTCCATGCCTCTATGGATTCAGCAAAAGCACATTTTTGACTGGGAAGGCAACACAGCAATGGCTCACCTTGCAGGGGAGGCTCTGATGGCAGCCATTTGAGGGCTGATTGGCTGATTTGAGGGTACGAGAATGATGACTTTTTGGTCTGCATCAAAACGTCCGTAAATCGAGAAAATAAAGTCCTAGTCCTAAATTGTAGTTTGTTTGTGCGCTCGTACACGAAAGCTCTCAAAATGCTTCTACCAAAAAAAAAACAAGCCTCAAAACAACGTGCGCGCGCTTTGCCACATGTGTAGAAGGCGCTCGTCCGCCCGCGCGCCTTAAAAAAAGAAAGCAAACTTCACCAGAAGCAAAGAGAACCTGCGGGGAGGCTATAGACCCGGGGGGGGGGGGGACACATATTTCGGCCCTAAAAGATAGCAATGTACCTAATTTTATTGAAGATTAAGATCACCCCTAAAAGAGACCAAGGCCCCGTGATTTTAACCCCTAAAAGATACGACGATCATCCCCGGTCAAAAAATATGGGAGTCCCCCCCTCCCCCCGGGGCTATAGACCTTTTTCAAAAATGGCGGAAAGTTGCACGGAAACGCGGCTGGAAATATGAGCATACATGGCAGCTAGGGAAGCCTTAGCTGGCGAATAGGGACCGACAAGAAAAGAAAATCAGAAAACACTAGACATTAAACGGTTTTTCGGTCTCTATTCACCAGCTAAGGCTTCCCTGGGCAGCGGTGATGTATGCTCATATTTCCAGCCTCGTTTCCATGCAACTTTCCGCCATTTTTGAAAAAGGTCTATAGGGACGAGTGAAATCTCCCTGCAAAGAGAATGCCCATAAGCAAGACACTGATTGTCATTGATACCTCTGATCTAAAACGCTTTAATTAAGCAATAAAAGTACTTTCCGAGCCGAACGCGAGTGTCTTTCAAGTTTTATCAGTTCGACCAACATTCCCCGAGTGTTTGTAAGAAACCAGAGAGCACGCAGAAAGTATTTTTATTGCTTTTAGAAAATAACATACACACGCGCGACAGCGTTGCGTGACAATCGTGTTTCTCAGGTCTCTTACAAACACGCTTTTTAACCAATCAGAATGCGCACATTCACGATACAACATAAGTGTTATTTTCTAAAACGCTTTAATCAGTATGTTAGATACCCCGGTATCAGTCGTTTTTCAGTTAAATAGATACCATGACATTTTAAAATAAACTCTTCCTGAAGTGCAATATATCAAATAATATATTTTTGGTAGAACATAGATTGCGGTTGAGAAACCCTTTTTAGTCACCTTAATTTACAAGTTATTGTAGTGAGATTTATTTAATGTATATATCACAAATGTATTTATAATGTACATAGGTATATATTATTATGAATAATACACGTCAGGTTTGAATCTTGTGATCTAAGATTGACTTCTCACTAACTTAACATAGCTTGATGTCTTTGGTAATGAGAATATAGCTGCACGCCCACTTTCATGGTGGTTACACAGGGGGTAGATGAAGGCTACAGCATATTCGTTTTAGTGCTCTGAATTAATTTGACAAAACCTCAATAAAGCTGGTTCCATGGAAACCACAACCAATTTTCTAGATTTTCAGCCAACCGGAAATAAAAGTTAAAGCATCTCGTCTAAGGCAGTGATTACATGAGACTGATCCGAGTTCGTATCGGCTCTCATAATTTATTTATTTGTTCCAAAAAAAAACGTACCCCCGCCCCCTATCATGGAACGCATATTTTCAAAAAAATGCTCTACCCATGTGGAAATTCCAGACTCAGTGTACCCCTGTGGTAATTTGAAGCAACCCCTGTGGAATTACCTCATTATCTTGTTGGCCTGTGGAAATTCCACAGTTGCAAATAAATACCCTGCGGAAATTCCAGGGTAAAAAGATTGGCCTTGTGGAAATTCAAAGGGTCAAAATCACAGGCCCTGCGGAAATATTCCAGGGTCAAACACAGCAACCCCTGTGGAATTTCCAGGTTCCTTGATGAGGGATACGTTTTTTTTAACATCCCTTTACCGGTCTGAGGCCGGTCTGAAAAAAGTCCTGACCGGCACGAGTTCATTCCGGTTGTTGACCCGACACGTACGACTTTCGAGTCCGTACCGGTCTCACGTAAACACGATCAAAACGGTGGTGATTACATGAGACCGGTATGAACTCAGATCGCTCTGATTTCGTACCGGTCTCGCGTAATCACCGCCTAAGTTTGAGAAACTTAGGCGGTGAAAGTTAAACTTCCTTTCAATCTAACCCTCGATCGGTGCAGTGTGTCTTGCCGCTCTTTAAAAGCTGTAAGTACTTGATTGCGCAATTTATTATCCACTTTGATTGCTAAGCTCGACCGCAGAGGTCCCATTGACATCGTAGTTCTGCTTCCTCTTCCTTCCTAGACACCCACAGCACTCTGTATCATTGTTATTGTTTTCCTCTAAGTACTCTGCTATTGCGCTTATAACTGTAGCCGCCGCGCTCAGCCCCACGCACATTAAAATTAACCTGAGCCAAATAAATGCTGGATCACCCTTGCCTTGGCCGGGCACTATGTCCCCATAACCTATAGTCGTGTAAGTTATAAACCAAGCATATACTCCTTCTAGAAACGATCCCTCGCCATTTCCATGATATACACCTCCGCTCACTAAAATAAAAGTGGCATAAAAGACGAATGCAAGCGCAATGCATTTTTCCGGTACATGAACAACGTGGACCCTTGAAAGGCATCTTGTCTCGATGGCCTTGACTAGAGCAGCATGAGTGTTGTACTGGGCTTTGCCGAGGACTTGGAGTACTAAACCTGCTAGAGGGATACCGAATAAAGCGTAGAAAATGCACAGAACTCGACCACCATCGGTGACTGGGGTTATGGTACCGTAACCTGGAAAAGAGAAAGCAAGACGATATTTTTAAAATACTAACATAACGAAATGAAATGGCGAGCCAACTGGCAACACAATGATGAAAAGATACATACATACATACATACATACATAGATACTTTTTTTATTTATAGACAATAGCCTGCGCCGAGAGAGAACTACGAACGCACTTTTGGTCGCCCGTCCCCCTCTCCATTTTCGCCCCTGCCCCATATTTCGCGTGGCCAAATCATCGGAAATCTCTAGTACTTTTCCCGGACTTTTCTGACCCGAAAACTCCGCGGAAACGCTTGCTACCAGGCTATTTAGACAGTAGTTCTATCAGCAATGCTGCTGTTTTTCGTAAAGCCGTGTGCATCTATCAAAATTAAAAAAGTCCATACAATGAATACGGTCACTAAAATTAGATTAAAATAATTGCTGGGGAGCAGTTAATTTATACACTTGCGCACCCATTCCACACGTACGCACCCCTTATCCAATGCGCCTCTTTCCGTAGTTTTTTAGGAACAGGCAGCTGGGACGTGTAGAAGAAGTCCCTGGTGGTAAGGATAAGGATGCAGTACTCGGAAATTTTAGCTGGCTTTTGTTTAGATCTGACGTTTTTTCCTAGACTGCTAGCAGCCCCTATTTTGGCGCGGGCCCCAGAGAAGCGCGCGAACCCCGGACGAACGCCAGAGGAGGTTCGCCCGCTTCTCTGGGGGACGCGTCAAAGTAGGGGCTGCTAGCAGTGTAGTTTTTTCCCGGTCATTGCCATTGCATGACTTAGAACACGAATAAACTTTTGCGAAAACAACTATGTTCAGTGAAACGACAATTGAATAGTGACATTTTGGAAAACCTCGCGGGAGAGGCTCTGGTGACAGCCACTGACGCATGCGCGAGATTTGATGCCGTTGAGAGAAATTCTGCACAGGTCCAACTTTCAAAAACAGCCAATCAAAAGATCCTTAATGGCTGTCCCCGGAGCCTCCCCTGCAAGGCGAGCTCTGGATATTGCCGGATTTCAAGCCGAGAGTGCCTGGGGCGAATATTAATGGTAATATTACCATTATCGAAACGAAATCCACATTAAGAGAAAGAGCATGCTGAACTATACAAAATCCCAAAGTTTGGAGTTGATTGTGTAAATTCCGTTCGAGCGATACAGCCATTCCAATATGCCGGAATTTTATAAGCTTTGTATGGTTTTCCGGACACCGTGTCCAGATTTCACACAAATCTTGTAAAATTTTGAACTTTTTGATGGTTGTTTCTCGATCACTATTTGCCCGATTATTAATAATACCAAACTTTAGGATTTTGTATAGTTCAGCATGCTCTTTCTCTTTATGTGGAGCTCGCTTCGATGATAATGGTAATATTGAGAGATTCGCCCCAGGCACTCACGGCTTGAAATCCGGCAATGAGAACCCTTTCTCGCAATGGTACATGCGCGGTAGGACTTAGGCTAACCCAGCCTCGATCCCAGGACCTTTCCCTTCGCTTGTGGGAGGTCGAGGCAAACACTTTTTCGATGATTCTGCAACCTCGCCACCAAACTGCGTTTTGCCTTTCATGAAACCTTTTACACGTAAGACAGGCGCGCGCATGGATTTTTTTTAGTTTGCATTGATTTTATTGTGGAAACTTTGTTTTTTTGAAGCATAGCTAAGTCCTCATTAGTTCAAAAAGCTTCTCAAAGCCTGCATAAAATCACCAAGAGCTGTTCACTCGTTTGATTGACGGACGCCAAACCGTGATGTTTTAGTTGGCGTAGAGTTCACAGAATTATGAAAATTGCTCAAAAGAATCAACAAGGCGTACTCGAGTATAATATAAAGGACGATGTACAGTAGTCGCACATAGCCTCTATCCGTTAATTAGCAGCGTCTCCGGCATCTATAAAGGCAATATTACAGGATTATACAGGGCTCAAAGTGAGGAAAAATTGGTCGATCAGTTTATCGGAACACCATGGCAAAATTCCATTTACTAGCCGATAACGGGGCGATACCGCAGCAGATACAGTTCAAGAGCTTTCTAGACAAGTTAGAGAAGTGCATGCTACCAATGTTATTGGAGATTATAGAGCACTGGACTAATACTTACCTACTGTAGTAACAGTCTGTAAGACAAAAGCAAACGAGTTATGATAGTCCCACTGTGAAGGAGGCCCACCGAAGGCTTCTGCTGCTTGTTTGGCAAACTTCATAAACTCGGCGTCTGTCATGTTGAATTTCGCTGTCATGTTGATTCGAAGTTCGTTTTGTTTCTTCTTGTAATCTTTCATAAGATTTTCATCCCCTTCTACTTCCTTGAAAATAACCATTCCAACTGCAAGATAAGTTACAAATACAAGGAATCGCACCAGAATGGAAAGGGCAAGGTTTCCCATGCTTTTTCAAAGCTTCTTCGACCCAGAAACCGTCTCTTTGGTGCTTGGAATAGGGTGTTGATATTCAAATAACATTAGTAGTATTCTTCTCGAATAACCTTGTCTAGAATCTCGCAGTTCCAATATGTACTGAAGTAAAATCTGACATTCAAGAACTTAAATTTTCAAAGCTTATTTTGGAAGTAAGCTTTTTGGCGCAAGCTCGACTATAAACAATCTGACAGGTGACTGGTGCACGGATTGACTACTTTGGTAATTTATGCCAGGGTTTTTGATGTCTGTTTTTTGTTTTCTTTGACACGTATCCTATCAACTGTTTCCAATCGAGTAAAGATAGCCATAAATAAGCATCGCTGACAATATTTGTATTAGCATAAAAAGGAATATTTTAGAGTGTTATTTATCAATAAATAGCTCAATACAAAAGGCAATACTTTAGCAAGTAGCTATTTAAACAACAGGATACGTCATACGTCAAAGATATGCGCTATCAAAGGAACTTTTCAGCAGGAGGGAAAATATCTGAATGGAAATATTCATATCTGAATATGTAATGATATTATGACATGTATTACGATATACAAACGGTTGCAGCTGAATAAACTTTAGTGATTGATGTTTTAGTGAAAAGGGTTTTATCGTGGTGTTATAGCAATCATCAAAAATACTCCTAATCGAAAACTTGTGCCTATACTACAAGCTTTACTTCATTTAAAACAGCGTGTATCAATTTCAATTCGATATATTAAAATTCTAAGGGACGTTTAATTATTTAGCGGGGGGGGGGGGGGGGGGGGCTCCTATTTTTGTGGGGAGGGTCCTAATTTTTTTCGCGTGTCTAAAGGGAGGGTCCAATTTTTTTTCACTCGCCTGGGGAGGGTCATAAATTTTTTAGCAACATTTCAAAGAGGGTACAACGATGCCGATAGTAGTTATTTCAGCAACTTCTCTATAAAGATTTCGGCGCGCTTCGCGCGCATAAAGAGTTACGTCAGAATATACTATTTGCGCAATAAAGACACCATCCTCACGCCGTTTACAAGAACAAGTGTATCTTGACGAGAAAAAACAAACTCGCACAAAAATGCACTGCAATGATAGGCATAGCGGCCAAGTCACTATATGTTTGAAAGAAGACCCTATAGGTAAACGTGAGTTGACGTTACAAGCATAGAAATTCATCCATTGGGCCGCGCTTTGCGCTACATGAATATTAATAACTTTTTTCATTTGCGGCGCGCAGTTGTGCGCATGAATGATATAACCTTGTTGGCTCAGGACCCCATAAATAGCTAGAAGCTTTCATCTAACCTATAGTTATCAACATTCGGGCGCGCTTCGCGTGCAACAAAAGATATACGACCCCCCTTTTCTGTCAAATGTCTTCAAATAGGGGAGGGGAGAGGTGATGAGATCGTTAATCATTGTACTTATTGAGGGAGGATCACTGCATTTTTACTATTGTATTACCCAAAATCCTCACGTAAATAATCGAGGCGATAGAAAATAACCGCGTTTCTTTATAGCTTTGACAGAAGTAAGAAAAAAGTATTTCTGCTATTAAAAAATGAAAGAGACATTGCTTCACTCGGACAATAGACTATCTGGCAGGTTTTTTAGAACATATA
Source organism: Scolanthus callimorphus (assembly GCA_033964015.1). Classification (NCBI taxonomy): domain Eukaryota; kingdom Metazoa; phylum Cnidaria; class Anthozoa; order Actiniaria; family Edwardsiidae; genus Scolanthus; species Scolanthus callimorphus. Next base: position 11,129,502 of record CM066923.1, on the reverse strand, counting down.
TATGACATGGGGGAGGGTCCCAATTTTTTTTTTTACCTCGAGTGGGGTAGGATCCCTTCTTCTAAAATCAGATATAATAATTTATTTAGTCACGCCAGAGATTTCGGCCCCAGTCGCTATCCTCGGTGTTAATTGCTCAGTAGCGACTCAGTGACTCGGTCCAGAGACCTACAGGTGAGGGAACGCTCGGCCACCAGACCATTAAATGAACGCCCCTTGTATTGAGTAGTGAACAATTAACGTTTCTATACATCCGTCTACGTATATATAGGTCTGGTAATCCATTAGGTATTCCATGTGGGACACAGTTTGTGTTTTCATGGTTTTCGCGTAAAAACTTCATCAGCTAGTCGACTTATAAACTCGCGGCGAGATAAGGTCATGTGAAAATGCTTTTATGTTTCCACGTGAACACGAGGCTAGTAAGACAAGAACAATTGTTATTCAAATTTGCCGCCATATTTGGATTTGGTGTATACCGTTCTGGCCCGACAGAAGTATTTCATAACAACTTTATTTTACAACAATTTGTCTTTTATTTCGTTCATTTAGGGTCGTGGAGCAATTTATGGAATATAATTAACAACTGATTGCTCCGATGTTAATTTATTTTATCATGGCAAATGGAACTATTCTATGCTTGAAAAATACCGTTCTTTTAACAAAATAGAAAAAGCTAAACGTCTTATTTATACAGCTCTATGCTTCATAAAATAACGGGAAGCGAATATAGATAAAACTCAATTTCATTTGCATTTATGGAAAATCATACTTCCAAATAAAATGACATTGTCTGTGATAGATAAGTGCTACTATCTACAATTTTCAGTAAATTAGCAGTAGTTGAGTCATATCCAACCTAACCACTGTACATCAAGAAGTTTTAGTCTCGTCTGCTTTATGAAGCACCGACCACACTACGCCGGCTAAATTCGAAAACGGCTAAAATTCGTTATCGGCTAAATCTCCCACCCTAAACGAAACTTTTCGAAAACGCTGCCAAAAGTGGCTAAATTTGAAAACGCCGGCTAGACGTTTAGTGTCGACGGCGAAAACGGAACTTCTCGAAAACGATGACGTCACACGGCTGCGAGGAATTTAAGACCGCGGGCTCTCGTTTTTCTTTTTGGCGTACGCGCTTATCTGGCGTTTCGTGCGTTTTCAAATTTAGCCAGCGTAGTGTGGACGGAAAACGTTTGTTCCGTTTTCGGGGCGATTTAGCCGTTTTCAAATTCAGCCGGCGTAGTGAAGACGTGCCTTGAGTGCAGGTTTCGGCCGAGGGTAAAATGTAAATACTCGACGTCTAACCCTCGACCGAAACCTTCACTCCTGCTTTATCAGCGTTCCCGTTCCCAGAGCTTCCTCGCTCCTCTGATTCCGCGAGAAACCCTGTGGTGACAACCAATTCTGGGCTTCGCTGATTGGCTGAAAATCGCTTTTGAAAATCTCGCTAAATAACACCACAATTCGTGTGCTTGTCGTCTTTTCAACCGATGCCTTCAACTAGTGCACTCTATACGAGTCATTAAAAGGCGATTCGTCTTCTACGCATGTGCGGCGGTCACTAGTGCACTCTATACGAGTCATTAAATGGTGATTCGTCTTCTACGCATGTGCGGCGGTCACTAGTGTACTCTATACGAGTCATTAAATGGTGATTCGTCTTCTACGCATGTGCGGCGGTCACTAGTGTACTCTATACGAGTCATTAAATGGTGATTCGTCTTCTACGCATGTGCGGCGGTCACTAGTGTACTCTATACGAGTCATTAAATGGTGATTCGTCTTCTACGCATGTGCGGCGGTCACTAGTGTACTCTATACGAGTCATTAAATGGTGATTCGTCTTCTACGCATGTGCGGCGGTCACTAGTGTACTCTATACGAGTCATTAAATGGTGATTCGTCTTCTACGCATGTGCGGCGGTCACCAGTCTCTCTCGCGAGGTCGGAAAAGACGAAAAGGATCTGGGAAAGAATGAAAATATCGAGCGCTTCTGAACGGACTAGCCTCTCCAACAGTCGTTCGAAGGTATCTTATACACGTCCAGCCTCGCGTCGGCAGGGGAGACTTGAGCAAACTGTGCGTCCGAAAATTTGATCCAGTGCTGTGTAGTAGTAATCTGAGCTGTAGTATCTGAAGCGGATTTCTCATGACTGTAGTGAAACCAATTGCAAAGATTCTGAATAAAATCTATAGGAGTAATTACAAAGTAATAGCGAATTACTCACGACAGTCATCTGAAATCTGCTCTATACACCCTGTTAATACCCTGTGAACATCCGTCCTTCTTCCCTTTAAATATCCGGGGAGACGTCTGTAGTTTGCTTCCTGAAATTATTCAAGAACGAATTTGCGTAAAATACGTCGAAACCTCTGACTCAAATTGAGACAATGACGTTCTTTCCACGGTTCGCCCAGTGCAGGTGGTTGGCTTGTCGCGGCAAAAATGTAAGGAAAAAAAAAAACGTGGGAAACTTTAGCCAATGAGAGCATCCCCATTATTCAGGGAAAAACACGTGACCTATAAACAACAATACGGGAAGCAAAGCACAGACGTCTTCCCGATTTTTTTAGAGGACGCCGAGCTGTACACACTGTCACGAAACATAGTTAATAGAGTGGAATGGTTAGGCAATGGTTAGCCCGGCAAACTTCAATGGGTCGACACAATAGCGTGGGCTGGAAGCTGAGAGGGGCTATCACGTGTTAGTATAAACCAACTAATGGTCTATTACAAATCCTGCATTCTGATTGGCTGAGCTACTAATGGTCTATTAGTGATAGACCGTGCCTGGCAAAACCACCACCTTTCTTTGAAAGAAAACTTGATGTTTTCAACATAAAATAATGGAATTCATTGCCATAACTGACCAACTAGTTGGTTTATACTAAAACAATTAGACCTCTCGTCCTCATGTGCTATGATATCAATAGACCATTCGGCCTTCGGCCTCATGGTCTATTCATCATAGCACATTCGGCCTCGAGGTCTAATTGTTAAATATTGATCCTGCACAATCTTTTGTTTCGTACTCATCTAATATGCATGTATGGTTGTACACTGAATCTTACTGGCTGAATTTTGGTACTTATGTACCGTGACCCTGCACATACAAAGGATTCCTCTGAAAAAGTGAACAAAGAGATAGTACAATAACAGGGTGTCAGGTTTCCTAACCATTCCCCTCTATAAACTATGCACAAAATCAGTGACTCGTATATTGACTGGGAAAGTTAACTTTGTTAGAGTATTAGACTTCTAGTTTTAAACTGGTTCTTTTAAGATATTAACATCTAACTTCCAGTAAAAATGACAGTAAAATGTCCGACAGGAACATAAAACAAGAAGAGGATTTACCTCTTCCTCTTGTACCATTTATAATTATGACTAAAACGTGAACACGGAGGACGCCGCGTAAAATTGTAAATAAAAAATCAAATAATAGAATAATTTTCAAAACGCTACCTTGTCGTCTATTAAAGACTTTCATGTATTTACTACAAAAGTGCTTCCTCGGCGTCTGTCCTTACTCATTCTACCGCATGAGTAGCGCTGAGAGGAAAACGGAAAATAAATGTTTTCCTTAGAGGAAGTATTTGGTGGTCTATTTGAATTAAAATTCCTTCTGAACAAAGTGGTAGTTTGAAGCACTTGTTCAAACTCATTATCCGGGGCTTTGGCCATATTGCCCAATTTCGACGCTCGCGCGTTTTTTCGACTTGGACGTGACCTTGATAGTATGACCTTGGCACGGCGCTGCCTGCACTCCTGTCATCACGCTATCCGACCAGCGGTGGCGACTATTTCACTCATGCGCACTATCATCTCCCGAATCCAAGCGAGGCTGAGCTACTTGTTGTCTTTAGACTCGAACTCTGTCGAGAAAAAAAAAAAATAAATAGATTCATTAAATCAGAAGCTAATCGGCATTATGGGAGGACCGATTGTATTCGCGGGACTTTCAAACTACGTTCCAATACCCACACACAAAATGAGCTTAGGGTCGAGGTCCTTTCTAAGTACGATAGACTAGATTTGGTATTACAGTGACGCGGCGCGGCAGAACTTTGTCGCGGTACTTTTCTTAGTCCTACGAAATCTGCTCTAAAGTTTGCCACTTACCACCGTATGCATTGTTACGCAACCTCACAATTCAAGGTTGCGATTGGCGATTCTCAGAAAAGGAATGTAATGTCAATTTTCTTGAGCGAGAAAGTTGATAATTCTAGGCCAGAAAGCCAAAGGATGGCCTACAATAATTTTAGTTGACTTTGCAATCAATGCCGACCCACTGGAAGTAGCCGAATCCAACGTTTTGGTTTTGATTGACGGCTAAAAATCCCAAATCGCCCATCGCAACAGTGAATTTTGAGGTCGCCTAGCAATGCATACAGTGGTAATGCACGATTCCAGCTGTAATCGCGCGCGCTCTTCTTTCTTCAGAAATGTCAAGCCGTCTCCCACACAATCAGAATGAATAGTGCGCTTTCTAAATAGTTCGACAAATTACACCCATTTACCGACATGCAGATCGCGCGTGCGTTAGGGCTGGTTTTCAATGCGTGGAAATCAGTGAAAAACAAACAACGACGCGTCTGGATCCGTATGGATACAACGTATCCATACAGACGGATTTTGGCAACGTTTCAAGCTTTTACTTCAGCTCTGAGCTGAAGTAAAAGCTTGAAGCGTTGGCACAATCCGACTGTGTTGTCGTTTCTGTAATCTATGGCTGGTTTTCAATGGAACGTAAGTGCAGGCGCAGGACGCAAGCAAAAGGCAAGTGTGAATCATAGCGACGTAAGCGCAACCACAAGCCTAAAATCAACATTGATTAGCTGCTTGCGCTTGCGCTTGATTCACACTAGACGTAAGCGCAAGGGAACGCAATGTCTCGACTTTCTTGTGCTTGCGTCTGCGCTTGCGTTCTAGTGTGAACCACACAAGGGAAATGTATGAATTTGATATCCTTGCACTTGTGCTTGCTTGGCGCTTGCGTTCCAGTGAGAACCAGCCCTTATGGAATCTTCATTTTCACGGCATCGATTTGAGTATATTGTTTGTAGGAATTCGCAGGAAGCGGAACATTCTAACTACGTACGTTGGGGTCAAATAATGGTTAATTCCACACTAATAAGCTTCCCAAAGCCTTTCCTTTCGTAGAAAAAGTTGCCTTTTGTCAATATCGGTAGCGTGTTCAAACACTTCCGCCATCGTAGCGCATTAGTCTGGACGGGAGGCCAAAACGGACAAAACTCCTCCATTTCCGAAGCTTCCAGCGTAGTTTGTACGCACAAAGGACCCAAATTATATTATCTCTTATATTTACCGCGAGTCATTATGCTTTGCAAATCTTTTGTTTCGAAAAAAATGACTGCGCTTTTATGACTGATTTAGGCATATATAATACCATTCCATACGCTGGTCTACTCGTGATTTGCTTCTAATGCAAATAAGGGAACTCTATATATCGTATTTCTGGGGCGTAGCCAGCATTTAGGAAAGGGGGGTCAGAATTACTGAAAATGTATGAAGACCTTGACCATTTTGTCCATGCATTTTGGGTCACATACACCCTTAGCTATGCCCTTGTATTTGCACTAGGAATGGCTCATGATTTGACTGGGTTTCCACTAGGCCTTGGGGACAGTCCAATAACCATGAGCCGTTATTAATGTAAATGAACTTAGGCAATAGAGTTTCACATTTGCATTCAGAACTGCTCCCAAATGAATCGTCAGGTGATTTGAATAGACCAAATAGGCTAACAGTGTTTACATCTGGTTGCCAACCAATTAAGGTTACGGACTACCTTCGTGGTAATTTTCGTTAAAATGCCATAATTTCGCGAAACAAAGTCGCATCTTGACAAGTGATACCACATTTTAAAGCTTATTTCTTCTCCTCGACTATTAATAGTTTATTTCTTCAATTTGATAAAAAAAAAATATTTTTAGGGAGTTTCCTTTCCGACGCATCGGGTCAAGTTTCGAGAGCTCCACGCACGCGGATTCACGACGCTTTTGTTATTTAACAACATTTTACCATGCTTAGATGTGTTTTATAAAACGTGCTGGGGATTGTTTAAATTTTAGAAAGAGCCGATTTTAGAGCCAATTTTGTGTTCGCTACGTTTTTTTAAAATAAAAAAATATAAAAAAATATTTCAAAAATCAGAACTTCGAATTTCCAAAATCCCCGACACGGTTTTTAGAACACATCTTAGTCAAGATGGGGTCAATATGGGGTCAATGAACGAAAATAGCAAATATTCGCGAGGTTGGAAGTCTATAAAGTTGAACTGATGCACCGGAAAGGGAACTCCATAAACAAATTGTGTTTTACAAAATTAAATGAAATTATATACCATAGTTTAGCCCAGGATATAAGTTTTAAAATGAGGTATCATGTGTAAACGATACGACCATTTTTCGTGAAATCATGTCAAAAAGTACCCCGAAGGTAGTCCGTAACCTTAAGATCATGTGATGATTCCTTTGGGTGGATACTTTTGTTAGTTCTGCACATGCACTTGGTCGAGCGAAAACAATATAACAATAGCCACCCAAAGAAATCATCACATGATCTGAATTGGGTGGCAACAAGATGTAAACACCGTTAGCGATTTAGTCTATTAGGTGGCAACAACGGCTGTTAGCACCGTTAGCCGATTTTGGCCAGCTATCAGAGCAAAGATACGTTTGATACATACGTCTTCTTCGATATACTTGGCGAGTTCTGTTCTCAGTTGTCCGTATTTCTCCTTCATATCATCATGGTACATCCGCTGGTCTTCCTTGATCAACTGGTTATTCACCTCCAACGCTTTACCACAGTACTTTAGGAATTCCCTGGAATGATGAGAGACGGGCATATTATTTTAGCAAGCTGGATTTCACCGTGTCGAAAGAGATTGGGCGTAACAAGGATTTCAGAAGGTGTCAACTCTATATACTTAACGTTACGGACTACTTTCGTGGTAATTTCCGTTAAAATGCCATAATTTCGCGAAAGAGAGTCGCATCTTGACAAGTGATAAGTCATTTTACCGAGACGGTTTTTTTAAAACACATCTTAGTCAACGCTAATATGGTATCAATGATGAAAATAGCGAATATTCGCGAGGGTGGAATTCTAAAAAGTTGAACTGATGCACCGGGAAGGGAATTTGGGTTTTGTAAAATTAAATGAAATTATATATCATAGTTTAGCCCAGGACATAAGCTTTAAAATGAAATATTACTTGAAATTACTTGAAATTATGCCATTTTGACGAAAAAGTACCCGAAGATAGTCCGTAACCTTAAGAATCAGACTCATCACGCGATCTGAATTTGGTGGCTACAAGACGTAAACAACATTAGCCTGTTGGGTCTAATGAATAAGTTCTAAATTTCTAAAATGCGCTTATATAAGGCTTGTTCCGGAATGCACCAGGAGCGCATATGAAATCCGAAAGGTAATTGTCGCAAACGTTATCACCCGCCCAAAATGCAAAATGGTCAAGGAACCTTGACTGCTAACTGTCATACAACATTTATCAATAATTGTACCTGTAGATTGTCTGTAGCCGTTCTATATGCTTCCCAGGATGCCTGTGTATCACACTTCTGTCTAGGAATGCTTGTGAGTATGCCAAAGGACCGGCGTTTACCTGATTAGAATGTATAATAACACATTAGGAACGACACCATGAACCTGATCCATCGTTGCTACATTTGATTTCTGACTTTGTTACTAAATTCCAAAGAGACGCAAGCTTGCGCAAAAAAACAACAACACATTTTGGGAAGGTAATTTTGCCGCAAAGAAATAGAATTAGATAACTGTTAAATCGTTGCATCGCGACCCGCGCTTTCAAAACATCGATTTGTTTTTGGCTTTGCTGTTCCGTCAGTCAAATCTAATGAGCTAATCAGATGCTTCTGTCGCGACATTGTCTGGTTTTAGTTCAGAGGGAAGCCAGTTGACTGCACTAAGCGAAACAGGGCAAGAGTTTCATTGGCTCAGATAGCTTGACTGGCGGAACAGCAAAGTCAAATATCCAAAAGTTATTTGATGTTTTTGAAAACGTGGGTCGTGATGCAGCGGTTTTAGCTTTAAGCATGAGTTTAAAACTTTTAAATTGACCACAGATCTCATCTGAAAATTGAGCATTTTTACTTTTATCGTCTTTTTCTGCCTGTCAACGTGATTCATTCATTCGAAGACCTCTATACATGTAGCAGAACGGTATTACTGTTTTTTTATTCTTCCAGTAATTTGCTCCGCCAGATTGTGTTTTGCTTATTCCCAGATCGCGACAAGGCATCAAAACCAATAGCAACGTATTTGTCGTGCGCATGCCTACCTGTACACTGACGCTGCCTTGTAGCACAAGCTGTAGTTTCTTCATGTCCGGGGGAGACTGGGACGTCACTTGCTCCAATTCTTTCACCTTGTTTTGCATCTCATCAAATGCCACCTGTAAGAAAAAGGACAGTGACATTCTACAGTTCAAATATATTGTTCTTGTGCGTCAGTCTGACAATGTTTTTTCCACATTTGGGTATTTTCTTCTAGTCTGATAATGCGTCATATTCGTTGCGCTATTGATGTGAAAACTGCTTGAACAAAATAAAACAATTATGGCATCTATATACTGCACATTGCTTTCCTTTTCGTTGAGTGAAAATGTCCGCCCTTCCATGTTGTTAGTTTTTGAAAAGCAAGGGGACACATGTCTAGCTCTGGACAATTTCTAGAATGAACACTGTAGGGGCCGAGATCCCTAAACCTTGAAGAGATAATTTTACGCGGATAGACTATGGTCCGATATAGACTCACCTCCACCGGAGTGAGCTCGTATTGCTCCTCTTGTACGACAAGTATTCTCTTCTTCACATATGGGAAGTGGTTCGACGCTGTCAAATGAAGTAGAGTTTACTTCAATAAGTAAAAAAATAAATCCTAGAGCGTCTCCGTATGACAATATATTGCTATAGCCATTTCTAAAATAACTGTAATAGCACGCGCGCTCTGATAGGTCGAAAACCAATGGTATATGGCTTGACCGGAAGTGTTTTTCCACTCGCCAAGCTATGACAAAACTACAGCATAACTGAGGGGCTCGTGTTTCTACAGCCTTTGTAGTTCTCACAGACTTTCACGCGTGCCACTATCAGGTTGTACATGGCAAAATATGTTCTATTTCTTAACTCGTTTTCTTTGGAACAGAAAATTAGTTGTCCTTCTGATCATAATCAAAAGATCAACTGACTACGCCTTCAAATCACGTGACTTACTGGTCAGAATGGTCTTCCTCTTGCATTGCTCTGTCAGACTGCCATGGGCTTTACCGCTGGCCGTGAACGGCGTCTCGTATATAAATCTTCTGATGTTGTTGCTTCGCTCGAAGATGGTCACCCGCTGGAGCAGTTCTTCGTCATCAAAATATGGCTTCACAAACGTAATCTGAAGACAGAAAATAGGATTAGAGCGGTTTTCACGTGACTGTCGTGAGTAATTACAAATTAACCGGTAATTGCGAATGCTTCGGGTTGTGATTGGTCGAGGGCATGATCTTTGATGCTTCAGCTACACAATCACTTGTGATTACTTTGTCCGCGAAAAGGAGAGATTGTGAATCACCTCGCTCTCTGATTGGTTTGTTGTTGAATTACTGTCGCATTTGATTGGATAGTGAGTTACTCATGAATTGCTTTCAATAGGTTTTACAGCAATTAGCGATATGGTAAGCCCGAAAGCATGGTGTACGTTGAGAGCTCTCCAAAATTCGCAAAGAGATCCATCTATAAAGCCTATGAAATGATGATATTCACATCTGCACTAATTTTGTACAGGGCAATAAAAAATTTCATTCATCAGCTATAATGAATTGACTGAGCTTGGTCGTAACTAGTTGAGAGATATAACATGGAAGATTCCACACGTCACATATAATCACTTCTTGGTGAAACTCGGATTCCTTTACGTGAAGTGTGTATACCAATGAAACACAAGTGACTAGTGGGATATTTCATGGTGTGACACTAAAAAACATTGCATAACTATTTTATGCCACGCTACACGAAAAAAAGAGGTCGAAGTGTTGAATAAAACGTCAAGGCGCAGTGCATGGTGGGGCGGTTGAGGGACGGGCTCTACTTTCTGTGGCGTGGTGAAAAAAGACAAGAACAATATTGTAATATAATGACATAACATCATACCTGTATATACCCAATGCTGGAGTCCAGTTCATCGGAATGGACCTGTAAAAAAGAGAAGTTATTAAAGGGGCACTCGAACGCTTTATTTTTGTACAACCTGTCAAAAAATAAGTCTAATTCTAAACCAAAATAACAGTCCTGGGGGTCGTTTCTCGAAATCGCCCGATATTTTCGGTCCCGATAAACTTTTCGGGTGGTTTTTCGGGCGAGATTTAGGAGTCCCGAAAAGTGTTTCTCGAAACTCCCAACCCCCCCAATAATTATCGGAAACCCGAAATCAAAATTATAATTTCCAAACTTTGCGAATACTTTGCATAAATAGACAATGAAAACATAGGAAACTTATCGATTCGTCGCTGTCAGGGGACAAAGTGTATCGCCATGTTGGTATTTCCATCGATAAATGCCAAGAAATTAGATAAAATGTGCGAAAAAGCAAGCATTTTGCACCGAATTCTTGTAGATGCATTGGTACTTTGTTTACAAAATGTCAAAAAAAGTTTGACAGCTCCTCGTCAAATTTGACAGGCGAGCTGTCAAGAGAATGAATTTGATTGGTCAAGAAGAGAGATGCTTGTACCTGATTGGTGTATTTTATCGGGATAGCGGTAAAAGCAACTCGGGAGAGTTACCGGGAAACCATTTCGCGACAAAGAAAGAAACTTTGGAAACAAAGCAAGACACCTTCATAAATGGCTGTTTTACGAGAAGAAACATGCACTTTCGGGGAAATTCAACTTCGCAGGTACTAGAGGGATAAATAAAGTCGCAAAGGAGTGAAAAATCGTAGTTCATTTTGTTAATTTTCTTCCCTATTCTGAGGATTTTCGGAAACCCGAAAATGTTTAGGGGAGAAGGGTTTCTCCCCTTATCAAGGGGCGAAAAATGACGCAATTTTATCGGGCGCGAAAACTCGGGAGTTTCGAGAAACGCAAAATTCGTTATCCGCACGCTTTTCGGGTAATTTATCGCGCTCGAAAAGTTTTCGGGCGTTTCGAGAAACGACCCCCAGGTTTGTTAAATGTCCTTTTAACTGTTAAATCAATACAAATCTATTAGTGTTTTTATCTATTACCAAGAAGATGGAATTGGATTGCGAGTTGAATTATTTGCTTGTCAGGCATAGCGTGCGAGTGCCCCTTCAACACAAAGTTAAAGGCAAAATACATTGTCTACACTTTTCAAACGCGTAAACGACTTGTTGTGGCAGTGAAAGGCTGCGCAAAGTATTGTATTATTACTACTGTTTGTTGAAATCAAGGCTATCTTCGCAAAAATGAACATAAAACAAATTAACGCCGCAGAGATGTTGCTAGCCACAAGCATTCACACTTCGTTAAAGCCGGGGAAATACGAGGCACACAATCCCTCAACTTGTCGCGCAACGTTGTTGCGTTCCAAGTTGATGATCTAGTCTAGTCGCCAGCCCCCCGGAACATTTATGGGGACATATATTTTTAGAACCTTTAGGGTGTCTAGAATCTGGTTTGAGGTGTCCCCAGCCCGAAAATGTGTCCCATGGCCACTTTTTGGGCCGGTTTTTGTTTTTTAATTATATTCTTTTGTTATTTAATGAAATTCAATTTTAGCCAATTGAAAAAAGTGGCCGTGGGACACTTTTTGGGCCGTGGGACATCTAAAACCAGTTTCTTGATATCCTAAGGGTTCCAAAAAAGTATGTCTCGTTACTAGTTCCGGGGGGTGCACGTGAACCTCCTCTGGCGACTAGACTAATCGATGTTGCGCGTTTTTCATCTCGCGGCACAACTTGTCACGCAACAAAACATTCGTTGCAAGTTGTAAAAACTTGTTGCGCGAAGTTGAACGCGGGTCTACTTTGAGACACAAATTCTGGCTATGTTGCTCGTTTTTCATCAAACACACAACTTGTCGCGCAACATTTTGCTCACAATTCAAGTTGATTAGTCAGCCTAGAAATGAGGTGCTATAGGGCAAAATCCGCCTTGGCTCGCATGTGTGATCATCAAAACAAAATGTTGCGCGGACAAGTTGTGAATTTGATGAAAAACGAGCAACAAACATTAAACATGCAACGCAGCAATGTTGTGTGACAAGTTGAGGGATTTTGTGCCTCGTATTTCCCCAGCTTAAAGCATGAGAGGCAACTGCCTCGCGTTTCTTGTGGGTGCACTAAAGAAAGACATCACATAAATTATTGTCGGTGGTTCTACTGTCACTATCAATAAACCTCAACCTGGTCTTACAGCAGTCTGTCCTTCTAGTGGACCTCCACGGCTTTGGCGTAACTAAATTAGGCGTTTTCCATTTCAGATCACGTGCGATCATTTGAATGATGGCTCTTTTGTTCTATTTGGAAGATTGCTTCCATACTTATATATCCTTGGTGCGCAGCAGAAGAAATAAATCATACTCATGGGATTCCATTGTGATCTGAAATGGGGAAAAATGGGCCAAAGCGAAGGAGGTCTATTGTAAAGCTTGCTTTGCATGTCAATATTAAGAAGACGACATTCGAAAACCTCAACCCAGTCTGGCATCAATCTGTTTCTTTCAAAGGCCCGTTGACACGTGCAATTTTTGCTGCAATTTTTGTCGCGTGAGTCGCGGTGATTTTTCTCACACGTACGCGTCAACTTCAAACATGTTCGAAACTCTTTGCAAATTGATGCAATTTGAAGCACAGAGAGCACAGAAATCGCACCGGATTTGCATCTCGTTTACACAAGAGAGCTGGAATCGCAATTCGCGCGATAAAAATCTCCGCGACAAATGTAACAAAAATCTCCAGTGTAGACCGGCCTTAATATACAGCTTGTTTATGCCAAATGCAGAGTAGACTACGTTAGTAATGGTGGCGAGGAGGAATACCTTTGCAGACTCGTGTATGAGCTTGATCTTGCCCTCGCCATGCTTGGTGCCGTAGATCCCCTGTAGTCTCTGTGAGATCTCCGACAGCGACGTGATCTTAGGCTCCTTGTAGATGTACTCCTTCCCGTCATCGTCCCCAAACATCTGTAATGACGATATCAAACCTTAAACAAATCCCACTAGTAGTCTATTATCAATGCTGCTTTCTGATTGGTTGTGTTCTAGTAAGCTATACGTTATAGCCTACTAATAGCGAAATGTGTCGGGTTTGGAGCCTTTAAAAATAACAAATGAACTGCTGTAAAACTTGACTTTGGGTTACTTTGTTGTGCATTGATCTGTTAGTCAAAGGATTTGAATAAAACAATAATTTACCCATATTTTTTTAAAACATTTTTTTAAAACATTTTTTTTAAAACAATTTTTTTTTTCGATTAATATGGTTGCTTTACATTGACTTGACAAATCTTCGACTGGATGTTAGCGAGTTTTCAGCCACGTTATACTACCTAATTATCCAGGATTCGTACGCCTAGACAATTTTGTTTCTTCCAGAGTTCTCCAGCGTTTTTTTTCTGCTAATCAGAATGCGACACCTTTTGCAGCCGGATTTGTACTAGTTTTGTCTAAGACAAAATTCGTTTCTTTAATTCAGGAGTCTCTAAAAGAATTCCAGTACTTTAAAGGACTTTCCACTAGGAGCCAGTTCCATTTTTACTCACCTTGCCGAAAAAGGCGACCCGGAAGTACTTGCCCAGCATCCTTTTGCCACTCGCCGTTACCTCCACCACCTTGGCATAGGCTTTGGCAAGGTTTTGATACGCATTGGCAAGGCCCTGGTGAAATCAAACACAATTTGTTTTATACCAGGTAATCGGATAACTGTAGAATCTGTAGGTTTGTTACTACGTAGATTATACTGAAAGGCTGGAGACCAACAATAAACGCAAAGCACTAACAAAAAAAAGGATTTATTAGAGTATTTTCCGGGATATACTACCTTAGGCGGTAAACGTTTCGTCCTACCTAGAGAGCTTATTATGGCAAGGCGGTCCTCGCACAGACAGTGCACCACAAAACAGTGTAGGCAGTAGTACAGGCTTTGCTACGTATATCGCTTATGATTTTGTGATATGATTCCAGGACTTTAATAAATAATCCAGGTCTTCCCAGGCCTTGAATTCAAAACTTTCCAATTCAAGTACTTTCAAGGACTTGCACGAACCCTGACTCAAATCAAACCGGTAATACGCTCAAAGGGAACCCGACCTTTCAGGAGTGATGCATCTTCTCGGAAGATCTTGTGTGATTGGATAGGCCGAACAAAGCATCCCATTGTTTCCTCGTTCCGTTGTATGACCCTCTATTGTTTTGCACTGAGGGTATCATTTGGTGTTCTGTTTTCGATATAATTTTATTTGCCTTACATAATATACAAAATTTTCCCCCTGACAGCACAAAGCTGGTAAAATATTCAAGAAAACTATATCACATCTCGACCTACGTTGAGACCCTACTGTGTCGAATTAGGCGAAACTGCACCACGCCACTGTTTCTGTCGTAATCATATGACAATAAGGGCTACACCACAAAGAATGGGCTTACCGCGAAGTTCCTTTCCTGTTCATAGATGGGTATCGCCAGTTTGTAAACCTCTCCCATCACCTCGTACCGCTCGGCACGCTCCAGGAAAAGTGCACTCTTTTCCAGTAAATCAGACAGGTGCGCCTGTAACAAGAACAGAAACATCTTACACATATACTTCTAGAATTGATTTAGTATGATGGCAAAACAATACGGCACACTGCGTGGAATAGAGAACTTTCGATGCGCTTAGATCACGCGGATCAGCCATTCTAAATGGGAGAAATTATAATAGTCAATTTAGAAAAGCATGGTTGGCTTAGCGTTACGGCGTTAGGTCTCTCATCGCTGTGGTCCAGGCCGGGACAGAGGAAATTTTCTTTCTGTTCGGGTCTCGCTCGAAACTGGTTCATAAAGTGAGTTGAACTTTGTGCTACTGTGTTTCACGTCTTTCGCAAGAGCCGTCTCGCCTTTCTACCCTACCAAATTTCAGGGGGGGACGTTAAAGACCCATTGGGGACGTAATGAACCCTCTGGCAGTGACCACCCTCAGTGTCTGTGCTTATTGTAAGCCGAACCAATTACTAAGTAATTACACAATTGTATTTACTACAGAATTTGATTGGATGAGAAAACGAGTAGCCAATGAGAACGCAAAGCAATCGCAATTACATAACAAGTCTTGACAGTCATGTGAAATCTACTATAAACAGAAATAAATTTGTCAACAAGTATCTGGACAGTTTACATCAAAGGAATGTCCGAAACGTTGAGCGGCCTCTCTACGGAAACATTCCACCTAAGACATTGGAACGGTGTGTTGACTTACCAAGGTGAACCTCTGTTCCATGGCCATCCCCTCGTCTGACTTCATCATACTCTCATCCGGGACGACGTTAGGCGAGATTCTGTAGAACGCCGCACAGCCTTGCTCATACGTGCCTAATAATAACAAGTGATTTACGCAAAGATTTCCTGAAATGTCCTGTAAAAGTGTCGTAGAATGGGAATGTTCACTTATCCAGTAAAAAAAGATGTTCATAAGGGAAGAGGTGAAAACAATGCCCTCTGGCTCGACCCAATTTGGGAGAGGGGAGGTAGGGCCAGCTGCCTAGCACCTACAATTTTCAAAAAAACTCAAAATTTTCTTTTTTAAATAGCTTCTTAGCCATAAAACCAATTTCGATTAGAACCACATCAAACAATCCGCAATGTCCTATCATTTCGTTTAATGGATTCAGATTTTGCACAGCCCCCTTAGGAAACAATTTAGGTGTTCAAAATCAGAGGGGGTGGGGTGCTACCAGGCGGTGACCGTTACCTCTCTGGGCCAAATTGTGTTTTGACCTGCTCCCTTAAAACGAGCACAATGATATCAGCAAAAGTTGAAATGTCCATGGAATGCCCCTTGAGTTGTAGTCACGGGCGGCCTGGATCATAATTCCCCTATACGAACAATGATATAGTGCGTGGAAGTTGTTTTATCCAATTAAATTAAACTTAAACTTATTTCGACGCCTTCTTTTTAAACATGACATTATCAGGCTTCGTCTGATAATCTTTCCAGGTTTCCCAGGAGGCGTACGAACCCTGCATTATGTGTAATTATGTCTCGCGACATTACATAGCCATTAACTATTTTGATAACTTACCTTGGCGTTTTAGGTATTCCGCTACTAGTGCCGCGGCGTGAATATAGCAATGTGCTGTCTGCAGAGAGTCAAGGGAAACACGGGTAAGAACGGAAAGAGTCACGGGAAACACGGGTAAGGACGGAAAGAGTCACGGGAAACACGGGTAAGGACGGAAAGAGTCACAGAAAACACGGGTAAGAACGGAAAGAGTCACGGGAAACACGGGTAAGGACGGAAAGAGTCACGGGAAACACGGGCAAGGACGGAAAGAGTCACGGGAAACACGGGTAAGGACGGAAAGAGTCTAAGAAAACACGGGTAAGGACGGAAAGAGTAAAGGGAAACACGGGTAAGGACGGAAAGAGTCACGGGAAACACGGGTAAGGACGAAACGAGTCACGGGAGACACGAGTAAGAACGGAAAGCGTCACAGGAAACACGAGTAAGGACGGAAAGTGTCAAGGGAAACATAAGTAAGGACGGAAAGAGTCAAGGGAAACACGGGTAAGGACTGAAAGAGTCACGGGAAACACGAGTAAGGACGGAAAGAGTCACAGAAAACACGAGTAAGGACGGAAAGAGTCACAGAAAACAAGAGTAAGGACGGAAAGAGTCACGTGAAACACGGGTAAGGACGGAAAGAGTCACGGAAATCACGGGTAAGGACGGAAAGAGTCACAGAAAACACGGGTAAGAACGGAAAGAGTCAAGGGAAACACGGGTAAGGACGAAGAGTCACGGGAAACACGGGTAAGGACGGAAAGAGTCAAGGGAAACACGGGTAAGAACGGAAAGAGTCACGGGAACACGGGTAAGGACGGGAACACGGGTAAGGACGGAAAGAGTCAAGGGAAACACGGGTAAGGACGGAAACAGTCTCAGAAAACACGGTTAAGGACGGAAAGAGTCACAGGAAACACGGGTAAGGACTGAAAGAGTCACAGGAAACACGGGTAAGAACGGAAAGAGTCACGGGAACACGGGTAAGGACTGAAAGAGTCAAAGGAAACATGGGTAAGGACTGAAAGAGTCAAGGGAAACACGGGTAAGGACGGAAAGAGTCAAAGGAAACATGAGTAAGGACGGAAAGAGTCAAGGGAAACACGGGTAAGGACTGAAAGAGTCACGGGAGACACGGGTAAGGACTGAAAGGGTCAAAGGAAACACGGGTAAGGACGGAAAGAGTCAAAGGAAACATGAGTAAGGACGGAAAGAGTCAAGGGAAACACGGGTAAGGACGGAAGGAGTCAAAGGAAACATGAGTAAAGGACGGGAAGAGTCAAGGGAAACACGGGTAAGGACGATATAAGAGTTAAGGAAACCACGGGTGTCTGTTGCTCGGCGGAAGCTCTATAACACATTCCCGCCCTGCCCAACTGAAGACCACAAAATTGCTATTTCTGCACCGTTTGCAGTGGTGACTAGTGCGTCCGTCCGTTTATTATGGTCACGATTTTACAGGTTCCATTGTAGAATGTGATATGATATAATTTCATATGTACCTCGGAGAAGTTGTCGTGGGTTTCATGCGTGTTGGCCATATTTTCTAGCCAAGCTTCTCTCAGCTCAGGCGTACTAGAGTAGGACTTGGCGAGGCTGTACTGAAGATCCATCAACACTTCCGGATGTCATCGTGCTCCTAGGGATAAATAAAACATAAGGTCCATCGCCAACCAGAATCCTTTGCGTGACGTCGTTTTGTCATGACATATCTCCATGATTAGCCAATAATTCACGGCAAGCCTTTCGATCTCCTGGATTGATATTATGGTAATCTATTGGAAACATTTCCAAAAGAGGTTAAACGCCTAAAGATGGATAATAATGGTTTAGCACTTTTATTTTCTGCTTGCTTTATTTGCTAAACAAGGAGAGCAAAACTTTTTAGGTTATGTATATTATGCACGTGTCTAACACAATTTAAATCCAGAATTTTGACAATGGAGGGATTTTTTCTATAAGAACCCTATTTTCTGTGCAAGGCTGAACGGGTTCTTATATGTTTGGGTCTGCATAGGTTCTTAGGTCACTATTCTAATATGCGGCTTTTTACTGCATTTCTTTCTTTGTGATTTGTAAAATCGTGTAACCAATATTTAAGGAATTACGTAAACTGTAAATGTTGTTATCCATTCCACAAATACCCAAAGGGATTTGGGCCTTCGTCATAAAGCGAAGAGTACAATACAAAAAGGCGACTTGTGTTGTGATTTGTGAAAGGGAAGTGAAAAAAAAAACGGTTATACGTGACCACCTAGGAACCAATATTTAGTGAATGACCTACACTGTAACTGTTTTTATTCATTCACATACTCCAAGGGGCATATAGACCTTCTTCATAAAGCAAGTACAGTACCAACAAAATGATTTGTAAACGAGAGATGACAAAAAGGTTGTACGTGACTGCCATGGAACCAATATTTTTAGTAATTCATCTTATCAATCTGTTTTTATCCAATCATAGACTCCACGGGGGCATTAAGGCCTTTTTAATAAAGTGGAAGTGTACAGTACCAAAAGGCGAAATGTGTTGTTGTGGTTGTGATTTGTAAAAGAGAAGTGAAAAAAAGCCGGTTGTACGCGACTGCCATGGAACCAATATTCAGGAATGGCCTACTGTTGTTAACTGTTTTTGACACACCACTAGGACATGATATCTTCTTCATAAAGTAAACGAGTACCCTACCAAAAGAAAAGTACGGTGAAACGCGACTGACAAGGAATCAATATTAAGTAACGACCTTCTCTATAACTGTTTCGTTCCATTCATATACCCCACGGGGGTATAAGACTTCTTCATAAAGCCAAAAAGTACAGTACCAAAAAATGATTTGTAAAGAGAGGTAAAAAGAGGTTTCTACGTCACGGCCATGGAACCAATATTAAGTACTGAACTACTGTATAACTGAGTGGAGATAAGGAATTAACCTTGTGTGAAAGCTAACGTGCTAACCCCTCTCGGGGTCAGAGATGTTTTCTCTTCTCCTTACTAGGGCTAACGCTCAGAAGCACACATGGGACCATTTCATTAGCACGTTAGCTTTCACACAAGGTTTATTCCTTATCTCCACTCTGTTGAACTTAGTGCTACGCGGCCACAGGCTTGCCTGAACATCTACTGTATAACTGTTTTTATCGAATCACATACCCCACGTGGGCATAAACCTTTTATAAAGCCAAAGAGAACAGTGTAAAAAAAAAGATTTGTAAAGGAGAGGTGAAAAAGAGGTTATACGTGACTGCCATGGAACCAATATTTAAGTAATGATCTAAACTGTGATATCCACCTACCCCAGGTGGACACGACACCTTCTCAACTGTCGTCACGCTGCTTGGCGATAAAACCAGAGGGCAAACTAACAACTTGTCCACCTCATTGACTGCCTCCGTGATTATCGGAGGCACACAGAGTCGCCGGCTTCTCTTTCGACGCGGCATTTTCGAGAGCGAAATCATGACTAGGTTTGCTTTTAAAGAGCTATCACCACTAAATAGTGCGTTGATGGATTTCCCCGCAAAGACAAGATTCTGGTTCTTGGCTAATTGAAGATTTTCGTTCTTTGTTAGACGAGTTAATGGCTTCAAGCAGTGTTAAAGGTATTTGCGTTAAGCCTCTTTGTAAACCGCAAGTGATCCTTAATGGGGAATGTAATGCATTCCCATAATCCAAAATATCCAGTTAGATCCAAGATATGACGGAATTAAGCGAACAGGTTTAACTCTTTTCTCTCCTGGGCAGGTTTTAGATGTGGTTAAACTTTAAGTATCTATATCTTCGCTTCACTTTGTCTCAAAAAAGATTACAGCCCAAAAGCGCAAGCCAACCTAATGAGAAAGCAGATGCTTTTGCGAGGACTGCTTCTCAAGAACTAGCGACTTTAATTTCCACTAATGGGTTTTCTCCAGGACTTGAATGTGGATGGAATTCGAAGTATCTAGCTTCGCTCCACTTTTTCTCCAAAAAGATTACAGCACCAAAGCGCCAAAATGCAAGATGAAATTGCAGGAGCTTGCACTACGCAGATTTTTGTGATTTCCGCTAACAGTGGTTTTCTCCAAAGACTTGGATGAGGATGAAATTCTCAGTATCTAGCTTCGCTCCACTTTAGCTCCAACAAGATTACAGCACCAAAGCGGCAAAACGCAAGATGAACTTGCACTACGCAGATTTTTGCGACTGCTTCTCAAGAACTGGCGACTTCGTTTTCCACTAACAGTTTTTCACCAAAGAAAAAGATGTGGATGGACCTCTGCCTTGCACTGCACTACGCAGATTTTCGCGACTGATTCCCAAAAACTGGCGACTTTGTTTTCCACTTTGTTTTTCACCAAATACTAATATGTCACTGTCATTTATTTATTGGAGATTAGAGAGTGTCCCTTCTCGCATAGAGTGAATTCCCCAGTGATCTATGCGTGGATTGGTGCAGTGAATATTGCTCAGTGAAAGAACAACACTTTCAAACATCAGCCATCCAATGATGATTATCCTAACACTGTTTTGATCACAGTAGCACCATTACGCACTCATTCTGTCATTTGAATAAAACAAATATTTCTCATTCAAAACAATGTTAGTTCCTAATGTCGGATATCGGAGCGCTAAGGTTCTATCAGGTCTTCGTCACGTAGACTGCGTTCAACACCATTGGCGCATATCTTGATTTACTTTATTCGCAGTAATATTGGAGACTTCAATATCGATTTCTTCAAGCTCAATTTTAAAATTATCGTGTGATATATCTTGTGATATATACTTTACGAAGACACTGGAGGTTAAGTTTTCAATATTATTTCAATAACAGCACTTCTGTGATAATTTATTTATATTACTATTCTTGGAGAGTTCATTATCTTGGTAAAACAACGTACTTTGAAACTTCTATCTCAGAATTTCCCCGTGTCAGTTATCTCCACGAGGTTTTGATATTTATCCCAGCAGGAGCGCTGCATAAAGAAATATCCCGTTCTTGTAAAACCCATTCACACGATTTAAAACAAATGGCTGTTTAACTGAGATGAAATGTTCTTGTACTTTGGTTGCTTGGATGGTCCAATGCTCAAATCTTGCACGATTATCTTTCTCTGGTCACTTGAACTTTTCACATTTCAAGAGGAACTCCTAGTAGAGCACCTTGACAGAACGTGGTTTCTTGTCTTACTTTATACAGCTAAACCTCTCCCAAACAGATGGGTACTCAGCTTTATCAGGTTTCATCAAATGACAGGAATGGAAATAACTGATCCTGTGAGCCAGTTCAATTCAACAAATGAATACGGACTTTCAGAATGCTACGATGGAGGCAGAATGAAAGGGTTCATGGGCTTCCTTTCGGCATTTGACGAGTCTTTTGCTTGAATCCCTCGAGCTCTTTGCTAACTCCTCGCGATATAAACAGTCCACCAAGTCGTACCTTTCCTTCGCTGTAAATATACCTTGCAGCTTCTAATTGCTGCTGCGCTCACACGTCAATGTGGAAGCAGAAATGCCCATTTGGAAGACAGTTATATCTCCTCTCGCTCTTGCGGCCAGAACCGAAAATTATTGGCTCATGTTTTCCAAGGGATTCAATAATATTAACCGTCAAGTTCCAGTTTCTTCACCCGTGTCTTGTTAGTTCTCCCCTTTGTGAAAAACGAAGCAAGTTAAAATCAAATTCAAAGATCTGTACACATAAACGCAATCTCCGCCGACAAGCAGATGTTTAAGATTGTGATCAAAATCCAACGTGCTAATAAGCTTGAGGAATTCCCTGTCTATTGGGCGACGGAAATCGAGCGTTTCGAAAAAAAAGAAGACAGTTTTGAATGAAGCATTCCTAGCGTGACCCTCAAAATAATAACAACATCAGGAGTAAACAATAAAAATAAGGATTTCTGCGGTTGTTTGGGAAATTGCGGTTGAGTTATAAACTAATCTGAAACGCGGAACGTCAGAGAGCTTGTCTGGTGTGGAACAAGGAATAAATAAAACATTACACAGCTTTATTGGAAAAAACGATAAAGTTTTCACCTGTATGAAAATTGCACTCAAGGGTAATTCATATATTTGACGAATTGAAACCACTTAGGGAGTTTCTTTGTGAAATAAAGCCCGAAGGTAGTTTCTAACACGAGTTTGAACAAGGAAAACACGAAAAAAAAAAAAAGAATACGATATTTGGAAAATCCACCTGACAGCTAGGGGGAATTTCGCTTTAGCGTCTCAGAAAATTGAAATCAATTACCCACTTGTTATAATTTTCAGAAGCAGAAATTGAGGTCTGTAGGAATGACTGTCATATATCGGGAATACAACGAAAGAACGCAAACAAAAGTTTTTCGTGTTGACTTTTGCGAGATTAAACTTGAACGAGTGCAAATACACAGCAATATGCTCCAGTTTTAAAAATGCACACATAATGAAAGAGCGCATTTCAGAGTCTCGTGTCAATGAAGTTAAGTAGCACGAAGGAAACACTTCATTTGGCTCTTATTTAACTTTTATGGAAACACGTCGAAGACGTCCACAAATACAAGTGTGAACTGAATGCATGAATTTAATGTCAGCATTTATAACCGCAAAATCCAATGTACTGATTTATTTAAAGTACTAATAAGTAAAGAACTGCATATCGTGATGAACAATTAATGAATACAGTAGCTTTGTATACTTTAACAGAAGCAAGATCTTATGGAAAATCAATCCACATTTCTCTATTTGACTGTTCAATCGATAGTCAATCTCCAACATTCCCCATCCTTCCTGCGATGAATACATGAATACAAATTTTTCTTTTGCTGACATTCTCGTATTTTGCTGTTCAACATGTCTGACCAGCACTAACTTCGTTGACTTTGCTCATACAAATATCCGGGCTGCTCTTCAAAAGCATGCGACGGTATTCACTCACAACGATAGAAAGGAAAAACTTTAGTCATATAGTGACATCGAGTGTTTGCAGGAAATGAACCGCTAATGCAACTTGTCTAAAGATTTCAATTAAGAACGATTACAACTCTTTGACATATCTTATTTTATTTTGTTTTTCTTCGCATTTTTCTCCGAATTGCTCAGCCAAAGCCTACTATACAGCTAATTTAAAAATCGTTGCTTTGGTCACTGGTGTTCGGGGTTTGGTCTTTCATTACTCCCGGTGCATTCTGGTTTCTGAATATTCCATCACGACAAGTTTCATACCAATAATATCTCGCCAAACACTGTCGACTTGTCCACGCCGCAAAACTTCCTTATTAGGAAATCCCCATATTTCCTCATATCTTAGAGAAGGCACACGGGGCAGAATTGCTATTTATTCAGGGACATTTTTTAGCTCATTAACGCCAGCCTATTAAAGATTCGTGTGGCGCCTGAGAGGCGCAAAATTTATATTTTCATATAAAAACTGGTCTGTAACCTTTGAAAAATATTTTCCAGTCGCGCATACGCGCAAAACTTCATTATTAGGACCTCCCCTATATTATTTGGATGGCATAGTTCCTCGTGTTAGCGTAACAAACAGGAGAAACTTCATTCTCTTGGTCGCCATTTTGTTTTTTCTCCTCGACCAAAGGTCTGGTGCAGGGTTCGTACACTTTTGCTAAGAAAACATTCCAGGACTTTCAAGGACTCTTCCAGTATTTTTGAGAGCATTTTCCAGGAGAACTGCCTTGGTTGGGGAACGTTTCTTCCTACTTTATGGCAAGGCGGTCCTCGGACAAACCCCACAAAACAGTGTAGGCAGTATTATATGGTTTGCTACATATATCGCTTGTGATTTTCTTGATAAATAATCCAGCCCTGGAATTCAAAATTTTCAAATTCAAGTACTTTCCAGGTTTTCCAGGACTTGTACGAATTCTATGGTGAGACCATAAATTTCATGTGACACGATTTTGTAAAGTCTTTGCGCAATTTATAATCATGCATCACCTTACATTTTAAGTGCAGAAATATGAGACACGATATGATTACTCGGAGCCACCTTAATCTTTCACATGCATGAATAAAGACAATATATTATATAGTCATGGGCCACCTTAATCTTTCACGTGCAGGAATAAAGACAAGATATTGTATAGAATCCCATGCTATGACTATCTCGCGCGCTGATTGGCTGAAATCGAGGGAGATTTTTTGTGGAATTACATGGCTGCAAAAGTAGAATCTAATGAAAACACAGGACGCCCACGAAATTAAATTTCTACGAAATTAAATTTCGTCGCGGCGATATCGATTTTTCGCGTGAGATTTAGTGTGGAGCTCCCTCGTCGGGTAATGGATTTACCTACAAAATCCCATACCTCTATTCTATCGCGCGCGCTGATTGGCTAAGAAGGAGAGGTATTTTTTGTGGAATACCCCAATTACACAGGGCCCCCGTCATTTAAATTTAAAAAATCGACGAGCTTTTTAGTTAGTACAGCATTCCCGGACTATTAATCAGATAGCACATACAAAAATCAAATTTGTTTTATAGTTTTTGATAGAAGTTAGTTACGATAAAAGCAGGGGAAATGTATTTATCTCCATTTTTCGCATCACAGTTTTTCGCGCGCTTTGTGAAACGTGGGCACACGCGCCTCCTCAAAACACAAAACGCTCAAACTCTCGTGTGGTCAACACAACAAGTTTTGGAAACAAAATCTCTCTGGTTCCTCCAAAGTTTCGGGTATTTCTACCCTGGGTATGCAAGGCAATGTCCAGATATTTACTTTACAAGATAATTTCAACGAGAAGCTGTTGGCTCGTTCGATGAAAGTTATGTTATCGATGAAAAGTTGTGTCAAATGTTAGAGGTGGAAAACACATGCAAAACGAAAAACACTACAGGAGCTGCGGTATTTACCAAGAATAAAGGAGATAGAAAGCCGTAAGGGAACTAGAAATCAAACAAGTAAGCTTTAAAAGTTAAAACATTTTCGATCAGTAAGATAAATTTACTAATTCAAATCACTTGAAACTTTTGTAGGCTCGGGTGCTTTTTTTCAAATTGGCTTCAGTCACTTCAGTGTGTCGACAATCTTAAAACTATACCTAAGCTTACTTTAGACTTGTAACACTGAACTGAATGAATTTTCTCTCATCTAAACATTTATATATTGTAATTTCTTGTTTTAAATATTCAAGGGACTTTCGTTTTGAGATTCAGAAAATTCCATCGCTTTCGCATTAGCGCGGCTTTCAAGCGCACGAAATCCACTATCAATTCTCTTAAATTTAGACTTAATTTTCTAAAAATGTCCGGTATGGGATTCAAAGAAAATCCATTACCTGCGCGACTCGAGCGATATCGGGTTTTCGCGTGAAATTTAGAGTGGAATTCCTCGTCAGGCAATGGATTTACCTATAGTATGGGCCACCTTAATCTTTCACATGCAGGAATAAAGGCAAGATATTATATAGTCATGGGCCACCTTAATCTTTCAAATCCAGGAATAAAGACAAGATATTGTATAGTCATTGGCCACCTTAATCTTTCATATGCAGGAATAAAGAAAGATATTGTATAGTCATGGGCCACCTTAATCTTTCACACGCAGGAATAAAGACAAGATATTGTATAGCCATGGGCTAACTTAATCTTTCACATGCAGGAATAAAGACAAGATATTGTAAAGTCATGGGCTACCTTAATCTTTCACGTGCAGGAATAAAGACAAGATATTGTATAATCATGGACCACCTTAATCTTTCACGTGCAGGAATAAAGACAAGATATTGTCAAATGGTCTCAACAGCAGTAGATTGCTAATCAATTTTATAAAAATTACGAAAGTTTTAATCGACATGTTTCGACAGTTTCAACTGTCATCATCAGTGAATTATTCTATGTGATTTACAAACGGAATAAATAGCTAAAGAAATTACAATAATAAATTACGTCAATTGTGTAAAGGCCAGCATATGTTCATTATACTGCAAGCTTTAGATTAATATGTTGTACTTGTCTATTCAAAGAAGGCTTCTCACGTTTGATGTGAATTGCCTCTTTGATTTTAAGGGCAAATTGCGACGAGGCGGAGTCCAAAACAATAAACGAGGATTCCGACGAAGGTGCGGCGCACGCCTCATTGCGGCTTAGATGTTTGTATATGTGAGAAGCCTTATCCGTTCTTAAGTGTTCCTGCACGCGCGTGGCTATGTGACGGACTGTTTCACCGACATAACTGGCTCCACAGCCAGCACAAGTAAATTTATAAACAACACATGCGCGCAAGTCACTGGGGATGGCGTCTTTTGTGCAAGATATTGTATAGTCATGGGACAAGATATTGTATAGTCATGGGACATCTTATAGTCATGGGCCACCAGACAATACACTGTTACCTTCATAGCAGCCGTGGCCTGCAGCACCGTGTGGATCTTCTTTGTCAGGTCCTTCACTTCCGCCGGGAAACTCGTGTTCTGGACAAATGATGGACAAAATTGAGCAAGACGGAGACACAACATTTAACAATTAGTTATCGAAACGACGTGAATATCAAGGCCGGTTTACACTTTATTGTCGCATTTCTCGTGGCGATTATTATCACGCAGATTCGGTGCGATTTCAGTGCAATATCTCCTTTTTGTTATGTAGCGAGTGCTCACTCCAACCGAGCGCGCGCTTTTATTGGCCAAATCAGGTCACGTGGTGAAGTACAAATCAAATGTTCCCGGTCGGTCAATATTTCGAAATTATTGACCGACTGGGGAATATTGCTTTCGCACGTTGTGTTTGAGAGGGAGAAAAAGTATTTTTGCTATATAACAAAACACTTATTGCCTAAATCGACCTTTATTTAAGCTACGGTTTAATAAGGACGCATGTAGCGCGCAACATTTGTGCCCTACATGTTTCCCCGAATGACTAAACTAGGAAACATTGCACACGTGTCTCAGAAACACAAAATGTTTCTTGTCTGACGAAGAATCATTTTTTGTGTTTGCTTAACAATGTTTCTCGCGTGGCTAAGTTGGGCAAAGTGAAGAAACACGTTTCCGGCTACAATGTTGCGCACTAACTGCGATTTTCATAATTCTGCGAACTCCCAACTTCACATTTCCGAACGCCAAACTGCGTTTTAGCTTCCGTCAATCAAACCTTTTAAGTCAAGTCCACGCATGTTTTCTAAATTTGGTTTGCGTTTTACAGTGACAAATTATGTTTTGAAGGCTAGGTAGCCTCTATGAGATCAAACGATCTATCAAGGCCTCACCAGAGTTGTTCACTCGTTTCATTGACGGAAGCCAAACGTGGTTTGTTGGTTGGTGTAGCGTTCGCAGAATTATGAAAATCGCAGTAATGTGTGCTCACCTTCATCCCCTTGTCCTCGCTGGCGTAGTCTTTGAGAGCAACCAATGAGTTGTGTACAGCAGGGCGATTGAGGCCACTCTGCATCAGCCTCGACACCGCCACGATAACCTGAGAAGCAGAAACAATGCAACATACACTATTTATAATTCAATCGGCCAAGGAATTTCTGCAGAAACCATCCATGGGAAAAGCTGAAATTCCCATGGTAAAAGAATGGGAAGTGTTTGGATTTCCCATGGATATCCATATGAATTCCGAACACTTCCCATGCGTGGCCTTGGGAAATTCAGCTTTTCCCATGGTTGGGTTCCTGCAGAAATTCCGTATCCAAGCCGCCGGTAGACTGCGACTGTCTCTACTTTGGGCAGAAAATCCGTAAAAATCAGCGCATTTTTTTCGTCAATTTAGCGCGCACTACTTTAGTGGGGTATTATTACTCATGCGATTGGGTCCTCCACTCACCACCCCCCAAGGGGAAAGAGGGGGAGGCGAGAGGAGGACCATAGAGGGGTCAAGCGCACCCTAGGAGGTTCTGACTCCATGACATTTATCACTTTTAAGCTACTTTAAGCTACTTAAAAGTAGCGCGCGCTAAATTGACGAAAATAGCGCGGATGTTTCCGTTTTTTTTCTTGCCGAAAGTTGAGTCTGACTCGCAGTATAATCCGGCGACCGAAAATTGTATTTTAATCAAAGAATAACTTCACTTTGGTAAAAAAACTACACAGTTTCATATGCCGAGAAAACGTAAGATTAAAACTGAAAACTTTTAAGAGGTTTTTTCTTTTCTTCCAATTTTTTGTGATCCGATATGACACCCGACCCTACGAAGCTTTGCATTGCCTTTGTTAGTTGTTTTCCCGCCTTTTCGTTGGAAAGCTGGGACTATTACACAGAAACCCATTAGACATAACGAGCTCTGATTTGTTCTACTCCAAAACCACTTAATATGTGAAAAGCGATAAGCTACCAAACACATACAATTGTGGAAATTATTTTATTTAGCGATGGTACATATAACAACACAGATTCGTGTATATGTTATGGGTGATCAATAACTATAACGAAGTTGTTTATTGAGGGGTTATTATAAAGAGGAAGTGAAGCTTGTAAAATAAACTGGGATCAAATTAGGGCTCGACCAAGAGGCCAATGAGCAAGCATGTAATTACAAGAAACCATGAGGCAGATAAACAAAACTTCACAAAGTCAATTAACTTGAGACCTATGCCTGAATAGAAAGTATCACTTAATTTGAATATATCAACACGATGAAGCCTGGAATTCGAACAGGAAGCTAAAAAGGCAAATCTTATTATAAGGCTTAGCGAAGAAAATGTTCAAATCGCATGATTAAATGTTCCAGTTTATCAGTCAGTGAAATGTTAGTCCAGTTTTTTCAATTTTCGAAATTAACATAAAAAAATATAAACAATTTCACCAAATTCAAATGCATTCCCAAAAAAGTTTTTTTAAAGGGACGAAATAATCTAAGTAACACTATATGTATGCGATGGCGAAAAACAAGCAGAACTTTAAAACGTCGCGTTGTTTTACTTAGATTTGTTTTCTCGTCGGCTAAACTAAGATGTATTTCTTATGCATTTCCATTTTTCAAAAACATATTCCCTGGCCTTTGAAGATACTGTTTATATCTTCCGGATCATGAACTACTCAAGATAGTCCACCTATGCTTCCCGGGTATATATTTTATGAATTGGTAAATATTTACAGTAATTCTCATGGAATCCGTCGTGGAAATTTCCTCGTTCAGTCGTTTTATTTCAACTGAAATCTGGTTTCTAAGGTCCTAGACCAAGCCGATATCCTTGATTCACGCATATTTAAACTTATACTTACGTAAGATGAACTTCGAAATTTCATTCTTGCATTTGTTTTCCGTGTTTCGCAGTTCATAAAAGAGGATCGAAGAACCAAAGCACTAACGAATAGAGCCAAACTGGGAGCACCTGGATGCGGATCAATTTGTCTTGATACTGCAGACTTGTCTTGTGGTCGCTAGGCTGACTTTTTATCTTTATCCACGGGATTACACTTCAAATGACAGGCTCTCGCAAACAATGAAACTCGTAGGAAGATATAAAACTTATTGCCAAAACATGAAATTCTCTGCCTAAAGGTCGGAGTATTATCTGTGTTGCTGAGAGCAGTGGGAGGTACTATCAATTTGTTTTCTTGACTCGACCAGGTTAACAATGGATAACAAGTACCAAGTAAAGTCGTCCCTTTTGTTTACTCCGAATGCGGTATTGGCTTAATTTGCGGGATTTCTTGTGCGTTAATTATCATATTCCCTGGCAGTTTCTTGGTCGTATTGTTCAAACGGTAGCCGCAAATGGAAAGGGCAATTGAGACAGGAATGCGTGAAAAAATGCAGACAAAAACAGGTTGTTGAGCCGTGGTAATTGGTGGGCCACATCGGAGAAATTAAGTTGAAGCAGTGTCACATACATGACATAGGCAAAATTGGTTTGTCATCCAAAATATGATTGCTCCATCGACTTTTCTTGAATAAGATTACGTTCACACTAATTCGTTTGCACTCAAGGAACTCCGCTTTCGAAAAGATTTGCGCACTTATTTTTTTTATTTGTTTTGGCGGCGCACTGGTGTGTACAGGGTCGAAAAAGATCAAATTTGCGCAGCATGAAACTGTCTATAAACACCCTGACAAGCGGCATATACATACGAAAGTTGCAACAAAAAGACAGCGTTTTCTGTTTTTAAAAAGTGAAAAGATAGCTTCGACAAATTTACCCTTTGGAACAAAACAACGCCGAAAATGTGTGGCATCGGTGTAGAATAGAAAAGGCCAAAACCGTAATCTAATTTAGTTTTCTAATTCAGTTTTTTTCCATTTGCTGGAAATAACTCAGTTAATAGATTCGGCGCCGAAATAACAAGGAAATTTATTTATTTATTCGCTGACTTCCCATATTCAAAGTCTAAATCGAAGGCTAAATCTATTAACGGAAAACCACGAAAAATGATCTCCTGTTACGAGATAAACATTGGCTTTGAAAAACCATAAATTTTAATATTTTTTTGTCACTTATAAATCTATGAATAAGCTAGAGGGACTATCCAAATGCTTAGCCATTTTCACCACAAAGCTGAAAAAGTGTCGAGAATTGGCGGGAAAATGCCATAAAAAAGACGGGAAAAGGCGCCTGTGTTTCCTACCTTTGTGGCGGGAAAAGTGGCGAGAATTGGCGGGAAATGTCATAAAAAGGCGGGAAAACGCGCTTTGTTTTCCTACCTTCGTGGCGGGAAAAGTGGTGAGAATTGGCGGGAAAATGCCATAAAAAAGGCGGGAAAACGCGCTTCTTTTCCTACCTGCCAGTGTACTCTGTCACATCCGTTTCCTCCAGTGAATTCGTAGTTACTCCGCATCATTAAATACAAAAACGCACATGCCTGAAAATGGATAATCTTATTAGTTATATTATAGTCTCACATGTCAAGAAAACAGACGTTCGCCTAAAAAATTATAACTTATGTATGAAAAGATGGTAGGAAAATAATAATAGCATCTGTCCTGTTGCCCGAGTGCCACAAATTAACTGTTCGTAAGAACATGTCAACAGTATTATGACAATAAAATAATCAGGCAATATATCCTGCAACGCAACAAATATTGCGTTGCCAGCACTGAAGCGAAAATTGCGCGTAGTATAACCTGGCAACGCATAAAAATGTTGCTCTGCGAGTTGCAGAAAAAATAGATCGGATTTTTACACTTCGCAACATTGCGTCTTCCCCGCTGCAACTTGCAATGTTTTTGATTCGCAATCGTTGCGTAATGCCGGAAAAGGCGGTTCAGAACTTTTCCAATACACTGAATTTCTCCTTTTGGTTTCTTAAAACAGGTTCAGAACTTTTCCAATACACTGAATTTCTATTTTTGGTTTCTTAAAACAGGGGAGTATTTCAACCTATCCTAGTTTCTTCTGGAACCCCCTCAATCATGTCCACCCTTTGAAAAAGATCTCGAATTAACCCTGCTGCAAGCCGCGATATATTAAAACTCCTGTCAATTATCGAGTACTCATTTTTCCTACGAACTTTATGTGTTTTTATCCCGACCAGATCCGTTTCAGAGATACGATCGGCTACTGAAATGCAATTTTCAGGAAATACAAAGTGAAAAGGGTACCGTTATTAATTTCACTTGTTTATCAAAATATAAAGTCATAACATAAAAACGGGAAGTACAGAGCCGCGCTGAAATTATTATGAAGAGACTGTAAAAGGAAAAAAATATATAAGAACTTGAAGGCAGAAATTAAAGCATAAAATATGTTTAAAAAAGGAAACCAACGCGTAACGAAGCGAGTTTGTAAAAGAGCAGACATACGAACAAAACAAGTTGGATTAATGACTGGGCAAAATTGTACATTTTCAAAAATACGCTTAGAAATAAATCTGGCTACTTGGTTCTACCTAAACATGGCAAGAAAGATCAACAAAGGTAACATGGTGTTAACTTACAGTTTGTCTTTTTTTTATACAAATTTAAAAACACAGAATAAAAACCATATCCAAGAACAGACAAATTTGGTAAAATAAATGGGTGATACTGAAGAAATATATTTTTGTTTAAAGGAAACCAATGCGTTAACGAAATGAGTTTTCAAAAGACGAGACATAAAAAAAAGAGAAGTTGGATTAATGACTGCTTGATTCCACGAAAAATGTCAAAATATCAATACCAAAAATATTTCTGTAAGTAAGAACAAATGTTGGATGAGGTTAAGCTACAGTTTGTCTTTTTTATATACAAATTAATAAAAAAAAAAACAGAATACAACCACATCCAAGAAGTAATAGGAGGGGTGACATAGACAGACATATTTGGTAAAATATGAGCAATACTGAAGAAAATAATAAAACTGAATAAAATAAAATGCAATATGAAAAAGAGGAGAAAAGATAAAAGAAACAAAAACTCACTTGTGTTCTGAGGCTCTCCAACTTTGAGTTACAGCAACTAAGGATCTGAGAAAAGAAAAGATTCCATTTTAGTAGAGCGGCGATGAAGCTGATTGACGGAGCCCGAAGGAATGGCTTCACTTTCAAATTAAAGGCCCATCACCAACCGACAGCCTTTGCGGACTCTTAGCCAATCAGAGCACCCGAAAAACAATGGATCAATTTGAAAACAAAGAAAGCGGGGTGCAAAGGCTCCTGGTTGGTGATGGGCCTTTAATAGGGATATCAGTCAGTGGATAACACGGCTAAAGGAAATTAAAATAACCAATGAACATCAGATGTTGATTATTTTAGACTCAAACAAAGGGATCTCAGATAATAAGTCAGTGTGTATTAACTCGGAAGCACCAGCGATATAGAATCATGTATAAATGTGTAACAATGGTGTCAGCGTTAGTGATATAGATCCATTTATACTGTGCATACATACTGACAGCATGTACTTTGTAATATTGCTTATCGGTTTTTATCGTAGCTAAAGAATACTTAGAACCGAGAACACGACAGTCGTTGAGTGAAAATGTAAATTTGAAAAGTAATTTCTTTGGGGGGAAACCTGTCGAACTTCAAGTGAACACGTTTGCAAAATTAAATCATTGGCGTCTTGATCTGAAATTCTTGTTTGAGGTGATCAATTTTGAAATAAACTGGCTACTGAGAAATTAGTAGTAACCAGATGTTTAGTCTTGAAACAAAAAATATTTTTTTTTACTCTTCATGACACCACGAAAGTCGGCAGTCCCCTCCCCCTCTCAATCTTTTTCATGCACTGGTAGTACTGAGGCGCATGCGCGCTTGCCAAATACAATTTGTGGCAACCACCCTAGCCCTTGAAACGTGTAAGGTGCGTTTCAGTTTGAGTTTACCAGTTTTATTCAATTGAAGGTGATCTCGTAAAAGTGCCTGTGCGAAATTTCATGTGCTTCTTCAAGAAACGAATGGTTGATAAAACACGTTTTCTAATACTCGAGACGAATTCAAAATATCTCTGTCTGCAGGCAGACAGAGAAGGTGATCTCGTAAAAGTGCCTGTGCGAAATTTCAAGTGCTTCTTCAAGAAACGAATGGTTGATAAAACACGTTTTCTAACACTGGAGACGAATTCAAAATATCTGCAGGCCTGGGATCCCTGAGCTTCTCAAAAATGAAGCGTGGACTGGGACGAAGAACGAAAGGGGGGCCTAAGGGTATCGGTGTTCGCTCAACTTAACTCAGCACCAGGTTAGAATGCGCAATAAGACATTTAACTTATTTATTGCCTAGACGAGAACCAAATAGAGTAGCTTGGATTTGCCAGACTCGCCTTTCCTGCTTTTAGACGTGAAGAAAGCTTTGTCCATTAAAGAGCCAGTGTCAGTCACTCCCTTGTTATTGATTCTGTTCAATATTAGAAGACGAATTACGAGTAGAAACCTCTAAATCAACATCTAAAAACAAAGTTTAAGATTTGATTTACCAAATTCAATCGAGAAAATTGCTCTATATTCTCTAAATCAGCCGATGGAAAAGGACGCTTTTTCCGACTGGTATGTTGCTATGCTCTCAAAATGGCGGCTGACACAGGCTCTTTAAAGTAAATCTTCTACTGGCGAGAACCTTTGTAATTCACATGGGTAACAATCATACAAATGAGACCTACCTCTCGACACAGATCACCGCAATGGCTTGCACTACCACGGAACAAAGCAACTGGAAACTGAAAGGGAAAAAAATGCCATGTTACTCACTTAGAACCTGTAGGTCACCTCTACCATGGCTAATTTTCCTTGTCGTCTTTAAAGGCTGTCGAGGGGGTAGCACAGGGCAAAGTACACTGGCGGAAGTGAAGTGGGGACCGGAAATGACGTACCATGAAGTGTACATTGTAAAACTGTGAAGACTGGGTCTGGAAAATCTTATCATTCAGCTGGCGTTATACTATTATTAATTTGCGATGTACCTCAGAGAGGAACATTTCTGATTGGCTAAAATTCCCGCGTAAATGGCTGTCATTTTTTGGCGCGCGCGGTGCCACAGGAAACCCACAACATAAATATCTTCCTAAATTTTGGGACTTCTTTTCCGTGCAAAACATCAAGGAATTTGAAAGCATCTATTGAAACAGTGCTACTCCAAGATAGTCTACTCTAGTATCGCGATTCACCCTGCCACTCTGTGTTGTTGTGAGCCGTCAATATTTTGTGGTATTGACGGCTCAAAAAGAGCTAGCAAAATTCAACTTTTTTCGCACGAATTTATGTTTCATTTCATTGTCAATAGTTAGAAATAACGTTTAGCTATATTTCTAGCAATATCTTATGCAGAAAGAGATTTTTTCGCCGAAAAAGATGGAAAAATGTAAACAGAAAATGCTCGAGCTCGTGCGAAAAGCCCATGTGATTGCGTGAGATCGTGCGTAAATGTAATGAGAATTGAAATTTCAATCGACAATAAATAGCACTATTTCTTGCCATTTCCTCCAGAAAATCTTCAAGAATCGCGATACAATATTAATTACGATTTTGAGACGGCAATTCCACAAAATATTGACGGCGTTGGAAGAAAATATTTTCACGTATTGGGCTCCGTCGCTGCGCGACTCCGCCCAATACGTGAACATATTTTCTCCCAACTAGCCGTCAAATTTTTGTGGAATTGCCGTCTCAAAATCGTAATTAGTATATAATATTCAGGCAAACGTGTGAAAGGAAGACTGGCTGTAAAACTGGACGGCAGGATTCGCAATCTTTCTGTAGCTAAACGTTTCCTTTAAGGTGGCGGATTCGTTCTACATTACCTTATTTATAAAAGATCGCAGACTTGCAAAGACGTGCTTCATCATTAACTCTGACTGGGGGATTTGTAGAAACGAGATAAGTGTGCCAAAGAGCTATGAAATGCAAGTAAAATTATTATAGTAACGACACAAATTTCTCGCTATATCTATATTCACAGGATCATAAGCTGATTGGCGGAGTCCTCTTTTTACCTTCTTCATCAGTAGATTATCACCCTCTTCTTGCTCTAAGTGAAACTGAATAAAAAGGAAAAAATAGTTTATTAATATCATAACATTGTAATATAATTCAGACAAGCAAGCAAAACGCTTAAATTTACGGCATTCCACAATGTTGACTTTGGGTCCTGCGATTATGTTCTTGTTCCTTAACCGCTGTGACATTACAAATATCTCCAAAGTGTGATTTTCGCAAGCAATTGAATACATTAATTGATGCCATTCACAGGGGTTACTCTAGGCCCCCACAACTGTTGTTCTTTTTCCTTGACTGCTGGGACATTACAACAAATTTCGCCAAGCAGCAATTTTCGCAAGCAAGTTAATACATTAATTGATGGCATTCCACAAGGGTCGAATCTAGGCCCTGTGTCAGTGGTCCTTTATAATTATCCAGCTCATTTCGTCCTTAAAATGATTACAGAACAGCTCTACCATGTCTAACACTATGAGCCCGACTTCATTAGAAAGGTTCCCCTCCATTAGTACCCTTGTGTGGATGTCCATGGTGTTTCCTGTCAAATAAAACACAAAGCGTGCAACAACAATGAAGGTATTGTATTCCAGTAATGACAAGGCAAGGTGAAAAGGGTTATAAGAAACAATCTGTCACAAAAGAGGGTATAAATGCCAATAACTGAATCTAGGAATATTATGGCAAAGCGGTAGGGCTATGGTTTCGCATTTCGAAATGTTAATCAAAGACCTCTGCAAGCCGACGAACTAATAGGCTTACAGCTTATGTAATATATATATTACATAAGTCAGAAGAAAAATCCTTTTACGTGTAATTAATTTGGAGTTGTATCTGCTGTAAGCAAGGTGTTTTCGGGAAGATGGCGACATCGCTCTTGCCAAGCCTGTCTACAGTTGAGTTAGGCTTAGCCAACTTCAATGCGTCGGTGAAATCATGAGGACAACATCTTGTCCAAGTTCATTTGCATTAGAAACGGTTCACGATTGTATACGTTAAGAATTAGATTACAATACCTCTTTGGCTTGCTGTCCTCGTGTGCCGGGATTGGACTGTGTATCCTTGGTAACGCTGCTCCAAATACTGCCTTGTAGCCTCATTAGAGCTGTAGGGAGCAAATAAACCGTCAAATCGGACACTCTGCCCAGATAATACTTGAAATGGTCCGTATATTTTCAGTGAATCATTATGTAGAAATCTGTATCTCAATGAAAGGAAGCGTCACCATTTTCATTTTTCAAGGGCTGCCCTCACTGACAATTTGCTGTAGGGTTGTAGAAGCGAAAATAGAGTCATTTGACAGAAGAACAAACCAATGCTTTGATTAATTGATTAGAATGCATACTTCAGATTTAAAATCAGTAAGATTCACATTCAGAAGACATTTTGATGTTATTATTCACTCTTCTAGATTACTGCTCCGCCCAAAAGTACACGAAAGTATGTTGAGGGTTACCTCAAAATACTGAGTATTAGAGAACAAAAGGTATGGAATTGTTGCTTATTTAAATGATGGGAACCCCAACATGGTGTAAAGATTTAGCACTGATGCAAGTGTTGCGAGGCGTACTAGTAAATGAAAGCTGAAACTGTGAGAGAGTATCGATAAGAATGCGACGATACGGGTGCCTGAAGTGAGTGATCTTCCTTTATGAAAGTGTTGAACTTCAGGGGCCCACAATATCGGCACTCTTTATCGAAACGTTCTCAAAATTTTCAACTTTTACTTCCATGGCATTCTTGTAAACTCCGATTACTCAGTAAACTAGGTTAAATGTTGGAGTGGTACTGTGGTACTCCTGTGAAGGAGTTTTTCATTGCACACTGTTGAGTTTTATACACGGGAGATTCTGGGTTAAGAGGTTATAAGGTGTCTCGTACTTTGCGCTGTTAGTGGGGTGCCACACGGACTTAAGATACTCTAGGTCCCTGTGTATGGATAGACAAATACATTAGTTTTAATCGACAACGCATTTACACATTTACAGTGTTAGTAATGCAACATGGTTTATCACATCAGCCTCCATAGCCTGTTGATCTTAGTCGTAAACACAATATTCACTTCCAAAACTGCAGTAAATATGAAAGATCCTAGGAGTCGATAACAAAGGGAGATGTTTTGCTCTTCAGAAAACGTTTAAATTCACTACAATCAGAGAAAAGTAGAGAAAGAAAGCTGTAGGATTAACATTCGAAGGAAAAGAATGAAAAAAAAAGAATGAAAAGATTGTCAAACGTAAAGAAGTATTTTTTTCCATCACTCTATAAGGAGCCAAGAAATGCAGTGCTCAATAGTTACCTTCAAGTTTACTCCATTTTACATTATTACTGTATTTTAACATCTTTAACATTTCACTTTTATAATTTCCTTTAAAGCTATTTAAGGACCGCTTGGGCTGCTTTATGCATTAACCACAGCCATTACGTGAAAGACAAATTTATGTACGAGAACTTCGAAAATGTGTAAGAAACAGGGGATGACAAAGAAAACTAACACCTTGTTATTGTATTCTCTTTGTTCGCTTTTTCAGAGGAATCCTTTTGTTTGTGAAGGGTCACGGGTACATAAGTACCAAAATTTAGCAGGGGCAGATCCAGGAATTTCAGAAAGAGGGGGGGGGGGGGGGGGGGGGGGGTATAGTGAAATCATGGGAAGAAAATTTCCTTCAGCAAATACAGTAAATGCATGGGAAAATCTCCGAGAAGGGGGGCACGCAGCCCCTCGGCCCCCTAAAATCTAGTTCAGTGTACACTCAAAACATGCACATGGGATGATCTTGCAACAAAAGATTGTGCAAGTGTGAATATCTCGTGATAGACCCGCTAACATCCAGCCCACGCTATTGGGTTTACCCTTTGAAGTTTACGGGCTTCAAACCATTCCACTCTATTAACTATGCTATGGTTTATTCCTGCTGATGACCTTCACTGATTTCTTTCTACTGATACCTCTCCCTACTCGTACTTACCTGTTTGCCGCAATGTTCTGCCGACCTTGGTATTTGAAGTGCTTTAGCGAAAGCCTGAGAAAATAATTACACAAAATGCAAATCAAATACGTGCGCATTCAATGGCTTCCCATCGAGAGCGAAAAAAAAAATGTGCTTTTCTAGTGAATCTTGAAAAGAAACTCTTTTGTCAGTCGTATAAAGAAACATTTATAAGATTTTTTCATGTAATACGGGAGGGTATTTTCATTGCTAGATTTTAATCAACCCTGGGGGCTTGGAAAATACTTTCGCAACTCGTAAAATATGTGCAGTATACTAGCCGCAAAGTAATACTCCCAACGAATAGGCGCAATCCGTCGAACTAAGCGTATTACACTAAAACACCTAATAAGATATATACATCGGTGTTATAGGCCAATATCGGGACATCTCTGAGATACAGCGCTTTATGGAGCCGGGTGTCTAATATATTCTTCAAGTAAGGGGGCGTTTAATACATCTGAGGGGAATATTTGAGCCGGGGCGTTTATCATAGCATTCTCGCGGCATTACTGTTGGAACCTTTTTCACTTTTGAGTGCTAAACAATATCGATAAGAACACAGAAAGCAAGGAGCTAATACAAGGCAGGTTTAGCATCTCGAAAGCGAGAAAAGAAGCCATAGAGGCTTAATATCGCGAAATGTCGGTTACGTAATCTATCCAAATTGCGAAACAGAAACAATGAAAATTAATATAACCATTCAGAAACGAAACCCAATTGAAAACAAACCAGTCAGGTGACGAAGTTAGTAAGTCTCCCTTTGTGTTTGGTTTTATTTGGCTTCTTGATTGGTTGACTAAACCAAAGACCCATGGCTACATACTGAAAAACCAAAGTTGATACTTACTCCAGTAAGTCAAACATGTCCACGATAGCGGCGAACTTGGAGTAGTACTTGTCTTGATGTAGCATGTAGATAACCGTAGGGTGCCAGTGCGCACGCTTGATTGCTGACGTCATTATTTGCCTCCACCAATCAAGGACGACCCTGAATCGACAAAATATACAATCACAATCCAAGGTCCTTAGAGACGTTGGTT
The DNA here is from genome assembly GCA_033964015.1 of Scolanthus callimorphus. Taxonomy (NCBI): domain Eukaryota; kingdom Metazoa; phylum Cnidaria; class Anthozoa; order Actiniaria; family Edwardsiidae; genus Scolanthus; species Scolanthus callimorphus. Next base: position 11,089,927 of record CM066923.1, on the reverse strand, counting down.
AAACAGCGCAGCACGTGTGAAAGGAAGGAAACATTTATTCAAAGCCCTGAAGTACAGACCGAAATGAAACAATAAGAGTGTGCGAGGTTCCAGGGCTCCTCAAATGGCTCCGCAAAAAAAAACGACTTCTTCGGACCATACTATACTACTTTGACTCCATTTTCCATTGATCTCTATAATATCTACTGTAAATTCTGGATTTCTGAACATGGAAAATAAATACCAATTTTACAACATTCAAAAGTTGTAATCCCGCTATAGCGCTGCTCACGCTGACGTCATCTATTGTTATTAATGTGCCAACCAGATCGATTGGTTCACAGAACAAAGGGCGCTATTCAATCTACGGTTGGCACATTAGCATTAGAATGGCAATGTTGATAAACAGTGAATAGCGCTATAATGCTGTTGTGCAAATGGAAAGCATAACCACCAAAACTCCCTCGTACCTAGCCTGCTAGCCGGCTCGGCAGTATTTTTTTCTTTCGGATACTTGATTTTTTTTGGCGCGCGGCATTCTTGTGTCGCGACACAGGAATCCCGCGCGCCAAAATATCTATACGAAAAAAAACCCACTGGAGAGCCGGTTAGCAGGCTACCTCGTACCCAGGCACGTTCTGAAGGTGTTCCGGTCAGCAGTCTGAGAGACAATGCCATACCTTGTTCTAGATTCTTCAAAATATACAGGAAACACAACAACAGCTCCTTAGTTTCGTCTTCATCAAAAGGAACTTGTAACGCGATCTGGGAAGCTCCTTAAGAATACTCGCGGAGATCTGCTTTAATGAGTCGCTGGGGCTTTGTTTGATGAGCCCGCTTGTGAATACGAAGAGCTGCGTTGGATTCCGAGGTCTGTTCGTTTGTAGCCGTAACTGAGGATGATCCTTGAGAGGTTTGGGAGATGGAGTGAGTGAGCTCGTACTTGCTGCCTTGGAACCGTGGAACGTGGTCCAGAAGGATCGTCAGGAATGGCAGGTAGAGGGCGGCTATACGGGACTGACGCGTCTGGAGAAACGTTAAAAAACATAGGTGTTCGAATTAAAGTGCTACTCAAGGCAGAAACTTTCTTTATTTCATCAAAAGTTCAATGATTAAAACCAACTTTTCCGAAAAAAAATTCCTTTTGCGCGCGACCTGAATTTCTACCGATTTCAAATATATTGTTTCGCGCTTTTTCTTGGTAATGAAATCCGTATGCTAATTTTTATGCTAATTATCTAGACTCGCCTCTGACGTCACAACGGGAACGGGTCTCGCAAGACTATGTTGTGATTGTGAGAGGAAGCTCGCATGTGCCCTAGTTTTCGTTGATTTCTCCCGAAAATATGGTTCGGAAATGTGTGGCAATGGGATGCAATAATGTAGCAGACTCCAGCAAAGGAAATAGTCTTCATATTATCCTTTTTACTACGCCGATCGCCCGGAGGCCGCGAGAAAGAGAAAAGCTTGGCTCGACTAGAATCGTGGATTCGGAAGGCTTCTTGTGCTCTGTACACTTCCACGTGGATGCATTTCCGAGCAGATACTGGAAGAGGACAATATTGAAGAACGATGCGATCGGTGTGTGTTGTATCCTTACGATACCTGCAAAGTCTTTGGAGAAATGAACCGCTATCACTACAAAGGCGCGGGAAGGCGACACAGAAGCGGTGAGTCCTATTATTTTAGACGGCATTTGTTGACAATCGGATGCTTCGTTTAGGTACTTGAGTCAGCACTAGACAGACTAAAACATCTCAGCCCGGCTAACAAACGAAGAACATCTGAAAATGCTCCGCTGAGTTCACTGTCTTTCAAACTTTATTCTCCCGGCTTCCGGTTTGATCTGACCTTCGAGAATCCAGACCCAGACAGCATTACCGTAGGTTAGGAAAGTTCATAATCAATGTCCAAGAATCAAACGATCGTCTTTACTAGGAAAATCGGGAATCGGCCTAGCTTACTGCTTTTTAAAATCCACTTTGTTGTTTGCCTATATTTACGAGTATTTGGCACTTGCGCCGGTTGCAGAACCTTTCGTTCTTGGGCCAAGAACACTAGTCAAGTTCAATCAAGCTGTCCAAAATATATATAAGACAGTAAATATTTGTTCATCAAACCCTATCCTGAGACACAAGCCCCCTACGTGGTACATTATTTTCTACTCAATGTTTCAAGAGATCATACTAATTATCATGGTGTAAGCTTATATGAAACAAATAAATCCTGATCATATTTTTGTTTACTGTAAGGGTGATGACCAAGCTGAGAGCACATCAGAACCCCATCCTGAAACACAGGCCCCCTACATATTTGTACTATATTTCAAGAGCTGATCATATGGTAGTCCAGTCCTGAAACTCTCCTTCGCGGCTCCGTTGTTCCTGTGGTCGCCGAAAGGAGAGTCCAGAAACCTTTGGATGTGCATGCGCTAGATCTGACCAAGAACTTGGGTTTTTTCGTTAGTGCGCATGATCCAAATACCGCTGTCGGAGATTGATTGTTGGCTACATGAATTTTGCCCATCAAGACAGGACGCCCTTGTGACCGTAACCGCGAAAATTCAACAATCAATCTCCGACAGCGGTATTTGGATCATGCGCACTAACAAAAAAAAACCCAAGTTCTTGGTCAGATCTAGCGCATGCGCATCCAAAGGTTTCTGGACTCTCGTTTCGGCGACCACAGACAACAACGGAGCCGCGAAGGAGAGTTCAGGGACTGGACTAATCATATGGTAGTTATCATGGTGTATATGAAATATTCAAATAAATCCTAATAATAATTCATTGTTTAGGTACTGTAAGGGCGATGACCAAGCCATGAGCACATTAGAACCCCATACTGATATGCAAGCCCCTACATGGTAAATTATTTTCTACTACTACCAAAACCGGAAGACAGTTTTTTCAGCATGAGAAAATGCACACATCTCCAGACAAAAACATTCACAATGTAGCTTTACTGGAGTCAGCAATGGGGCAACTCAATCGAAACTCAGATATTTTATTGGTAAATTTTCATACTAAAAACATTTGATTTCTATTTCTTTGCCTAATGTTTTAGTATGAAAATTTACCCAAATAAAATATTATTTCCCAAATTCTAAGTTTTTGTTTGCGAGTGACACAATGGATGAATGCTTTGAAGGAATGAAATCAGACTTGTCATGTTTTGGTCTGAGATGAGTGCTTTTTGTCAAGCTTGATAAACAGTCTACCGGTTTCGGTAGTATTTCATAGAGATCATAGTTATCATGGTGTATATGAATTAGAGCAGATAATGTTTCAGACAATTGTTGTGAGTGGTACCATAGTGACTTTGTAATCACTCACAGACCTATAGGTTTTATTCATAATTGGTTTAATTACTTTGTGGTTTGTTTTACTACAGTTATGAGAATCGCTCTATATTCAAATGAATTAATATTTGTTTACTGTAACTGTAAAGGTAAACATCCTGAGACACAAGCCCCTACATGGTAAATTATGTTTCAAAATTCAAAATAATGACAAAGAAGTAAGTCTCTTAAGTGAACCATCACATAATCCTGACACTATTGCTGTTGTTTTTTTCTAGACCAGCCCTTGTGAAAGTTGCAAACCTTACACCAGAAGGAATTCAGAGCTGCAAGCTAGAAATGTATAATTGACTAGCCCGGGTGGGGGGGGGGGGGGGGGGGGGGGAGTTAGTTACAAGGGTGGTCCAATGGTCGTTATCAAAGTGGTATTTTTTAATCATGAGAACGTTTTAAAATAAACTGTCTTTCCCTAATTGTGGCACAACTTGATCAAAACTGTTTGCACTTGCGTAGCCATACTGAAATACATACCCTGTCAGAGAGCAAACAAGCAAAAAAGGATACTCTACCAGAGACCTCAGGAGCTCAAATAACATACCCTAAAGGGTGCGCATACCCGTACACCTTATATGAGGGAGTACCCCCCCCCCCCCCGGTTTGACTAGAAGGTTATCAAAACTGAAAAAGCAAATTCATGAGAAGAACAACAAACTTAGAAGAACTGACTAGAAAGGTAGCTGGTGTTTTATTTTTATTCAAATTCAAAAGGAAAAGAGACCTTGGTACTGCTTTGAAACTATATTTTCTTTGCCACCGTCACCAAAATCGTTTGCTGGCCTTTCTTGAGCCTTTCGCATGTACACACACTTATCTACGGACATTTTCCACTGAGATTTTTTAGCCCACATTCGATTTGGATTTTTGGTACTGCAACTAAGAATCCACAACATGCTGAACAGAAGTTATTTTGAAGCAGTGCAAATTTCTCTTCCCTCCCCTCATTTCAGTACAGGCTCTACAGGGGAGGCAGAGTCACACCCAGTTGTCGCTTCCTGTCTGTATTGCATTTCATTGCGTTATCCACTAGCTATTGGGGTAGTGAGGCTGATGTGGTTTTGTGCATGTAATGATGCTTGCTAGGTGCAAGTGTGGTAAAAACTGTGATGTGACAGTGCTTCAAAATTTAAATGAGTGTTATTGTTGTATGGAGCTGGAAGGATGTACAGACAGTCTGAAAAGTGATCTTCTTTTACAAGAATTAGCTCCAGACCAAGTTATTTTCTTGCACAACAGAACTCCCAGGCTTCACAACAACCTGCCTAAACAGGTGGCAAGACTACAGGCGATAGATAACTACTACAGTGGTGCCAAGAAAATCAGGAGAAATATTGCAAAACTTTTCGCCTGGCTGCACCCCACCCTGTCATGCTGTATTAGAGAAAAATGAATATTTTAGTAACTTGTTCTAGTGAAAATAAATGCAAAGCATCCTGTCTCAGCCAGATGCTATATGAAAAGCCCAATGTTAAATATCAGGTTGACAAAGACCCTCCCCCACACAAATGTTGTAGATATGATTCCATAGGAGTGATGCATTTTTGTATTTGCTTTGTGGTTTCAATATGATAAGGTTACAAGTGTCAAACCAAGAAAAGCTATCTATACAAATGCTGCAGAAAGTCCTTGTTTTGATTATGCAAACAAGTCAGTCTCAGATTCCTAAAGCCTCCCAGTTATGAGTTCTTATAGCATTTTGCTCTTCCTTTCTAAAGGGGTGGAATGGTGACATTTTTTCTAGGTTCTTTTATTTGTTGTCATATCGGGAATTCACAAGATTGGTCTATGGGTACTGGGTAACAAGAGGATTCCACTCCCAGCATGTGCCTATGCAAAGATACAGAAAGAGTTCCCAAAAGCCATGGAGGAGGATGCCTATACAGGTTTGAAATGGAGGATGACTAAGCTAGGGTATAAAACTTGTGCCTATATTTTCCAGTAAAACGTCACAGTTTACTGGGTTTTCTACTTTATACAATGACTCTATTTTTCTGAGCGTATCTTATTTCAGAGAGGCAAAAAACTTGTCTCCCCCTTCCTGTAACTATGGCTGTGTTTCAAACCAATTGTCGGCCATTGAGGGCACAAAATGTTGTATTTCAGGGTAGGTTTAGAGGAGAAAGTCAGAGCAAGATAAAACTGCATTTTCCCAGTTTACCAAGGCTTTACCTAGAAAGCAGTTTTTCCCCACATGTTGACACTAGAAATTTTACTTTGCTTGGGGACAAGGCGCTAGCCGTGGTACTGTTTACACTCATTGTGTGTTTCCAAAAAATATCCATACCCCCCACGGAAGGGTGTTGAGAAATGACCCCCCTCCCCTCTGGAATTTCCGAAGAAAAATACAGTGTTTGTATGGAAAAGATCAGGTAAATTGACCCCCCCCACCCCTCTGGAATTTCCAATCCCTTCCGTAGGGGGGTATGGATATTTTTGGAAACACACATTCCAGTTTTCTCTTGCCATGACTACCCCTACAGGCCAGGTATATGCCAGTACATGTACAGTACCTTCACATTTATTATTCAATTACACGAAGTACACTGTATTTTTCAAAGTATTGTCATATATTTCTGAATAGGAAAAAAGCTATAGGGGATAAAATATAATAACTTAATAACTGTATAATTGCAGGAGCAATATTAGCATATCAGTTGAAGTTGATGTGTGTACGAATTCCAAAAAAACTACAAAACAGATCACAAAGATAAAAAATAAATTACCTTGTGTACAAATAGTGGTGTCCTCTACTCGCTATCAGTAGGTCCAAGTATAAATTATTTGGACTTTTTCCCGTACAAACATAAAGCAGAACCAAGACATAAAACTCACAAACTTGCCGCCATTGAAAAGTCAAACCTCCTAAAATGGTGTGGTCAAGTTTTTTCTGCCGTTATTAGTTGATTCTGTAAAAAGTTCGAAGTAGTGGAATAAAATAGCTTATTGAAAGCTTCTCAGGTGTTCGGTGTGGTCCAATGTAATGGTCGAGACTTGCATAAAAACAAAATCGAACCAAGTCACAAAACCCGCAAATTGCCTCCGTTGAATAGTCGCGAAACCAGTAATGAGTAGGTCAAATAACACAAAATAGCTTGCTCGCCTTTATTGTTATTTGGAGTAGTGTAATAATGCCTATGTAAGTCGACGAATCGCTCGATGCGTTACGCTCCCATCGATCAGTACAGGAAATCAACCACAGTTCGAAGGCAAAATCTATTTGGTTCTCTGGGACAAGAGGCTTCACAATCGACTTGTCTTCCTCATAATATATACTGATGAAGAATCCATGGAATAAGAATTAGAATCCTATGATATCTCTTTTTTGTGTAAATTGAGGACGAGATATCATAGGATTCAAGTATATTCAAAGCGTTCAGTCGGTAGATTCCGCCGAAAATAGCACTCAAAAAGGCGATATCGCCCTCGTCGCTGCGCGACTCGTGCGATATCGCTTTTTTCGTGCTATTTTCTTAGCGGAATCTAGCCTCCTGAAGCTTTGAATAATCCTATAAAATCAGTAAAAGTAGAAGGTCCAATACGCTTGCAGTGTCCTTTGCGTTGTTTTGGTTGCAGGAGATAGTTCAGGCCTCGAACAGGCGGCCATCATAGCGTCCAACTCGAGGTCCAAATGGAGATAACTCCTTGCCTAAAGAACATTTATAGCAATGTTTCCACACCTTGTCGATTTCTTTCGACTAAATAGTTATATGGGATAGACCACTGGCGATCCCAGAGCGATGGGATGCAAATTCGTTGATTTACAGGGATTTTTTCGACGACCATCGCAAAAATCCTCTCATGTTTACTCTATATGAAAGCGATACCTCAGTACGTTGTGACGTCATATGCGTCATATGGGAAATATTTCCACAATGCAACGCGCAAGGTTTGCTTACGAAAGAAAATTATCTTTAAAAATCGGTAAGAAATTCAGGTCGCACGCAAAAAGGATTTTTTTTTTCCGGAAAAGTTAGTTTTAATCATTAAACTTTTTGATGAAATAAAGAAAGTTTCTGCCTTGAGTAGCACTTTAAAGAGCCCGTGTCAGCGACTCCTTTGTTATTGTATTCGTTCGATATTAGAAGACGAACTTCTTGTAGAAATCTCTTAATAAACAAAGTTCCAGGTTTGATTAACCAAATTCAATAGAGAACATTGCTCTCTATTCTCTAAATTAGCGGATGGAAATGGATACTTTCTCCGACTTGGTAGGTTGCTATGCTGTCAAAATGGCGGCTGTGGCACACCAACTAGCCCAAAAACCGCCTGTAAAACGACCATGTGTTCGCCCCGTAACTACTATTATAAAGTCAGGTGCATTCTGAATGTATCAATGCATCAATATTCCTCTTCATGTAAATTAACTTCTTAAATCTGACTAACGCCCGGTTGACGTTCAACTGCATTGATTTACGGTCTTTGTAGCCTTATTATTATATGACCCATGAACACCATTTAATGTTTGCGTTTTTGTCCCTTTCACCTCCCTGTACTATGCTCACCTGTCTAAGTGTATATGCAACTATTTTGATTAACGTTGCTCGTAAAACCATGTATCATAACAATGCTTCATAAAGTCGCAATGATAATTCATGAGTAAAACGAAGCAGTTCAGGTCACATTTGTCTCAAAGTAGTACATAGTGCCATTAGGTAGCTTTAGTTTAGTTTGGTTTGCCAAACTCGAGGAAAATACGAGAAATAGCGTCTTCATTATGACGCATGGATCATGGTTTTACGTTTCACGGAGCAACGTTAATTGAAATAGGTGTATATTGCTCTCCATGCCAACTAACCTCATCATTGTATCTGTCGTCCAGCTCGTGTTTGACCAGTAAGTTACGGAGAACCCTGATGGCGAGTTTGCGAATATGGCGACCTTGCGTGAGTGCCGATGTCACCTGTAGACAGGCGAAACGATACGAAGATCATCTTCACGATTATTTTATTTTAAAAACAGGGAACTAAAGGTTGCCACACACACACTAGCCGACTTTTTGTTCGTGCGACAAAAAATCCAGACTGATCCGCTAGTGTCTCGACAAGTTTCAAGCTCCACTGCCGATATCAGGATTCGTACGCTTTCTGAATGACAAAATTCCAGGCTTTACTTATTTTATTAGGAGTTTTCCAGGAGTTTTTATTGGGTAGAAAATACGTATCAGCCGATGTTCTTCGCAGCTCACGATAACAGAAAATAACCCCCAAAATGTCCTCAATAAAACTTCAGCTGCAAAATATCAATTCGAATATTTATAGACTAGGATATCCGTAAGACCCACCTCTCGCAGCATTAGGCCTACAAGGAAGAACCTCCTGCAGAAGTCGTCAGACAGTTCACTTTCGTGAAGACCACCGAGACCTGTGAAAAATCGAGCCAGAGTTATGGTAACGGAAAGGTGAACTGATCGAACAAAATGCCCAGTATTCTGAATAATAATAATCAGCTGAACAGGGCCGAACTGCATGCCTAGAGGTTATAATCTTTACGATCCAACAAGCAGGCGGGAGCTCGGCAAAGTCACGGGCAATGTAAGCTCCACTAAAGAAAAACCTAACTATAATAGAGCGGATTTCACATGACTGTCAAGACCTGTTATCTAATTGCAATTGCTTGCGTTCTCATTGGCTACTCGTTTTTCTCAGCCAATCAAATTATGTAGTAAATACAATTATGTAAAGCCATTTAGGTGCAAGTCGTGATTCTGATTGGCTAGTGATTGCTCAATTGCGATTGTTTTCACTCTATACTAACCTCTGACGTCTAAAGGCAGATTGAGAGGGATGAAGTGCTCGTGGTTACACACTACTTGGAGAAACTCAAATTTGAATTCGCGCATCTGAGAAAGAAAGATATGGGTGTCAGCAACTTCTGAAGCAGGTGGATGCTGATTGCCAAATAAAGGGCCATCCCCAGACATTGCAAAATTCTTAGGATTATGCAAAATGTGCCAAGATTTCTCAAATTATGTGGAGAACCTTCCAAAGAAGCCGACCACCTTCATCAAAGTGGCGCTGGTAACCGGGAGCCAGCTTCACTGAAGCCTTGGAAACAGATAAGAAGAAAGGAATCTCGGTTCTTGTTACTTTCGCCGTCGTCTAAATAGCATAGTTTTTATCTCAGACGTAGTCAGAGACTTAGGAAATAGTCGATCATTTAGGTCGTTTCGGAGAAACTTCAACCCAGGCTTATCTGGGCAAAACTATTGAGTTACCATGGCAATTATCCACGGGTTAGCACCCAATCTCTTTCAGACAACCGGAGCAGAGCGTGGTTACCTGAGTGTCCGAATCCTTGAACTGCTCGGAGTAGTAGCTGATCATCTGGAAGACGAAACCTCGGTCCATATAGGTAAAGCAATCCTACAAATAACAGAACAATTGGAAATTTACGGTAAAAAATAGCAAAAGCTATGGCTAGGTAAAAGTACCGGTTAAGGCGTACACAGGCAGGGCGAGGAGGTCGTGTGATACATTATGTCTTATGTGCGCCTTTGGGGATCTTCTTTAAAACTCGGCAAATGAAAGAATGGAAAAATACAGCTCATATAACTCACCTTTGTAAAGCAGGCAAGGTTGAAGTTCGCATCCTGTGAAGATATGTGAAATTAATACATAAACACGACCCATATCAACTTTGTTAATCAGTAGCCAAGTGACAACTTTCATAAAGTTGGTCGCCAAGTCACAAGCATAGTTCAAGAAAGGTACCAGTATGCACTGAAACCCAACCCAACTGGCATGAAGCTCGTGCTGAAACATTGTCGCTACTTTGGCGACTAAATTTAATAGTGTAGTCAGCACGGCGTGAAGAATCGCGATCTGTAGCAATTTTGTGCCTGTAATGAATTCAAAGGTTGGGGTTCCCTTAAGAAGCGAACAGGGCCAAAATGCTGTAGCAAACAAAGCAGCTTGTTGAAAACTTACCAAACCCTACTTCTTGGCTCACCTTGGCAATCTGAGGCAGGTCTTTTAGTCTCTTGATGATCTCAGGTACGAAAGCCTGCATGAAATGTTCTAGCGCACGGTGGAACGTCTCCGGGAACCAGTGATCACGATTCATTCGCTGGAACATAAAAATAGAAAAGGGTTCATCAGCGTCAACAATACCCTATAGCAGGCGGTAGACGGTGTTATATCATGGAAAACCCTGGGCCCGTGATCTTGGATTTCACTCAATTTTTCTCCACGCCCCCAGACCGCGCGTGACACAAAATCCAAAATGGCGGCGCCGATCCCTAATTCCCGGGTTTCTCCAAAAACAACGCCCCACCAACTGCAAGCAGGCTTATTCAACAACACATGTTTGACTTATTAGAGGAAGGGTATAGCCATTTGCTCTGAAATAGTGGAGCTTACTGTGCCTGTGTATTATTGTAGAAGTCAAACAAGCAAGGCACGGCGATGATCCTTTCTTGGAAGCCACATACCATCGAAAAAGAGAATTGCCTCTAAACCTGCTATACCAGTAAATGCAGTTTAGTTGAAATGACAGTTGTAGACCCAACCTTTGAGACACTTCGACGGCTTGTTCTCATCCTCTTGCTCCTCCTCCCCTAAATCCCCGCTACCATCACCCACGGCCTGGTGTTGCTAACTGGCCTCTGTTTGGAGTTGATTTTTTCGGTCACCGAAACTTGAAACGAAAATGTCCAACGTAGTGGACAGGGGGAATTATCAGAATTTATTCAGAACTGGATTGTCTTTGTAACGTTGAACTCTCCAATTTAGTTCTCTTTACCTTTGTTTTGTCTGTCTGGACGAGAGTCTGTGCCATACTTTTGGCGATGAGCTCAAAGAAGAACCATGAATGCTACAAGAAAAGAATTTGTGAGATCAATAGCAAATACTATTTTACCACTAGGTTTCACGGAGCTCCCATTTACAATTGCCTACCACAAGTCATATGTTTCTGCTACCACAGAAGAATGAAAACAAGCTAATGCTTTCCCTCCTCTACCACCCTGGCCGGGGGGGAAATGACGAAGTGACAACATCGAAGCAACACTTTTTGTGAGCTGCTCATTATATACAATGTTTCTTATCCACCAACTATGGACAACCTTCTTTTGTCGTAACTTAAAGACCTTGTGACCGATGGGCGTGACGAATAGTTTTGTAGCCCATAGAACTCTATGCTATTAATGAGGTAACGGTAAAAATAGTGAACTCAATCCGTTTGAATCTCGTGGAATTTCGATCCCTCCTTTGGTCTAAAACTAATTTATGTGATACGAAGTCATAGAGACAACAAACTAATGGTGTTATTTTGAAAATTTCTTACCGTATTAGATAAACACAACCAATCATAACATTGTCACACCCATCGGACACAGGACTTTTAAACGCAGAAACGCCCCAAATTGTCTAAAACATATGCTGTGACTACGTAGGTCAGGAATATATATCACTTTCTTTGAAGAAATGTTTCGAATCAAATCACTTTGCGCTGCGACCCCGTCACTCGCTAGCTCACCTTCATGAGGTTATTAACTACAGCAGGGTCTGCTCCTGGCTTCAGGTTCACCATCAGGTTCTTGATGAGTTCCTCATGTACCGTCTTGTTGGAGCTCGGTACTACCTCCGTCACAAACACGTACTGAGAACAGAATCAGAAACACGATCAATAAGGGAGGTTACAGATTGATAGAACGGGTAGCGGGGCCGTATTTGTAGGGGACCTTAGCACAGCACGCCATTCTGGGGGGGGGGGGGGGGGGGGGTCAAGCATGAGGAATATAGTGGGTCACGTCATTTGTTTAACGTTTGTTGAGCAGACTTACCTTGACATATGACTTAAGAGCCTCAAGTCGCTTGGCATCATGGACTTGTGTTGCGATCCTAATGAGCACTCTACAGACATAGTAAATGTAACACGCAATTAGAGCAGATTCCGAATGACTAAAAAAAAATACAAACACCACTAGCCAATCAGGAGTGGAACCATTCAACAACAACCAATCAAGAGGCAAAGTCAGTCAAAGTGAGCATTGCCGCGTTTTGGTTTATTTTGCCTTTTAATTGGCTGAAAGCCTTTGCTTTCGACCAATAGAAACGCTGATAAACGCAAGTCTGGCTTACATTCGGCGGTCATCTGAAACCTGCTCTAATAAATATAAGACAAAATAAATATAATGCCCTTAGATAAGCGACTTTTTGGAGTCAATCTGGCTTCATTATCAAGGCAATCTAAGCATAATAAAATTGCGAACTAATTGTTTTTGACACTATAGCGTCGCCAAGCCCCCAAATTTAATCGCCATTGGCGACAATATGGTCGTAATGTCGGGCCCTGGGCGAATTTCAGAAGCAGATGCTTTTTGAGAATCACAAAACAGGCTAGAGCGACCACTAGACATTGATTTATGCAAGGAGAACAATCCTTACGCGACTGCTTTAAGACTAGAGGGAGAACATGATGATTATTAACTAAGATGTGTATACCTGACGACATTGAGTGCTACATCTTCACTATGCGTGACCAGAAGCACGTGAAACAGCTGGTTAAAGATGACAGGAAGGAATCTGATGACCGTATTCACATCCACTGCGTTCAACAGCTGAAAAGACAATCATCAGTTCATAAGTCAAGGGGACGTTTATAAGGTTTATAGATATTCTTCCGTTTTGAAGTTGGAGCTTAAATTGTTTTCATTTTGCATAGAAAACACAGAAACAGGTTCCTTCTATTACAAACGAAAGCTGAAGCAAAATAAAGTGAAGAAAGTGAAAACAACCTGGGAGACAAGAGCGTCGGCTTCGCAATCTTGAGATGCCGAGGTTCGACTCTCTCTTGGTGCAAACACTTTGTCTCACTTATACAGTCATACGAAATCCGCTCTAGCCCACTGGTTTGTCTACCTGCCAGTTTCGGTTGTTTTTAACCAAGTTTGTTTTGGTCTGTTCTTTGCTTATCGTTCGTTTATGGTGCCCCAAAATAGCTAAATACATCGACGCAAGTCATTATTTGTTTTTATTTTTGCACGTACCTTGAGCATCTTACTCTTTTCGATTTCGCTGGAAGGAGATCCATCGAACTTCTGGCAGTGGGAAAAGAAGTTGTCCACATATGCATCCTGCAACGAAAATAAGGACGTTTACTGCAAGTCAGAAACAAATGAGCAGACTTTATATGCTGATCACTTTAGTGTCAAAACATGATCATAATCGGAAAACCTAGCCTGAATTTCAGCCGTCCATTCTCTCTCGATCGCATATCACTTTGTGAGAGGAGTCGTCTGAATTCACCTCGAGATTTTCTTATCCATTATGTAATCACAGTCAAGTAAAAAAAAACAAGTATTTTTACAGCGTTTCCAAGACAACGCACGCCTTCTTCAACAGTCGTGGTGCCTGGTTGTCTGGCTTGGAAGTTTTTGCACGCTTTTTGTTTGGGGGGCGTGCGTTGTCATGGAATCGTTCACTTGCACGGGTGTTACCACGGAACCCCAAGCAGGGCCACAGTCCGCCATTGTATTTTTTACGCAATGCAGGATTTGCAAAGACAATTCGGCTCACGTGCTTCAACAAAAGGAACCGCTCATCAAAGCGATTGAAGGCTTCGGGGCTTATATATTTTAGATATTTTTTCCACTACGTAATTTTTCCTTTTTTAAGCTAAATATGGAATAGACAGACATTTCGAAGTATGCAATTAAAGAAAACACCGGAGAAAATATAAATATTGACATTTTCAGGGGTTCCGCGCTATAAAATAGGGAACACACGTGGACACGCGAGCGCGTCAACGCTCTTTTAAGAGATGGTCATTTTCTGTACTTCAATAATCCAGAAGTTGGTCGCGCAATACATGTTTCAACTCACTTATTCCTTTCTGGTCCATAGAATATGAACAAACAAGGCATATACTGACCTGGGTGTAGACGGTAGAAACAAGCCTGCAGTTCACGCGGAATAGGGGCTTCTCTTTGTCTACCCATCTTACATCAGGACCCATGGACTGGAATATCAAATTGACATGTTAATGTAGTTTAAAAGAACAACTAAGCAGTACTATATTGGCAATCCGATTTTCTTTCACGATCTTAGATGTCCATCAAGTCAAGGGATTTTAGCAGATTCTCGAATCAATGTATTTATTTTTTAACACTCTTGGCCCTACCCTTCGAGCAGAGGTTCCGTCAGTCTTTAAATATTACGCAAAGTCCTTTGCATCTGGTATGTAGCGTGGGCGCTAAACACCGACAATACCAGACATGCGAACGTCTTTGCTAGATGATAAATGACTGACAGTAAGAACGCTTTGCTCGCTGGGTACTAGTGGTCCGTCATATTCGAGCATCTGCAGGTCTTCCAACAACAAAAGACGCGTGAGAAAGGATTCTTAATTACTAAACTAGGCTTCTATTGACAGCTCTGGCTTAAATCATCCAGTCACCAGAGTCATGCAAAACTCCGTTATTCAGTAACAGTGAGAACGCCCAAAGATGACACTAGACTAGAGTGATTGAGGATGTGGATGTGTAGCCTGTCCAATATTTACCTTTCCAAGTCCAAGAAAATGAGCCGACAAATACTCATCAGGCGCAAACTGGGACACCAGTAATGAGTTATCATCCTGTCGTATCCTAATGAGAGGGACAAACACTTAGACACTGTGATACAGAAATATCAGCAATATCTGACAGTTTATACATACCTCCCTCCTTGTAGGATAGACATCCAAGCGTAGCCAACTGCAATGTACACAATGGAATTCATTTAAGTGAGCCGTAGTACTCTAAAACGGAAACTTTGTCTGTGCGTAATAAATCTGGTTACTACAAATAACTCGTTTCTTCGCAAAGTCAGGTAGGATAGACTAAATCGAGTAACGGTGTATACATCTTGTTGCCACCCAATTCAGATCATGTGATGATTCCTTTGGGTGGTTACAATTGTCAAACTTTTCTCACTTTGGGGAGGTGCACGAGTGCATGTGCAGAACTAACAAAAGTATCCACGCAAAGGAATCATCACATGACCTGAATTGGGTGGCAACAAGATTGAACGCCGTTAGCCGATTTTGTCTATCGCGAGTGTATGGACGACTGAGAGTAGGGCCAGAGGACTTTAAGGGGTCGCATTTGACGACGCAAATTTTAGGAGCGTAGCTTAGAATTAGCGTGGTATATCCGGTTCATTGCACCCCTACTCTTAAAAAAGGGTACAATGTGTTGCTGCGCCCACCTAGAACAGTGCTTTTCGCGCTTACCTGGTGACTCTACAGGGCTCGGTTTTCCCCGTACGGACCCAGTGCCCGCCGCACCCTTGCTTTGTTCGCACGCCACGTGCTGGAATGTGAAGAAGATGTGGTGCTTTTCCGTGATCTGTGTCGGTAGCTTGATCTTCACCTGGCAATAACGATTATAAACGATCCGTTTACAATTTCCTCTTAAAAGAAGGATTGCTAAGGCATAAGCCTTAAAAAAGCGGCACAGACTAGGAGACTACACACAGGAATTAGTCGCAGGAATAAAACCCTGTAAAAAGTCGCATGTACAGTACCAACTAACAAAACCACTGCTGAGAGGGGCAATTTCTCCCACGACTAGTCAAACAAATCAAACCAGTCGTAATTTGTGGGACTTGTCCTAGGGACTAGAATTCGGTTCCCTCGATTAGTGGTTCAATGTAAAAACGTAGTTACACACGAGGGCATTTTAACCCGAAGCAATAGTTGCGGTTACACTAGCGCCTTTTCCCGTGTGGAAAGGGCATTTCGACCGCGTTGAGAAAATTATTTAGTGTAACCGCTGTTCCCAGACCGAAATCTAATAGTTGAGGTTTCCAAGGATACGTCCAAAAAACAAAAGAATTTCACGCGACAGTTCCAGACCTAAAGAGCTGAGGAAATACAGCCCCGAGACGCCTAGGCCAATCACGTTGCAAGAAAAGAAAAGATCACCGAGGGCATGTCTGTACAGTGTGACCGCTGCACCATAGACAATTTCAAACCCGAGACGAACCCAGCCCCACATCCGTAGCCTTGGGTAGACCCAAAACCAAGGTGTGTGTAACCGCAACTAATACCAAGGGCTGGAAATTTCGACCAAGTGGTCGCCTTGGCGACCGCAAATCAGGGCTAGGCGACTAAAAATTTGAATTTAGACGCCAGTTGGCGACCAAATATTTTTGGTACTCTTTTCAAGCAGGATGCAGGACCTGGCGACCAAAAGTTATGTTCAGGTCATTGTACTTGGTCGGTTAATTTCCAGCCCGAGTACAGTACACACAATTGCACCAACTGATTTGTGGGACATTTTGCCTATGCGACAGGTTACACAATCAAGCCAATCGTAATTCGTGAGGACTAAAATTCAGTTCTCGCGATTGGAGATTCAGTGTAAAAACGGAGTTACACTCTTAGGGAACTTTTCCCCGAATCAATGCCATGGGACTAGTGCCTGTGGCGTCTCCCCTAGTGTGTACCGACCGTTAGAAATACTCGCAAGTGCTTCGCGAGACTGTGGTGACTTGGGACGATAAAAACCTAATACGCCTACAAGATCTACCTCTACGCACTACCCACAACATTTTGTCGAAACAATCCAATAAACGAAAACGAAAGGTCTCCAAACCAATCACCTGCCATTACATAGTACTTCTGTTTTTCACACGGGAGCTGAAATTTGTAAGGGATGCTGCCCTGCTACCAACGGCTTCAATGGGACACAACTTGCCATTCGTACACAGTTTCTCTACATCAGGCTTTATGGTATAACTATTAAAGTACATGTACCTCTTGATAAAACGTCGGGTTGGTACAGTGATGAACCACCGGTGCGGTTACACGCGTAGTAAAGGTAGGAGAGCCGTCCGCACTATAAATACACTGAAGACGATAAAAAGAAACATCAATAAAGAGATTTCTTTCATGAATAGCAAGGGACAGCTGTTCCGCAAGTGAGCGTGTTATACATTGTTTGGTGAACTCATTCCGACCTCTTTAATGTCTAAATAGTTCAAAATATGACGTTTTTATTGGTTGATAGTTTGATATTCTAAACTAGCTACTCTGAATAAAGGATGGTGCAGAATGAACCAGATTGAGTTCAGATGAACCAGATTGAGACCTCATTCGCACTTTGTTAGTTTTGTGGGCAGCAAAACCCAGCAAAACCCAGTCACACACAGCGCCTCCAGTGAACAGGAATAGGAGCGCAAACTTTAGATAAGAGTTATCGGTTTCAGATATTCGAGCTGCAAATAGAATGATTCAAATATTCTAGAGAACAAATATTCTAGAGAAAATGTAGACGAGTATTTTGAACGTGAACAAATTTCCTGTTTTTGTGCAAATCGTGATACTATGTATAACACGCTATTCTTTGAGCCGTTTCAAAGCCATTGCTGGGTACTCCTGACGATTTTTACCTTGAGCGGTAGCGCATCCTCTGCGTCGATATCCCGAAATTCGATAGTAACAGAAATATTCCTTGCCTAGAAAATTATATGATGTAAAAAGATATTAGTACGGCGTCGTCAAAATCAGCTGCAATCCGTTTTCAGTTTTTGCAACTGGCCAGCCGATCCTTTGCCTATATCTGCAAGTGTTCCTGCCTCAAACCCAGGCGTCTCGAGTGTGTCGAAAAAAAGAGAGCTTCACAAAGCATGAGGCAGGGCGACACAAGGCTGGCGCAAAGGGTGTCGGGAAGGGCTGCGTGCGTACTCGTTTTCTAGCCTTGCTCGCGCTCTGCGATCAAAGAAAGCACCGCTTGGGCAGGAGGCAACAAGTGTTTCAAATATTAAACCAAAAGTAAACCCTCACCTTGGAGAAGACCTTCTGGTTGTTGTAGTTTAGCGAGATGGGATAAATATAGAAGTTATTCACATATGTGGTATGAGGGAAGGCTGCCTCGGGGAATGACTGACAGAACTCTTCCACTTCTAGACATGGCGGGGTCTTGTCTGAGAAATCGTACGGCTTGACCGGGGTCAGGGACGGCGTGAGTGCATCTACAAAAGAAAAGACTGTTATCAGGCCCTTTTCTGACAGAACATTGTTACTGGGGTTTTCATAATTCTGCGCTGAATGGACGATTCCAGCTATAACGCACGCGCGCGCTGCATGTCGGTAGATGTGGGACATTTGTCGAACAAACTGTTAAAAAGCGCGCGCTGCATTCTGGTAGTTGTGGGACATGACTTGAGCATTTCTGAATAAAAAAGAGCGCGCACGCTTACAGCTGGAATCGTTCATTTCAGCCGTCCCTTCGCTTGGGCGATCACACCTCATTTTACTATAGGAGACGTCTACATTCACCGTTTCTTTGTCACGTTTTCAAGACAACGACGTTTCCATGACAACGCACGCCCTCTTCAACAGTTTTATGCCTACAGAAAACGTCGGACTTCAGCCGCACTTCTTCTGTCGAACCTTTGCTTTGTCATAGGATGCCGCTTCATTAGACTTTATAATAGAAACTCTATTGTTTTGGATTGGAACGGCGCGACCTTGGCACGGCGTTTGCCGTAGGACTTAGCAAGTGGGTGCCTGGCTCGGGAATTGTCGCACGCTAATTTGCACGAGGGGAGCGTACGTTGCCATGGAATCGTTCACCTGCACGTGTTACTGAGAAAGGCCACAATGGAACCAACCAATCAGATTATACTAATATCGATTTTGGGTCAATGATTATGTATTGAATGGGAAAATTTCGTGATTAATTAAGTCTTTCTCTCTTGCTAAGGTACGATTGATACGGCTCAAATTCAGGCTATTTTTTATATATTTTCGTGCTGAAAATTAAACCAGAATTGGGCAATTCCAGAAAATATATGTACCCCCACCACGGACGACATCGACAAGAGATTTTAGAAAATGCGGGTAAAATATTTAGTCTTACTTTTGCATCCGCTGCCAGCGGGACGTGTGAGAATGATGTCCAGTTTTCCCGGGATAACCTGTTGCTTCAACTTGTCATTACTAGAAAAAACAAACAGCAAAATGAACAAAAAACAATTACCATCAAAGCGGTTGGAAGGTCATACAACCTGGCCGGGGAAAAGGTGTGTGGGGAGAGGGGGAAGGGGGGGGGGGGGGGGGGGGGGCAAACGCCTTCCACTTTCTTGGCATAGAAGTTGTGTTAAAATGGTAGACATAATGATTAAATACTACATTTCAATAAGCCTAGTTGGAGTTTAAATGTCGTGTTTAGTGCGCTTGCGATTTTAGTCCGAATTTCCTGATTTCTTTTATTTAATAAGAACAAAGAGAAATTAAACAAAATATTCGGACT
The DNA here is from genome assembly GCA_033964015.1 of Scolanthus callimorphus. Classification (NCBI taxonomy): domain Eukaryota; kingdom Metazoa; phylum Cnidaria; class Anthozoa; order Actiniaria; family Edwardsiidae; genus Scolanthus; species Scolanthus callimorphus. The sequence goes on along the minus strand of CM066923.1, from coordinate 11,070,350 downwards.
AAAATCGCATGCGCATTGAACACGATATTTAAACTCCAACTAGGCGCTTATAACATTTTTTTGTTCTACTAATCAGACTGGGTTGGCCTCGCGACCAGATTCGTCCAACGTTGTCGCGCGAACAAAAATGAAACGAAGGCTATTTTGAGCGTATGCATAATATGATAAAATGCAAAGTCAAACCTCGCGATAGTGGAGAGTATCTTGATCATGTCTTCGTCGCTCAGCTTCTCGCGATCCTAGCACATCACAAAGATAAAAGATCATCGTTGATAGATTATTTAAGGTGCACATCGAAACGATAATATGTATTTATGGCGAGTGTTCTGTACCTGTTTATAAATCGGAGTGAATTCTCCTGCTTCATCGAGCTCCCCTTCCGGCGTAAACAATTGCCTGCCAATCAACAACAAACAAATAAACAAAGCAAAGTAGTTTCTGTAGATTTTCCTTGCACTTCTGCAAAATTACGGATGATATAACTTTCTGGCGACCGTACACTTCCTCGAGATGAATCGGTCGTCCAGTTCAGGAATGAAGACACCTCAGTTTTCGAAAAGAGAGGAAATAGGAGAAACATTGTGGTTGTTGTTATTGTCCAGGGAATACAGTTACTTGCATTTGAGTGTGGATCGAGAATACTTTACGGCCTCGTTCTGGTTCGAAAAGCTACGATGTCTCCAAGCCGCTTTTTATGAGTCGTTTCGATTTTCAAACAGAGTGAGGTGCTGTCAAACCAAAGTGATGTCAGCAAATCAGCCGTTGAAAATACATGTTTCCTTAAAGAGCCCGTGTCAACCACTCCTAGTGTTATGTTTTCGTTCGATATTAGAAGACAAATTACGTGTAGAAATATCTAAATTAATCTTAAAAAAAAACTTTCAGATTTGATTTACCAAATTTAATCGAGAAAATCGCTCTATACTCTCTAAATCAGCCCATGGAAATGGATGCTTTCACCGACTTGGTATATGTTGCTATGCTGTCAAAATGGCGGCTGACACAGGCTCTTTAATAATATGACACATCCCACGAGGGAAGCAAAACAGGTGAACAAGTTCCGCCCCACATTTCCCCAAAATACAAGCAAACGTTTACCTTGCGGACCAGCCGAATGGCATTTTGTAGTTGCCAAGTCTTCTACAACAGAGCTCCGCCTGTTTTTGCACCTTGACGGACGTTTTCTTGGGATCTCCCGACTTGAGGTAAGGCTCGACACAAGAGCCAATACTTCCCTGCAGTATTTTCTCTATCCTTACCACTAGGTATACATCAGGGTGGGGCGCTGTCACCGAGAATATTGCCTACATACCAACAGCAGTAATAGTCATTAGATAAATCACACTAGTGGTCTATTACCAATGCTGGGTCTGATTGTTGAGCTACTAGTAGGCTATTTAACAATTATTCCTCGAGCCCGAATGGGCTCTGAGTCAATACTCAGAGGCCATGAGGGCGGGAGGAATAATTGTTTTAGTCAAGTCACACTTGTAGCTCAATTTTATTGCCAAAAAAATGTTTTTGTTCTGGTCATTATTTGCCATTTTCTGGCTTTCCAATCTGACACTTTTCGCTACTGGTAGGCTATAACTTATACTAGTAGTAGCTCAACCAATCAGAACGCTGCATTGATAATAGACCACTAGTGTGATTTGACTAAAAGTTTATAGCCTACTAGTAGCGAAAAGTGTCGGACTTGAAAGCAAATGACCAGACCAGAATATGTTTGTGGCTATATACAAATTGACCTACTAGTGCGATTTGACTAAAACAATTATTTCTCTCGCCCTCATGGCCTCTGAGTCAATAGCCCATTCGAACTCGAAGCATAATTGTTAAATATTGACAAATACACTACAATAAAAAGTGTTGCTGGACACTAAATACAGCAAAAAAAAAAATACCCTGGAAATATTACGCATATCTCCTGCAGTTTCTTATAAAACCATGGTCATAGAGCAGATTTCGTATGACTGTGAAAAGTACCGCGACACGGTACTGTCGCGATGGCGGCACTGAACCTGGCCTGCTGTAGATACGGAATGAAATCGCGTACTCGCGTCACGGTCACGGCGCGGCACAACTTTGCCGCGGCACTTTTCACAATCATACGAAATCTGCTCTATTAAATAAATCAAGTAATGTTTATGCATGTGTGGCAGGGTATTTTGGTACCGACTTTATTGCCCACGGGCGACAGTTTTTTTGACCGAATTCAAGATGTTTGCATTGGAAATCCTGATGAAAAGAATTGTCGAGTGCTTGATATTATCGCTTCTCAATCGAATCTTTTGGTATCGAAAAAATCTATGCAAATTAAGAGCGCGTACCCCTCAACGTGTATTATTTTCTTTGCCAAAGTTTGATGAAACAGTATACTGCTTTGATTTACTAAAGCCTGAAACCTTTGAATCCTGTATCAAAACAGCAGCGTACAAAATAATCTACTCACATTAGTGGGTGTAGAATACTCCTTCTCTTTCCTTGCATGTCCATTCCTCGCCTCCCCATTCTGTCTCCCATCAGCTTGCCCATTCTCTATCAAGTCCACCCCACGCACCATATCCTTAACATGAGTATCGTTCAAATCACAATGAAAATCCTCCGACAACTTCATCCCTTTCTTGGCATCAAAAAGCGCTAGCGTCATGTAGAACGGCTCCACATTGACTTCCTCTCCTTCTGAGTTCACATTCGTAACCCGAAACAACAAATCCTTGCAGGAAACTACAAAGCGCGTTCCAAATTGTTCCTTATATACAGTAGCATCGACGCGCGCGTCGTCTATCGTCACGCAAGCACTGCTGTCCAATAATCGCACTAAAGAGAACAGTTTATAACGTCTGTCCCGACGTCGTTTGGAGTTCAAGACGTCCGTTTCCTTAGAGTACTCGACTAGTAAAGGGTGTTTGCTGTTTTTGAGGGATTCTCGTAAGGATTGGTGTTGTTTGGTCGGGAGTTTTGATTTTATTGAGAAAGAAAAGGAAGAACTTTTGCTGTTGAGTTCCATGTCGACTCCCGTGACGCGACACAGGGATGCTATCCATTGGTCCATGTCGCTTTGACTGTCAGCTACAAGGCTGTACACTTTGTCGTGGATGTGAAGCTCAAATCCGTACATTCTGCCCTTGACGCCCTGTAATGGTGAGAGAAAGTTAAGTTAAAAAATAACCGAGAAGATAACAAACAAAGAAACGAATGTACATACAAAAACACCAGCAAAGCAAAACAAACATAAAAACACCAAACAAACAAGCATCAAACAAGCGCAAACAAATGTACGCAAACAAATAAAGCAGGGATCGAAATTAAGAAATAGAATCATAAAGATAACAAGCAATCAAACAAATAAATAAATATACATAACACAAACAAAGGAGCACAAAAAATAACAAAGAAAGAACAGAAGAGAGAATCAACAAGACACAAGTAAACATGACTTTAGCCTGACAGTTTCTTTCCCAACGCTTCGCATTGTCGTGACGCAAACAATTTCTTCTAGGTTGCAACGATTGACTGGGAGACTAACTGGCTCATTATGTTAGAAATAATGGTACATCAGGGCCGACACTGCAACCATATGGTCGCCAATGGCGACTAGCATTGGGGCTCCGCGAGCAACAATTTCAACCAAGTCACCAAATGGTGATTTACCTTTGCAGTCTGCAGTTTTTTTAAGAATGACCTTCTCAAAATTAGATAAAATATATAAAATTTGGATTGTAAAGCGCTTAACTATTAAACAGACGTTTCTTGGCTCCTGACACAGCATTAATTCGGGAGAAAAAGATGCCGACCAGATTTTTATTATGGCGACCAAACTTCACTATTTGGCGACTAGAATTTACAACTGCCTTTACCTTAGAAATCTGTGTACACGAGTCGAGATATATCACACCCCTTGCTGTAGTCGCACAGTCGTCCTGAAATTCAATGACAAACATACCATCATGGTAAGTAGTCAAAAGTACCAGCTGATTCCTTGCTCTCAAATTAGCCCATCAGAAGGACTTTGCTGCATCGCCAAGCATACCAAGCAAGATTTGAAAACAAATCGTGCAATTGACCCATAAAACCTCGTGCAATTGACCCATAAAACCTCGTGCAATTGACCCATAAAACCTCGTGCAATTGACCCATAAAACCTTTTCCAACTCCTCAGAAAATATTGTCCTATGTCAAATGAAAACTGGGTTTGACTTGCACGATGATTAAATCTAGTTTTTGATTCCCAAAACTGTGATGTTTTTGATTCCAAAACTTCGGTGATCTCTCGCTGTACCTAGGAACGTTTCGTTTTGACAAACAATCATTTGCGCACCGTGATGTGAGATCAGCTGGTAAAGATTTTCTCACTTTTTACTTTAACTTTTTGTCTTGAAATATATAGACTTATTGTTGAAAACGGATACCATATTAGGCTCTTTCAGATACCTTTCTGTATTCAAGAACGTATGAGCCATCCGTGGAGACCTGCTTCAGGTTGAACCATCGCCTCTTGTACACCTTCGAACCGATGTTGGTGGCTTCGTTTTCTCCGTGGAACGGGGCCTTGGTGAGATAACCTTGTTTTGTGATACCTCTTTCCCTCAGGGGACTTAAGCTGTAATCCTGAAAAGAACGTTTAAAGTAAGTTGATGGAAGGACTGCTGCAAGCTAGGTCAACCTGGTTTAAGTCAAACCTGTGACCAGGGCTCGAAATTGTGGACAATACATAGAGCAGATTTCGTGACCGTGCCGCGGCTACGCGATTTCATTCCGTATCTACAGCAGGCCAGGTTCCGTGCCGCCACCGCGACAGTGCCGCGCGCGTTTTTCACAGTCATACAGAATCTTTTCTATATTAGATGTTTTTTCATGTAATATATAGAGGATATTACACGGTGGCGCGAAGATACGAGTTTTATTTTCGAGTGGCAAGAACAATACTTTACGAATGAGCGCAGCGAATGACACGAGAAAATAAAACTCATATCTTCAAGCGCCGGTGTAATTTTCTTTTTATTATATAGACAAACCAGAAAAAATATTCCAAATTGATTTCCAAGCACTTTTGTTTTGACCGATATCCTCACTAGTGAGGATATGGAAAATATGTCACTGAGGACCCGGATGTAGCTTCGTATGAGATCTACGAGTGGCGTATTTCCCAGTAAAACACTCGTGTCTATATAATAAGGGCAGATATTATACAAGTTGCGGACGTATATTTTTTCCGAGCCTCGTATGAGGAAAAATGCGAGCAACGAGTAAAATGTCCGCCAGTATTAGGGACCGTTCATTTTTTATCAGGGAGGGGGGCTGGTGGAAATGAGGGGGGGGGGGGGGGGGTTTGGGTCACCCCAAAAAATACGGCCTCAAAGGGGGGGTCACCCAAAAAAATACGCCACTAAAGGGGGGGGGGGGTCACCCCAAAAAATACAAGCACATAACAGGGAGGAAACGAAAAGTTTGTATTTTTTACAGCATGCAATATGTTTGTTACATGTTTCAACTCGCTTATATGTTTCTAATTTTTACTCAATAATAAAAATTTCGGCGCCCTTCGCGCGCATGCAGAATTTAACATATAATATGCACTGATAGGCCTGCCGGGCAGTCTCTATGCTTGAAAGAACACACCTTAGGTAAGCGTGAGTTCAACGTTTAGTCATTTGGGCCGCGCTTCAAGCACATGAATATTTTTTCCATTGGCGGAGCGCATGAAAAATATTACCTAAAGGCTCAGGAGCCCTTCACTAGGAGCTTTCATCTAACCTATATAATAAGCGCATTTCCTGGGCTCCTGACAGGCTTCGTTTACTATACACAAAAAAACAATCTACCATTTTCTGAGGCTTGATGAAATGCGGTTATCAAAAGTTGGGCGCGCTTCGCGCGCAAAGAAAGAATTATGTGACCCCCTCTTTATGTAAAATGTCTTCTACTAGGTCAAATAGTGGACCTGAGGTGGGTATCACGAAAACGCTTAATAGTTCTGAGGGGGGATCGGTTCCTTAGCTTTGACAGAAGTAAGGAAACGTTAAGAAGAATGAGACTGCATCACTTAGGCAAGAGTCTATCTTACAGGGCAAGCATTTATAAGAGGGGGGGGGGGGGCACAAGAAAAATACATTGGATTTTGGGGGCCACCTAAAAAAATACGGACATGAAAGGGGGGGCCACCCAAAAAAATACAGGGTCTCCCCTCATTTCCACCAGCCCCCCCTCCCTGATAAAAAATGGACGGTCCCTTACAGGAAAAAAAAACATCTAATGAGTTATTTATTATGCCGACACACAAAAATAGTTTCTTTTCTGTTCCAGATTCACTATAAAACGTACATATTTTGACTAGCACATGATCGGGAAGCCATTCGACTGAGCGCGCAAAACCGGTTTGCTACAGTGTAATACGTGAGGACCAATACTGACAATAATTCAACTGAGCACGCAAAACCGGTTTGCTACAGTGTAATACGTGAGGACCAATACTGATAATAATTCAACTGAGCGCGAAAAAACCGGTTTGCTACAGTGTACGACGTGAGGACCAATACTGATAATAATTCAACTGAGCGCGCAAAACCGGTTTGCTACAGTGTAATACGTGAGGACCAATACTGATAATAATTCAACTGAGCGCGCAAAACCGGTTTGCTACAGTGTAATACGTGAGGACCAATACTGATAATAATTCAACTGAGCGTGCAAAACCGGTTTGCTACAGTGTAATACGTGAGGACCAATACTGATAATAATTCAACTGAGCGCGCAAAACCGGTTTGCTACAGTGTAATACGTGAGGACCAATACTGATAATAATTCAACTGAGCACGCAAAACCGATTTGCTATAGTTTAAGACGTAAGGACCAATACTAAATGGTTATGCACAGAATGTCGTTGAACGACATTCTAATTTTACATTGCAGTTTACTTCCGTTGAGTTCCACTGTTCTCTCGCATGCAGAGACATCAATGAGAAAATTAAAGACCTACAGCAAAATTGCAGGTCAGACTCTTTCAATTCCTACCTTGTCTCCACCAACTACATCATCTTTGAGGTCCATTTCAAACACTTGCTCTTCCAACCCACAGCCTGTGCTGGCCTGCATAATGGTAAAACAAACGTAGTAAAAAAGGGTAAATATAACCCTGAATATTTCCGGTAATACAAACAGTTTGGGTTTTGATTTATTGTTGTTTTGTTTTTTGTTTCTTGTTTGTTTGTTACACTGTTTTGTATTTTTAGTGTATATATTTGTAATTTGTAATTTTCAATTTTATCTATACTATAAATGTTTTGTGCCTGTGGGAGGAGCCAATATGATTGGGTGATTTTTTTCCGGCCAAATTCCCGCCAATTTTGGCACGCGCGTGGTGGATTTTTATTTTATACTTCGCTTCGGCAGATAACACAAACCTCGGCCTTGACAATTATCGATGTCATGCTCAACCTCATCCAATAATTGCTTAATATTCGCCGATATTTACGGAGCCTGGGGGTTTAGAGGTATTTTTAAACTTCTCGTAATAAAGTGCGCGCGCGATCCCGAATTCTTTCAATGTTATATTCATCTATAGGTGGATATTATACACTTAATGACTGCTCCCGAGGGAAACATCAGTTTTGTTTCCCTCGAATCTCGATGTTTCCCGAGACGAAACTGGTGTTTCCCGAGGGAGTAGTCATTAAGTGTTTTGTTATATAGCAGAAAATATACTGCAATTATTAAGTCAAAACAAATAGTGTATTTCAAGAATGAAAGAGAAGTTACAAAGTGTGCGCGCGACTGCATCATGTAAAGGGAAAACACTCCTAAATAACAAAATTTTCTTGCATTAGCAAAAACTTATCAAAATTGGCAAAGTTTTTTTTTTTTAAAGACTCGCGTGTTTACAATAAACTTCTATTTTTTCCCGCTCTCAAACGCGACGCGCGAAAGCAATATTCTCCAACCGGTCAATAATTTGTCGAAATATTGACTGATCGGGGAATATTTGATTTGCACTTCACCACGTGACTTGATTTAGCCAATAAGAGCGCGCGCTAGGTTGGAGTGAGCACTCGCTATATAACAAAGCAAAATGTCACGAACGTCTCGATCAATCAGCGCGCGGAATCGCTTCAGTCCTCTCGTCGTTAAAATACTGAAACATGACAATAAAAGCTTCCGGCTTTATCCAAGATGAAGGCTTTTGAATTGGGTATGGATGATTTGTGCAATTATACATTACCGTGGTAGTTTGTAGTAACTGCCAGAATAGCTTGCATATTTATTCTCATACAATGCCAGCTGGACGTGTAGGAGAGGATGCACTGTTCAAAGAGAAACAAATGTACATACATGTACCGGTACTGTATAAAAAATAATTAACAATGTTTACCATACTATTTCCAGATATTTCCCATTCTCGAATCTAGAGCTCCCCGGCTCGTCACCTAGCAGGGAAGGCTCTGTTTACAGCAACTGACGCATGCGCGAGATTTAATACAGAGCCATTGAGAGAAAGTCCTTTCAGCACATGCTCCAATGTTCAAAATCAGCCAATCAGCAATGGCGCTCAAATGGTCGCCACCAGAGCCTCCCATGACGGACGAGCCAGGGAGTTCTGGGTAAGAGAATGGGTATTTCATACATTAAAAGTGGCTGTTGGCTCCAAAAATTTATAAACTTCTAAGCCCCTTCCTGGCAACATATGACATGTCAGGGATTTTTGAAATAAAAAAAGCCATTTCTGTGTCTAATTGCTGTACATTTGCCATTTCTGTGTTTTAGAGCCATTTCTGTGTACGATTGTTTTTAAATCATAACTTCAAAAGGTAATCGAATTGAAGTGATATTCTGTACAGAAGACAGATATTGATGCAGAATGACCCATATATAAATATACCTCTCTTGTGAATAACCCTGTTGATCTTGACAGTGCATCTTTAGGGAAAGTAGGACGCTCAGTTCTCAGTTCACGGGGGATAGTGTAGGCCTGAAAAATGAAACAACTTGGTTATACCTGGTAAATACCTATCAAATATTTATTTTGTCAGCCATTTCTGAAAACTGGTCTGAAGTTATCAGACTATAACAGTACATGTATAATAATTATACATGTACTGTTATAGTCTGATAACTTCAGACCAGTTTTCAGAAATTAGTTTCTCATCAAAATAAAAGCAAGAATATGATGAAGCAAAAAAATAGCACTTGATTGAGGGATACATTATGGACTACCATATCACAAATTGCTTGGACAATTGTTGATTCTGATCACATAATGACTCCCATGACCAGCAGTAATTCTACTGTAGCATTGAGTTGATAATAAAAAAGATAGATTTATGTACATTGAAAAATTATGGCCTACTATCCATCTTTTTCTTGAATTACGCTAATATGTACAAAAGGTACATGATGCACTGTTAAATCGACCAGTTAATGGGCGAAGCTAGTAGACAAAATTTAATTCAATTATTTGGTGGCATATTCTATGAATTCATCAATTCTAGACATGTGATGTTGCAGCCACAAGTCCTCACGAAAATTACAACTTTTTTCATATTCACATGAAAATGAGCAAAAAAAATCATAAAGAATTACAGTAGATTTTTCAAAATGATGTATGTGTCACATAATTTGAAACAAGTGATTTGCATAATGACGCTGAATACCGGTAGTTCTATAGGTAAAAAAAAACTCCTCTGTGCAATACTCTGCAAAATTTAATTCTGCCAGCATCCCATGTTCATAGTTATAATACCAGATTTGCATCACAAGGTATTCATATAGACCAGTTTCCAGAACCTTTCAAATTTAATGCTATCGGGTCAAGGATATGGGAACAACTTCCCTGAAGAATAAAATCTATCCCTTTCAGTTCATTTAGACATCAGCTCAAAATGTACTTCTTCAACAGTCAAATTTAGTAATCTTCCTAATTTGATATATACACATAATTACTTTATCAAACTAATTTTAGTTCGGCCAAGTTCTGCTTTTCATTTGTTTACTTCACTGTGGTAGCGGCCAACTCGAAAGCTGATGCTCCTTTGGCTGCTATGCACATGAATTTTTGTTAAAGGGCATTTAAACTGCTCTTCTATTTTTTCCCCATATCTACAGTATTAGATGCCTAATATTGTAATGTACACTAAATAGTGCAAATAAACTGATTCTGATTCTGATTCTGTAATCTATACTGTTAAAAGCCTTCCAGCTTCTTACATCAATAGACGCATCAATAAAATAAGGTGAAAATTGTTTGCATATTAATAATTGTCTAGAAATCCAGACAGATCTTACTAGGGGGCAGGAATAAATCAAAGAATATTAAAATGGAAAGTTTCATTCAATGTCTGCCTTATTATTCTGCATTTTGATACAGATATAAAAGAATAAAAATTTCCAAAATTCAGAAATGTGGCACTACCTATAAAAGAATGACAAAGTGAGAACACTTACATTATCCATGATTTTGAATATCTAAAACTTTCTCTATCAAGACAAGTGCAGTCTCCGACAAACTACAAACCAAGCTTTAATTATTGACCCTCTTGTTCAGCTTGAATATGAGACTTACTGTTTTCTATTTCATTGGTGAGTGTGTTGAAACATGTGGTGCAAGACCAGGTGGTGACCAACATGTTTTCATACCAAATACAAACAGATACAAACTACAGTACCATACTGTATATTCTATGACTATTATGCATTAAAAAAAACAGGCAATCATTTCTTTGTGTGTAGCATGAATCAATTTTCTTTTTTGTTTTTAAACACCCACGCTCTGATGCCACACAGTGGTTTTCCAAATATGGTTATTTCTTTGCCGCAAAAATTCTGAAAGCTTGGCGTAAGCATGATTTTGATGTTTGTTAAATAAAAAATTCATACTAATAATAATTTCTTATTAGGAAGAACTTATATTTTTTTACTCCCCAGAATGACTGGAATACCGTTGTAATAATACCTAGACCATGTTTTACCATCTAACAATGCTTTGTAGCTGCACTATTTTCTGTTTATCAACAATATTGCCATTCAAATGCTAATGTGCCAGCCATAGAATCAGTATAAGGCCCTCTGTTCTGCAAACCATTTGATCTCTGGTTGGCACATTACAGTCAAAAGACATGAAGTGTGCCCCCTAGAGTTGAAAAATCCATTTACTATTATTGATTTCATTATTCAATCCAAAAATGCATTTTTCAATTCAACATTAAAATGTTATAGCCATTTGCAAATCGAAACTCATTTTTTGTTTACGATTCCATGGCAACGCACGTTCTGTTTCGCACTTTGGCACCCGTGTGTCTGTTCTTGAAACATTCTGCACACTTTTTGCTTGAAAAGGGTGTGCATTGTCATGGAATCATAGACAGAGAGCGAGTTTTCGATTTGCAACGGCTCTACCAACATTCTTAATATTGAATTGAAAAATGCAGTTCTGGATTGAATAATGAAATCAATAATGGAATAATGAATTGAATATTCAACTCTAGGGGGGTATCATATCTTTCGACTGTAACAACAATTGGAGAACTGTAGCATAAAAGTTATCATACCTGCCAACCACAAAAGCTCCAAAATCTGGAGATTGAGTTTCAAATACAACAACTGTATGAGAAAATCTGGGGCAGTTGGCAGGTATGGTACATGTACAATACCAAGCCTATATGAAACATGCACAGATCTCAATATAGTACCTTTGCTATACCTATATACATGTACAGTAACAACAAAGGAGAAAATTATGTACTACTTATTCACAAAGTGTTCATTATTCCCTGTACGTTACCGAGCATACTTTTTAAACAAGCCGATTCATTCGACGAGCTTTATTCAAGTCATCCCTGCATTCCTGCATAACAAAGGAAAACTACACGCACTTTTCGTGTAATACTACACCCACACTACACGCACACTACACGCGTGTAAGTGTTAACATACATCCAGACTGTACTGTAGTATGGTTGATCTTCATTAATAAATACAATACTGCTGTAGTAGAGACCAGCAAGGTTGGCAGCACAGGGCTTGGGTAACTCCTTTTCAAAGGGGACAATATAGGAAATGACTCCCCATTAGACCGTGAAGAAATGTTAAAGAAAACTCTAAAATAATGATTATGAAATTTTGCCGACCTGAGGAAAAATGGGTAAAAAAATTTATCTCCACCGCCAATAGCGCTCAAGCCCCTATAGTTTTTAATAATCCTTGGAATTTTCTTTTTTTCTTTTTTTTTTTTTTGGGGGGGGGGGGGGGGGGTCCATCAACATTTTTTTGCGGCCTAACCACAAGTGACTACATGCACAGAGACCTTTCAAAAGAAACTAAAATCTAGTCAATAGACTCTATACATTTCTGTAACCTGATTTTTGGCTGCTCATTGCTCGAAGATTTAAAATAACTTGTCTTAAGTCTACTTAGCATAAAAATAGAGAGGTAAAAAATTGGGCCACATAAAATTCAAGAATTTGGGCATACAGTACTAATTTTATGGCCATGTCAGAGTGAAGTCCTATAACAATGCAGTCTAGACAGTGCAGGCATCTCAAGAAGAGAAGAGAAAACCTATGGTATTTTTAAAAATTAATGTCTGCAGAGAAGAGGGAAATTATCACTCTTTAGCATGAACATTTAACCCACAGGGAATTTTTTGCAGAAATGCATTCATAGGAAAACCTGAATTTCCAACAGCACAAGAATGGGAAGTGTTTGTAATTCACATCAGGCCTTCTGATATTTCGCGCGGGTGTGGACCCGCAAAATTTAGGTAAATCCTCGAAATCCCACACAATTCACAAAACTCTTTGAAATCCAGCATAATTTGCCAGAATTTTGCAAAAGTTTGTGAAATCACACAGAATTTGCCAGGAATTTTGCAAAATACCGGGTACAACCATTGAACTACAGTAAATGCTTGTCACAGTTGTTGGGGTCATTTTTATGCCATTAAATCAGAAAACCGATTCAAAATCAATCGGGTTCATTGCCACAACAAAAAACTGAAAGGCGTTCCAAGTGTAAACCATGGGGAACTCAGGGCACCAAAAGCGATTGCATTTTTCATGTTTTTAGAATTATAGCAAATCAAAAACTTGTTCTAAACTTGTAAAAATCGTGTGAATTTGAATATTCTGTATTCCTTTCTTAAGCAAGCACGATCGTTCAAGATATCAACTCATTTCATTTAGGAAGATCTTTTTAGCCGCTTAAACCACCAACATTTTCCGCGAAATCCCTTTTTTCCCCAAAAATACACCTTAACATCCTGCGAAATTCAGTATTTTTTCCCGCGAAATATCAGAAGACCTGTCACATGTATCGCCATGGGGATTCTTGTGTCATGGGAAATTCAGCATTTCCCACGAATGAGTTTTTGCAGAAGTTCCCTGTGACCTGAGCTGGGTTTGCAAGCTATTGCAGGGCCCATGGTTTGATGCGTGATTTTTTTCTGAAATTATGCGTGATTTTTTTCTGAAATTGTGCACTAAAAATTCGAAATTATGCGCTAAAAATATGAAATTATGCGGGATTGCAAATTGCTGTCTGTAACAATAACAAAGATCCACGAAAAAGCGTAAGGTCATGTGATCAATGTGAACTGCATAAAGCCGTTTTTATCGCAGTTAGCGTCCTGTTCAGCCTTGATTTTTCATTGTAAAATATCCAAAGCGCAAACATGTGTTTGAATCTATCTTGCTCAGCTGGAAATATTAGTTAGTTGGTCAATTAGGTATATTTATTGCTTTTCGATATCAGTTCCAAGCGCGACGCTATTAGCATAGAACGCCTGGTTATTCTCATTTCTATTGAGTTGTTTTGACGTTGGACAGACAATTTCAGAATAAATGTATCACTTTTGTGAGAAGAAATAGGTTAAGAAAGTTTGAAATTCACCAAGTAATGATGCCTTTTGATGTTTTTCGCAAAATTTTTGGAAATTATGCATGATTATGCGGGATTTGACTGATTATGCGCATTATGCGGAGAAAGTCAAATTATGTGTTTCCGCACCAGGGCATCAAACCATGGGCCCTGCTATTGGTAGCTTGCAGACTCAGTGGCATGGCTGGAGGATCCACATCAATTTTCCCAGCAACAAAAAAATCATATGCAGGATCTTTGAGAATGACTCATCATTGGTTGATGGTTGGTATTGGTTATTGTATGTGTAGCAATATTGATATTGGACTGTGTAGTATTGAAAGTTTTCTAATTTTGCAGCTTTTTACAGAGCGTTTGGCCTTATAATCAGTTTAACTTGCTAGCTTTCAAGATCAACTTAACCTTAAAGGAAATAATTACAATTGAATTTTTTTTCAAATAATCTGTATATACACTGTATTACTATAAAATTGTTTATATTTAAAAATACTATAAATTTACATGATGAAAGCAGTTCAGTATAATAGACTATTGTACTAAAGTTGTATATTGTAGAACAGTAAATTAAGGGAATTAAATGAACACATGAACGTGCTCAGAATAATGATTTGTATACAAACTGTATTTGTTTTGAAATCAAAATAACCATGAAAGAACATACACAGAAATATTAATCCACTTGAAAAATTCACAACTTTAACACCATGAAAAATAACATATTATCATGATTTTGGAATTAACATTTTTGACCATACTTAACAGAATATGATGATCAAATGAAAGAAAAAGAAATTAATGACATGCTGCTTTGCAGACTGGAAATTTATCTCTTGAAATATTCAAATGTCTTATTAGAGCACATGTGTATAGAACTGCTTTAAGAGTGCTGCTGGTTTATTTAAAAAATATATATTATATCACAAACATCTGTACAAATTTATGACCACATTTTCAGATATCCTTTATGATTTTAAAAATACAGTACTATTAGGGATTAAGGCATATCTAACAAAGCAAAATCCTAGGGGAAAATTATCACAAAACTGATTGGAACCAGAACACTGCACTTAATGACACTCATGCCTTTATTGTTTCTCTCTTAAACACAAAGCAAAATTATAACAATTGCCAGAACTGATAAAAAAAAGGAAAATGAAATACTGTTGAAAGATAGCTTAAGGGTTGTTTACATTCATGATTAGGGTATATAAGAGAAATTCAGAATATTAAAAATCTGGAAGTCCAAAACTCTCAGGTGCCTTTAACTGAAGGCTACAAGTACCTAAGTGCTAGAGTATAAAAGGTTTAAGCAAAAGTTAGCATTACAAACCAGTTTTTTATTATTGAAGCCTCCAGGTGAAATAGAGGGTACTATCTGTGCACCACAAACATTCTGTGGCTGAATTTGACTGAAAGCTAATATGGCATTATGGCAAATACAACCCACATTTCTAAACCTTCCTAAATTTCTGTTACATTAGAAAAAGAAGCATAAACAAGATGTAATATTTGTAATCAAGCCCATGAAGCCTTTTGAGGGAAATAATAGGAAATGTAAAAATTAAAGTGTTTACTTGATTCTAATGCATACTGTTCTTACAGTATGGTAGCTACAGGCAAGAAAACTTAAACTAGCATTTTCCCTTTTTATGCTAAATAGTAATCTGAAGAAACTCTTGGAGTAATATCATTTAAGGAAAATCAGTATTTCTATCTTGAAAATTAAATATGATGCTTATAATCCACTAAGTATTATTCATATGACACCGAGCAAATTATTTGATGGTTGACATTCTCGTAAATGAAGATTTTCTTTTAAAATATCTTAATACTGTCACAGAATTTGACACGGCTTAAAAACAGGAACTCCTGACCAATATTATTCAGCTCTCTGTTTTCTTCTTTTAAGGAACAAGCTATTAAAAGAATATAACTCCTATAGAAAGCTAAATATATTATGTTTTTTTAGAATGTAACTTGAGGGAATTCAAGGAAAGAGGAACTATGGTACAATTTTGCTCTTGAGAATAGCATGATATTGTTGACTTTTTGTGAGCTATGCTGAAATCAACATTCACATGCAGATTCCTCATTTCACTACTTCATAGAAAATACTCAGTATTATAAACATGAATAGAAAGAGCTTTCAGCTGAGATATCAAGGAATCAATAAATAAAAGTTTAATAGCATACAGTTGTATGAAATTCACTGTACCAATGTTAAAAATACAACTTTATGTGGGGAAATTCTAAGACTAAAGATGTAAAACATTAACCATTGATCTCTACCATGTTCAAAATATCTCAGACTCACAGGTGAGTTTGGTGCTTTTAGACAGGAAATATAGAATACATAAGCTAAGATGAAAAGGGAGAATACTCACTCTAACTGGGAGAGGCTTGTGAGATTCAAAGAACTCGGCAGACATTGGAAAGCTTCAAGATTATGCCATTTTTTCTATACCACATACTCCAGACTTCCCCCCATTTCGAGGACATGAAATTTTAATTTACATCATTGCTATACCGTGGCCAAAACATTCACTCATCTGCTTATACATACATTAAACAAATCACATGCAAATTGCCCTGCAGTGTGGGATTGGAATTTTTATACTGTGCTCAGTAAAGGAATTAGAAGTGACAAGAGACAAATTAGAATTTTTCACTAATGAAGCCTGTACTTTTTGGGAAATGAAAGCAAATAGAGGGTAAAATGGAAATTAAAATTCATGGCCAAAGGAATTCCATAAAGATCTAACAAATGATTAGGAAACCAAAAAGCTTACACAAAACTCAAACCGTGCCGCATTATGTGGAGCAGGCATTTCACTGGGTTAACCTGCACTTTTTAAAATAACTTTAATCTGCAATATCAAATAATTTCAAATTTTAATTCATCTCTGTTTTACTACTAATTTCCTGTCATCAAATTGAAGAGGGAATCACAAAAGGCTGATATTTGAAAAATTGGTTTTAAAAAATGAAGGAATGAAACAGAATGGGAAAAATTAAATAAATGGAAGATTATCCTAAGTCAAAGGGTTTGTGTTTTGTATACGGCATTGTTGAGTGATTCAGACTTTAAATCTTTTTAAGCCACCTGGTACAGTATTTTTTTGTGCCTGATCTCAATCCTGATTGGCTTATTTTTTTGGTCAGTTAACTGAGGTATATCGTGAGTTTAGTAACAAAAGCATAAAATTATTACTAATTTGGACTGCACAATGGGGAATCAAGATGCTCAATAACAGTTCAGGTAGAATAAAGTAGCATTCTACACGCAAGGCATATTCAGCATTACTGGTGATTTTACCTCGTGCAATTATTAGAATCTAGAACAACAACTTACCGAGACATCGTCAGATGGAAAGAGAAGCAAATCTTGGAGGGAATCACGTAGAATTTGCGTTCGCTTCTGAACAATTTCGTCTTCATAACTGATTGGAAAAACACCAAGGATAATTTCCTAGGAACAAAACAAACTGCAGTGACTATGAAGCACAACCAATCTAATGCGAGGAAATAGAGATTCTAATTAACTGTTGAGAAGATCGAGAACTTTATTTAACAGTATAACATGGGGGAGGAATTTTACTCGAAAAATTCTAGTTTGAATGAAAAACAATTCTTAAAATAACTTAAGAATTGTTTTTCATTCAAACTAGAATTTTTCGAGTAAAATTCCTCCCCCATGTTATACTGTAAAATAAAATAACTTATGACTATTCCAACCGCATCTTGGCGAACGTAGATAATTTTGCCTTGCAAAATATTGACCGAGAATAAAAATAGAGATAAGCCGACTTTATAGAAGTCAATGCCGGATATAGAGCTTGTTTGGCAGATATGTTTAGCTAGTTTAATAGAACTAAGCGAATTTGTAAACTGTATTTACTTATAGCCATGGAAGCTTACTAAAGTTTCGTCACAACACACGTGCAAAGACATCCGCAAACAACACTTCAAAGTTAAATTGCAGTGCAACAGAGGAACTAAAGATTTCAAGATGGCAACGAAATACAGCTGGTAGATTCGAGTGCCCATCTGCAAGTCCGTGAGGCAATTTGTAGTGCAGTTCGATAAAAGATTTCTCGCTCCAATCAGTTGTTTAAATTGGCAGGACACGGTCCATCTGTACCCCCAGGTCTCACCTTGAAAGATCGTAGCTCTAAACTGCAGTTAGTTTCGGTTTGGATTTGGTATTTTAAGCTTATCGTTGACTCCCTAGATTCCTTGTCCTTCTTTGTCGGCTTCGAGATTCGTTTCTCGGCCATTTTTAAGGGGCGTAATTGATTAAATTCTCCATGATTCGTAAAAGATTCCCTTCTCCATGTCCGCCATTTTGGGATACTCTCTACAAGCCTCGTTTGTGTGTTTTGGGACATCATAAAACCTCGATTTGATGTCAATTATAACAATCGACCAGACAGAAAATGTCTACAAAATTGGCCCCTAATCGCTTCTTGATACTTATCGGCTTGCAAATTAATTAACAACTGTTCAGAGGCCATTTGTAAAACATGGCAAATCAGTTATGTAAAATGACCCAAAAGTGTGGCGAATCGAGAAAAAAAATCCATCTGAAAATGAA
Source organism: Scolanthus callimorphus (assembly GCA_033964015.1). Lineage (NCBI taxonomy): Eukaryota > Metazoa > Cnidaria > Anthozoa > Actiniaria > Edwardsiidae > Scolanthus > Scolanthus callimorphus. The sequence continues at coordinate 11,051,890 of CM066923.1, read as the reverse complement.
AAGCGCGCAACTGCGGAACGTAAGTGAAATATCCGGATTTTATGCCTTAAACTCCGGAAGAACTTTATTTCTGGAGCTGATTGCTATCTAAATTTGTTTTGCCGTTGTTTTCAATAGCGATAGTGAAAGTTGTTTGAAATAGTATAAACATCTTCAAGCAAGACCTCCAGTTTGGCATGTGCCAAGTCGTCTATTTTTACCGGCATATTTTCTGTCATTTGTCAGCAATAATTTGTCACTAAGAATAAAAGAAGTCTTGCCCTTTGAATCTGCTAAGCTTGTAAACCACTTTTGACCCAGTTTATCAGCTGTAGATATTTCGAAAGATAATTCATTACGCAGAACGTTTTTAAAATCTCAAAACAAGGTCGTTCACTGTCGGCCAATTATCTCCGAAAAGATGCCCATGTATTCTGTATTTAGAGTAATTGGCTTCGTTGAGGGAAACTCTGCAAGAGTCCGCGAACTCGCGTTTGTTTGTATGCGGTTATGCAAGATAGCTTTTTTCTATTCACCGACAAGGTCAAATACCTGTGCGTCATCTCAGATTGTTAAGAACGGGTTTTATGCTGCCGCTATAGTAGAGTATAAAGATAGCGCGCTCCAGCTCTCAAATGAGAGACGATATGCGTGAATGGGTGGCAGAGAGACTGAGAGAGAGAGACGTCACGGCCGTTAAAACGTTTTACGATTCAAAACCAAAGAGAAGCGCCATTTGCATGACACAGGGGCGGGTCTAGGGGGTGGGTTGCAACCCCCCCCCCCCCCCCCCCCCTATGAGAGTATCTTGAGCACAGCCCTTACATCTAAACTCGTTGCATCGCTTCTTATTTGGGTTTGCTGTTCCGCCAGTCAAATCTTATGTGCTTATGAGCCAATCAGATTCTTGCCCTGTTTCGCCGGGTGCAGTCGCATGGCTTTCCGTCGCGACGTTGGCGATTTTCACGTTTGCACTAGTAGGCGAAACAGGGCAAGAATTTCATTGGCTCAGATAGTTTGATTGGCGGAATAGCAAAGTGAAATATCAAAACATAATTTAATGTTTTTGAAAACGCGGATCGCGATGTGCGATGCACCGGTTTTAGCTGTAATAGTGCAGTCTACAGCGTCTTCCGTCGAGACAGAAAGCACAGGGAATTTCTGCCAAAATCCGTCGATGGGATAAGTTGAATTTCCCCTAAGACACAAGCATGGGAGTGTTCGGAATTCAGAAGTTCCGCTGTGAAGCCAGTGGACTCCAAAACAAGACAAGGAACTGATTGGCTTAGACAGTTAGAGGGATCGCACTTGACAATTAAACTTTTTGGATTTTGCGGCCCTGTTATGTTGTATCAGAAGGCTGTGAGTAGCAGCTTTCATCTCTCATACTAGGCGATGGAGGTAGCATTTTGACTGACCTGGCTATTTTTAGAAGCAGTTTTCTATTTTAGAAGCAGTTTTCCAAAAGTCTGATTCCGCTATCAAGGGCACAAAAATCTTCATTATTATGGTCGGACATTGTTTATTCTTCTTGACACTGTTACTCTTAGTAATGTTTAGAGTGGGAACTTCTTGCCTTGCCACAACTGGCCTACATTTAACAATGGACGACAGTTGTTTCTGAAAATAGCTTGGACAGTAAAAAACGCTGCCTCAAGAACGTATCTCAGATGCAGCTACAACTGATGGGCTGCTGGTTGTATTTAAAGTTTGGAATGCATTTTCCTGGGTTGCAATCAAGGTTTCTTAGCGGAAATCCGGTCCCTTATTATTCTAATAAGGTATACTATAACAAAAATATATTTCAAGACCGCAATAATGGACGTGAAATAATGGACTAACAATAATAAACACGCTGCCAGCAGAGAGTAGAAAAAAGTCAAACTGCCACCAAATTAACATAATAAAGATCCATTACCGTTTTTTTTTTCTAAAAAATACCAAAAAGAAAAGACGGTAGAATTCTTATAAACGGTGGTAATAACTAGAACATCTACATTCAACGAGCACCATTTAAAGACCACGCCTCGATGAGTGAAATGTGACTCAATTCGATTTTAAAAAAAACATAAAGAAATGTGCTCTATTATTCGTTGCAAATACTTTGTCATTTCGTGAACGAAATCTAATTTGACTTTGACTTACATAACGTTCCAAAATATAGACTGCTTAGTAGCTTCATGTGAGATCCTTTTTTTGTAAATTGCAATTAACATTAACAAAAGTCCATTACGAAGAGAAAGAATCTCTTTTAGAAACACATTTTCCCAAAAGGTTGAGCAGATGCTACAGTTAACCAACTTATGGGAACTGCTATAAGTAATATAAGCACTTACAAGCGATACGAGCGAAATGCATCAACAGCGGTAGTCTGAATGCGCGGTCAGAATTTGTCACAAAATGCGACCTTCGCCTTTCCAGCGAACTAACGTTTGCCAGCTGATCAATACAAATTCACAAAGTGAGCTGTCTTTTTGAAATTACCGCATGTTTGGGGGAACTTTGATATGCAGGGTGCAAAATCGGGAGTTTTACGGATTGTTTGGGAAAAGTTATCTGCCCAAAGTTTTACAACGAAACTCGCTGTCAATCTAAATAAACCCTACACAGAAGCAGAAAAGCGAAACGGCGGTAAACTTATTTCGCATAAGTGCGACCACAATCTTTTGAGTTAAACACTTAGTCTAGAATTTATTTAAGAAAAATAATTGGGGAATTATGTGGCAAAGTTGAAAACTTTGCTTTGACAGTGCGACTCCCGTCTATGTTTAGACGTACACTTGCGACATTTTTCTGACCCTGATGGAAACAACACGTTAATACAAGATTTGTACTCTTCGTAACGAACTCTTGACTAGTAGTCTATTTTAATTAGAGGTATAAGTAGCTGCAAAAAGATAAAAGCGTGACTTTGCTGTACAGGCCTAGACATCGTCCATTGTAATATTTGTGGCAATCGAACATCTCTTCTCTAATTCGCACCCTAAAGCAGATACTGGAGGTACTTCAGGTAATTCAGAAGCTTATTCTTGCCCCACTGTGCAGGGCCGTAGCAAGCCTCCAAAAACTGGGGGGACACAACATCTAGAAAACTGAAGGTAGTTTTTAGGGAAAGTTTTTAAACTCTATTGCGCGCGAAGCGCGCCAAAAATTTTGAGCCCAGCATGTGAAATTACTGCATGTTTATTAGCGCATCCCCCCCGGCCCCTAAGAGCGCTACGGCCCTGCTGTGGAAGTGACCCTAGGTAGAGAAGGACACGACACTAATATTTGGTGACTCGTCTCTGCACTCTGAGTGTGCGCCCCCAATAAAACAGAATATAATCTTGAAAATGACTCGGCAAAAATGATTCACAAGAAGCGGCTTTTTTTATTGCGCCTTTTTCTTCAATGCCGTACTTTATAAAACAACGGAAGAAAAAACTCTAAAAAAAGATGCAATTTCAAACTTATCCGGTCAGTGCACTATGAACCTAAGTAATGCGTAATTGTGGCAATATTAATTATGAAAATCGTTCCTTTTAAAGTAATGGGCAGCACTTTAAATGAAAGCCCGGTCACTGCACCCCTTCCTGGTCTAACAGACTACCGGCTCATATCAGCGTAACGGTTTTGCCGCTTAGTCGTATCATGCTGCGAATTGCACTTTTTAATGAAAGCCCGAGGCCCGTCGCTGCACTCATAAACGCTCTGGTCTATCAGGTCATATCAGCTTAACGTTTTTCCCGCAGAGTCGTATTCAAGCGAATTGATAACATTACAATGCTATCCATATACCATTACGAAGTGTCAACGGGGTATCTCAAAGACCTTAGATATAAGGCGCTAAAAGCCTGAATAGATTTGTATAGTGCCTCGGGCTACAGTAATGCCTTGGAAGCTTGGAGCTATTAGTGACAGAAGTGTGATCTCTAGAAACAAAAGACTGCGGTCGTGTGGATGGATTGTGTTGTCAAAGCCCGCGCCGCGGAGAAAACTGATGATCAAAAACCTGATGATCAAAAGCATTCTCGTACCCAGAGCTCCCAGGCTAGTTACCTCGCAGGGGAGGCTCTGGTGACATCTATTTCAGCTAGGCCTTTGCTGATTGGCTGATTTTGAGCGTAGGTGCATGCGCAAAAAGTTCTACCTCTCAACGGCTCTGTTACAAATCACGTGCATGTGTCAATGGCTGTCACCAGAGCCTGACTCGTGAGGTGGGTCAGAGAATGAAAAAAAAAAGTGTTGGATCCTCGAGTGTGGACGAACTGGGGAGGGATGCAATTTGGTTGTGTACTACACTGATGGCCTATAAGAACTTTGTTATTGTTTACATTCGATCCCTCATACACAACTGCGTTTCTCTAAATAAGCATTTATTATAGCCAAAAGCGCTGTTAGTCGATTGGTTTTTCGTCGCGACAGAAAGCCAGTCGACTGCACTAAGGCCAGAGTCGCGCCGTTCCAATACAAAACAATAGAAATTTCTTGATTATAAAGTATAATGAAGCGGCATCCTTTGAAAAAGGAAAGGTTCGACAGAAGAAGAGCGACTGAAGTTCGGCGTTTGCCGTAGGCCTAAGACGGTTTGAATTGACTAGCGATCGATAGACTAGATTTGCCACTACGTTCGGCAGGTTTGGAACTGGCCGATGTCGCCGTGCCGTGCCCCGCCTACTAAACCGAGGGATAAATGCAAAATAAACCAATGCATACATTCTCACATGGTATTACCTTGAATGTTCCTGGCTCAAAAGATCCATCGTTGATATTTTCCACAAGAAAAACCTATAAAAGAGTAAAACATTCCACATTTGTTCAATGACGCGACGACAAAACTAACATATCTATTTCAAAATCAAGCAGTCTGTTATATATGTTATGATATGTATATGAAGTGCATTAGAATGGGCGCGCCGCAGCCTCTCAAAACAACACTATTTTCGCACTGCAAACATAGAGACCTCGATTCAGGTATAGACATTATTTGAGTCTTACAGGGGCCTAGCAGGTCTTGTTTTCATTTGATTCGATTTTTTCTAAGTTCATTTGCATTAGGAATCGGTCATGGTTAGACCGTATGTCATATAAGGCCTAACAGTGTCTAGGTACTTCGCGCAGGTGGACAATTCTATTTTTAGAAACTACTTACAATAATCCCGATCGGATATAAAAATGTGACGGGGGGTCCGACGGGGCTTCAAATTTCATACCCCAAAAAATACTTGAGCCATAAATTTGATACCCCCAAAAATATCTGCTCCCAATATTTGATACCCCCCAAAAATACCCAACTTTTTTTTAGCCTAAAAAGGATATTTAATACCAGCATACACATGATGCCGAGCTGGTGGTGGCCATGCCCGTCCCATTATGTTTCCCGGAAATATCTTAACTAGCCTGCCAGAAGTTCACCCATTGAGAGACCGCCGTTAACAGGGAATTCACCCAAAAAAATACCCGCGGAAATTGAATTGCATGTGGGACACAAATGAGCCACAAGGCCTGGCGCCGACAGCCTGTAGGCTTAGTCTTTTGGGTGACAAACTTTATTGAAACCATTATATACGTTTCCTTCTAATTTTGAAAATTGATTTCCTAGAAAAATCCGCGGTATTTTTTTTCTTAAAATCACAATGAGCGCGATAGAGCGGATTTCACATGACTGTAGCAAAACCAATCACAATGTGACTACACCACTTCTGAACAAAACCTATGTATTTACAAAGTGATTGCCGGTTACTCGCCACGACAGTCACATGAAATCTGCTCTGAAGAGTTGTTTCATTTACTTGAAAATAATAATAAAAAGTATCAGCAGAAACATGCACACGTCAGCAAAAAAAAATTATTGAATAATTTCTTTCCTTTTAGGCAATTGTTGACAACTCGAACTTTATTATACTTCCGCGGTGAGCGTCTTGGCTTAGCGTGTCAGTAAACGAGTGAAGCTTCGAGCATCTGGTAACCAGGGTAGCGGTGAGCGGGCAAGTATATAAAAACTGAACGGTGAAACTTTTTGAAATTTGGACATATTTTTAGACGGTGACCTTTTTAAAAATTTTTGATCGAAGCTGGGGTACAATCAGCGCGATTTTCGTTTCAACACTTAGTTCTTTTAAAAACTGAAACACACACCAATCAAAAATAAAACAGATCCGTTTTATCCAGCGATTCCAGACCGATAACGAAATTTATATGAAACCAATCAAACTTGTCGGCAGTTCTCCTTTGTTTAAAATAAATCCTTTAACACAAAGCCCATAACATGAAAGCTTCATTTCATGAAGCGAAAACAACGACCAATAGATAAGGCCGAATGCACTAGAGAGCGCCCGTTTTCTAACGCAATAAAAATTCCATTGTATGTAATCCCTCCATTCTGTCTATCAATCTATTTTTATTTGCAATAAAATGCAAAGCAATCCATGGTCGATGCTAGGCAGAAACCTTGCTGTTTTGAATAGTTTATGAAGTACAAGGTCACAAGAAGATACTCGGACTGCAATAAACATGTACCAATAAAAAATAAACAAAATAATTAATGTCCAATAACATGTTTGTTCAGAGGTGAACATCATGTAATAAAAGTAAAATGTAATCAGGCTACGAAAGAAACAAAACTTGGAAAAAGCAGTTACATAATTAGAGGGAAAAAATACAATGGGGTGAAAAATTATGATAAATATTCTAATTTGTGTACAATTTAAAACCTGCAGTACTCGAAAAAATCAATTAATCACCTCAGAGTAGAATTGTGTACATAAAGTGTAATTCTTGGTAGCAGATAATTAAATCTTAAAATTGTTGTTAGTTACCGTTTCACAGGAGCTGTCGGATTTTCTATTCCATACTGCTTTTCTCAAATTCTTTGGTGAAGCTTTCTCCCATATGTCTGACGTAAACTTTGAAAGAAATTCCAAGGCCTTTTCGCCTCCAGTCGTAGACCGTGGCCGGATTTGAGTGAGAGAGCGTTCCTTTCGCTTAGGAAGAGGTGTCCCCACAAGTTCATTAAGATTTTCTAGGTTTTTCTCCTCGTCAACAATGATAACTGGCAGCGCCGTTTTAACTTTTGAATCCTTGAATATTTCCGGATCATTTCTCTTACTGGCGATGGCCTCAAACGCTGCAGTATCGGAGAGTGACCTCAACTTGGCGCGTCTCGGCACAGAAAGATTCCGTTGTACAGCACAGACCTCCTCTGCTGGTGGTATCTCGTCAGTCATCGTCTCGAACTGGAAATTCCTTCAAAACCATCACAATTCAGCCCGCTCTAAGTCAGGAGTTCAAGGATTAGAGACGAAGCAATCCAAAGAAGCTGTTTTCAACTAGTGTTTGATTGACAATTGTAAACAAAGGACTTTACAAAAGAGATAAATTTACAAATATTATTTTGGTTAAATTTTTTGTCAGAACCGGAAGCTCTGAAAATTGTATCAGCCTTGTAGTTGTCTGGCGAAAAACCACAAAAACCTTGCTGAATAATTACACTTATAGCTGAGGATATTTTTAGCACTAGAAACGTCTTAGAGAAGATATAGCGTAGGCATTTGAATACAAATTTAAAAGGGTTTAGATATGTGTGTGAAAATGAGCTTAGCACGTATTAAAAGCCAATGCTATTGGTCTTTTAAAAAATCATATTGTTATATTTCGTCACCATCTGACTAAAAGTTGAAACTTTCTGATGCTGAATATTAATCTTAAGACGGAAATTAGTTCGTGCTTGCCCTTGAGTACTATACTTTGGCACTTGATAACAATATTTTCATTTTTGACGTTAAAAACAATATTTATTTGAGCAACAAAATAAAATGCACCCAGACGTTTTTGCCAGTGACCAAAAACAAGTAATTGAATTATGCTATGGTCTTATGGCAGCACGTGAAATGTCACACACACAGTTAAATTTTAATTTAGCAGAACGAATGTTTTTGTTCTCGCGTATTTTTTTCATTATTATAATTGATAATTATAAAATTAGCACTTTCGTGACTACCTGACCAAAAACACTACAACGTCTAGCTTCAAAAGCACCGACATTGCAATTAACATGTAAATCAATAGAAAGGGAAATTCTGTAGGAGATTGCATGTGCAAAATTTGGTTGAGGGTTTAAAGAATTCTCAGATAGAAGTGAGGAAAATTGAAGTCTAAAAATACTTAATTAGTACAACAATGACTCGATTTTATACCGTGTAAGACTGTGTACAGCACCCTTAATATGATAATCAATACAAGACCCACATCGAGCAAATCGAGATGTACAAGATCCTGAAATTTTGTGTTTAAAGAGGTGAAAATGACCACGATTCAGCCAGTAAAAAAATCCTGCATTTATAAGAAACGTATTTGGAATGCCGGACAAGGGGTCAGGCAAAAATGTATTTTTTTTATTTTCATCAATATGGTTTGAAAGGGGCTCTCGCACGCTTATATTCGTCCACCGTGGACATAAAATAAGTAAAATTGTAACCGTGAAAACACATTTGCCTGTAATTAAAATAATCCTCCAGATTAATTAAGTAATCATCCATGCAAGAACTAGGCAAACCTCCATTGTTCTACGGCGTTGAAGGTTCCCCACGTGGGATATGTCCAATTTTTTTACCACAGAAAGTTATCATTACTAGTAACATAATAAAAGTAGAACATTGATCGATTTCGACTTGCTTTGAGAACATATGGCAACAAAAAGTCTCTAGACCAATCACATTAAAGAAGAACAAAGGAGTGAGAATCAGCATTTTACGCTAGGTTCCCCACGTACAAAATCTTTTAAAATTGCATATACTGTTTGTGAGTACCACATGTGCTTATTTATCCCTAAAAAATCCTCAAACAAGTTTTTCTAGCATACTGAATTTGCTGATTTTCATGTCTAAGCCAATGAAATTGCCTATATTGTCAATAGAAATTAATTGCATTCCAGCGTGCTTTGCCGTTGGCTTGCCTAGTTCTTATACGGACCATTAATTAAAAAACCTTAGTGCTAGACAAATGCAATTTTCACCTGTTATCAAGAGGATGGAATTGGACCTGCGATTTGAGCTATTTTCTTGTCAGAGAAGTGGGCAGCAAGCGTGAGAGGGCTCATTTTAACGTGAGGTGTATTGTTCGGATGCGAGCCATATTTTAGGGGCCGACCATTTTACTTTGGGGGGGGGGGTTGCCTTTTTTGGTCAACACACTAGGCGTGTGGGATGGATGTTAAGAGGGGTTATTATACACTTAATGACTGCTCCCGAGGGAAAAATCAGTTTTGTTTCCCGAGAATCTCGATGTTTCCCGAGACGAAGTCGAGGGAAACATCGAGATTCGAGGGAAACATCGAGATTCGAGGGAAACAAAAACTGGTGTTTCCCGAGGGAGTAGTCGTGTTTTGTTATATAGCAGAAACATACTGCAATTATTAAGTCAAAACAAACGTATTTCAAGAATGAAAGTGAAGTTACAAAGTGTGCGCCGACTGCATCATGTAAAGGGAAAACATTCCTAAATAACACAATTTTCTTGCATTAGCAAAAACTTATCAAAATTAGCAAAGTTTTTTGAAATAAGACTCGCCTGTTTACAATAAACTTCTATTTTTTTCTCGCTCTCAAACGCGACGCGCGAAAGCAATATTCCCCGACCGGTCAATAATTTTTCGCAATATTGACTGATCGGGGAATATTTGATTTCTGCTTCACCACGTGACCTTGATTTAGCCAATGAGAGCGCGCGCTCGGTTGGAGTGAGCACTCGCTATATAACAACACGTGAAATTGACCTTGCACAATCTTTTGTTTCATGCGCATCCAATATGCATATCTGGTTGTACACTGAAATCTTACTGGCTGGATTTTGTTACTATGTTTACCCTGCACACATTCCCCTCTTTCTACATGCTAAGCCTCATATTGACCGATCAACCGCCAAAATGCAGAGTAAATCAAACAGAAACGATGCGACCATGATACGGACGGAGAATGGAGTCTTGGCAACTAAAATCTATGACTTGATATGATATAGAATGCATATGAAGAAATTGTGAAAAAAAATTGTAGTTGTGAACAGTATGTTTATCCTGAAAACCAGTGTCCATGATTTGGTGTAATTGTTTCCTCACATGACGCATCGCGGGCCACAACGGACATTATTATATAGCTCGTGTTTATTCGATCAAAGCGCGCGCTCTGATTGGTTCTATCATGGTCACGTGGCGGGCTACAAATTCAATGCAGCCCGCGCGGGCTACAAGTAAAAAATTGTTGCCCGCGCGGGCGACATCGCTAGAACGAGAAATTTCGGCGGACTATTTTTACCGTTTTTTCTTTTTGCTATATAATAAACACTTAATGACTGCACCCTCGGGAAACAGCGAGTTTTGTTTTCCGAGAATCTCGATGTTTCCCGAGACGAAGTCGTCATTAAGTGTATAGTATCTAAGGCAGTATCTTGATGATCAAGACAACTAGCCTGTTGAACTAACCCCCAAAAGGTACCTGGTACAATGTTCAGCCCCCAAAAATACTTTTACTACAAATTTAATACCCAAAAAATACGTCGGACCCCCCGTTATTTTTATATCCGAGCTAGAGTGCTCAATATCTACCGGTAGTTTGCATGTGAACAGAGAACGTGACTTGATATGATGAATACTTACGGTGACCGCCGTGGGACTCTCGCTTTTCTGTTTCTGCATCTTGTTCCGTCTTCCTGTTGATCCCTTGGAATTCTTCTCGATAGGAATTTCCACTTTCTCATTCTTAAGGTGAATTTCACTTAATTCCTATAAAAATATACAAAAATATTGAACGAAGTCGAAGGGAAAGAAGAGCTTTAAAACGGAAGGTTTGGTCAATTTTCCAATTAATGTTCAACAAAATCCGACACATGCTTAGTATGTCATTTGAGTACGCCATGAATGCAGTACCATTTTCTTTACGCCAAGTGTCATTCCAAATGCTGAGAATTAATCAAGCTAAAGCGTTGGATTATCGACATTCCACCAGAAATGTTCTTTAATTACAGAACGTCTGTTTGAATGAGATTATTATAGCAATATCCTAATCCTAACAAAACCCTTTAAATCAACACCTCTTTAAGGTTGCCTATAAATTATAAAGTAAAAATTGCTGAGCTTCCTTGGGACTCAGACTGTCGTCTTCCTTACTCGTCTAGTAGGGATTTCACTCACGCAAGTTATTGTTTACTGCAATTTTCGTAATTCTGCGAATCTACGCCAACTAACACACCGAGGATTGGCTTCCTTCAATCAAACGAGTGAACAGCTCTGGGCGTTCACGCAGTCTCTGATAGGTTTCTTTTTTTAGCTAAAAAGGACTAGCTATGCTACAAAACCAATAAGAAAAAAATCCATTTGCGCCTGTCCTTAAAGGTTTGATGGACAGAGTGTGAGTGTGAAAATTGCAGTAACGTGTAGAAAACACATCGTAGAAAAAAAGCTGCAATAAAAGAACATTAATTATTGACTTTGTTTAATGAGTCTCTTTAGCAAATAAACAGCCGTTGATTACAAGTTTCTACATATTACGACACTACTTTGGAGTAATGAAATTTCGGAATTATAGTTCAGATGCGTGATTGAGGACGGGATTGTTGTATGTCACCTTGGATCACACAGGTGATTCAAGACGAAAAACTAGAAGGCACACACACAGCGACGATTAGCTTGCACTTATAGCATTTGGAGGTTAAAGCATTGGCGTAGGAGACTTCACTAACTGAAAGAGTTACTTAAAAAAGACAGTATGGAAAATTGCTAGTTTGAAGTTATTATTTAGTAAATCATTGGTGAAGTTCTAATTTTCTTGTTTTCGGTTACCACTGTCCGTTTAATGAAGGCACGTGAATCCGGCTCGAAGGACCACATACAAAAAAGTTAGTCAGTTATAAATCCACTAAACCTTGGGCACCTTCGTTCCTTAGTAAAAATTGCAAGTTTTCGAATGTTTTGCTATTCAGCTATGGCCTTCGAAACCCAAGATCATGTATGATATCCCGCCTGGAAATGTCCGTACTGTCTCCGTTTGTATGACCCCTAGAGGAAATGCAAAGGCCGTAATGAATGGGAAACAACAGGACATGAGATTAGGCACTGCATCAGTTGCGTGCTTTATATAAAAAAAGTTACGGCCAGATATGTAATTGAAGCAAACTGTGAGAGGAAATATTAGTAAAATTAGTAAAAGTATAATAATGTTATTATAATGAACGAATGATAGAATTAAAGTTTATGGATTAGAGTTACTATTAGTTTATTCGTAATTAGGAATTTCAATGGTTAGTCGGTTATTATGTTAAAATCAATTCGTGGGTTACAGAGAGATGGTACAATACCATGGTGTTGGGTTTCACAACCATCCCAATTATGGTTACAGTAAGTTTAGACCGAAAGGAATCAGCGTGACACGAGTTGACGAGTAGGAAGTTCGGGTTTGCGTTACTCATGTTGCGTGACATCTCACCGGTGCTGTGGTGGTGCGAGGAAGTTTGTGTTTAGGGAATGGGCTCGACCTTTGCCCTTCATAAGTAGGACTGAGCTGCTCGGAGCCATTGGAATGTTCACTCTCATACGTTTCCTAAAACAAGAGGTAAAATAACAGTAATACCAAGGGGAGATTTTACAATTTGAATGTTTTCTATTTATACATTGTACATCGCTTTATCCTGAGGGTTTACCTATCCCCCATTCACACCAATTTAAACAGGGCTTTTCCTTCGCCTTGGGAAGTGCAAGTTCCCAGCTAAATAATCACTGTGTAACATGAACACCCGGGGGGGGGGGGGGGGGGGGGGGGGGAACTCCCCATAAACATAGACGGGGGTGCTCGTCCTATCCCTTAGGGTGTAAAATTCACTCAACTGCTATCTCTTTGGGGTCTCCAAAGAATCTGCTATCCCTTAGAGGGTCTCACGCCAAAGCTGACCGAGAAATTCAGCGACAACACTGAATAAATTGTTTCAACTTGATGGTAATTTCAAGGACCGCAATAACAAGGATTTTCCGCATCCAATTTCTAGGGGTAAAATTCACTGTTGACCACACCCATTTTGCTATCCTTTAGGGTTAAAATCAATTTTTCCGACGAGCACCTCCGTCGATATTTATGGGGAGCCCCGGTGTGAATAGGGTATAAGATACACTTTATACACGTAAACACTGGGATTAGATTACACTAGGTTTAAAACTGGACCATAGACATGTTTATGGCTTAGACAAATAAACTTGTTCTATAGAGTATAAAGGGCTACAGATCACAAGTGTGTTCCGTTTCCTAGGATACTTAAGGAAAATCATCCTTATGGCTTCCGGTCCTGCGTGGTAAAGACGCCACAAAAAGGTTGTCAAGGCAATGTTTGTGCGATTTGCGGTGGAAATGGCCATTCCGCCCGCAAACGTGGAGGCACTAAAATGTCGAAAATATATGCCAGGAAGCGTAGCAATATATCATATTTTTTCAGGTCATTCTGGTTACAATCTTCTGTTCCATTCATCTATAATTCTATTTATACTCAATGCAGGAATTCTTGTCAGTTGTCAGTGAAATATATTGCCGTATTTGTGCGCAAAAGGTCAGGCGCTGGTGAAACGCAAAATCAGTTGCGCGTCATAGAATCAAGCGTTTTTCTAAAGTAACACCTCCACTGTATTTACTATGTATGATACACTTTATAATAAAGATATATAGTTTCAAGTGAATACTCGACGTAACTCTGATTCGGCATTCGCCCTAGGCCTTAATAAAAGTAAGCAGACTTAGTGGTATCGCTCAACGTCTAGAATCTAATTTCCGTATTAACCGTTTTCAAAGCTAAGCCGCGGAGGCATTTGAAGTCCTCAACTCGAACTCGACATCGTAACTCGCCAAAAATATAGCTAAATATGACTCGACGTGCTTTCTGCTGACTATCAGGCAATCAAGTCTTGACCTTGTACTTGTATTTTCTGTGAAAAGTTGAACCATTTTCTCAACTCTCACTCATTTTTGACCGTCAGCTTCGGATTCTTAGTGCTCCAAAATGATTGCCTGTGGAGAAGACTGCCGAATTTCATCGAATGAAGCCCGCCGCTGCACGTAGGCCACGTAGGTTTGAAATCGCTTGTAATTTGTAATTATCTGTTTCACATTTGTGCAAAAAAGAAGAAAATACTGCTGCTGGGGTGCCGCCAGCAATACAGGGTCGCTCTGATTTAGATATCTTTGGCATTCAATTTTGGCCTCCCTGGTGCTTTTTGTAGAGTAGTGTCATATTAAGGACATTCTTCTAGATATGCGCCAGTGTAGAGGGACCATTTATATATTTATAAGACCTACAACATGGCGGAAGGAATGACCGACAATCGCTCTATATCAACCAGTATAGCACTAATGCGGTCATATGATTCTTTTTTTAAATCTTAGGTTTACAACGCATGCCCTGTAGATATTGTTCTGGGGAAAGAGCAGCGCATTTTTTTCAGTTTTAGAAACAGCCTCTGAGGCCCGTTTCAAACGTCGATCTTTTGCCGCGTCGAATCCAATTGTTAGACATTTTATTCCCAACTTAGAGGACACTTGTTTAGTACAAAGGTTAAATCTAGCTGACCCATAGCCGAATATCATGAAATGTAAAGTTTGTTTTCCTTGTTCATTTTTCCTTTGCCTGTAAACTAGAGAAAACTAGTCGGCTGAATTAGATTCGACGCGGCAAAAGATCGACGTTTGAAACGGGCCTGAGTGAGCTTTTTATATATTGCGACTGCGGCGAAAATAGCATCCTTATATCATACCTAAAATATAATCTACTTCGAGGGTGTTTGACACTTTGCTAACATTGTAACAAATTTCAAGTTAAGATTCCTAAAATAGCGGCTTCTGACGTCAATACATTCACGTTAAAACACTTTTACTCTCGTCCCCCTTTAACGTGATCTATCTAATGTCAGTTGCTGAATACTGGTATCTATTTGTATAGCTTTCGGCACGCTTTACGTTTTATAAATTGTACTTACATTTTCATATGATGGATTTTAAATTGGGTAACATTTAAAACGCACATCTACTTAATATCTAAATGTATTAACGTTTTCTTTTTCTTTCAAGGATTCTTTTTTTAGGGATCAAAATAACAAAATGGATTTTTTGTGTTGCTTTTTGCATACGAAAGCAGCTACGCCGATTCCCTACTTCTTCATTCATTTCTTTTTTTCATTTTTCGTGCTTTTTGATTTGGTCAATCAGTAAGTAGGCAAAAGCGGCGTTTGTGAAAGTGGTGCGTTATGTTGCATCAATTCATTCGTTAATTCACAAAGGAAGTAAAGTAAATTATATTGCGTACTCTCTTTTTTTAAAGAAAAACGTTTATCAAAAACGTTGATGAGGCTGACTGATTTGCCAAAAAACTGGAACGATCCAATGGATTTACTGTTAAAATATATCCCGTTTTCACCTTTTTTTAGAACAGGCTAAAGTCAACATTAACGATGTTACAAAAAGAGAGTGCACTTGCCAACAGGAGACTAAAATACGAATCTATAGCTGCCGGGAAATGGTTGGAAAATGTAAAAAAGGACTGGAAAAATGGTAAAGGTAAAGTATACTTTATTCTATGTTTTCTTTTCATTGGAGCGTGTTTAAGTACTTGTCATTTCATTTGGGAGGAACAAAACGTAATAATAAAAAACCCTTTAGTTATTTTAGAACTTTAAAAATGCAACTTTCCATCAACACAATCATTTTTTTGGAAATTCAAAGTACTTACTTCAATATATTCGCTGCATGATGTCGATGAAGCTTCATTATCCATTTTTGTGAGGAATTCAATTTCCTCTCCAGTTCCTCCCTACATTTGGAACTTCTCGATCGCAAGGCGGAAACCAGCTCAGTGTTTTATTAAATTCAATTAAGATTACTCTTAAAATGTTACAATGTTTATAACGAGTACTTCGTTGCAATAGGACGACACTTGAAGCTTTCCTGTAATATTTTGAAAAATGTGGCCAAATAAAAGATAATTCAGCTGAAATATGGATATTAGTTTTTTTAAACCTTTAATCTTGCGATATGTGTGTAATGAGCGTTACTATGAAAAGGATGAACAAGTTATTGTAATTATCTATCTGTTATTGTACTGCACGGAAGGAAAATTTCATAATGGAAAAATTTAAATTCATAGCTTACTCATTTGGAAGTTTAAAATCGTTTGCAATGAATAAATAAATTTATTATTTTATTTCATTTCATTTTATTTAATTTTCCTTTAAATCTCAGCTCATAATGAAGGATTTCCTCTCGCGATTAGAAATTTAAAGATAATCTTTCCGATGTATTTTTATCATGTGCCTTTTTATGTGCCTATTTAAAATTTTTTACTTGGTTATTTGATTTTTGACTACTGTATACAAGAAATGATTACCACTTGAACCATTTTACCAATGAGTTTATAAAAAAAATAAGCATAAACTATAATGTTACAACCAATCTCGTTGCCAGACCTTACTACGCTGTTTGCTGATTGTCATATGCCCTGACGGCAGACAATCCTAGGCTGATTCTGATTGGTTGATATTGCCGCACGATTGCCATCTTTGTCCAACCTCGTCCCCAGTGTCCTCTCGGTCGTTTTCAAAATGGCGGTTAGCTCGGGAGAAGACCCTGGGGGAGGTTGAGTCACATGACCGTTTCGAAACAAAGGACAACCTCGTTCCCATATCCTCAGACCGTCATGTGACTCAGCCTCACCCAGGGTCTTGTGCTCGACCAACCGCCATCTTGAAAGTCACCTAACCGACAAAGGCGGACACCATTTATGGAAAAACCGGATGGCATAGATTAATTCTACGACTTCCGGTTTCGTCTGTGTCCAGAGTCTACGAAATTCAGCATGACCGAGAGGCCCTGGGAACGTGGTTGGTATATTCCCATCTTTATTCTCGATTCCAGTCAGTCTGTCGTTCTCGAACCCCTCCAACATATCCTCCTTCCTTGAATTACCAATAATGGGTAAGTTGCTTTTGCGCTTCAATTACCCATTATGGGTAACTTTTAAAATAGCATGGTATTTGACATGCGCAAGTGTCCCACATGGTTGTAGGTTGCCGTAGTAAACTTAGATATAGAGCGCTCTTCAAAGGGTACAGTAGTGGGCGGGGGTTCTGGGGTTGGATGGGTTATTTTTGGTTCGGACAATTTTACAGTGTTCATCTTGAAAGTCACCTAACCGACAAAGGCGGCCACCATTTATGGAAAAACCGGATGTCATAGATTATTTCTACGACTTCCGGTCTCGTCTGTGTCCAGAGTCTTCGAAATTGGGTTGAATGTTTTTTTTTGGGTTCGGACAATTTTAGAGTGTTCATCTTGAAAATAACACCAAAATTCAAAGGTCCTTTCAAACTACGCTCGTCCCCCAAATCCTTCGATCGTTTTGCCAGTGGAAGGTGTCTTTGGCTTGTCGCCTTCAGCTGACCATACGCCTGAAGGCTCTAGGGACGACACTGGGTAAATGCGTGAAATTCAAACCAAATTTGAAATATCCGAATTGCCAACAAACAGACCGAAGACTAAACATTTGCCTCTGTTTTTGTCAAAGACCGCTAAGATCGCAAGTCCTATGAGACGACCGAGGGCTGTGTGGACAAGATTGTCACTAAGGCATGCGCGATATGCAACACGGAGCTGCTGTGGAAAAGCTCCTGCACATGCGTCAACGATTGATCAATTTTTAGGGTCATCGGCTTACCTTCACGGACCCCCCCCCCCCTCCCCACGGGCGTAATATCCTCTATGTATCTTACCCAGGGGGGATACGCGCATGCCACAGTGATGCCGAGCAGACTCACCGGCTGACTCTTGCTGTGTGTTAGTTTGTGAAAAGGATTCCTCTTGGTCGGTTTAGGACTGGGTGCTGGTTGAGGGGAAGATGGTTCCTCCATTGAGCTGCGTGAGCTTCTTGGAGAGGACAACCTCTGAAAGAAAAACAAAGCTGTTTCAAGACTAGTTTGACGCTCAATATATAGCGGTGTGGCCTCGCCCGGGGGTTCTTCCAGATAAAAGTACCAACGTGATCATATCAGATAAAAGAAACAGGTGTCCCGCATGGATGCCGGAGGGAGAGCGCAGATGCGCGCGCCACTTGACTGGAACAGGCAAAGGCAGTGGCGCGCGCATCTGCGCTCTCCCTCCGGCATCCATGCGGGCAAGAAGAGTTTACTGTCATGCAACGGCAGTCTAAGAAACTCAAGATTCTTGCAGCATAATAATTGTAACAGTATAAGCCACAATGCTAGTTGGGCTGAATTTTGACTGAAAAGTTAGTAAATACTGACGAGTTTTACAACAACAGGCTTTTATCTGTAGTAGCATCGTTACATTTTCGAGACAATGACAATGGCAATGAGTAATGAAAATTGTAATGGATAATAGCAATGCCATGACAATGAACAATGGAAAATGACAAAGGCAATGAACAATGGCAATGAACAATGAGAATGAACAATGGCGATAAACAATGGCAATGGGCATTGGCAATGACAATGTCAATAAACAATGTCCATGACAAAGAGCGGTTGCCCGGCGCGGTCCCCGTCTTTCTGGTTCCTAATAGTAAAGACGGCCAAAGCGTTGTCCAAGGTCTGGGTCACATCATGGACCGCGTGTGTGTGCGTGGGAGAGGTGGATGCTCTAGCCCCTGATCTCCATCCCTACCCTGCTAGCAGAGGTTTCTCTCTGTCAGTCTTTTTAATTATTATTACTTAAGTTGTTCGCGTGTCTGGTATTTCGTGTGGTTGTTTGTCCGGGCGCAAATCAAACATCTAAAACTTTTTATACAGTAAAAACCCGCAAGTAAGAACCTGTTAGGCTAAAATTTCCCTGTTATACACCCATTATATAAGAACCTGCTTAGCCTAAAATTTGTAATGGTTTCTTAATTTTCAAAAATAGAAAAAAAAAAGAACTATTTCTTAATATCAGTACAAAAATGCTTTACAATTTATACACAGTATGTAAGCCATTGATGTCCAGGGCTGTTCAGTACAGTAACTCAATTGAGAATTTACTTTAATAATTTTAGAAATAAAGGAGAAATAGTATGTATCACTTTGTTGAAGTCATGACAATACTATACTTGCGCCAAAAAAATTGCACTAAGCACCATCAGAAACATATAAAAATAACCTTTTTAGGCTAGCATGGGAAAATGTAGGCTCGCGGGATTTTACTGCACTTTTCTAGCTCTCAAATTGTAATAATAATATAATAATATTTCTTATATAGCGCACATACATTTCTGTTCTGCGCGCTTTACAATGGTAGTAATAATGAAAATAATCGTTTAAATCATATAAAAACTGGGTATAAAATCTTACAATGCTAATGGAGAGAAAAAAAAAAAATATATATATATATTACTAAAAATAATAAAAAGGGTAGTAAAAGCTAAAATTATTACTAAAAATTATAAAAAGGGTAAAAAAAAATTGTGATCAATGTACTCAATGCTTCCGTATTGTTTTCCTTTTAGCCTTACATATGTATTGCTAATCTTGTTACCCTTAACATTTCAGTTTACGCTAACGAAGGCGGAAGCAATCAGAGCAACGATGTGCTAATGCCGTCTGGTGGGTCTGTTGTTCTGAATCTTACTATATATAAACCTAATGAATTACCAGGTCAGACTAACTAAGCCCGCTGATGACGAGTTTTTCCATCCGGCTTTTTAGCCCCAGGCGATTAGCAGTATGATTAATTGCAACACTTTTTCCCACATGGTTCTACTTTAAAAAATTCAAGGAGACCTGAAATGTCTATTCGTCTATATTGTATACAACAACAACATTCGCGTTTATAAACGAGTTTCTATTTTGAGAAACAAGAAACTCATCGCATTACAACAAAAATAACAAGGAATTTCTCATGTTCTTCCTGTTTCTAATACTAACTGGCATCTACTGAACAAAACATGTTGAAACGAAAATACGTGAATAAAGCTCAGTCTTTCGCTATTAAAGCATGTTAACTATTTCCTTTGATTACAGAGATAACAAAGCGATAATGCCGAATAACAAGAACTTAAAGCGATGGAATTGCTTTGTATTTTACTCTGCAAATGAGACAACTCTTTCAATATGAAAAACACAGCTTGCGTGTCATATGCAGTTATCGCCAGAGCTGTCAGTGCCTGTATATTGCTTGTTTTTAACCAAAGACATATATTTTTTCTCTTATTTGTTTCATTCTCCTGCTACAAATTATGATTATCAGAATCAAATATCGCTGACATTTACCAAACGCAGTGTTTGCTTAACTTAATATAAAGGTTGCAATCAGGCCAATAACAACCATCGATTGTGTATAATTGAAAATAAGATGTGCTACACACTCCTACCAACGGGTTCAAGCCGAAGAGCAATTCTATTCGTCCTGTCCTTACAACATGGTAACTTTTTGTAAAGGTTTGAGGAAAAATCGGTGTCGTGTTATTGATTTAAGTTGGATTATTTAATCAAGCACGAAGGTATCTTTGGGTAAATCGCTTTCATTTATCATTATATAATTAAATAATTCTTATACAACAACCGTACACACTAGAAAATACACTAGCTGCTTTAGAATAACCAACCTTTACCTCTGCACCAAGATAACAAGAATAGCTGCGCAATTCAACAGTCATTTCGCTAAGAAACAACACAATCCAGATATGACATCAGTCGTATTAGTGCCAAGTATCTAAATGACTGAGGACAGTCCACGGCTCTCGTGATCTGAGCCTCAAAGAGCATTAAAGATTCGCCTCTAAAACTGGTTTAACTGCTTAAAATCACGATAGAAATGAGATGATAAAAGATTTCGTACCTTGTAAATCAGGGAACTCGACGAGTTTCAATATGAACGCTTTTATCAGATGGTCAAACCCTGAAAGACCCCACTGGGTCACTGACGATAACTGAATGGGAGATAATCACTCACTGATAGCGTGGAGAGGGGTTAAGGCGATCAGGGCTAAGGACTTTGCGTTACAGGGCATCTTTGTTGAAGAGTAGGGTTTTAATATAAGGACATCAGTTAAGTCTAATGGTAAAAGACTTTGTGTTACATGGGTATCTTCTATCGGCTTTTAAAGAGAAAACGTGATGGCGGTGTATATAAGCTGCTGCAGTGGACTCAGTAGAAAAAGAATGCGTCCTCGAGCTACAAAGAATTGCCGCAAGTCATTCCTAACCACCCGCAAAACGACCTGAGAAAATCTGTGCTTTGAGGGCGCGCACCTGATACTCGCTCTTTTTTAAAGATCTTTCTCGGTTTGAAAGTTAATTTGTGATGTGATGATTTTATTTTAGCACGGTAGTTTTTCAGCTTACGCTGTTTTACAAAAAAGCCGTGAAAAGAGAAAATATATCATCTATAAAAGTATAACTATTATAAGTAAAATGTCCAGATTAAAAATTCGCGTATAAAAATCAATCAAGAGAACCGAAGAAGCTGGCGGGTAACTCATTAAGTTTAGACTTTAAAGAGTTCATTGATTTGCATTGACGCACGTTTTCAGGGAGACGATTCCATGTAAATGCACCTCTATATCCGAAACGCCTCTTGCCATAATTAGTTCTAGGGAGGGGTAGTTTAAATGACGTCGTTGAACCTCTAATAGGTTATGGTATATCCATTTTATCAAATTTATCGATAAAGTATTTAGGTGAAAGATTATTGTAGATTTTAAACATTTCAATGGCCAGCAGTTTCAACCTTCGTGTAGACAGTCTGTCCCAACCCAAGTTCTCAAGGAGTGGGGCGGAGCTTAGTATCATAGCTCGAGAAAGTGATGATTCTAGCCGCAGCGCGGTTTTGGAGCTTTTGGAGTTTTGAGGAAAGCTTAGATCCTAACCCCTCCCATACTACACTGCACTAGTCAAAATACGGTTGAACAAATGAAAGGTACATAGACCGAAGGGTGGTGGGGGGGACAAACTGCCTAACGCGTTTAATTGCTCCAATACAGTAAAAACCCGCATAAAAGAACAGGTGTTTTGGGGAATCAGGCTGATTTTGTTCTTGTATATTGGGTGTCTTCTGCAAAATCAGCCTGAAAATGTTCTTAAGGTGTTCTTAAAGTTGTTTCTTAACATCAAATACTCCATACACTAGAAAGGTAACAGTCATTTAGTAACAACAATTAATCAAGTCTAAAAAACAATAGCCGAATAACCCTGGAATTCCTGCTGTAGAACTGTGTGTGCATGGTCTAGCACATCATATTGATCTCCTGGGTACTCTACCACAAAGTGGGTTACTGTACTCGAATCTAACTGGCAGCAATTACAAGAACAAACTTCATTTTTCAGGCTGCATGTGTTCTTATGTATAAGGTACCATTTTGACCAAATTTCAGCCTGAGTGTTCTTAAACCACATGTTCTTTTATGCGGGTTTTTACTGTAGCACTGACTCTTTTGGTTGTCGTCATGGTACCACAGGCGCCCTTCAAAATTAGCTCTGACACGGTTTGAAAGTGTGGATGTTACGGTAAATATATACCAGGAACCAGAGCTTCAAAAGGGCGTCTGGTAATGAATTCGGGACATCCACCCTTTCACACCGAGCCAGAGCCTTCTTGGTAATGCAAATAATATTATTGTAAAGGTGGTCAGCAAACGTGTAAGGTAATGACAACTTTTTAAACGCGATAAGGGGATTCTTCAGGGTTTTAAAAACGTTCCTGCCAATCACCGCAAAGAAGGGCATCCACACCTTCAGGACCGAATCAGACGAGTCCATTCACAAGATTTAGAAACAGTCACTAGGAAGCAGTCGGAGCTCTCTGTGCGACCGCTCTCGTAAGCGACCAGCTCCCATAACGACCATTTTCCCAAACCCCGTTTGAAATGTCACATAAACTCTGTTATTTCAAGCTCTCGTAAGCGAGCGCCTTATCGATGCGACCAGCTCCGTTAGCGACCACAATTTCAGATCACCAACAGAGATTTTCTATTGTTTTTAAGCTCTCGTAAGCGACCACAGTACTTTTTTTTCATTAAAACATCAGTCATCACCTCATAAATATCTAAACTGATACAAGCTGCACCGGTGAAATGCTATTTTCTATGTACATATTTGCGGTTATCTATTCTTAATTAAAGTCGGGAAATAAATCAAACTATTTTAAGCATTAGTATCACATGGTTTTTTCTAGATTTATTGTACTAAGCTCTCGTAAGCGACCAACCCCTATTGTTCAAGTAGGAAGCCGCTTGGTGGTCGCTTACGAGAGCCGTTCTCGTAAGCGACCAGCTCCGTTAACGACCGCAATTTTCAGTTCCCGAGGTGGGCGTTTACTAGAGCTTACAACAAAATGCATAAGTCGTTGGAACACCTAGTTCTTCCTTCCCCTCCCATGGCAGGGAGAGCGTGTTCTCTCGGCAAAGTGTTCCAACATTTTGCATTTGGTTGTAGATAGAACAATAGATCTACTCAGCGTCCTAAGATCGCCGTAATCATGGGTAATCTTAGGTGATCTTGTAAATTTTTTCTATATTTCTTGGGCGATCTTAGGCCTACGGCAAACGCCGAACTTCAGTCGCTCTTCTTCTGTCGAACCTTTCCTTTTTCAAAGGATGTCGCTTCATTATACTTTATAATCAAGAAATTTCTATTGTTATGTATTGGAACGGCGCGACTCTGGCACGGCGTTTGCCGTAGGCCTTAGGCGATCTTGGGCGTTCTTAGGCGATAGGACCCGGCGGAGCAGGCCTTGGTTAAAATCACGCGCAATCTTAGGATTCGGAGTAGGCCTAACAATGAATGCAGGATCGGTGCATTGTGATTACCTGAAGGACCTTCCATTTTTAATGCCCGTACCAAGAGACCATTAGTAAGAGTAAGGCCCTTGACAGGGCAAACGTTGAATATCAGCGACTTCAGTCGAACTCCTTCTGTCGAGCCTTTCCTATTTTTCAAAGGATGCTGCTTCATAAACAGGGTGTACATTTTCCGGATTTTCGAGTCCCCAGTCATGATCAGGATGGCGATTTTCGAGTTTCATGTCGCGGCAACGGCATTCGTTTGCCGATATTTCGTACCTTTCGTCATAAACAGGGTACGAACATGAGCGTTTTTTTCTGACACATTTTGCGAGCTCGAGCGGAACAGCCCTACCCAACTTTGGTCGAGTAACCAACCGGGGTCGTTATGGCCGAGGGTTATATACTAATTGGAATAAACATGTTATTGAGACTATCTGATCTGTTTCAGACCCGATCACCTATTTCCGCTTTTAAGGCATTTCAAGGTATAATTCGGTATTATATAAACACATGCATGCAGACTCCGTGTTTACCAAAGTCCACCAATAGAATTCCATACACGATGCGCTTAAAAATGGATGGAATTTTACTTACTGACATTGCAAACTATAAAAGGTGAAAATAAATACTTACTTTACACATGCGGCTTTTTCCATCAATAGCAGACATACACACAAGTTTATAAAGCATACAACTACATGCAACAATTGTATAAAGCCCATTAAGTCCCCGGGGGGGGGGGGGGGGGACTCCCTATATTCGAATGCTAGGGGTGACCGTCGTATTTTTTAGGGGTTGAAATCGGCGATCTGGTATTTTTTAGGGGTTCGAAAATAAAAAGCGGTATAGTAAGAAAAATAGGTATTTTTTAGGGGGTTCTCGCGCAAATAAGGTAGTATTTTTGAAAGTCAAGAGGATACATTTGATGTATATTAAATAAACGGCCAGAACAAAATTTAATCTGTCAAAATTGTTGGTATTTTTTAGGGTATTTTCAGACTGAGGGGTATTTTTTAGGGTGGAAATTTTTTCCGACCAGGTATTTTTTAGGGTCAAAATTCGAGTCTCCCGACGGTCACCCCTAGCATTTTAACCTTAGAGTCCCCCCCCCCCCGGGATTAAGTCATTTCAAGGTCAAAATTAACTCCATTGAACAGCACAGTTGCAAATATCACAGTTGAAAACGTTAACGTCAGCAGCAAAACAGTCGACCTAAATAATTAACAGACTGACTAAATAGGCTTAGGATTCAATGAGGCACATGGCATTCTTATAGTATGGGAACAACCACTAAACCCTACTGTCTCCCCTAGTGAAAGACAACAAGCTTACAATTGACAATGACCGGAAGACATCAAGACTGAACTGAAAAGGATACATCGCAAATGAAAGATGTATTATGCCACCTCCCTTTAGGATAGCCCTAGCATTAGCCTTACCTTGTGCTTTTCGGGAGATGCTGAAGATGTTGGCGATTTCTTCTTGTTGCTCACGTCTTCAGTAGATCCGCTCCACGACAAACGCTCACGACCAAACGATGGAATTCGCAAACGCGGCATTGAGAATCCCTTTTCAGACATGTCCACAGGTGCAAGACTTCACCATGCAGTATCTTCAAGATGACTAGCCTAGGATTTACAGTATAATGAAGCTTGAAGTTCCATGGTTTACAATGATGGAGTAGCCATTTTGTACCTGTTTATAATGCCGGTTCCAAATCAACACGACATAGTCAGTTCATATTTCCTTTCAGATATTTCTGTCAGCAGCCAACTGAAAGAAAATACAGCGATATTTGTCTTGTGACCTCAAGCAGAAGATAAACTCTTCACTTGTCTACCGGCTTCAAATTAAATATTTGTACATCTGGTAAATGCTTCTTGTTAGTCACATTAGGGAACTGTACTTGCCTCTTCGCTCAAATGAACTGTGCATTTTTGTCTACGGTTGAGAGCCGTTGGACTGTGTTGAAGGCTTTTAACAAAATCACATCCAGAGACACGGTCACATGAACCGTGAAAAATATAATAATTCGTGCAATGAACTTCACGTAGTCGGCAACGCAAGTGGCAGAATCTTGTTCACGTTCCAACATCCAAGTGGTACAAATGACGGACCCTGCATTATGTGATACTACCGAGATATTTCTTCACATTAAATATGGAGATCTTAGAGTCTCCGTTTAGGCTATAATCATCACCTCAGTCCATTAAAAGAGCAGTGTTTTTCCTGAATTATATATAAACGCGGTCAATATCCTCCCCGAAGTACTTATGGATAAAATATGATAGCCTACGTCATATATTTCGGTTTAAACAGAGCGGTCAGAGATCTTTTAATCTCTGCAGGAGATGAGGGCACTGAGGAGCTTACTTGTTGTAAATCCAAAAAGAGACGGTAATATTCGTGGGTGTAGGTCGTTATTAGTCGGTGCACAATGTAAAGTTGATACTATCTGCTACAAAAGGGAAATATAGTGCTGAGTTCCATTACAATCTCTAGACACCTCTCCCCTAATACTGCGTTCACATTATAGCGCTAAACCATGTTCAGTGTAAACTTGTTTTAAACATTTTTAGTACTGCATGCACTCGTCAAGTAAAATGTTTCTTTTCTGAACATTTAAACCTCACTTTGCAACTTTTCTAGATATTATTAAGCTCTGCTAAACTAGGACACACTTGAAGCGCGCAACGTCGGTCCTGCATGTTTACCCGACTGGCTCCCAAACTAGAAAACATCGCACACGTGTGTTTTTACAAAAAAAAGGTCTTGCGGAGAAAAAAAAATGTGTCCCGGCTACAAAATTTGTCGCGCGTAGCAATTTTTCTCGCGTGGCTAAATTGCGAAACATGTGTCCGGCTACACTAGTTGCGCGCTATACATGTGCATGTGTCCTAGTTTAGCCAGGGCTTCCAATACAATTGACGATTCCAGCAATAACGCACGCGCGCGCTGCATTCTGGTAGTTGTGGGACACGGCTTGGGCATTTCTGAATAAAGAAGAGCGCGCGTGCTTATAGCTGGAAAAGTCCATTTACAGTTTAGCAAGAGGCAAACAATGATGTTTCACATGAGCTGCAAATAGACGAGATGAAACTCGAAACATGATTGGTCTGAACATGTGGACGCACTATTAACCATTTTTACTCAGCTGAAAAGCTGATCCTAAAATAGTTTCCTCGTCATTATATTGCTTGTTGGTGGTACTACGTTGTTCTTTTAAGCAAATGTGAATTTTCTTGCGTTAGGTATCGTTGTCAGCTACTGTATATTGTCTATTATTATATGGATGCCAGTGTTTTACCGGAAACTAAAACACTCGTATTTTCCATATCTTCACTAGTGAAAATATGAAAAAAGTTATGTACCGAGTATCCCGGATGTGCACGTTTGCAGTGTTGTTTTCCTCACTTTCGTCTGCAGTGAAATCTCGCTCGTGACCGAGCGAGGTCACTCGAGTTTTAAGCCACAAAACTAAGTTTTGTTCTAGTTCTAACGAGAAAAACCTTATTTCAACTATGGCAGAGAAAGCTACAGCAACACAAAAAGGGAAAATAGCTCTTAACGACACTGGGAAATTCGACTTTACCAAGTGAGTTGTTCAATTTGTTATATTTTGCCGCTATGTCAATTCTTATCCATATAATAAAAAGAACATTACACGGTGGCTTGAAGATATGGATTTTATTTTCTCCTGTCAAAAACAATATTTTACTCACTCGCTGCGCTCGTTCTTGCCACTCGAAAATAAAATCCATATCTTCGCGTCACCGTGTAATATCCTCTATATATCTGTGATCGTCGCATATTATTTCAAAAGGTATTCGAGTGCGCAAATATAATTTAGTGGAAAGAACTTAACACAAAAGACAGAAGGAAGAGAAGAAGTCAGAAGACTTGCTCGAACTGATACTACATATTTCCAGGGCTAGACAAGTTTTAGTCAATCTTTTATCGTCAAGCAAAATTGTTCGCATCTGGTATTTCGGGTGAGAAAACTTTACCGTTTACAAGATTATAAAAGACCGACAGAAGGAAACCTCTGCTAGGGTGTATCAGGTAGGAGCTCGAGAAATTTAAACTCATTTAGAACTTCCTCTAAAATTGTGACACTAGCTATATCACTGTAGCCGCTCGTAGAACTGCATGGTCTTTTTTATAGCACCGTTTTATAACTTAAAAGTATCATTTGGCCATCGATGCTTGTGTTCGTTTTCGTTGCGTAGTACTCATAGTAAAGCATTAAGAATGCCTTTAAATTTCTTAAATCAGCCTCGACATTCTTAAAATAACAATTAATAATAGTATTTCATTAATGTTAGACAAAAAACACGGTTATTAAAAATATTTTCAAATCCTCGTCTCCCTTTATTAACTATCTTTTCAAATTTTATTTCTTGTTCCGTTATTGGAAAATGAAAATGAGGAGCTAAACATCAGCATAGTGAAGTTAAGTAATTTTGTACAATCATGTAATTAAGTAGTCTGAGCAACGCTCTGAACAGTAGGTTCTTTTAGAAAAAAATATCAGCCTGGACGTTGCTATAAACAAGTTTGACATGTGAAATAAGTACTACTACAAACAAAAACATTAGATGAAGACATATTCAACTTCGACTCACCAATGAAGTCTTGTGGCGTTTAGTCTTTCACCCCAGTTGAACGGCCCCTAGCTGTCAGCTCTCTCTTTCCCGAGATTTCGAGCAATTATACATTTTCAAGTGTTACATGCTGTATTTAGTGACTGAAAACAAACATTGGACAAAGGATGATGGGCGATGGTTCTGAAATCATAGACGCTACTGCCAGCCGCTTCAGCTTTCATTGCATTCCTGTGGCTTTCAATTTGAATTCATTAGTCTTATAGCCGCAGAGGCAGAAGTATCGTTAAAGCCTGCAAGTTAAATGTTTGAGAAGCGCCTTAAAAGAGTCTATTCCGATCAATGATCAAATCGATTCCCCATATAAAATAGCATGTAGGAAAAAGAGCGGAGGAAATGACTTCATAATCTCCCATTTTCCTCTTGTTTTAACCCCTTTTCTCCCTCTGCCAGAGTTGCTAAGTTTAATAGCCAATATTAAGCAGCTGATATATCTTCTCCCTTATCCCTTTTGTGCTCGATGTCTCTTTATCCCTACAATTTAAGCCATTTCTCCCCTCTCCTAGTGTATTTCTAGGCCCTTTCTATTCTCCCTGCTCCCTTCGCTCGAAAAACCGTGGGCGCGCAAACAACGACTGAGCTGTTTTATCAATTCTGCTATCATGGGACGATTTCATACTCAAAGTCTCCATACTTTAGCTATGATGTAGGAAGGTATTTCCTTATCGTTCCTGGCAAAGCATCCATAATATAAACACAACGCGCGCGTTTCTCGAATTCTTATTGGCTCTCATGCAGCATGGCATGGGTACATAAAAGTATATATCACGGAACGCGCCAACGTCTCAGTGCGCGTGCTAAAAAGAACCAAATTAATGAAAGACCGTTTGACTGCGCGCGGTTTTTGTTCTTATTTTTGCCTTTTTGTTGCGGTAGAAAACAAATGTCCTCTGATTTTCCGTTGATGTCCTCAGCAGTACCACGGAATGACGTAATAAAGGAACAACATTTTGACCACTTTATTACGCTATTCCGTGGCATATAAGAGGACATACCACGGAAAATCATAGGACATTTGTAAACCTGATTTGAGGCACCGACGTGGCCAAACAAACGCTCGCGTGGGCGCGAGCATGAAGCGCGCAGGATTGAATAAACGGCACCAATCACGTGTTACGTCAGAGTGAAACACAAATGCACTAATTCTTCCGGATTCCTTTCTTCTCTGGTTTGAGTCACATGAACTATTTTTTAGCGTTGACACGCAATCGTCCAAATTTAATGACGAGCTAGCCGAAACCCGACCACATTACTAGAGAGAGCTCGCGTATTCAAATTAAAATTGCCAAGTTTTTAAACTTGGCGACAGGTTAAAAGCAAAGATACAGTCAAGGAAAATAAAAACGTTTTACAGACTTTTGTATGAAATTTTAACTTTGCTGACAAGCTTTAATTGCGAGTCGGAATATAAACAGAGCTATGTCTTCACTAGCTTTTAAAGTATCGCTCTTAAACTTGACAATTTTGCTAATTTTGGGCGCTGAATTTCAGCAGGTTCGTATGCAAAATTTAAAATAATTCACCGCTTCACGATGAATTTTTATATCTTTATTCTTTTTTTGATTACACGCGCCGATTTGTCGGGGCCGATTTTGCTTATGTTCATTCATTCTCGAACCCAGAGCTCCCCGGCTCGTCTCCTCGCGGGGGAGGCTCTGGTGACAGCCACTGACGCATGCGCGAGATTTAATATAGAGCCGCTGAGAGAAAGACCTTTCAGCGCATGCTCCAATGCTCAAAATCAGCCAATCACCACCGACCCTCAAATGGATGTCCCCAGAGCCTCCCCTGCGAGCAGACGAGCCGGGGAGCTCTGGGTACGAGAATGATGTTCGTTCGGTGTCGGCCTGACTTCGAAAAATCTGATGCGATTCAACATATTTTTGTTGTCGGGCCCGATTTTTCATTTCGCAGAGGCCCGACAAATCGCAGTGTTTGAATGCACCCTCCGACAATCGGCCCGATCAATCGCAGCGTGGAAATTGGCCTTTACCTCAAAACTTGACAGGGCCGCAAATTGCATGTACGTACTTTTCTGTGATGTGTGATAGATTTTAAGTACCTTGCCTGCACCGAGCGAGTTGAATATTTTGTGACCTCACGATGCACCCACCTATACGCGAGGTGTTGCATGGAACTATGATGCTATGATAAGGTTTCCCGCGTCTAATTCTGAGAAAAACTTGAACCAAAACAAAATCATCAGATTTGGAAAGTAAAAGTAAACAGATTTCACTGAGGTCCAGGGTGTGATTCATTCACATGTTCTATGTCAAGATTTCACACGTTCTTGGGTGTGATTTCACATGCTCTAAGGCCGTGATTTCACAAGCTTTAGGGTGTGATTTCACATGCTCTATGGTGTGATTTCACATGGCCTAGGGCGAAGTTTCACATGGTCTAGGGCGTGATTTCACATGCTCTAGGGTGTGATTTCACATGCCCTAGGGTGTGATTTCACATGCTCTATGGTGTGATTTCACATGCCCTAGGGTGTGATTTCACATGCTCTATGGTGTGATTTCACATGGCCTAGGGCGTGATTTCACATGGTCTAGGGCGTGATTTCACATGCTCTAGGGTGTGATTTCACATGCCCTAGGGTGTGATTTCACATGCTCTATGGTGTGATTTCACATGCCCTAGGGTGTGATTTCACATGCTCTATGGTGTGATTTCACATGGCCTAGGGCGTGATTTCACATGGTCTAGGGCGTGATTTCACATGCTCTAGGGTGTGATTTCACATGCCCTAGGGCGTGATTTCACATGCATTTCACATGGTCTAGGGTGTGATTTCACATGGTCTAGGATGTGATTTCACATGGTTTAGGATGTGATTTCACATGGTCTAGGGTGTGATTTCACATGGTCTACGGTTGTGATTTCACATGGCCTAGTTGATTTCACATGGTCTAGGGTGTGATTTCACATGCCCTAGGGTGTGATTTCACATGGTCTAGGATGTGATTTCACATGCTCTAGGGTGTGATTTCACATGCTCTACGGTGTGATTCTACATGCTCTAGGGCGTGATTTATGCTCTAGGGTGTGATTTCGCATGGTCTAGGGCGTGATTTCACATGGTCTAGGGTGTGATTTCACATGCTCTAGGGTGTGATTTCACATGGTCTAGGGTGTGATTTCACATGCTCTAGGGTGTGATTTATGCTCTAGGGTGTGATTTCACATGGTCTAGGGCGTGATTTCACATGGTCTAGGACGTGATTTCACATGGTCTAGGGTGTGATTTCACATGCTCTAGGGTGTGATTTCACATGCTCTAGGGTGTGATTCTACATGCTCTAGGGCGTGATTTATGCTCTAGGGTGTGATTTCACATGCTCTAGGGTTTGATTTCACATGGTCTAGGGTGTGATTTCACATGGTCTAGGGTGTGATTCTACATGCTCTAGGGCGTGATTTATGCTCTAGGGCGTGATTTCACATGCTCTAGGGTGTGATTTCACATGCTCTAGGGTTTGATTCTACATGCTCTAGGGCATGATTTATGCTCTAGGGTGTGATTTCACATGCTCTAGGGTGTGATTTCACATGTTCTAGGGTGTTATTTCACATGGTCTAGGGCGTGATTTCACATGCTCTAGGGTGTGATTCTACATGCTCTAGGGCGTGATTTATGCTCTAGGGCGTGATTTCACATGCTCTAGGGCGTGACTTCCCATGCTCTAGGGTGTGATTCTACATGCTCTAGGGTGTGATTCTACATGCTCTAGGGCGTGATTTATGCTCTAGGGCGTGATTTCACATGGTCTAGGGTGTGATTTCACATGCTCTAGGGTGTGATTTCACATGCTCTAGGGTGTGATTCTACATGCTCTAGGGCGTGATTTATGCTCTAGGGTGTGATTTCACATGCTCTAGGGTGTGATTTCACATGCTCTAGGGTGTGATTTCACATGGTCTAGGGCGTGATTTCACATGCTCTAGGGTGTGATTCTACATGCTCTAGGGCGTGATTTATGCTCTAGGGCGTGATTTCACATGCTCTAGGGCGTGATTTCACATGCTCTAGGGTGTGATTCTACATGCTCTAGCGCGTGATTTATGCTCTAGGGTGTGATTTCACATGCTCTATGGTGTGATTTCACATGCTCTAGGGCGTGATTTCACATGCTCTAGGGTGTGATTTCTCATGGTCTAGGATGTGATTTCACATACATTAGGTTGTGATTTAACATGCTCAAGGGCTTTATTTCACACGTATACGGTATTTCACATGACCTTGGGTGTGATTTCACATGCTCTATGGTGTGATTTCACATGGCCTAGGGCGTGATTTCACATGGTCTAGGGTTTGATTTCACATGGTCTAGGGTTTGATTTCACATGCTCTAGGGTTTGATTTCACATGTTCTAGGGTTTGAAATGACATCCTAGAGCATGTGAAATGACACCCTAGAGCATGTGAAATCACACCCTAGACCATGTAAAATCACACCCTAGAGCACGTGAAATCATGCCTTAGAGCATGTGAAATCACACCCTAGACCATGTGAAATCACACCCAAGATCATGTGAAATCACAACCTAAAGTATGTGAAATCAAACTCTAGACCATGAGAAATCACACCCTAGGCCATGTGAAATCACGCCCTAGAGCATGTGAAATCACGCCCTAGAGCACGTGAAATCACGCCCTTGACATGTGAAATCACACCCTAGAGCATGTGAAATCACTCCCTAGAGCATGTGAAATCACGCCCTAGAGCATGTGAAATCACACCCTAGAGCATGTGAAATCACACCCTAGAGCTGTGAAATCAAACCCTAGACCATGTGAAATCAAACCCTAGACCATGTGAAATCACAATCACGCCATAGAGAATGTTACACCACACCCTAGACCATGTGAAATCACACCCTAGACCATGTGAAATCAAGCCCTAGACCATGTGAAATCAAACCCTAGACCATGTGAAATCAC
The DNA here is from genome assembly GCA_033964015.1 of Scolanthus callimorphus. Classification (NCBI taxonomy): domain Eukaryota; kingdom Metazoa; phylum Cnidaria; class Anthozoa; order Actiniaria; family Edwardsiidae; genus Scolanthus; species Scolanthus callimorphus. Next base: position 11,018,533 of record CM066923.1, on the reverse strand, counting down.
ACCCAAGACCATGTGAAATCAAACCCTAGAGCATGTGAAATCACACCCTAGAGCACGTCAAATCACACCCTAGACCATGTGAAATCACACCCTAGACCATGTGAAATCACACCCTAGACCATGTGAAATCACACCCTAGAGCATGTGAAATCAAACCCTAGAGCATGTGAAATCAAACCCTAAAGCATGTGAAATCAAAACCTAGACCATGTGAAATCAAACCCTAGACCATGTGAAATGACACCCTAGAGCATGTGAAATCAAACCCTAGACCTTGTGAAATCAAACCCTAGAGCATGTGAAATCAAACCCTAGACCATATGAAATCACATGCTCTAGGGTGTCATTTCACATGCTCTAGGGTGTGATTTCTCATGGTCTAGGGTGTCATTTCACATGGTCTAGGGTGTGATTTCACATGCTCTAGGGCGTGATTTCACGTGCTCTAGGGTGTGATTTTACATGGTCTAGGGTGTCATTTCACATGCTCTAGGATGTCATTTCACATGGTCTAGGGTGTCATTTCACATGCTCTATGGTGTCATTTCACATGCTCTATGGTATGATTTCACGGGGGATTCTCCATATTTTTGGGGTAGCGATGCTCGTCGGTAAAAACGAATTGGATCCCTAAAATATGCCAAAAGGGGCGTGGTCTAACCGAATTTTCTCCCCTAAAAGATGCCACCCACAAAACTGATTATTCGTTTTAACGTAATTTAGTGGCAATAATAAAGACTGAAACATGAAATGCTTTACTGATCTGTAGATCTTCTGCATAGCGATAACAAAATCTCAACTTCTTCAGTGCTCAAAGGACACCCTAAAAGTACCATATTTTGCAAGAAATAATTGTTTTGCTTCGAATTCCCCTAAAAGATACCCCGGACGGTGCTTTTAACCCCTAAAAGACTCGACAAGTATCCCCACCCCAACTTAATTTCCCTTAAATATAGATTTCTATTTTAAACTATTTGTAAAGAAATTGAAATGCAAATAAACTATTGTGCTGCGTTGTGTTGTGTTGTATTGTGTTGTAAAAGTACGGGAGTACCCACTGGGGTTCTGTGTTTTAACGACAACACACTCTTCCACGGGGGGGGGGGGGGGGAGGGGGGTGACAACCCTAACAGGGAGTCGGGAATTTTTTTAGCATTGTCGGAAATCGGTTTTCGACCGTTTTGTCCGGGAAAGAGCAAAGAAAATCGGGAGGCTCATAAGCCGATATGTTCCGTACTGTTGTTACTGCCTGCTAGACGGCTGTCCAGTGTTTTTGCCGATATTTGCTCGCAGGCTATACTGTTGTTAATTAAAAGATGGGTGAAAGTTGAGAAACCTCGAATCAATGAAAATCCTAAAAAACGAGGCAGCCGCCGCTTGCATCTCTAACATGACGAATTCTCAAAATCGTGTAAAGGAGCAAGGAGATTTTTTTCGGGAAAGATTAAAACATCCGGGACTTCAACCTCAAAAAGAACCCAAACAGCGTCACACTCCGTTTTTACCCCGAAGATCTCTTTTTTTTGTAACAACCCAATTAACGCACTCAACAAAACAAGTGCATCAAAGAAATGCCGTAGGCAATTTAGATAGCGATCTCCGGATCAGGGGTAATACTATAAAGGCCAATAACTGTTTGGGTATCAATATTATAGTACGAGATACATTATTAAACAAAGCGTTTTTCCCAAGCATGTGTTTTGTGTGTCCTGCAAAGAAAACCATTTAAATGAAGAAGCTATTCGAGTTCTTATTGGTCGAGAAAGACTCCCTTACTTTAGTTTACCGTTAACTAATGACACCTTTTTGTTCCTCGAATCACTTCATGTTAATTATTCTTTGCGAATTACTTATATCCTTTTGTTTGAAGGACGCTCCATTTACAGCATAATTAGAGTTCACAAATATAGACGCCATGTCTCGATTCGCCTTTTAAACACGAAAACAAACTGACAGAGAGGAAGTTTCAAACGTGGCAGCCATTTTATTTAGCAGAAGACATTGGCATCAGATTCATGAAGGACAAGACGGGATATTTAGAAAGTTTGTTTGCGTTTTAATCAACAAATATTGATTTAGTTATCAGTGGTCATAAGCTTAGAGGACTTCAAGCAGATAAGCAGATTAGAATACTTTCATAAACTTTAAAAAAGTTTGAGAAGAGTTGAATTCGCAGAGACGTGACGAGCAAGGACTTCGGAAACTATGCAAAAACAATAAGAAAGCCACAAAAAAGGAGCCGGCTAATCCGGTATTTAAGAAAACGTTACAAGAGAACTTTCCGATGACACTTAAACGGTTAATTAGCACGCTAGTCGTCAAGTGTTGGTTACAAGCCGGTGCAAATTTACGGCGTTTTTAGCAACTTTTGCGGTAGAGTTGCCATTGTCTGGAAGACCGTCGATGTATATTCAAGTACTGCACGGAAAAACATTCATTCAAGACACTTCATTATCCCAAAAAAACACAAAACCCAAAAACCTGAAGAGAGGTTAATAATTCAATGAGTCGCAAAGGACTCCACCGGAGAAAGGCTGATTAAAATTGGAATTCAACAATAAAGATTGGACATCTGCCGCGAAGATTGATAAACTTCGTTTTGTCTAAGCCCTGGGCTTCGAAATCTTAACTCTAAGAAGTCAGCTGGAATTCTAGAAATTTGAATATTCTTCAGCTAATAAAACGCCGCCGGAAATTTCAGTGCGATATTTTTAAAAGCGAAGTCGTGAATTGAGAACAACTGAGTGATAACCTGTCAGGGAAACCATCTTTAATATCAACACAGATGCTCTAAATGTGCTCGTTCCTGCTTTCTTTTTGTTGACACCGTGTACTAAGGTATTGCATTTTCGGTAGCTAAGTCAACAAGAGAGAAATTCAAGTCACGTCAGATAGGTTATTATCGCTGGAAGATGGCAGGTCTACCCGAGAGCATTAGTCCGGAACTTAGCACTTTTTACGTCGTTGTGGCGCTTATTATCGTCCTTTGCTGCATTGTATTGAACCTCATTGCAATCATAACAGTTTATAGCGGTTCCGAGCCCAAAACTCCGATGGACTTCTACATACTGAATATTGCCATTTCCGACATCGTGTCGTCTCTATTCGGGACGATTTCTGTGGATAACGTGAACATGGAATGGAATGTCGGGAACGGATTTTGCAAGGCAAGTTACACCCTTGTTTATTGTTGTTACTCTGTGGCGACTCTGACTCTATGCGCGATGGCAATTGAAAGATATTATGGGATATGCCGGCCGACAAAGCTGACGCAAACGTCGATGTTCCGAAAGAATCACGTGACCACGCCGATTATATGGATGTCGTCGGGGGCATTCTTCGCCGTGTACTTCTATGCTTATGGAATTAAGAAAGTCAAAGTTTCCGACGGGACAACGAAACGTGTCTGCGACGAGACATGGGATGACGAGAGCCGAAAGTATTTCCTTTTGATGGTTCCGTTTCTCTCACTATTGCTTGTACCATTACCCATCATATCTTTCACCTACGTGAAAATACTCCTTAAGTTCGGTGACTCAAGAACCCCGAGGTCCTCCGGGGGTAACGCTGTGCTTTTCAAAAAACGTAAACGCACCGTTCAGATGCTGATGACACTGATCCTGATACACTACGTTTGCTGGTCCCCAACTATCGTCTTCAAGTTGCTTGACTCCTTTGGGATTCAAATAAGATGGTACTGGCCCACATGGACCCTCCTAGAGTTGCTTCACTATGTACGTCCTCTATTTTACCCCATCGTTTATTATTTTATGTACCATAATTTCAAGGCCAACTTGTGGGCCATTTTGAAGTCGTGTGTCCATTGCAGGAGGGGCGCAAATGGTGATGTCCCTAGAGAAGGACGCTCGTCGTTTGGGTCTGGTGGATCGAGAGAGTTTCAGTACCACGAAGAAGAGGGCCAGGAATACTGTACTGAAATGTGAACTTGATTAGCACTCTTGAAGGATCATTATTTATAAGCGTATGAACACTGTCATCGAAATTTCATCCGAATGTCCGGTGACATGAACGCATGCATAAAAAGTCTCCATAACGGAGGCTTTGCTGATCGACTGATCTGGGCAAAATTTCAGGTGGATCCGCACATTTTGGCGAAAATTTAAGCGGATTGATGAATTTTGAAAACACAACGGATCGTGCATAAGCTGATATTTGGGCAACTGATATGACTTCTTTGATGTATGGATTGTGGTTTCACCTTTTGAAACTCTTTGCAGAATCAGTAACTGATCGTAGACACGCATCGATTTTGATGAAAACAAGCACGGATTGACAGATTCTCCAAACCCTCTAGCTCCTTTGGTTTTAGTCAGTTTTGGGGAGAGGAGATCAATACGACGAAAGGTCTTGTCTTTTCCGCAGCCAGATATTTATATTTTCTGGGTCTATTCTATTTCATTTGAAACAACTAAGGAGTTTGATACTAAGTCACGGACCGCAAAAATAGGCAAAAATAGGAAACTTGGCAGGTTGACGAACCGTGCCAACACTGCCATAGCGTGTTCACCCGCCCATTGAAAGGCAACTGATGAAAGGGCAAGCGACTTAACAACCGCAACAAACATAACTAAAAACTAAAATGTGAATTAAAACTCTAAAGGGTATACCCCTAAGAGATTTTGTGTGGTCAATAAGAATTCTTAACCCAGACATATACAAAATAGGACATACATTTTTTTGCCTGAAATCCGCGAGGGATATTCGACACGCATAAAAGATAGCAGTTGAGTGGCTTTGTAAACCGTAAGGGTTAGGACGATCATCCCTGTATATGCTTAGAGGTAGCATCCCCCACCCCCACCCGAGGTAAAATTGTTTGTTTTTCCAGCCAGTGATAAATGAAAGACAGGAAGAATGGAGTGAACTCAAACTGAACCATTTAATCATTTGAAATTAGCAATGAGTTCTGAAAAAAAAAGTTGAAAGTAATAATACCTTATTAAATAATAATATATACACCCAAATATGTAAATAGGAAAGAGTGCCCACTTGTAATTGTGACATGGTATTTATTTGACTTATTTGCAATGCATGAAGTTTGAAAATTTGTATTGTTGTTTGTTTCTTTCTGTATGCCTATGCCTGTCTGTTACTGCCCCCTCCCCTCCCCCCATTTGTCCAATCCACCTATCTAGCAGCTAGCCTGCTAGCAGGCGTTGGAGGCTGTTTTTATCGGCGAAACCCCGGCGTTCGTAGTCGCGAGCGCCATATTGGATCGCGAGCGCCATATTGGATCGCGAGCGCCATCTTGGATTTTTTGGCCGAGTGACAATGGGGCGAGTGCAATCTATGCAGCCATCCGTCTGTTTACCATCTGTCTGGAATGACGAGAGGGATCTGGACCTCAGGTGTGTTAAGGCCTGACTTGGGGCTTATACGCGGGCAGAAATGAATTTTGCTAATATCTCGAATACGAAAATAGCTACAGCAATGAAACTTTGCATCAATGTTAATTCTAGTACTAGCAAAATTTTGACAGTTGATGTTTCCATGACAACCAAATTAAAGGGACGTGCACCATAATTTTCCCTTTTTGAGACATAACTTAAAATGGGGAACAGAAAACCTCATCCTATTCTGAAAATACGATGGAATTTTCCTTTACTGCATTGATTCCTTCAATATAGCGTCTTTTAAGGCAGACCACCTTGAAAATAAGTGGAGATAGGAGAGAAACTTGGTTGCTAGGGCAACAGTTCTCACGATCACGTGACCCTGGACACGATTAAAAAACGCTATCAACTGCAGAAGTTCGTGAAGATTACGAATTTAGGGTCCAAAAGTAGGAAAATTGGCAGTAAATTTTCCCCGTTTTTGATTGAAAGTAAATTTTAAACGGTACTTACAGATACTCTAAAATTGTGTCTCCATAGCAACTAAATGCATGGCACAGTTAAGGTCGGGGGGTGTGTTACTCATACCAAGTTCCATCTCGGTAGCTATTTTGCTAATGTAGTTATTTGCAAAAACTGCTTTTTGCCTTAAGAATCCGCGTATAAGCCCCACCTCCTTTCAAGTCAGGCCTTAACACACCTGAGAGGAACAGAATAGAGACTGGAAATGTTTGGCAAGGGACAGAACACATGATTGACCAGGGATGGATGGGTATGACTGTATGTTTGAATAGGATCAGAATAAGTGAGGGAGGCAAATGTTTGGCCAGAGAGGGAATGATCGGAATATATCATTGGAAACATTTGCCCAACAGTTTAACATGGGATGGCACACCATGTTTGGCCAGGGTTGGAATATAGGGAGTTTTGGAATTGGGTGTAAAATGTTTTGCAGGGGGCCAAATATTTGGTGGCAAATATCAAATTATACTAAAGGCTCCGTAAATATCGGCCAATGGCGACTAATTGTTAAATAAACTTCTTTTGAGATAAATATTAATCCTCATTTTTTTCTCGTAAAGTATATTTTATTTCCAAATCACAATCAGAGCACTGAATAGGTTGATTATTTTTTGTGTTGCAAAAAATTCAGAATCATTTCTGAAAAAAAATCCAAGCCTGCATGGAATTTCATGCAGCCAAATTGTGTGCGCAAAGGGGAGTAAATGTGCGCTGACAAAAAGAGTCAATACGTAAACAAAGGAACAACATTAATGACTGCAAAATAGCGCACTTTTACGTACGCAAAACGAAAACGCGCTTTCGTGCAAGCGTTTGCCTTGTTTCGCGCGTCTACTTGCAAACTGCGGCTTGTGGGTGTCAATACGTTTTGTTTATTAAAGTTCTCGGTGTTTCTCCAATCAAACCTTGGTTAGCTAATTCATAGTTCTGAAAATCCGGATAGCGGTTGTGTTGATAAATTCATTGTCCACCGTAAATTTCACTCGCTTCGGCTAATCAGCACGCATTTGATATTAAAGCTATACTATGAGATTCCCCTTGACATAGATATACCCAAGACGAATATTTATCGCCATTAAGTGGGATATCTCTTGGTATATTATGAGAAAACACTCTATAAATATACTATACTCAGTGTGAGTTTTCTGCCGTGTTTTCGCCCTACAAATGAGTATGTACGTTTAAAGAGAAAAGACAGCTGAAAATTAGAGTTATTTATACCGCGTTACTAAAAATACAGTGCTGGATTTGACGTATTTTATTTCTAGGCGCAATACATGGTTTTGTAAGGAAGAGTGGAATACGGCAAATATACGGCGGCTTTCCTGAGTCCTCATTGGCTGTGTCATGAAAAGGAATAACCAGTGAAAGTGTGAAAAAGAGATTATTGTAACAAAAGCGCTGGGATATGTTTCTATTTTGTTTGTGATTTCCATTAACGAGTATTCACAAAGATTGGAAAAAACCGAAAAGAAATGGTTTTTAACAGATTTATTAAAGTTATTGAGCAGACATGGTTTAATGATTTAATAATAATACCGTTGGTCATTGTTAAACTGTTCACTGCGAAAGACAATTACCCATATTTCAATTACCTTTTTCGGCAATAACCTATTTTTGAGTAATAGGAATATTTCTGTGTTAAAAGTAAAGATCTTCAATATTAGCCGACACTTTATTTCGCTATTGTCAACAGAGTACAAATATTACAATGCTCAGTTACAAACACATCGGCAATAAAACACTTATTAGGTTTTATGAAAGTGTCGGCCGCCATTATATCACTAATTGAACAGTTCTTTCTAGCGGCCGTGGTTAAGTCGGCGATTTTAACCAGCTGAATTAACTAGGTGCGAATTTAATTTCATATCATAAAGGAAAAATCATTTTAGGAGCAAACATTCAAAACGATACGTTGAAACAGCTGCGAATCGCCTTTATTACTTTCCGAAAATATAATTCGACTGAAGGTCGCGCACAAAGAAAAGGGTGAATCAAATTAAGAACAAATGAAAAGGTTGAAGATTTTACTGTAAAAAAAAGAAGCACTTACGCCAAAGCTAAATGAAAAATATATACTTGGATAATTTAATTCGAAGTTAATTTAAACTCTGTCGGTTCTGAGAATAAGGAATATTACATTTGTCTAGTTCCGTGAGTAAATCTAACTACCAAAGTCACGTATTCCTTTCAAGATAGGACAGTAATTGTTACAGTGAACTTTTAGAGCTTGCGCAGTGACTCTAAAGGGGAAGGGAGGAGTTGAGGACAAGAGAAAATAGAGAGAAAACCTACCAATTGCATATCCCTATGTTACTGGTATTCCGTCCAAGATAGAGCTGTAATGTTGCAGTGAACCTTACGTAGTGGCTCTAAAGGGGAAGGGAGGTGTTAAGAAGGGAAATTCGAGAGAAAAACTAGTAATTGCGTATCCCGTTCAAGATAGGACTGTAATTTTTGCAATAAACCTTTAGCGCTTGCGTAATGGCTCTAAAAGGGGAGGGAGGAGTGGAAGAGGAGAGAAAATTGAGAGAAAAACTACCAATGCGTATCCCGTTCAAGATGGGACTGTTATTGTTGCAGTGAGCCTTTAATTTAGAGCTTACGTAGTGGCTCTAAAGGGGAAGGGAGGAGTTGAAGAGAAGAGAAAATCGAAAGAAAAACTACCAATTGCGTATCCCGTTCGATATAGAACGGTAACTATTGCAGTGTACCTTTAGAGCTTACGTAGTGCTAGGGACTTTGAGAAAGTCTAACGTAGTGCCTCTAAAGGGGAAGGAAGGAGTTGGGAAGGGAAATTTGAGAGAAAAACTACCAATTGCGTATCCCGTTCAAGAAAGGACTGTAATTGTTGCCGTGAACTTTTAGTAAGAGCTTACGTAGTGGGTCTAAAAGGGGAGGGATCCGGAGAAGTTGGGAAGGGAAATTTGAGAGAAAAACTACCAATTGCGTATCCCGGTCAAGATAGAACTGTAATTGTTGCAGTGAACCTTTAGAGCTCTAAAGGGGAAGGGAAGAGTTGATGAGAAGAGAAAATCGAGAGAAAAAGGTCTCCAGCTCCTCTCGTGCTCTCTCTCTCGATTATCTCTCGTCCATGACCCCCTGCCCTTGTCATGCTGCCACGCAATACTTAAGCAATAAAAGTACTTTCCGCGTGCTCTCTGCTTTCTTACAAACACGAGGGGGATGTTGGGAGAACTGATCAAAACTTGAAGTCTTTCAAGTTTTATCAGTTCGACCAACATTCCCCGAGTGTTTGTAAGAAACCATCACCATATAAAATAGGTGTTACTTTCTAAAATACAATACAATACAGTACAATTTATTTTGCATATCCTTCTAGAAAAAGTACAATTAATGTCAATGTAAAAATTATATATTTTTCATTGTTTGAAGAAATGAGGTTTATTGTTGTTTTAGACAAAAAATGGCTTTAGCGAAGGAAATGCCCAGGGCCTAAATAAACCGTAAGGTTTCCTATGTTAGAGGCCAGGCTTTGAATGTTTTTCCTGATTTTTGTAGCCCTCACACACTAACAAACACAAAGCAGGCAAAAACAAGGCAAGTGCCTAAAAGCAAACAGCGTACAATAAAAAGAGATCAGAAAAAAATAGAATTTCTTCAGTTAATTGCATGTAACCTCAAGAGTCAAATTGTTTTGACGCAGGCTATATTCCTATGAGTTGAAAATCAAATTAAAGACTGCAGTCAGCCACTCCTTTGTTACTGTTTTCATGTGATGTTAGAAGTAGAATTGTGCGTAGAAACTCGACATAACCATCTATCTCCGACTCTTAACACTTGATCTACCAAATTCAATCTAAAATATTGCACCACGTTCCCTAAATCAGCCGATGGAAAAGGATGTTTTCTCTGACTCGGTATATTGCTAGGCTAGGAATGCCGGTCGAGTGAGGTGCCGCCAAAGCACAAATACTTGAGAAATTATACTCAGATAAGACTAGTAGCGAAATTCAATGGCCATAAAAACTTTCGTGCTCCTACAGAAGGGTAAGATTGGACGCCTAAGTAGCCGCTCCTTTGTCATTGTTTACATACGAATGATAAACTTTACTACTTGATTTACTGGATTTAAAAGATATATATTTCACTGTATTCTCTAAAACAGCGGAAGGAAAGGGATGCCCTATTTAACACAGTACCTGTCTAGGCTGAAAAAATGGCAGCTGTTTGAGGCCCTTTAATGTTTAGTCACGTTTAGCTACTTTTTCTTCTTCTCAGATGCCCTTCAGAGGCCTCTCAGAGACCGCGGCTCTACCAACTAAGCTATCAGCAAATAGGGCACATGTATGAATCAAATCTCACATGACTGTCAAGATACCAGGGGACTATGATGGTGACCTAGGAAATCATGCGAGGACATCGCTGTCCTTTGTTATTACATAATCCTTCGGGACGTTCAAACACTCACGCCTGCACTGTGTACGTCAGTACGTAAAATCCGCGTCTAGTGGGATCTGAACCCACGAACTTTGGCGCTACTAGACTTATGATCTACCATTATTCAAGATCAGCGTGTGGGCAATGATCAGGGAAGTTGAAAAAAAACGCCATTGGCATGGGATATGACACGCACACTTTTCTTTAAAGGCATAAATGCCAAATGAAGGCAAAGGGAATTAAGATTCAAAGTGACTTGTAATAATATAGACATCTGGTTGCTGTTGTTATTTTTCGCTGCGATGCTCTGCTCAAAAGGTGAACAGGTAACTTATGCCTAGTACATACGCCGCTCTTATCATGAGCCGATCCAATTGCAAAATCTCGATAAAACAATATTGTTCGTCCATCTCTGGTCTGCCTGTCACCTAGACTATTCTAAATCATACCGGTAATGTAGAATCCATTTAAATGCCCCGATTTTCGCGTATTTCACTGGCAACAGGTTGGATCGGCTCATGATAAGAGCGGCGTATGTACTAAGGCTAAGACGGAATACGCCAGAAATTCGAGTAAAATTGGATACAATTGGAAAAAAATCTGGGGCCAGAAAAATATGGAGCGTAGGTCCTAAAGTTTAGTACTTTTTCAAATGCCTGTATGTATGTAATTATCTCCAGTGGCATCAGTATTTAATTCTGATAGAAACCTGGGATTTTTTGTTTCGAGTTCCAAGAAAACTGAATTACATTTTTAGGATATCAATGTTAATTTCCGTGCAAAAGAGATTTCTTAACAATCTTACGAACATTGAGAAGCGTTTCTGTCTTTGGTGTCAGATAAGATTAAAAATAATACGGAAAAATTTCTAAAACACATAAATAGAAATGTGAAACAAGACATATATGGTTTTAGCACAATATTTGTTTCCTAACGTTACTAGATTTTATCGGGCATCCTCTCTTAATATCTGCGTGGTCCTTCGTGTCGGATAGGTATGACGGTTTGCATTGATTATTTCACTAGTCATTTATTATCATCCAGTCTTTAGGGTCATGTTATCCTAAAAGTAAAGGCAAAGGGGCCACTCACTCTGACCATAGTGCATTGCGCATTACATTGATTTTGTTTGCATGATCCATTGCATCAGATATCCATTGCATCAGATATCCATTGACATCAGATATCCATTGACATAACGTCAAAAGACGTCAAAACAAGTCACTGACTTTAGATGGTATCGAGAATGGCGGCGAAACGGTGCATCGTGGGTAGGGTGAACCGGGCCCCTGCGTAACGACTCAAAACGAGGCGCAGGGGCATTTCTCGAAACGTCCGAAAAGTTTGTTTTGAAATTTTAATAGATTGATCCTCAAGTTTTTTGTTTTCTTTTCTACCCTGATGATTTGAATAGTCTACAACGTCCTATCCGTGAATATGTATACTGTCTCAAAAAATAAATTTTCGATTTCATTCAAACACTCAAATGGACGAAAAAACACCCGGAAAGTCTCGGGAGGTCAGCTGCTCCCGAAAATTTTCCACTGTTTTTCGGGTGCCCGAAAAGTTCGGTTTGAACTAACGTAATTCTATAAATACTATAGAATAGAAATAACCGCGAAAAGGGAGTTGACGACTATTCAAATCAGTAGGGTAGAAAAGAAAACGAAAAACTTTTTGATAAAGCCATTAAACTTTCAAAACAAAGTTCTCGGGCCCGAGAATTCTCGGGCGTTTCTTTCTCGGGCGTTTCGAGAAACGGGCGCCAGGGCCGAGAGCAGGGGACGAGGCTTCAAAAATCAGGTTAGCGGACAAAGGATGAACGACTTCCGGCACTCCACCCCTTTGGAGCCAGCAGGCGAAGTTTTGTTTAAAACGTATTACGTTTACACGAAAAGAAAAACGATAAACCAAGTCGGTACTTTTCTGCGTACACCAATTACCCTGATCTTTCCACCAAAATACTTTCTTCAAAATATATTCATAAACAGTTCCGTTTTCCGACACATGCATAGCGGCGACACATTTTTAATTGCCTATGTTCGTTTTCTATGCCTATGTTTCCTCTGCTCCGAGTTGCTTGTACCATTGAATTCCCTTAATCAGGAGAAGAAGAGATAAAGGTGTGCACCTTAAGACGCGAAACTAAAACACGAGCCTCTGGCTCGGAACAATCGGGTAACCAGTTCCAGCGATTTCGATACCAGGGATCGCCCTTCACTCGATGTATACCAAACAGTCCCTGACGAAAACTGTCGTGTTTCAGTCAACACCTCACGGTCAAAACCCATATTTGGAACCATTAACAGAATATCCTCTTTTCATAAGAAAGACGGTTAGATTTTGAATAAAGTGTAATTAAGTGTAATTAGCACATGACATTGATTCACTGATTTATTTACTCTAGTGCTAATTTAGCAGTGTTCTGAAATTCTAATGAAATTCCAAATTGCGTCCTTTTATAGTTTTGATCGCGATCATAAGTTAAGCTATAGTCAGTAAGGTGTTACCTAATCTTTACTGTCACGTGACAATTTTAGGTCAGCATGGTGGTACAGCTTCCTCGTCTTCACGGGTTACCTGTGGAGAAATCAACACAGTGTGAACTGAAGTGCGAAGTGAACGTTTTATTTTACCGTAGGAGCATTACCCCAACACTAAAGGTTAAGGATACATTACGTTACTGTTAACTTTATTCACTGACGGAGAACACGAGTTCGTGATCGTTCAGTGAAAATACGCGAAATTTGATCCACGTAGAAACGCTATCTGCAAAAGTGAACGAATGAGAAGTACTTGAAAATTTAGTCGAGTCTTAAATCCTATATTACAAAGAGCACTGAAGTTGATAACTTCTTCATATAGTTAGTGCTATAAATGACCCTTGTTGCTATAACCCTTGTTTCGTGATATTGATTTTAAGGTCCTAAATTATGTGCGTAAATTTTCATGATTTTTAACGCATTTCGTGACCAACGGAACCCACAAAGAGACCGCTTTACAAACCCTTGCGTGTAAATACTTATATGCGGAGAAAAGATTCCCAAAACATTCTGTGTGTATAAACAAGAGGCCTTTTTCATTAAACTTTACGATTTTATCCCTTAACACTGACCTCTTATGATAAACAGGCGGTTTCAATTGCAAAAACTGAAAGGTCCTTTGTATCTATTATTAAAGTGATTAAATCACAAGTTTGCAATTTTCGGCTTCTATTCAGTACTAATCTCTGTGATTTTTCACATATTGTTTTCACCTTAACAGTTCTTGTTTACAGTATCTTAACTTGAACACTTCTTCACAATAGAGAGCCCGTCATTAAATCCCATGATAAAACCCGAAATGAATTTTGAAAGGCAGGCGTTGTAGCGAACTAATCCCCAAAAGCTCAATACTGTCTCGCTTAATCCCATTTCGGATGGCATAAAGAGTGGGAAAATGAAGAAACTTTATTTAAACTTGGCTCACTTGTTTCAGCCATTGTGAGTGAATCAAAGATAGGCCAAGAACACGTGCAAGCGTCAAAACTTGACGAGACAGTGATTAACTCTGAAAAGGCTTAGCAAACAGAAGAAATGATAGAAAAGGAGTTAAAAAGAGCGACAATAACTTTTTCATTAGTCTGCAAAAATGAATTGTTTATGTCAACAACGCCTAAAACAAAATCAAGCTTTGTGAGTGCAGATATGCTTGTGTTAGGCAAAAGGGCGGTGTTTTTCTTTCTACTATTATTCTTTCGGCACATTTACTCGGTCACTCAAAGGAAAGTTTTATAAAATTGTTTACTTTATGCGGGATATTAAAAGAAAATGGTTTGGGCTTTGATTTATTAAGCCTCTTTCTTATGCATAGTTTTGTAAATTAGTAGAAATAACAAAACGAAGCGCCTTTTTAACCCAGAATTTAATATTTACTGTTAGCGGAATTGTGAGAATTAGGCAGCAGAATAGCAACATTGACGTATTCAAGAATGTTCACCAAAAAGTAACAACATACGCTTTGATTTAACTACATTTTGATCAATTTTGAATTAATCAAGGTGGGGGAAATAAACAAAAGTGTAAGGGGATTTAAGATTACGACTTATACCAAGAAGTAATTACTTGTGCTCTATTCGAAGTTTACAGTCACCATTCTTTCAATATGAGCAATATTTAAAAATAAAAACCACTCGCATCCGGGTGAAACAATCTACACAAATTTAATCCATCGCAAAAGACGGAATACTTTCTTCTACAGGTGTTTTAACTACGGATGTTAGGTTTGAGTTAAAGTGTTTGAAATCTCAGTCTCAGTACTTCTTTACATAATGTGCCATGGTTGCAATTTGCCTAAAATAGTGATCCAAACATATTTTGCATGCATGTTGTAGTTTTGGCTGGGCCGATGATAACGTTTAGTTCAAGATTTAGACAATACATCTTAGCGACAGTGGCGCAGAGCTCCTTCATAATGAGACAGTGTCCTTATTGAAAATTTCATTGTGGGTTTATTGCGACGCAGTGTCTTGCCACAGAACTATAACCTCAAATTACCACCGAACGACGATGGCCCAAGGATTGACCCTTGAGAGACTCCACTAGCAACCGCAATTAAGGCTTCCAAAATTACTACTTAGAATTATGGTAGCTTTTTGTATCATCCCAAAATAGGCTATTTAATTATGAGCTTTTTAACCAACTATTTGTCAAACAGTAAAATTATAACTCGGGTGGTAAGATCATTTCGTGATCTTACTGATTTCCTTTATCATTCTCGAAATGGCCGCAAAACTGCAAACATTTATATAACTCTTTAATTTACCAGTTCCTTTACTGGAGTTTTATGGAATATGTTAAAAATAAAATGGTTTTTGGTAACTGTATATCTTCCGTTTCACAAAAATGTAACATTTTTTGTATGTTTGTAAATGGATGAATTTGAATGGGTGTAAATAACGAAAACCGAAGCTCTGATGACAAAGTGAAATCTAAAATGTCTTTGCTATTTGGCGATTTTATGTATCCCCTAGTGCAAACTTTTATGACATGAAAAAAACTGAAAAAGAAAAAGTAATCTTCGTCCCAAACAATAATTTGTTAACATAGAACGAAAATATTTAATGAGTTGAAACAATTTAAAAGAAAGCAAGAAACATTTCTACTGCGTCTTATCTAATTATATTCGCCAAAGGTTTTACAATAATCAACGTTTTTCTTTCTAAGAAAATCATTACAATATCAGAGAAGCCATTAGAGGGAAGATATCCCTTTGAAATTCCGAAAGTCACCGTCCATTCATGTCGAATTTAATTAGACTGAAACTGCGGTTTGAACAGTAAAAAGAGGCCGCGAAAATGAATTTCTCCGGAAGAGGAAATTATTCCTGCAAATGAAAGAAAACAATTTTACAATAGCATGGACATTAAGGTTATCTTAATAACTGAGTTATTGAAATAACTCAGGAAACTGGGTTTTCAAAACCTCTATTTTGTAACTTGGAAAACAGTTTAATGACAAAATCAATTTTGAATTCCGTCGATTATCTGCGTCGGCTTGGTAATCAAAGAACTTCCTCTTCGCTATGAAATTTTTCAAAATCGCAATTTCAGTTTTAACGACCGCGACAATTGAGATTGGCAATTTTTGTGTACCCTGGCAAGAAAGGTCCATTTTTTACGAAGGCAACGAATAGGAATAAAGAAGTTTAAAAATAATGGGGGCGTCTTGTACTGACCAATACAAATCATACCGTGTTTAGGCCATTGAGTAGCAGCTTCCATCTAAGATATACATTTAATCAACAAACGTCGCTATGGGAATTGGTCGTCGAAACACGGAAGACAATGTGATTACTTGCTTGAGTGATCATAATGAATACTTTTGTACCGTTGGGAAAAACAATAGAAAACTCTTTTTAAAATCAGCCAGGTCAAAATTGCTAATTGCTGTCTCTATATCCTGTATGTACGAGAGATGAAAGCTTCTATTCATGACGCCTTCATTTGTGTTACAGGGAGTTCGCCTTCGAAGGAGTCGAAAAAAAAGAATTTGATCACTAAAAGATACCAAAGTGGGGGTGGTCGAACCAATTTTAACCCCTAAAAGACACCTTTCACAGAACACATGTTTATTTATCAAATTAATTTCGTTCCCTATTCGGATGAGCGTCTTAGGCAGAACCCCTTGCAAACTCTCAGCGATAGCAAAGAGTGAACATCTAGCGCCAAGACACACTCTAGAAGATACCATATTTGATAAAAATCAGTGCTTTCGCATGAATAGTACTAGATATACCACGGGTCGACACTTAGCCCCGTAAAGCCACAGCATTTAAGTGAACCGTGCGACAGCTAGGCAGATCCTACGTCTCGTTTTGTATCACGGACGCCGGGTAGAGTGGACGCTCTATTTTAACGATCCTCTGTCAGCCGCCATTTTGTCAGCCTAGCAACATACCAAGTCATAGAAAGCATCCATTTCCATCGGCTGATTTAGAGAATCTGGTGCGAGATTTGCGATTGAATGTAGTAAATCAAACATCAAACTTTTTTTCGAGATAGCCATTTCGACTTTTTTACACTCAACTAGTCTTCAAATATCGAATAAGAGCATCTCTACAAAGGAGCGACTGACAAGGGCTCTTTAAAGCCAACAACCTTTTAGTTTTCAGCTACACCTCGTACCATAGCCATGGTAGAGTCTCTCCGCGTTTATTCTAACTGGGCATTGTATGAATGTGTAGCAAGCCTGGTATGCATTTCCAGGGTTCGAAATCAAGAAAAGGGGTTTGATCACCATTTTGCGATTATTTTTAGTCGCAGAAATGGAAGGAGTACGGAAAAAAATCAATGCAAACTTACATACAGAGATGAGTCGAATAAGTTATCCAATTGCAATTTGTTAATTTACAAAATTACCACTTTCAAGATTCATCTTAAATTTGTCACGGTAAGTGTTGCCGCCCATGAGTTTTCATCACCTGTGCAATTGCCTTTACAGGCGTGTACTTCATTTTAAATTTTACTTCATCTAGTTCATTTGAAATTTGGCACTTGTGAACATCGTTCACGAGTTTTCGTCACCTGCGCAATTGCATTCCTAGGTATATATCTTTTAAAAATTGGAACAAGCCAGCCCAAGATAGGTCTTTATTATCATAGAATAAAAACACATATCCTATGTTACAAAAAGTTAAAAAAAAAACGTATGCCAGTGTCTTTATAAACACGCTACTAGTAGTAACACGAAACATTCTAGTTGCCTTTGTGACTATTGGTAGCAGTTCCGAGTAATGATTTTCTTGAAAGGGACGATTAGCAAAAATAGTTATAATATTTCCTGAATGCCGTCCCTCGCAATCGCCCTATGTTCTATTCCGTTTGGGAACCACTGCTCTTTGATCATGCAGTGTAAACTTCAACTTTCAATTTTCAGTTTAGATTAATGATGAAGGAGCCAGTAATGTCTGTGTATTTATGTATCATCTTTAGTGCACATTTAGAAGTATTTGACTTCGAGTAGCTTAGTCAAGTTTGTTGCACTACACATGTACTTTTGCTACATAATATTTTGGAATTTTCTGAACGAGAATCAATGAGTAAGATTTGAAATATTAATTTCAATTTTTTATATTTCCATAAAAGAACTCGATCAACGAACCCAGCTTGTTGCAATCCCAGAATCTAACATTACGGATTTACAAGTGCTAATGTAACAGCCGTTAATTCATTGCGAAGGAAATGACAAATCGATGCTGACAGAAATCATTATTAAAAAATTTAGCGGGGGAATTAGTCTTACGAAAGCTTGGACGCGCGTGGCACAAGCCTTCCGCGGAAAATCTGAAAACTTCATAAAAAAACACAGTTTGAAAATCCGGTTCGTGAATTGCTAATAAAATAAAGAGAAGTCCCACGTAGCGCGAACAGAATGAGTTCGCGAAGCGAAGTCGGAAATTCAAAATATAGGAAATCGTTAAGGTAGATTTTGAAGGGAGACTTCAGAAGCAGCCGCCTACAAGTTCAAGAGGCTTCGACGCCTTCGAACAATAGAAGTTTGTTTTGAACTTAGCACATGTGTACTTAAGAAATATAATGGCACATTGAAAAAACAATATAGCAATAAAGAAGAAAAAAGCACAAAATATTGACATTTAAACGAGGAGTTATCCCCCTCCCAAGAATTTAAGGATCTGAAGCACTGAATGTTACAAATTGTTGCGCTAAAATTCATGTCGCAGCATTTGATTCTTGGAAAGTCGCCCATTAAAAAAGCAATGTTTTATAACCTATCTTCGCCTCTTGAGAGATAATAGGGCGAAATTACCTGAGAACAAAACAAGTTTGGATAGTTATTCCATAATAAGACGCTTAGCCGTGCTATTTATCTTCAGGGGCCCGTTTTAATGACTATATGACAGTGGCAGAAAGGTTTCTCAGCGTGTGGCTGTTGAGACTCAGCAAAAGCGTAGTTTCAGCGGGAAAACGGCTGACAAAGGAGCGTGTCTTGCTTTCTAATCTGCCATCATTTGGCGCCTTGTGTTGGCAGCTTGCTTTAGTGG
This sequence comes from Scolanthus callimorphus, assembly GCA_033964015.1. Classification (NCBI taxonomy): domain Eukaryota; kingdom Metazoa; phylum Cnidaria; class Anthozoa; order Actiniaria; family Edwardsiidae; genus Scolanthus; species Scolanthus callimorphus. The sequence goes on along the minus strand of CM066923.1, from coordinate 10,999,715 downwards.
CTCGCAGTTGGAACCGTTTTTTCTATTCAAACTGATAATAATCAAAGATTACAGCTTGCAAATGGGCCAGCGTCCTCCGCCACGGGAGCTCACCCTTTCACCCGGCTTTTTCCAATGAGGATTTCCTAAGAAACGTCTCAAGTATTGAGAAAAGTGTTTGTTCTATCAAACGCCATTGTCTCACTCAATCATTATCACAAACAGTAAAAACAGTGTTAAGAGCTGCCTTTAGCAGATAACAAAATCAAACATTGGTCATTGTGTATTGTAGAGATTTTTACACGAAATATAAACGAGACGAGGCTATACTGAGAAAATGGAGTGGAATAGATGAATAATTAAAACAGGAGAAAGTGGTTGAAATTTCTTGATTTGTATGATATTTATGACGTTATAAGAGTATCGTGCTCGAGGGTGAACTCTGAAGGAGATTGATTTCAAGAGGCGACCGCAAAAAAGGGAATTAATGACGAATAAACGTGAATAACGGTAAACAAAAGTGTATTTTAATTAAGGAATCCACTAAGACAGAGGTAAAGGAGTTAATGGCTTTTTATAGGTCTTTATCAGTCAATCTCTCTTTGAAATTACTAAAATATGAAAGACTAAATCTTTGAAAGTTGAATCCCCATTTTTGTACTATATCCTATAATCAAACTCGAATTGACGCTCTTACAATCGGAACTGGTTGTTATGGTTACCGTACAATATTGGACTAACGACGAGTCCTCGAAGCACCTGCTTCGGAAAGCAGCTGACATTTGACAAGTAACTTTTTCAGACTCCTTTGGACGTGTTTAACGAATCTGTTAAGATCAACATGAGCTAATATTGATTCATAAAGTGAATAGTTCTAGATGCTCTTAAAAATTAAAGTTTTATTCAGCGAAAAACGCACAAAGAAGTCGAGGTTTGTTCCTTTTGTGTCACTCGTGTCACCGCGCAGTTTGAAGCAAAAATAGTCAGGGGAATATTTCAATCATATTGTTTAAGTAAAGGAGAGAAAAGCTTATTGTTTGCCCTAGCATTTGATGTTGGAAATTGAACAGGCGTCTTGGGGCCCCAACAGAACAGTAATTTGTATAGTGCCATAACACCTATTCATAGACTTTTTTTGTTATGCCTATATTTACATAACTAACCAATATGAAAGTTGTGTTTATATTTGAAGGCACAATGGTTTGGTCTCGTCAACTAATGAAAAATCTTCGCTCTTGAATAGTGCAAATTGCTGTGAATGTGAGGTGATTACAAGATATATAATACTCATTGTTCTTCTTTAAAGAGTCAAGTGGAGCACGTCTTTGGAAAACAATGACTTCGGCACGATAAAGGGACGCTAAATAGGAACTTTCACAGCAGAGTCCTATGCCTTTCAGTAAAATAACATACTAAACACCTATTTTAATTCCACAATCGACTTGATGAGATGTAAACACAAGCTTGGCCTTCGAAATCACGATTTCTCTGTGACACATTTATTTTGGGGGTGAAAAGGTGTTTAAAGGTTAAATTTTACAATATTTTGGATGTACGGTAATATAAAAATCAACGGATCAATAAAGTTTGAGTACATTTCATGCACTTGCTTAGGAACTCAAATCATCACCGCGATTTACTTTATTTTTATGATAAAAAAAACTAGTAGACAAATACTTGGTATATCCTCAAATTTAAAAGTGCAAACTAATCCATTGTTAAACATATATGTATTATATAGATATATAATTATAATGTATACATATAGAACCAGAAATCAGCTAGCCGAAATGTCCGTAATGAAACTAATATTGAAAGTACTATTGACTATTTACGTTAGAAAGACATTTTTCTTCCGCACAATTTTTGTGGAAAGGGAAGCATTTAACTAAGAGAAGTACTCTGGCCGAACAACTGCAGCGGAAACTGCTTTTTTTATAAACATGGAGCCAGTGCAAACTTCGGATTTCTCGAAATTTAGAATTACAGTAAGGATGGTGAAAAAAAGTGAAAAGAAAAACTGGATTTATATGCAATATTGTTTGAACGAAAAATGCAACGTGAAGGGTTCTAGCCAACGTTTTTCTTTAGGAGTCAAGATTGTGTTTTCAGGATACTTTTCTTTAGGAATCAAGATTGAAATGAGCTGAAATGAATTCCGACCCTTTGGTCGCTCAATTGCGTACACAATAGGATACATTTACCAGTGTAATTCCTTTTGCTTCTAAAAAGGGACAAACTCAAATAAGCACTCTTTAATATTTAAACAATATATGTCCCTTAACCTTGAATCCAAGCACGTCTTAATGGGAATCTCATTGAAATTAACAGTAAGTGTCGTCAATTTTTTCTGCCGAGCACTTGAAAACCCAAACTTTAGCTCGCAATTTTCTGTGTCTCTCAAGAAATAACAATTAAAGAAAAGAGAAGTAAAAAGCAAGTGTTTACATTTAGTTTTTGGTTTAAAGCAGTTAAGAAAAACATAGAGCCAGAGAGGGGCATTATTTGTTCCAACGAAAGTTAAAAATTTCTGAATAACAATTGTCATTATTATGTGAGATTTGAGGGAACTTTTGGGATTTGACACAAAGAAACAATTTCTATTTTAAATAGAACTTTCAATTACGTGAAGCAAATAATATCCACATGTCATGCTTAATCCTACCAACCCTTATTTAACCCAGAGTCTGAAATTCGATGAATAAATAACCACTTCCCATTCAAGATTTATTTTTCTAATGGGATTCGTCAATAAGATCTATAATATAAAGCAATTTAAGAACGGTGTAATCCCATAGGAAACAACGATATAGATAAAATGTCAGCCTAAAGAAGACGGTAAAAAAAGGAAAAGGCTATATGTTTTTAGAGGCAAAATTTATTACGTCGTGCGAGTGTCAGGTGATTTGCTTAGGAGTTAGGAATTCGGTTAATACATCAGATTCAGGGTGTTAAATGGAGTATTCTTAATCAAAGTTCAATCTTAATATTTCAGTCAAAATACGTTTATTTAGAATATTATTCAACTTTGTAATTATAGTAATCATGTCGACGTGGTTTGCTCCCATTTTGACAATATTTTCCTTTGCATTGTTCTGGTGCCTAAACTCTTCTCCCTGAGGAAAATCGAAAAGTAAATGTTCTTTATTAAAGGTTAATATTAATTTCTGGAAAAGAAATTACTCAGTTTGTCTTGTTTCACAGACTCATAAAAGTTGTCAGGAAATTTAATCTCGAGTTGTATTGAGTGGTGATTTCGTCAGACCACAGAACGTAAAAGATACTTAAATTTGTCTTTATCTTGGTTATCTTTAATTTAGGTCTTTCAACAGAGCAAGAATCAATAACTACCTTTTGAGAAGATAGCGATTTTCGTTTCATCACAGTAGGCAACCATTTACAACATTCTAGAATTAAACTTTTCAAAAGAATAATGAATACCAGACACTGGGATCGTCTTTTTATCTGGGGAACACCTTAAACCAAACATGTGCTGCCTAGATAGCAGGTTCAACCCCTGCGACTAAATCTCACAATACATTTCTGGAGCTTGCTATAATGCAGTTTATAATTAAAGTCATTTGTTTAAAGCTGAAGGGTCGAATGCTTATTTCAAGAAAGCAATAAACTCTAGACGATCAGAAATGTGTCTGGCAATGTAAAAGTGTTTTTCCCTGTATATCAATTTTTCATTTTTATAAAGATAGAAATACCGACGTTTTAGTAGTAATAAGACTGGATTTTTCTAAAGACATCTATATTTAGCCTTCGGGAAACTTTCCTCCTTTTTGAGATTAGTTTACTTAGAAAATAATGCAAATTTTCTCATTGGAGAATGAAAGATCTGCCCCTTAGGGCTGATTCAACATTGAATATAACAAATCGTGGACGATATTATTAAGATCGGTGTCTTTTTACAGTCTCACATCACAATGGACTTTATTCGTATTTTCATAACACCCGAGCCGGAGGGTTTTGAAGATTCCTCTATTATTACAAAACCAAAAACAAATACGAACGAGATAAAAAAATTGTAGTATTTGTCTACTAATTTAGGAGCCGACAATGAAGACATTTTGCATCGAGTGAAAAAACGTTCAAATTTGAGAGAATTACAGAAAACAATGCAAGGTAAACATGACACGCCTTCGAAGGGCTATAAAATTCTAACTTGCCAAATACATTTACGATGGGCTCAGTCACAGAACAGATAAAATCGTATCTCAAATTGGTGATTGTCTAGAGGTAATTCCATTCAAGTGGAGTGGCCACTGTGGAGGAGGGCTCTTTGAGATTCCCAGTCTAAAATGTTTTTGATCCTCATCAGAATTTGTTCAAGAAACACCGTATTACCCTTCGGCCTTACAGCTGTCTCGTATTCTTTTCACTCCCCCTTTCTCCTTGTCGTAAATATTTCATAAATAAATTGTTTGAATTTCAATTTTTATGATATAAGTTTGTCATTCTTGAAAGTGTTAGTATCTTTTTGAAAATAAACACTATTTAAAGTGGTGAGAAACTGTGATTGTTTAGAAATAAAAATTCAAACAGAACCACAATGTGTTGTTTCGACTCTTTTCATCCACGGCTCGACTGGAGGCTTCCTTGGGATATTTCAATTAAAGTTCAGCTTGCTGGTTTTTCTTTCAATAATAATTTCACTGCTATGTGGTGTTATTAAAATGTTGAATGTAGCCTCTTACATGGAAATGTATTAGAGGAATTAAAGACAAAAGCGAGATGGTGCCAAGGACAAAAGGGCAAGCTCCCACAACATGAAAGCTACTATCCAACAGAGAAAACAATTTACCGCGTTGAAAGGGAAAATGAAATAGAAATGAAACAACCCGAAGCACACCACTCTGTACGGGCAAACATCATGTCGCAAACCCTCTTTACCTTATTTGCCCTATTTACTTTCACAACTACCGCTCGATTCTCAATGAATTTTTAAAGCATAGGAAAGTTCAATATCAAATTGAGCCGGTATAATTATTTTTTGCATCCGCTCGGTATATTTCAAGTTTCTAAAAAGGAAAATATACATAAGGAATTATATGAGCTTAATTAGCTAGGCCGTTATCAAAGGGTTTTTACATTTGAGAGGACCATACTGAAGATGCGATAACGAGCCAATTCATCAACCAAGCAAACACATATATGAAAAATAGCTCGACCTGTGTAATGTAGTCCCCAGAAACTGTGAACTCTAGCCCGGGTTGTTTTCAAATAAATGCCGTTGGTTTTAGCTATTGTTTTTCTGTTATGCATAGCCCAAACATAAATCAATAAAATGTTTGTGATCTTTTTGTGGGGATATTTAGTCGTATAGCTCTTTCATCTTCCGGCCAACACTTCGATTGCCATCTCGATAAGATTTAGAATAAAATTGAAAATAACTTTTCTCTCCTCGAAAAAGATAACTTTCTTCGATAGCACAGTCATTAAAATAATAATAGCACAAAGGGAGCTACTTGAGAATGTCAGATTTAAGTTCAACCTATATTGTAGCTGCGACTTCCCATAATTGGCATTTCAAAACCATTTTTCCCTCACATAATTCGCCTGAATTTTTAACTCCGTATGATTCCATGTGGGTATAATTTTAATTTCGAATATGTGCTTCATAAATGATCCTATTATTCCTGTCATGGCACCTTTTTTAATGCTAATTTATCGATTCTTACGGCGGATCTTTGACAACAACACCTATTGAAAGGCTTTATTCACGGGCCTCTCTGATAACTGGACTCCTCTTTGAGGCCATTGTTGCCAAACAAAAGATTATTAAAGAAAAGGAAGTGAAACGTATTCATAAAGGGCATTTATTCTGTAGTTTCCTTTGACGCCTCGAGCAATAAATCTGCCCAACCATAAACTTGGAATTGAAAATGCAAACCAATTTTCATCTACCGATAAGTAATGAAAAAATAAAGCTGTGTCGATTTCTTCGACTGGATCATAATTGAATACATCAGGAAGAAAAACTTCAATAACTTGTCATTTAGGCCACGAATTAGGACCTACAAGGGGCCAGTGGGGAAGGCTTGTACTTAGGGCGAAACATCAGCTAACATCGTGCGGGCTTTGGCGCGAGTGATGCAGATACCGAGCGAGCTTGTTCTGATGTGTGTTTATGCGAAAGCCATCTATTGTAGTTGCCAATTTTAGTACGAGACAAAGCCTCTCATAAGCGGGGGGTATTCTTATGTTAAACGAGCGAATAAAGGCTTTGATAATTGATCATTTGTAAGGCAATTCACCGATAAAAGTGACAGGGCCACAGAGAGGATCGGATGTGTTGGCCCTATTTACTTTTCCACACTTCCAATATAAATTAATAATTTTCTTGACCAAGTTGAATATTAACCGAATATTTACCGAGGACTGAGATTGAACCAGCGCGATGCCCTGATGAAACTTGTAATTCTACATGGAAGCTTAAACGAAAAACACACTAGCTATTGTGTACGGCGGCGTGTTTCACAGAAAAGCCTTAAAACCTTAAAGATATCCGAATCTTGATCGTATTGTTCAAAACAATAGAGCGTCAATTGAGGTTGAAGACACAAAAGTTGGTCCATTGTAACTAACCCCCGCGGAACAAAAATACGGAATAATTCTAAAATCCAAAATATTCTATTCCAGCTTTACAAGCGCGGTAGAGCCTAGTCAAACAGCTCTGCGAGTATACTTGAGGAGGGAAATTTTTAAATATCACTTCCTATAATTTAATTGGATGGTCTTTTTAGGTACATGACGTGTACGCAAGATTTGAATGCAACCCCACGACTCAATTAGGCACACGCATGCTCTGGCTCGGCGCTTTGATCATGCCGCGCTGCACTGACCATAGCTCCTCAGTCTGTGTCAAGCCGCCAAAGAGGACGGTTGTATTCAAACTGACCACCTAGATACTCCTAGGAGATAGTTTACCCTGACAATTCTAGGACCACAATGAGTCTCTTGAAGCCTGTTGATCACGTGAAGCGGCCTATGAACGCGTTCATGGTTTGGTCCCGCGAAGAACGAAGAAAAATAGCGCAGGAGAATCCAAAGATGCATAATTCTGAAATTAGTAAACGACTTGGCTCGGAGTGGAAGCAACTCGCTGAAGATGACAAGAAACCGTTCGTAGAGGAGGCGAAGAAGCTCCGTGCTCAACATATGAAAGACCACCCAGATTATAAATACAGACCAAGACGAAAGCCTAAATCTCTGCTAAAGAAGGCTGATCGATATCCCTTCCCGCTCCCGTGTATCCCGACCCCAGATGAACTCACCAAGTGTAATTCACTATCTACTTCCACGTCTCTGATGGGGGATAGTTACTCAACCAAGGCACGTTCATTTCTGCCTGTCTCTTCGTCGTATCCATATGATATTAGCAGTCTAACAGCCGGTAACCATGCATCATTAACCGGTTCAAGGCTCGAAAGAGGGTTGGAGTTTCCTAGCGCTGTACGACCTGAGTTGTTATCAAGTGGAGTCTACAATCCCCACTCTATCTACCCCAGCGTTCCGACAAGTTCAGCGCTGCTTAGCGCATCAGGAGTTCCCGTAGTCCCTGGCAGTCAACTAAGCGGACACTCACATCTACACGCAGTTCAGGGAGCCAATGGACAATATTCCGTGCCTTGTAACTGTTCCTGGCAACCTCAGGACGTCCGCAGGCCAGTTGCATATCTCTTACTTTGAAAACTATTTACGGAGAGATTTTGCCTCTATTTATGTAATATACTTGAAGCATCGACGTGTAAATTATTATCGGATGAACGTTTTAATTGCAGAATCTATCGCACAGAGACTATATATTTAGTGTTTTGATCGAACGACTACTTGGCCGTGTGTTTCTCGGCCTTGTTGATAGAGCGCGTCCTACGTGAACGCGTTTGACTGACTGCTCGAGCTATTGCTTGAGCACTAATCGTGTCAAGAATTCATTTATTATAAAACAAAGTGTGTGAATATTTAAATTGTTGAAGCAATTCTTTGATATATTTATGGGTCAGTGGCTTTTCGGTTGTCTTAATAGACGGACATTGTAAAACTATTTACGAAAGTGAAATCCACTTGTAACTCAATTTTGACAAAGCTGACCTTAAGTTTCAAATCAGTTGACACATAAAAATTAACTGCGTAGTTGTAATTTACTTTGTACTGTTGTTTTACCAGGGATGGGTTGACAGGTAGTTCACGGGACTCTTCGCTACATTGGTATGTTTCTTGTGTACAAGTTCTAACTTTTTTGCGGAAATTTCGGATCAACAAAGAGTTCTGAGCCCTAGCGCCTTCATTGTGTTGAGGTGTAAACTATGCGAGTGTGGTTTCTCTTTGCATAGTTTCGCTGCCTAGTTGCTTTAAACCGGTGCAAGATCATAACGAAGTACCCGTAAATGTGCCGAAAACTTCAAATCTATCTCTCATTTACAATTCTGCCATAACGCTAGACACTTTGGGGGTTCTGTGCTGTTAAAACAAGCAAGTTTTATAATGATTATGTTAACACTAAACATATGGTATCCCGCTAGGAAAATTATTTCCTGTGAACTCGGCAAAGAAACGGAAGTCGGACTAATCTGCTTTCTGTTTGCTGTATTCTTTAGAAATGTTTCAGCAGAGCCGTGGCGTCTTTTCTGATCTGTGGTAAAGCTACTGTTTGAGAGTCAGCAGCTGTATTATACTCTATTCCACCACAGTCTATGCGTATTGTAAATCTTGCTTCTTCTCTGATGATAATTATATAAAGGAACAGGGCAGAAGAGTAGTGAATAACAACATAATAAAAAATACATGAGGCGTTGAATGGTAAAGATGACATAAATAAATAAATTGGCGATCAAGAAGAGATAAAATGAATAACAAAGTGAATGAATTACAATTGTCGTGGTACTAATATCATCATAACAATAGATTACATCGGTGTTGACAATGAGTGAATAGCGGCCCAGAAAAGGACTCGGCAAATAAACTCGCCCAAGAATGAAAAGCATGAGCCGCGAAGGGCGAGAGTTTGATGAAAAGAAGCTCGAATGTGTATTACATGTTTATCGATGCTTAAGTGACGACCTCGATAACAATCAGTTCAAAGGAGTCACCGCTTAACGTGTATCTAAAACAAATACCTCGAAAATGAGAGAATTATTCCCAAACGAAAAAACTTTTAGAGGGTTTCAGAGGAATTTACAGACAGGAAAAGCCCTATTACCTTAAACAAACGCGAACTTTGCAGTTGTGAGTTTTTTTCAACGACTTTATGGCCCATTTTCTAGTGCGGACAGATGGTCTATCCAGCCATTAAACTGATTCACAAGAATTGAAATTTATTGGGCTTTAAGAGGCAGAGTTCGAGATAAATATCACAGATTTCAATTATAGCTCCATTGTTTTCGAAGTGTGCCTAGTTTGTTTGTAAATGTGTGCAACCAAAGTTATCGAAGTTTATTTCCAGCACAAGCGCTGGTTATTAAAAATCTAAGTGGAGATAATTCGTCACAGTACGTTAGGTTTTCGCGGGCTTTTCATTCAGAAAGGGCGCGCGCGCGTTCGTATGGATTTTTCACGGATTTCTTGTTAGCTTGCCGCGGCTTTCGATAGGAATTGGCGGGAAATTCCCTTTTCTTCACCGACTTTTACAGATAACACCCTTTTGATTTAGTCCCGAATAAAAAGCAGTGTTAACTCTGATAACAGTCGGCAAACACGGAGTCTATTATATGAAGGTTATTAACTGAGAGCTTTATTTTCCACGGATTGTGCTTTATATTTATGAAAGAATACTACCTTTCGGCATGTTTCGGCTCTTTTTGTTAAGCTTTGCTATCGGTGCAAAAGAAAAAAAATGTACGTTTCATTTTATTTATTTGAATAAACAGCTTTTAAACAAATAATGAAAGTTAGTAATCAGAAAGGAAATTTATGATTACTTATGCTGTGCTGAATCAACCGACACAAAGTCATCCATTTAGAATACGTGAAAGGGACTGTTTTCATTCAACTTTTTTTCATTTTTCCGAGGAGTCATCAGTGAAATCTTGGCTGAAACCGAACGTCGCGAAAGCTGGGAGTTATTTTCACATAATGTCTACCTTAGTCAAATAAATGGAAATATGATGCGATCACCAAACAGAGAGGTGCCTGTGTCACTATTTCGTGAGAAAGGTCTCGCTTTCACGGGAGAAACTCTAACAGACCTTCTATCTTCCAGAAATGTTTCTTCCCAAATGTTTAGAGAACCCCGTTAGGGATAGTACTAATTGTTATACTTCACTGCTGAATTATCTCAGTGCCGTGTTTGTAAAAGGAAAATCGCGTTTCTGTTTCAATATTTGAACTCAAAACCTGCCGAGAGAATCGCCCAATAATTTATAAACTTTGTTTGTTTAAAGCAGTAATAAGCTAAAACCTTGTGCTCCACGTTTCAAGTTTGCTCACCTACGATTTTAACCAGATGTCTTAAAATTGGAAAGCTTTCAAAATGTGCGTTTCTTTTCTCCTACCGCCTGCCGACTCGACTCGAACACTATTGCATTGAAACAAAAGGTCCAAATGAAGTGATCGCTAGCCTTTATTTTAGTAAATATAAAGATTATTCAACGACACAAAAGAAAAACAATACGCAAGTGTGCCGAGAATTTTCATTTTATAACTAAAGTCCTGGGGAAAATTCCAAAAGTCTACCAAATGGATTGTAATTAAAAAATAAATCTCAATGACTTCATGACTGTTTCATATTTCCTATTTAGTAAATAATGCAAATGTTTGGAATAAGCTGTAAATACGCTTAATATTATTGGCGATACTTATAACGAATCTCTAAAACTGAGCGTTTCGCGAATGTTAAGCTATACAATTTGTAGTCTTTTTGTTCATAATCAATCGCAATCATAGAGCTTCTGTTTCACAGTTAATATACAGCCTTTAAACTCATCGTTTGCAATAAAAAAGAAAGACGAGTGATTTAAACTTAAGTGAGAAAATACCATTTAAAAGATTTCCCTAATCAAGACATAAAACTGTGAACTCCAAATCAATGATATTGAACAAAGACCCACCGACAATGATTAAAAGGCCTCGCTTTTTGTAAAACCTAGAAACTCCTTTTGTTAAAGAAAGGCAAAGCAATAAAAGTTAGGCTTGTATTTTGTTTCCGTCATTTTTACCGCCAAGGTTGCCTTTATCGTAAAAAAAATATTACAGGCTAAAACATTACTCGTTTTTCCATCAAGAAAATCGTGGTTTAAAACATGTGGAGTTTCTCGCCTTTCTGTAAAATTTCAATTTTCTTCTTCTCTTGAATAACTATTATCTTAATTGAGGGCTTGAAACAGAGCTGTGAAAAATTATCGGAAAACACTCAGTATTAAATTAAGGCCAAGACGACAAATATTATCAAAATTACTTCAACTTTGATTACAATAAATGAAAGATGACAGGAGTTGATTTCGTGAAGACGTTTGCCATTGCCTATGGATAATTTACACAGGAACCCATATCTGAGAAGAAAGAAATTAAATTTCAACTTCCTTTATAACAAGCTTGTCCAGTTCCTTATCATAGCTAAACACACGAGTACAACATAAAATTAAACTTTATAAAATGTCAACACAGATTGTTGTGAAACATAAACAGTTTAGAAAATGTCATTCTACTGAGTTATAATCCAACGAAACGAATAATGATCCTCTGAGAAATTGTATTAATTGTGATATGTGAAGGAATAACAGCTAATGAAAAGTCCCAACAAAGATATTGCGGTGATCTTAACTCTGACCAACTGAAGCAATATAGGCGGCCAGTTGTCTAGCTATTACAAGCTATTATAGCATAGAAAGGCTCTCAGTAAAATCTCACAAAACACTTCCACCAATGGCCATACATTCAACGAGAAACATCTAAAAGAAAACGCTTTTAACTTTTGTTGGCTTAATTCAAGTGCGTCCGGATAACTGTCAAAGGCAATATTACAGTACAAAGCGAATTCTACTTTTCTGCAATAAGCCAGATTCTCCCCGAGGGGGAAAAACGTGATATGCTCAATGCGAATTATCCTCGGTTCCGATTTAACAAACAGCGGTTTATAATCATCCATAATAAAAGGTTTACACACAGAATAACACAGTCAAGCGATAAAGTATTTTACACCCAGAATAACACAGTCAAGCGATATAAGTATTTTACACCCAGAATAACACAGTCAAGCGATATAAGTATTTTACACCGATAAAACTCAGCTCAAAGAAACATTACTCAAATTTTAAAGCTTAATTTTTTTCCCCTGAAACTTAGATAATTAAACCCGACGGCATGTTTTCTCAAGGTTACAACCTTGTTCATCGACCGCTTCTTCCTGTCAAGGGGGGCCTAACAAACTGAAATAATAAACATCCAAAAACCATAGTTTCAATAACAGGTATTAACTTAAAAACTACATATGGCGTGAAACGCGACGCCCCCGTGTCCCGGAAGGTTGCGACAACAGTGTGCATCCTTGCACACCGCCCTCAAAGTTCGAAATTTAGCAGCTTAAGCAATTACATATCCACTTGACAAAGGAATGTTAATTTCGCGCCTTTAGAAATTCTCAAGTTTTTTTTAATAATGAGAACAGTTGAGTCAACGTAACAAAACTTCTTTGAAATTCCATATGCTTGGTCAGTTATATTTTGCTAAAGAAATGAAAATTACAGAGTGAGTTTTAAGTAATTGTAAGTCTTTTAGTAATTGCTAGCCATTAGGGCTGTGAAATTCCAATAAATCGACGGGAGTCATGGAAAGAGGCAACAGTTAATAAATATGACTGAAGTTGATTTAACGGTCTTTGATACGGAATGCGAAGTTTTGAGCGTTTAATTCCGGCTTCGAAACAAAACAACGGCCCAGAAAGAAATTAAAGATCGGACTAATAAAAAGAAAAAAAAAACTTAGAATAGCTGTGTATACAGCGGGCTGGGTAACAATACCTACCCAAGAATGTGAGGAAATTTACTTTGTTCATATCTAATGAAAAGGGTGTGCCCTTGCCTTTTTGCCTCTGAGACTGTACAGTAGTTTTATTAAGAACGTACTTACGAATTTTTATAGAATAGGAAACTTTTGTGTGAGCAATAATGCTGTGGTCTAAGTTAAGTCTTAACTAACTGTCCAAAATTAAAAAAGATTCTCTAGATATTATATTCTTGGAATATGAAAGGGCGTTCTGAATGAAAGAAAGAATGGTCTGCTGACAATCGCGGTAGAATAAAATCTATCGGTAAATCTTTGTCTAAGATGAAAAACCTTGATTGGTGTTAAAGGGAACTCAGCATCGCTAATAATGTAGCAACCTCATACAATTGAGACAAAATTGCAAGAACATGTTAGCGTTGCTATAACCGTTGTTGTAAAATGTAGAAAAGCATTTACGATTATGAGAAATACTCCCAGTGCTAAGGATTGTCCGTTGTTTTCAAGACTTATGTAACTCAGAACAACACTAATGTAATAACGATATAAACAGATGGAAAACAATTTCTACAATCGCTATCTGGGATAATTTGATCTGTGGAAAATGTGATTAACAGATATGAGAGAAATTCCTTAGTTGCAAAATTCAGAGTAGTTTTATAGTGTTTCTGATAAGGAGAACGCAAAATTATACATTAGCAATATTACAGTTTTTCACAATACAAGATGTGGGATCTGCAAAACTGTCTCAAGGTGGTAAAGGAAAGAATTCACAGGAGAATTAAGGGAGAGAAGATCAAGAGCCGACAAGGGTGTGGCAGCGTTTTCAAAAAGGGAAAATATTTTGAACATTTTCGATCAACACAAGATTTTTCAACATTCAAAAAGTTATTGAAAGCATATTTACAATTCTTTTGTGAAGGGCTTAAACCAAATTTCCACCACAAACTAAATTGGAGTAGGGTAATATAAGGCAATTTGGCAAGGTAATGAAAGACTGTTCGGCGTTCTTTTTACTTTTTTATTCCACAGTAAAGCGTGTACAGTCTGGTCAAACAACTTGGGAAAACATCCTGTCATTTAAGTACAAATAAACTGCTTACACAGATAAATGGAAAATTAAATTTGGAAATAAGATTTCGACCAAGTTTAATTTGCTGCATTGTAACCACATTCAGGAGCACGAAATTGGATTTTGACTTTTTAAACTTCCCTGTTTTGGAAGAATGTGCCAACTATGCCTTTATCAATAGACATAATTAAAATTTATCTACAGAGTGTTTTTGTATATCATTAAACAGATTGGACAAAATAACTATTTCTGTCGGTAAAGTTCTCCCTTAGCGACACAGCACAAAAATCTCTCCTGTTCTTTTAGGTATAAAACCATTGATTTATGTATTAAAGTTTTATTATCTATTTGTATGTAAATCGAAAAAATGGAGAAACAGAGGGTAAGATGCCTTCACATACATCCTTAAAGGCGTTGATCGGGACAAATTGTTACAGTAAACCAATGCTACCGAATACTAAAGAAACGAAATCTAGACTAAGCAATTCAAGAGGTATAGAATAATAGTTGGTTTTATTTTCGCCGGTCATTTTAAGTTCCTTCTTTGGCGTCACTTCGTACTGTAACTATTTGGTTATTTTCATTTAGTGTATTTTGAAAAGGGTGCACAACAATCAAATAGTCGTCGTGGTTATTTTTCTTTTTCGAATCACCTTCTTCCAACTTTGCGTACTAGGCTAACAAGATTGTTAGTAATCTTTGAATTTTGTCTTCACCACCAGTGGAGCCTTTTCATAAATGACATTGGCCTTTCGGACATTCCTTTAGATTTATTTTTGGCAAAAATCTACCAGCATTCAAGGCTGGTTTTCACTAGCAACATAAGCGTAAGCATAAGGATCAAAGGCTTCCGTTCTTCTTATGCTTATGCTTACGTCGTTATGTCGTAGTGAAAACCAAGCCTAGTTTATTAATAGGAGTAATAGCTGTGAGCTTTGTAGCTAAGGCACTGAAATATGTACAAATAATCGAAATTATGTGTTCCTGCGATAAAACGCTTTAAAAATTCACTCACGGAGTCCGCCTCTTAAAGAGCCTGTGTCAGCCGCCATTTTGACAGCACAGCAACAACCAATCGGTAAAAGCATCCATTTCCATCGGCTGATTTAGAGAATATAGAGCAATGTTCTCGATTATATTTGGTAAACTAAATCAGAAACTTTGTTTTTAGATGTTTATTAAGAGATTTATACACGTAATGCGTCTTCTAATATCGAAAGAAAACAATAGCAAAGGAGTGGCTGACACAGGCTCTTCGAATCATCGAACGAAAGTTTGGGGAAACACGTCATTTTATTGCTCAGTTTGCCTTCTAGCCTGTTATGTGTTCTTGGTTTAGACAACAAAGTAACTTTGAATATGGAGCTATATGTAACAACGTACAACAATTTCTACATGCTGCGATAATGCACATTATAGCTGCGATTCCTATAATATTTTCACAAATTTACAGGATAAAAAAAGTGAAGTCCTTGCCATGACAGATCTTTACTAGGAAGGGTAAGAAGTCCTTTATCCAACATCGAATAATAATTGGAATTTAAATAAGTATTAAAAATTACTCAATAAGTAGTCGGCAAATAGCACTCCCTTCAGGCGAACGAACGCTCAGGTTTACTTCTAAAATGAACTAAAGGGCCCTGTAAATTTAATAACTGTTTCCAAATCCTCTTCATTTTATTAAACGCTATGCGAGTTTACAGTGAACTTAGGACTCTTAAATAAAGCGTGCAACAAGGAACGAGCATGTATAATATTGCACAGCCCTAGTATATAGCTATAAACCTCGTATGTATATACCACTGCCCAATAAATCCACTAACGGATTCAAATGCTCGAGGAATACATTTCTACCTTGGCGCCTTATACAATTTTCGTTAATTTTTACTTATTTTTCTAAAATCACATGTGAAGTGATTATGACAACTGTATGAAATCCTTATGAAATCAAATGTAATAGAAAAGGAGAACTTTTGTACGAAGCTCTTCAAAGCAAAAGTAGTTAATACAGAGAAGATTTTTTTGCACTTAACCGATATTTCTAATTTGACAAATACAAAAACTGCATTGTTTATGCCCTCTTTAGAAATACGCGACTCTTGACTGAAAAATAATAAAAAATGAATGAGATGAACATTATCCTCAATCATTTTTCTTTCACTGAAAATACTAACCAAGAGAATTAAATGTACTAGATACATCATTGCTCAAAAGTTTACATCCACATGGGTTGTGACACTCGACTTCTTGATTTAAAATTGACCGAAATAAATAAACTAAACATTCACAAACATGTTTGTGTGAATCCGCTTTCAGTCTGAAGATCGCATCAAGCGTGAAACTCAGAGTTACTGAGTAAAAGGTTCCGCCACATATCTTGTAAACTAAACATTCCTCATTTTTTCTCAGTTTCAAATTAGCTAAAGAGAATATGAAAGGCTCCCTGCCTCATAGGCGCTCAAATATTCGTGTTCACAATACGAACTGTGACCAATTTTACTAGCACAACATATTTTCGAAGAGCATCACTACCCCTAAACTATGGGAGTACCCCAGGGGAAAACGCTGAGCAAGTTCTCCGAGAATGAATGAAACAAGAGCTGAAGGATTCGTCTCTGATAAATACTACCAGTTTTCAAAAACGTTCCTAGACTTCTCACCCCACATGACAAGACGTTTCAAAGGAGTTTCAGCAAGTTTAGAAGGTTCCGTGCATCCTCAGTTTCTCGTTTATTGTCTTTATTAGTTCTCGAGTTCTTGCTTTGTTAGTTTGCCTAACAGTTAATCCATTCCCAAGCCGAGAAGCCTATACTACATACAGCTGAGTACATTAACTATTAGGTACCTTTATCATTCTTTAATATGACATTTTATAAAGTTTACGAGTGCAATCGGAAAGAACAAAAAGGCTTGTAGCTTCAAAGGAGTCCACAAAGCCGGCAAAATATTTTTAATTACCCTTTCAGTTTTATTAGGGCATTGCTGGTTAAAAATACGTAAGGCAGTATGTTGCGGCACTAAATATTGGTCTGCAAAGCAGATCAAAAGCAGATACGAATAAATAACAGGCATTTATGTGCAGTAATTGGCACGAGATGAAAAAAACAAGGGGCTAATACTGAAAACAAAATACAAATACAAATAGTGAGGTCTATTCCTGTATTGGAGGGGTTAAATCCGAAGAGTCTTTTATTATGATTGTTCGCCAATCTATTATAGTTACCTTAAAGAGCTTCGGTCAGCCTCTCCTTTGGTCGAGATTAAATTCAATATTTGAAGTAGAATTCAGAAGAGAAATTCGAAATAACATTTTAAAAGACAGTTTGATACTTGATTCAATCAAAACTATTCCTTCCTGTTCTCCAAAAAAAGCTTTCTCGACTCAATAGTTTTCTGGCCAACAAAATGGCGATCACGCTAGCGATGGTTTGGGTATGGCCATTCTCTTACCCAGAGCTCCCCGGTTCGTCTCCTCGCGAAGGAGGCTCTGGTGACAGCCATTGACTTTCTGCGCATGCTGTAACGTTCAAAATCAGCCAATCAGCGAAGCAATCTCGTACTCAGAGCCCGTCATCTTTTGGCCAGCGGCAAGATTCGGGGCTCTGGGGGAATCCGATTTGTGAGCATGCGTGGTAGGTCAAAAACGTAACGAACTTTCATACAATATTCAAACCGGAAACCCAGAATCCCCGCTGGCCAAAAGATGACGGGCTCGGGGTACGAGATTGTCAGTGAAGGCCCTCAAACGGATGTCCCCAGAGCATCCCCTGCGAGCAGACGAGCCGGGGAGCTCTGGGTACGAGAATGACTTTAACAAATTCCTATCCACGATTCACAACTCTTTCACAGTTGTCATCAATACTTAACCAATCTCTTTCCGCCGTTATTTCGGTATGATTTCTAACAGAAGCGAAGATGGTCCGAAAAGCGTCTCGAGCGTGCTTCGAATACGTTGTGTAACAAACGACGACTGAAACTCGACAAATCAAACTCGTCACAATGGCCCGATTTACCCCACGTAGTGAAGCTAAGCTTGCTATAGCTCATTGATAACCTACTGGCAGCTGACATTATGTCTCTCGGAAGAGGTCGCCAAGAACATTTTGCTGTCCGCAAAAGGAAGGTGACCAGAATTAGACAACCAGGGCCGGAAATAAACTATTTTATTCAGCCGCCAAGTGGCGACAAAATTTCAAAAAGTGATGGCCAACTCAGAGGAAATTTGTCGCCAGCTAGAGAAAACTATCAAATAAGTCCAAGGAACACAATGTTCTGTTTTGTTGCCAGTTTTGCGACTAAACCTAAAAATCTAGACGTCAACAAGAAAATTCAGTCGCATTAGCGATTGCTATTTCGGAATTTCGGAATCTGAAAAAGCACCAATGTGTCAAAAAATCTGGCCTTCATTTTCTGTGTTTGATAAGAAGATATATATTTTACAGAATAGTTTTACAAATGCTCTTTATTGTCGTAGACTAACTTTACCGTACATGCACAATGGGATACATTAAATCTTCAGAAACATGCTGCTACATCTGTTATTATTACTTGAAAAACCGAGAGTCCATTCTTAAGAGTAAGAATCTACCATATTAGGTCTACCCCCATCAACGGCAGGAAAGTGACTATTTTTAGAAATTTTCCACAGACTATTTATTCCACAATGCGCCCGTTTCTCGATTTCTGATTGGCTCTCAGCCATGAGTACATAAAAGTATGTACCCGCTAAAAGAACCAATGAAAAACACCGTTTGGCTGCGCGCGCGTAAAACCGCTTGGTCATGCGCGCGCTGTTTCTGTTTTTATTTTTGCCTTTTTGTTGTGGTATAAAACAAATGTCCCCTGATTTCCCGTGGTATGTCTTTTTATATACACCACGAAATGAAGTAATAAAGTGATCAAAGTGTACCGAGGACCCACTCGGCTGCGCCTCGTGCGTGCACAACGTTTTGACCACTTTATTACGTCGTTCCGTGGTACATAAGACATACCACGGAAAATCAGAGGACCACGAACCACGGCTCGACCAAACTCGCCTGATATTTTGCCGAATCAAACTAAATTTGTCGATTATATATAAAAAAAGGCACGCTTCTGATGGTGATGGAAACAACACTAAGATTTTTACTCTTGGTAATGGACTCTTGCAAAAACTGAAGTCACAGGAAAACATTCTCTTTTCATCAAGCATTGTAGAAAAATACCTGCCAACGTCCCAACCTCAAAAATCCAACTTGACAACCATTGTCAATGACTGTTTTCCAAGGTTCGTCAAACCGTGTGTCTGCTAGCCTAGTGGTTGTTCTGGCTACACACAGGGAATTTCTGCAGAAACCTATCCATGGGAAAAGCTGAATTTACCATGGTAGAAGAATGGGAAGTGTTCGGATTTCCCATGGCTATCCATGTTAATTCCGAACACTTCCCATGCGTGTGCCTTGGGAAATTCAGCTTTT
This sequence comes from Scolanthus callimorphus, assembly GCA_033964015.1. Classification (NCBI taxonomy): domain Eukaryota; kingdom Metazoa; phylum Cnidaria; class Anthozoa; order Actiniaria; family Edwardsiidae; genus Scolanthus; species Scolanthus callimorphus. The sequence continues at coordinate 10,980,263 of CM066923.1, read as the reverse complement.
TCGTGGATGGGTTTTTACTGAAATTCTCTGTGATAAACGCCCTTTTAGTTTTTAAACACTAATTTCATTGGCTCTTTCGCAATTTAGACATTGAAACAGGCACAGAATGCAGATCACAATGCAATGCACTTTTAATGCCTATCAAACCAAAGACCAAATACCATTTTCCAAAGCAAGCATTTTTGAAATAGGTATACAACTGTTTCAATTAACGTTGTTCTCCGAAACATAGCCTTCCCACAGGCTCTTTGTTTCTTGTGCAGAGCACGCCGGGAATATTATTGGTTTGCCTTGTGGCTCGCGCGCGCACGTTAGTATGGGATTCCTGCACACTCTCGTTTTTGTGGGGTTCCTGTGTACTCCGTATGTAGAGTAGGCTCTCATGAACACGAAACCTCTCAAAAAACCTCCAACCAAAAAAACAAGCCTCAAAACAACGTGCGCGCACTTGACACAGTAAACCCACTGCGTGTGTAGTGCTCGCCCGTCCGAGCGCACCAGAAACATATAACTAATACCAAGAGAAAATGATATGAGAATCCATCGCGCGTATTTATGTCCAGGCCTATGAAAGTCGACAATAAGAATCTATTTTTAGAAACCGGAAGTTGGCAGTTCTCACCGAGTGCTGTCACGGTGTCACGCATCGCCTTCAACAATTTGCCGCCTTGTGGGCGCTGCTCCGTTTTTTCATTGATAATGCAGTTCTTGACATCGCGGAGCCATTTAGTCCTTTACCGAGTTCTTTGGCTGTTGTTTTTCTGGATTTTGTCAAGGTTTTAGTCCTGACTAAATGCATTCATTCAAAAGAAAAGTAACTGCTCACAGAAGCACTTTGCTGAGTAAGAAAAAAGAAGTTCTAGAACTGTGTTTTCCTGTGGTTTTGTCGGTTTGTGTTGCCTGAAATATCTCCATCTATAGATGGACACTTCTACAGTGTTTCACCAAACTTTGGAAAGAAAAACGGAAGACTGTTGGAGCTATAGACTTCTTCAGGAGGAGACCAGAAGAATACAGAACATTGCCCGCAGAAGAAGTCGTTCCTGAGAAAAAACTTTACGAGGCTGAACACGTACTCGACCGTTGTTGTCGTTCTCAAACACGAGAAACTGATGGCAAAAGCTCACCTTATTCCTCAGAGAACTTCCTTGGAATAAGCTTAATTACTTATAGTCTTGATAAACATTCTGCAGTGGATACGGATTCCGGAAGAGCAAGTAAGCGTTTTTGTGTGTTGTCTTCTTTCTCTCTTTCTGTCACTTCTACTAAGTTATTTCTTTGACGTTTGTTCGGCAGCGGTTTTGAAGCTACTTCACATCACTGAAGTTCAATTTGAATATTTAGACCTAACAAATTTCTGTGAATTACCTTCCCTTTTATGTGCTTATTATCTTCATTTTTGTTAAAATAAAATCAAAGTGGGGCGCAAGATCTTCGTTTTCCGCTTGATCATTCTGTTTCCAAGGCGAGACAAAAACATTTTCATTTGATTGAAAAATAAATCATTTCTCCTTCTTTTAAATGAGCTAGGGCCAGAAATATATTCTGCATTCACAAACCATGACTTCTACTTCTAGTTATATAAGTATTGTGCTTGAAAAGCCTAAAATAATAATAAAAATCGCCGCTTCGCTTGTTTAGTTGAAGTTGTCTATTTATCGACTTTGCCGTTTGATTTTACTTGAGTTCGGTTTTGTTTTGAGCTGTGGAAAACTTGGTTGGTTTCGGAAAAACTGCAACCAGCTTTTGTAAGCTATGATTTGTACCACAATAATAAATAAGCCTATCAAATTTTAAATTAAAAATGGTTTTGTATGTCAAGATTAGCTCTTTCATTGTATTTTGGCACAAAAAATCTAAAAATCCCCTCCGGAAGTGGCTCAAAATCTATTTTTAGATTCTTATTGTCGACTTTCATAGGGCACGGGGATATGTTCTCTTATATCATTTTCTCTTGCTATACCCCATTCACACCAAAACCATGTTTAGGTTTTTCTTCGCCTTACATCATGCCAAGTTTGTTACTGCGATAAACTCTTACTAGCTAAATGATCACTTAGTAACATGTACAGTACAGTCTATTCGGTTTTGTCCTTGCAACTGTCTCCTCTTTGGAGATAAGGATTTAAACAAGTTTAATTAAACTACCTTTAAACTGGTTTAAGCGCCGGTGTGAATGGGGTATAAGTTATAAAGCTCCAACCAAAAAACAAGCCTCAGTACAACGTGCGCGCGCTTGACACAGGAAACCCACTGCGTGTGTGGAGCTCGCCCGTCCGAGCGCACCAGAAACATATAACTAAGTTATATGTTTCTGAGCGCACCTAATAAAGAAAACTTCACCAGAAACCTGCGGGCAGGCTACCTCAAACATGGATCCTGGACCATGCATCGAGTTTCACAATTAATACCGGTATCATGGGAGCAACTAAATACAACAACATTCCAATACTTTCCAAAGCAGATGGAAACAAGAAACTCGGCTGAAATTGGTTCAAAATGCTTAATGATGATAATGATATTTTGCCAGGAAGCCTACTCGCGTAAACCTACCCAGTAGGGCCCTGCAAAGTTTGCTTTGCCTTGCCGTTTTCAGGAAATATATTTTAGTTATGGCTATGAGCTGAGGGTTGGAGGAACATGACGAAAGGTGCAATGACAGGTTTCCAAATTTTCAAATGTTGAAAGGAAAATATTTCCCGTTGTAACTAAACTGTAACTACCGCATGGGCGTCAAAACTAGAATTCCGAACGAAAAAAATATCCTTTCTCCTTTTTTGCGGGTCCTTAATATCGCGAAAACTTTCTCAGTGCATTTCGCAAGTCTCGCAGTTAACAGCTGTTTCGGGACCGGGATTTTCGTTATTAGAGTCTGAGCATGCGTAGCGTTTGCGGGCTCAAATAACCAGCGGCATTGCACAGAAGCTTTTAAGATGGCGGGAGTTTTGATTTGTGACTAGCGGGAAGCTGACAGTAAAAGGCGAGTAAAAAATATTTCACGCTGTTTTCTCATATTTTCTTTTATTGCTCCAGTGAGGGAAGTCTTTAAACTTTCATATGGGCAAAATACATGACCAGATAATGACAAAGAAACTATTATGAACGCACTTTGTTTGGAGCGCAGAATTTCGCGTTACTATTTAGCGCTATTGATCAAGGAAGAAAAAAGCAAGCTCCTTCGGAAGTTCTGAAGTTTTCTGAAAACAACGGTAATATCGAGAATATAATTTAGGCTTTTGTGGATACATGCGAGCTGGAAAATTTATGATACGCCGACTGGATTTCCTAAAATAATTTTTTTCTTTCTTACGATGCAGCGCCTTCATAGAACAACACGTCACTTTATTACATGCGTAGTGTCGCTTGTGCGGAAATCAACCGAGCCATCTGCGTCACAGATGCACCGAATATCTCAGCGAGTTAAATGAAATATGGATGATTGATAAAATGTCAACTTATATTTCATTGAGAGATTGTCTATACATTCCACATATTTCTGCCCCCTAATCCCTGGTGCATTTTTACTTACCCCCCCCCCCCCCCATGAAAAATGCGCCCCCCGGTACTTGTTAAGGACAAATTTGAGGGGAAACATCTATAGGAATCACTATTGTAACAGGAGGAGAGCTCAATTAAACGCCATGTGAAAATCAGAGGAAATCTAGAATATTATATTTTCCTTGTGATTATAGTGAAAACATTGGATGAAAATTTTCAAGTGGTGCATTTTACTTATGCCCCCCCCCCCCCCCCCCCATGAAAAATGCGTATGCCCTCCTGGCTGTAAGCAAAATTTCCTACAATTCCCTCCAACTTATGAGCTAAACCTATCAAACCCTCCCTGGTTACATTAAGGCTACTGTCAACCTTCGAGGCAAATTTTTTTCTATTTTTCTTTTTTCGGCTGAACTTAAAGTTTGTGTCATAATCTAGCAACTCGTAAAAAGAAAAATACAAAGAAGTAGTGTTTTCATGCGTAAAAACGAGAATAATTATTCATTTCGTCGGAGAATTTACTAACTCAGCCGACTTTAATCCTTTAATCCTGTTTACATATGACACAGGCTCCCCACTGATTGCGCGCGAAAACATAATCCGGGACTCATTAGCATATTTACGCACATTTCCTTCAAACATCGAACTGACCGAACTACAAGTCAGTGAACGCGAACAACTCAACTTTAAATCTCACGAATTTCAACCATTAATACAACGTTTTGCAGTATTGTACATTTCTGATTCGTCTTGGTGGCTTTCGCGCTTGGCCATGTCTCTGCATGCTATTTAAGCGTATCCGCAAAATGTGTTCCGTTAGATTCGATATTTCCAAAGAAGCTAGATAATCTGATAGTTCTCGCTACTCGAGCTCGCGTTCCCTGAACATGATTTCCATGTGATTTACATCGGGCCGCTGTGACCGCTGCTGTCTTTTGTTTTCCTCCCTTGGCCTTTTTCCTCTTTGTTGGAGAGTTTTTAGTCCTCCTACTTTGATTTGCAGCGCTTGATTTGCGTCGGTTTGATTTTGGCTTTGCCATTCCATTATCCTGATAAGTCGAGGCTTAAAACGATAAACAATGCTCTTGAAATTCGAGATCGGAAGAGCTTTCCCGCGAACTTTCCTGGCCCAACGGGGCGCTTCGTTCTCATTGGTTATCAGTTGACATCTGCTTGACGTTTGTTTGCTGTCCACTTGAGAAGCCAGGAAAGCAGGTAAGCTTCTACGAGCCGTAACTCTTTAGTAGTTTTAGAGTAGATTACCAACATAAAACTGAATTATGCGCATAGAGGGAAACGATGGATTCGTTTGAAACTTAGCCAATTGCTAGTTTAAACATTGATCTCTAAAACCGTGTGGGGCTTTAAAGAAATATTGCTTTGCTGCGGTGCAAATGCGCCACAAGTAAAGGAATGTAAGCAATTTTTACTCTTTCGACTTTAGCCTTTGATAAATCATAAACTAAGTAAAATATTGACAAATCCCCACACGGTTTGACAGCCCTATGAGTGCTGATGGACATGATGCAGTTTTGGGCTGAAAGAAAAGCGTTCACTATGCGCATAATTCAATTTTTTAGAGCGCGACGGAAACTCATTGCGCGGCGCCTAGCGTAAAAGGTTTTAAAAGAGAAGAAATAAAAATAGCATATTTGGAAACTACTACTATTGAGCTTTAAAATGGTATATAGTTTATATGTATAATTGTGTTTGCGCGCGCGAGGGATTTTTTTTTAGCGAAGGGCACCTTCGAAGGTTTACAGTCGCCTTAAGAACCCCTTCAGTTGTAATTATACTATTGGGATTAATGTGCTTAGGCATTTCAAGTTTCTGAAAAAAATTAATGACAGCCATAATCAAAATGCTGTGTAAATATTGTTACTACTTAAAACATGGTATACTTTTTCCTGATAATGTTAGAACTCCCACTGTAGCCCCTATGGCTAAGCCTAGGGCTTAGAAGTAGGACTCTACAGTATTACAGTCAATACATATGGTGTACATTTTAGGCTCAGCAGCTATGGTAGCCTAGTATCAAGTACCAATGGTGCATAGAAAGCACAAGATAATGAGAGTGAAATAAAACGTACACCATATGCATTCTTTGATGAACTTCCCACAATTATCTATAAGTTTTAGATGCCCATGAAATGTAAATGTACATGTTGGAGTGAATAGACCTCCTTGGCTTGCCTGTTTGTTTTGCCCATTTCAGATCATGTGGCATTCCCATGAGTATTCTTTCTTTGCTTTTCTGCTGCACACCGTAGGATATATGAATATGGAAGCAGCCCAGACAAAGAAAGATTATTCAAATGAATGCGACGTAATCTGAAATGGGACACCATTACGTCCAAGTCGTGGAGGTCTATTTCATATGACTTTTAGTGAAACCAATCACAAAGTGATTACCCTAATTCAAATAAAACCTATAAGAGTAATTACAAAGTGATTGAAAATTGCCCCTTGATTCCAATCCCAGTGGGTTACAATGTGTATGTCCTCCTGGCTAGAAGTGCTTACGTCTCTACAGTATTACAATGATTGTGTGTAAAGTACTGTAAACAGTACAGAGGCAAATCCAGGATGTCTGTTTTGTTTGTTCACTCCTTCGAAGACTGATACGGGTAATATAATATGCCCATGTGTGGCCACAATAAGTCACAATAAGTCCTCATTGGTTTGGTGCATGACGACTTGGTATATTTACTGTAAAAGAAGCTAGCTCACACATACAATTTATCATTCATTTTGAACAGGCTGGATTTTGAGGGGGGATCTCAAAATTTTGGAACTGGACAAGGGGGGATGTCAAGTTTTTTTTCATAACATGAAGGGGATGCATATTTTTGTTGAGGTATTATATATATTTAAGACAAGGTTGTGCAGTTTGATAATGAAGGAAGGCTCAATTGATGAACACCGAGTTTGAACCTCCTGAAGAAATATCACTTGCACTACTATTCTGTGTATTTACCCTCTTTCAACTGATATGTTGAAAAAAGGTGCGCGCTTCGCGCGCACAACTATAAACAAACCAAACAAGCAAATAAAACTAAATGATACTCAGTCTATGTAGTAAGGTTCCAATCGAGGAGCGCACCAGATCACTCGGTAGAAAGTCACTACACACAGCCAAGGGTACACAGCCACCTAGGATTTTTATTTGCATCTTTACGCTTTGTTTTTTTTTCATCATTGAGCCTTGTTCTGCATCTTTTGAAAAAATGTTGATGACGCGGCCGGGGAGGGGGGATGTTTTTTTTTTATTCTTTTGACCAAGAGGGGGGATACGTAAAAAATATGTTGTGCCTTGGGAGGATCTGAAAATTTTGCATTGTCAAAAAAAATCCTCTCCCCCCCCCCCTGTATTATACATAATGAATGCAGCCTAAATCGCGAAAATTAGTGAAAGTCGCGCAACGAAAAAAAGAAGAAGAAGGTATTATAAGGTCCGTATAGGGAAAAGCTGACCACGGGCTGGAAAATGTTGACCAAGGACAGAGGCCGGACAATTTTTTTTCCAACTCTAAAATTTTATTTTGCGTTAGATAAGATGAAAACAGGCGTGCGTAAATTTATGTCATTTACAGGCTGGGAGGACCATATATTGAAAAAAAAAAACTGACCACGGGCTGGGAAATGTTGACCAAGGCCGGAGGCCAGACAATATTTTTTTCCAACTCTAAAATTTGATTTTGCTTCGATGAGATGAAAACAGGTGCGCGCAAATGTTTACTATGATCTGACACCTATGTCAGAGATAGCAATATATATATATTGCCCGAGCGCCGAGCTCTAAGAACAAATCAGAACACAGAATTCGTTCCCGTGCCCTCTAGGAAAGGACGCAAGCGACACACAAGTCATCGCAAGTGGGTGACCGAATGGCACGCAAGTAGATGCGAGTAGAAACACTTGCGTATCGTACATAGCATCCCGATGTAAATTACGGGCACTTCGTAAGACACTAAACCAAGAATAATAACAAACTGGCTTGTGTGAGAAATTTAAGCCTCGAAGCGTTCCAAAACTTATAAGGGTGGTGCACTTACCCTTTAAAGCCATGTATTCAGAATTGACAACATTATCGTCCTAACGCCCATGCTATCACTGTGGAGTATTCTCTAAAGAGTATAAGTTCATATAGTCCCATGCGCTTGACCAAAGAGTTGTACATATAGCTATGCGTCTAGTTTTAGTGCGAGTTCTAGTATAGTGCGAGGTTTAGTACACCGACGGTTGGCCAGCCAGCTTCGGCGATGAGTAGTGCATCGACGGCGACGAGTAGTGCACCGACGGCGGATCAGCGATCTTCTGCGACGAGTAGTGTGCCGACGGCGGGTCAGCGATCTTCTGCGACGAGTAGTGTGCCGACGGCGGCTCAGCGATCTTCTGCGACGAGTAGTGTGCCGACGGCGGGTCAGCGATCTTCTGCGACGAGCAGTGCGCCGACGGCGAGTCAATGATCTTCGACGAGTTGTAGCGCGCCGACGGCGGGTCGATGATCTTCGACGAGTTGTAGCGCGCCGACGGCGGGTCGATGATCTTCGGCGACGAGTAGTGCGCCGACGGCGGGTCAATGATCTTCGACGAGTAGTGCGCCGACGACGGGTCGATGATCTTCGACGGCGGATGTAACTTCGACGGCGCGTAACACTTCGGCGGCGGAAGTAACTTCGACGACGCGTAACACTTCGGCGGCGGATGTAGCTTCGACGGTGGATGTAACTTCGACGGCGCGTAACACTTCGGCGGCGGATGTAACTTCGACGACGCGTAACACTTCGGCGGCGGACGTAACTTCGACGACGCGTAACACTTCGGCGGCGGATGAAACTTCGACGGCGCGTAACACTTCGGCGGCGGATGTAGCTTCGACGGCGGATGAAACTTCGACGGCGCGTAACACTTCGGCGGCGGATGTAACTTCGACGACGCGTAACACTGCGGCGGCGGATGTAACTTCGACGACGTGTAACACTTCGGCGGCGGATGAAACTTCGACGGCGCGTAACACTTCGGCGGCGGATGTAACTTCGACGACGCGTAACACTTCGGCGGCGGATGTAGCTTCGACGGCGGATGAAACTTCGACGGCGAGTAACACTTCGGCGGCGGATGTAACTTCGACGACGCGTAACACTTCGGCGGCGGATGAAACTTCGACGGCGCGTAACACTTCGGCGGCGGATGTAGCTTCGACGGCGGATGTAACTTCGACGGCGCGTAACACTTCGGCGGCGGATGTAACTTCGACGACGCGTAACACTTCGGCGGCGGATAAAACTTCGACGGCGCGTAACAGTTCGGCGGCGGATGTAGCTTCGACGGCGGATGTAACTTCGACGGCGCGTAACACTTCGGCGGCGGATGAAACTTCGACGGCGCGTAACACTTCGGCGGCGGATGAAACTTCGACGGCGCGTAACACTTCGGCGGCGGATGTAACTTCGACGACGCGTAACACTTCGGCGGCGGATGAAAGTTCGACGGCGCGTAACACTTCGGCGCCGGATGTAACTTCGACGACGCGTAACACCATGCGCTTGACCAAAGAGTTGTACATATAGCTATGCGTCTAGTTTTAGTGCGAGTTCTAGTATAGTGCGAGGTTTAGTACACCGACGGTTGGCCAGCCAGCTTCGGCGATGAGTAGTGCATCGACGGCGACGAGTAGTGCACCGACGGCGGATCAGCGATCTTCTGCGACGAGTAGTGTGCCGACGGCGGGTCAGCGATCTTCTGCGACGAGTAGTGTGCCGACGGTGGGTCAGCGATCTTCTGCGACGGGTAGTGTGCCGACGGCGGGTCAGCGATCTTCTGCGACGAGCAGTGCGCCGACGGCGAGTCAATGATCTTCGACGAGTTGTAGCGCGCCGACGGCGGGTCGATGATCTTCGACGAGTTGTAGCGCGCCGACGGCGGGTCGATGATCTTCGGCGACGAGTAGTGCGCCGACGGCGGGTCAATGATCTTCGACGAGTAGTGCGCCGACGACGGGTCGATGATCTTCGACGGCGGATGTAACTTCGACGGCGCGTAACACTTCGGCGGCGGAAGTAACTTCGACGACGCGTAGCACTTCGGCGGCGGATGAAACTTCGACGGCGCGTAACACTTCGGCGGCGGATGTAGCTTCGACGGCGGATGTAACTTCGACGGCGCGTAACACTTCGGCGGCGGATGTAACTTCGACGACGCGTAACACTTCGGCGGCGGACGTAACTTCGACGACGCGTAACACTTCGGCGGCGGATGAAACTTCGAGGGCGCGTAACACTTCGGCGGCGGATGTAGCTTCGACGGTGGATGTAACTTCGACGGCGCGTAACACTTCGGCGGCGGATGTAACTTCGACGACGCGTAACACTTCGGCGGCGGACGTAACTTCGACGACGCGTAACACTTCGGCGGCGGATGAAACTTCGACGGCGCGTAACACTTCGGCGGCGGATGTAGCTTCGACGGCGGATGAAACTTCGACGGCGCGTAACACTTCGGCGGCGGATGTAACTTCGACGACGCGTAACACTGCGGCGGCGGATGTAACTTCGACGACGTGTAACACTTCGGCGGCGGATGAAACTTCGACGGCGCGTAACACTTCGGCGGCGGATGTAACTTCGACGACGCGTAACACTTCGGCGGCGGATGTAGCTTCGACGGCGGATGAAACTTCGACGGCGAGTAACACTTCGGCGGCGGATGTAACTTCGACGACGCGTAACACTTCGGCGGCGGATGAAACTTCGACGGCGCGTAACACTTCGGCGGCGGATGTAGCTTCGACGGCGGATGAAACTTCGACGGCGAGTAACACTTCGGCGGCGGATGTAACTTCGACGACGCGTAACACTTCGGCGGCGGATGAAACTTCGACGGCGCGTAACACTTCGGCGGCGGATGTAGCTTCGACGGCGGATGTAACTTCGACGGCGCGTAACACTTCGGCGGCGGATGTAACTTCGACGACGCGTAACACTTCGGCGGCGGATAAAACTTCGACGGCGCGTAACACTTCGGCGGCGGATGTAACTTCGACGACGCGTAACACTTCGGCGGCGGATGAAAGTTCGACGGCGCGTAACACTTCGGCGCCGGATATAACTACGACGACGCGTAACACTTCGGCGGCGGATGAAAGTTCGACGGCGCGTAACACTTCGGCGCCGGATGTAACTTCGACGGCGTGTCGAAACACTATTGCGGCGCCGAGAAAATCCGCGAAAAGAGGAAGAAGATCGGCGACGAGAACCAGTGGAAACAGGGGAACCAGATCGGCGGGAGCCTCTTCTCCCCAAGAGTCCATTTGAGTCTTGGACAACAAGTAGCCAAACAAAGACGGCTAAGGCGGCGACAATAAACCACCGCATCTTACTGAACGAGATATACAGGTGTTCCGTAAAGGTAATGTGACTCTTGCTGTAGTCTCTATGCTCCTAGAAGACTGAGCGTGTAATAAAGAATTGGGGGTAATTGTACTTACATATTCAACTCGGTTTGTATTGTTTTCAAGTAAACGAGAAATATTTCTTGCAATACCAATGCATTTCCTGAGCTAAGAAAATCTAACATTAAAGATAACAAGAAAAATCATATTGAACAGCTACTATTTACTTGCAATAAAACCAAGTTACGAAGAGCTTTTGCGAAAACAAAACTTCCTTTGCATTTGGTAATACGGACTGTAGTCCAACACGAAATTCTAACAAAATCTGGGTACTATGACTTCCTGTTTTCCTGTTTCAGTCTTTAAGATTGAATTCCGAAGACTATTTTGTTCTCTATTCTAATATTCTATTTCTGAACCGAAAAAAAATGTATCATGTTCATAACGCCACGTTCCTTCCTCGGTAACCCGAAAAGTTCGTTAAAAGTCATATAAAAGCCATGAAGATATCTTGGATTATTTAAATCATCACGCAAAAATGTCCGCTGGCACAGTTTTTACCCGATAAATGGATCTCCCCATAATTCACGCAGAAAAAAGGCAAAACTATGAATTATGAGTGCGGAATCGTCACAAAAAAGAAACTTAGGCACAATTGTCGAGAACAGCGAACAGATTATCAAGAGAAAGAATCCCAGGAGCGTTAATAAAATATTTTGGCACAAAAATGTGCAATTTAGTCGATGTCCGGGCTGATTCGGAGCATTTTCACTAAATAGTAACCTACAAAATTCAAAACCCTCTCTTGAGAAACACTTTACAAAGAGCGCGCACGCGTTTCGAAACATAAACACACAAAATATATTGTCGTCCCGCCCTTAAAAGCGCCACGCATTTAACATCCCCCGAGGCATAATTTTGATTATTATTCATTCAACATATTTCCCCGCCTCTGGTTCGTTGAGAGCCATCGGTGAATTCTTGATGTATTCCATCGATGACGTCAAAGATTGGATAAGTTGAAACATTATTGCACGCGTGACGTCACGCGCTTGTAGGCAGACTGGCAAACTGCTTGCTCTCTCAAAGAATAAGCTGGAAAATTAATTTTGAATGAATACGTTTGAATGAATAATAAAACAATTAATGAATTCTGCTTTCGTATGATATGGATAATTATCCAGATCTCGGGGTGTTATCCAGCCCTTGATGGATATCCCTCCATAAAACCTGCATTAAACTTGCTACCCTCAACCTATGATATGGAGATTAGAGACCTTGCTGTTTTTATTATAAATGCCTTACAAAAATTTACATTCAATTTTAACAATAACAATTAACAATTACAATAACAATTTCTTTTTCTCTATGAATGTATTTTTGGAAAAACTGATCTTAACATTAATTGTTTTATCTATTTTGTAAATCATGGCCGCTCTCGTATTCACAATCCGGCGTCTCTCACTCTCAAACCGGCATATTACAGAACCACTTTTCAGAACTCTTTTTTTTTTTCAACCATATTGTTTAACTTTTGGTACATTGTTTGTAAAATAGCTTCTCCTGACAAGTTTGCAAGTCTCGAATTGTTGAAGGTTCCTTGCGCAAACATTACATGACTTTGCTTAACTCTGTTTTTGAAACAGACACGTCTTGCGCGAGGGACTTTGGCTGCCATCGCACATTGTGTAACTTTGTTTGTGTTTTTTGAATTGTATTTCTTTAATGTAATTTTAATAACTGAGTTTGTGCTTACCTCGATTTTCATCATTCTGCGAACTCTCACTAACTATGTCCTACCGTCAAATCGCCTTCTGGTTTCCGCCAATCAAACCCCCGAGTCTTTTCGTCGTTACTCTTTGGGCTTTTTGATTGGCCAGCACGTAACCGCTGCTGACGTGACAGGAAGCCATTTTAGCACTGTTTAGGTGCTGGCCAATCAAAATGCACAAAGAGTAACGACGAAAAGACTCGGGAGTTTGATTGACAGAAGCCAGAAGGCGGTTTTACGGTTGGAAATCGATAGCGAGAGTTCGCAGAATTACGAAAACCGCAGTACGCATATGCCTCGCACCCGTTTGCGCAATAAGCCCTTGGACATTTTCCACTAAGTTATATATTTTTTCTAAATTACTTTGTATAGATGGTTTATTTGTTCAATAAAGTTGATACAAAATAATAATTATCCATGCCATACTAGCGGAATTCATTAACTGCTAAATATAGCTATTATTAGGCATAATGAGGTATAACTAATTATTAGGTATATAGAGGATATTACACGGTGGTGCGAAGATATGAGTTTTATTTTCGAGTGGCAAGAACAATATTTTACGAATGAGCGCAGCGAATGAGTAAAATATTGTTTTTGACACGAGAAAATAAAACTCATATCTTCAAGCCAGCGTGTAATTTTCTTTTTATTATATAGACAAACCAGAAAAAAATATTCCAAATTGATTCCAAGCACTTTTGTTTTGACCGATATCCTCACTAGTGAGGATATGGAAAATATGTCACTGAGGACCCGGATGTAGCTTCGTATGAGATCTACGAGTGGCGTATTTCCCAGTAAAACACTCGTGTCTATATAATAAAATGAGTTATTAGTTCCCTTGTCTAGGATGCTGAGTTGTTTATGTAGGCCCCTGGCCTAATTTTATAGAATTTCGTTACAACAATCGTGACTTAGCCCCTTTAAATTCAATATTTGAAGTAGAATTCAGAAGAGAAATTCGAAATAACATTTAAACAGACAGTTTGATACTTGATTCAATCGAAACTATTCCTTCCAGTTCTCCAAAAAAATCTTTGCCGACTCGGTAGTTTTTTTCAGGCCAACAAAATGGCGATTACGCAAGCGATGTCTAGGTATGGCCATTTTCTTACCCAGAGCTCCCCGGCTCGTCACCTCGCGGGGGAGGCTCTGGGGACAGCCATTGACACATGCGCGAGATTTGATACAGAGCCGCAGAGAGAAAGATATTTCAGCGCATGCACAAGAACGTTGACAACCAGCCAAACAGCGTAGGCCCTGACAAATGGATGTCACCAAAGCCTCGTCCCAAAGATACCCTTGCTGTCAGCTCGTGCATTCAATATGGCGGCCGCTGTTCAAGCTGACAAGGAGTCAGGCGGGCAGCAAAAGCCAATGACGTCATAGCCAGGCGAAGCCTGACAGGTCCGCCGAGTACCCTGGGGACCAGGCTAGATGTCACCAAAGCCTCCCCAGCGAGCAGGCGAGTTAGGGAGCTCTGGGATCGACGCATAAGAATGCTCTATAAAATGCCTAAAAAATTAACGGTCCATAATTATTCACTGTTCCTTACAATGCCTTTAAAGTCCTCTGCACGACTCGCAACTCTTTCACAGATGTCAATACCAGAAACATATAACTTAGTTGAAACGTGTAACAGACGAATGAATCTGATGTGACAACCAGCGAACAACTCGCAATCACTAAACACCATATTTGGAAAACACTGCCCTTGCGTGCAGCCAATCAAAATTCACGTAAGACTTTTCCGTTGGGATTGCACGCTCATTCGAACTGTTTTCCGTTGGTTTAGAAGCGCGCGCGCGCGCGTGTTGATGCAAACAGCGTTGTCTGCACTCTTATTTACCATGGCAAATCAGTAGTCAATCACATTACGAGAACAGCAAAAGTTATGATGAAAAATCTTTTTGCTGGGTTTTGAGCATGGAAGTTAAACAGTGAACTAAACTCATTTTGTGCTTCTGTTCTGTTGTCGGGAGTTCGCGCGCGTTAGTTTTAGAAAATATGACGAATCACTTCACCCGTTGCTGATTGGCTAAACGAAGAACCTGATGCTTTCCAAATATGGTGTTTATTGATCGCGAGTTGTTCGCAGGTTGTCGCGCTGTTACACGTTTCAACTCACTTATATGTTTCTGTCAATACTTAACCAATTCCTTTCCGACGTTATTTTGGTATGATTTCTAACAGAAGGAAGATGGTCCGAAAAGCGTCTCGTGCGTGCTTCGAATACGTTGTGTAAAGCTACGGCTAAACTAGGATACATGTAGCGCACAACAGTTTTGTCCTGTATGTTTCCCCGAGTGGCTAAACTAGGAAACATAGCACGCGTGTCTCGGACACATGAAATGTTTCTTGTTTTGTGAAGAAACATTTCTTTGTGTCCCGGCTAGAAAATTTGTCGCGCGCAACAATGTTTCTCGCGTGGTTAAACTGGGAAACATAGAGGAAACATGTGTCCGGCTACAATGTTGCGCACTACATGTGTCCTTTAGCCAGGGCTTAACAAACGACGACGGAAACTCGACAAATCAAGCTTGTCACAATGCCCTTGCGCGC
Source organism: Scolanthus callimorphus (assembly GCA_033964015.1). Lineage (NCBI taxonomy): Eukaryota > Metazoa > Cnidaria > Anthozoa > Actiniaria > Edwardsiidae > Scolanthus > Scolanthus callimorphus. The sequence goes on along the minus strand of CM066923.1, from coordinate 10,965,039 downwards.
GCACCGCACGCAAATTAACATTCCGAGCTAAGCTTACTACGCTGATTTATAACCTAATGACAGCTGGCATTGTGTCTGGGAAGAGCAACAGCAATTTGACCAGAATTAAGTAAGACAACCAGGGCCCGAAATCTTCAGTCGCCAGGTGGTGACAAAAGTTCTTAAACTCAGAGGAAATATGTCGGCAGCTAGAGAAAACTATCAAATTAGTCCAAGGAACAACCCGTTGACTTCAATGTGTGTTCTGTTTGTCGCCAGTTTTGAGACTAAACCTAAAAATCGCCAACAATCGCATCAGCGATTGCTTTTTCGGAATTTCGGAATCTGAAGAAGCATAAATGTGTCAAAACATTTGACTTTCATTTACTGTGATTTGATAAAGAAGAGAGTATTTTACAGAATAGTTTTACAAATGCTCTTTATTGTCGTAGACCAACTTTACCGTACATCCATTAAATGTTCGGAAACAGACTGCTACATCAGTGATTAAAACATTCAAAAGGCGAGAGTCCATTCCTAAGACTAAGAGTATAAGTTCATATAGTCCCATGCGCTTGACCAAAGAGTTGTACATATAGCTATGCGTCTAGTTTTAGTGCGAGTTCTAGTATAGTGCGAGGTTTAGTACATCGACGGTGGGCCAGCCAGCTTCGGCGACGAGTAGTGCATCGACGGCGGGTCAGCCATCTTCGGCGACGAGTAGTGCACCGACGGCGGGTCAGCGATCTTCTGCGCCGAGCAGTGCGCCGACGGCGGGTCAGCGATCTTCTGCGACGAGCAGTGCGCCGACGGCTGGTCGATGATCTTCGACGAGTTGTAGCGCGCCGACGGCGGGTCGATGATCTTCGACGAGTTGTAGCGCGCCGACGGCGGGACGATCTTCGTCGCGTTGTAGTGCGCCGACGGCGGGTCGATGATCTTCGACGAGTTGTAGCGCGCCGACGGCGGGTCGATCTTCGTCGCGTTGTAGTGCGCCGACGGCGGGTCGATGATCTTCGACGAGTTGTAGCGCGCCGACGGCGGGTCGATGATCTTCGACGAGTAGTGCGCCGACGGCGGGTCGATGATCTTCGGCGACGAGTAGTGCGCCGACGGCGGGTCAATGATCTTCGACGAGTAGAACGTCGACGACGGGTCGATGATCTTCGACGAGTTGTAGTGCGCCGACGGCTGGTCGATCTTCGTCGCGTTGTAGCGCGCCGACGGCGGGTCGATGATCTTCGACGAGTAGTGCGCCGACGGCGGGTCGATCTTCGGCGGGTCGATCTTCGGAGCCGGGACAGAAAACGATAAGGAGAAATGGTCTCATTAAGGGATCCAGTACTTCGGTTGGAAATTGAGGAACCGGATGATTCAGGAAGTTCTTCCAGAAGTCCCTCTGACTCGTGGACAAGTAGGACAAAGATCAGGCCAATCAAGGTGGCGATACTAAACCAGCGCATCTTACAGCCCTTGCCGTAGCCTCTGTGCTCTTAGAAGACTAAGCACACAATACAGAGAGATGGATATTTATTTTCTTATTAAAAGTCAGTCTGCATTGTTTGTCAAGAGGACGAGATATTTCTTGTTACACCTACACTACAACCGCTATGTGAAGCACAGAATTCAATGGAAGGAAAAATTACTATGCAAGATGCATAATCACAAATGCATTAACTCGAATGCAGTTTTTTTTTTGGAATGAAGTACAGGACATGGTAAATCAGATGTATGAATTGCCACAGAATAAAAGGAACAAGCATTGTAAGAATAAATAAACTCTGAAGTTACTCAGTGTCGTGAAAGACAATACGCGATGAATTAAAAAAAAGAAATGGCAAAAAAATTATTCACTCACAAAAATGGGAAAAACATATTCACTCACAAATATTATAAATAGTTCTATTTATTTGACGAATAAAACCTAGTTACAAAGACCTTTTTGACAAACAAAACCTCTTTTGTTCTCGTGAAAACAGCTTGGAGTCAAACACGAAATTCTAACAAAAATTAATCCTGGGTAGACGGGGCATTAGTGAAGTGGGCTCTTTTGTGCTAATAGTTCCCGTTTCAGGTCTCTTTCAAAAGTATTTTAATGTTACTAGTAAACTATCTTAGAAATAAGAATCCTTTTTGCTTGCTCTTAAAAAAACACGAACATTTTATGTCGTGTCAAGTGGTACGTAATGTTCTTTTGATCGTGATTCGATTCATATCACCGTTGGTTATGTAAAAGCAAACAGATACATTGAACATTATCCTTTAGAGACGGCAAAGTTCAAATACTAGAAAGCATGTTTTGGAGAACCTAATACATCAGTTTCGGTATGAAAAGGTTGCACTTCGTAGATTTTTTTTCAGACTTGCTGAAGTTGATCTCTAAATTCAGAAAATACAATAATGCTCGTTATTGCGCTGCTGTATCATACTTAGTTTTTTTTTTTTTACTGTTTTACGAATATTATTTGCAAATTAAAAAAAATCAACGAAAACGCCCGCTATTTCTACACGATAACTATGGTATTTGTAATATTCTCTCAGAAAAGTTATCCGACCTACACAACCGCCATGTGAAGCACAGAATTCAATTGAAGGAAGCATTATTATGCAAGATGCATAATCACAAATGCATTTACTCGAATGCAGTAATTTTTCACAGGCGAGTGATACTTCATAGGCGCACGGGACGACCTCGTGGATGTGCCCAATGTGCGTAATCCGTTATTATTATTATTTATTATTATTTTCGGAATGAAGTACGGGACATGGTAAATCAGATATCTGAAGTGCTACAGAATAAAAAGAACAAGCATTGTAAGAATAAAGGAATAACTCTGAAGTTAATCAGTGTCGTGAAAGACAATGGCATTCTCCGCGATGATTAAGAAAAAAATGATACAAAAATGAGTCACAAAAATGGGAAAAAAATATTCACTCACAAATATTATAGATGCTCTATTTATTCGACGAATGAAACCAAGTTACACAAGACCTTTTTGAGAAAACAAAACCTCTTTTGTTCTCGCAAAAACACTGTTTGGAGTCAAACACGAAATTCTAACAAAAATTAATCCTGGGTAGGCGGGGCATTAGTGAAGGGGCTCTTTTGTGTTAATAGCTCCCGTTTCAGGTGTCAAGATAGAAGATCGCGCCGTGTGAACGGGCCTTTAGGATGTTTAGAAACTGATTTTAGAAGTTAACAGCTCGGAAAAGTGTACCACTGTGTTTATTTTGCCATTTTGCTATTCTGTTGTTATTCAATGAGCCTCTCAAAGGCAAAATCATAGACTGTAGTGACGTTCAATAGAACATTCTAGTCTGTTCACTTAATATGTATTAATAGTGTACTGAATGAGCTGATCACAAGTGCCAACCTGAATCTTTTTTTTATAGAATTGTCGCGTCAAGCACTAATAACAGTCAAAATTAGTGTTTTTATTAGAACATCGTATTTGACGGGAAAAGTCTAAAAGCAGCGTGAACACACTGTTAATGCATTTTAATGCATTTAAAAATAATACACATGAAAAAATCTGTGGATTCTGATTGGCTGAGAGCAGTGCAGTTTTTAGGTAACAAAGCGCCAAACAAGGGAACAAAGTACAAAAATGGTTAACAAAATGCATTTTTTTAATGCTAAAATATTTTGATAACATTATGGAAACTTTGGTTTTTGTTCATGCTCAAATTTTGTCAGGTTTTGGTCCAGATTTCAATCAAGGAAAAATGCGTGCGGCTTGTTCAGTTTGTAAGCAGATTTGTGAATGACTACTTAGGATTTTTTTATGTGTATTATTAAAAGGAAATCATACGACTTTTCTCGTTCAATTTGGAATTTATTTACACTCGCCTGTGGCTCGTGCAATTTTGATACTTTTCGAAAAACCCACTCGTGCAAATAAATTCCAAATTGAACTCGAAGTCGTATGATTTCCTGTACAATCATATTATATATACAATTAATTATACAATCTTAATTGTATACGTGGAAACTCTGAGATTTCTTTCTTGACAATGCTATTGTCTATAAAATTCACTGCTCTCAGCATTCGAGCTGTTTACGCCCGGCGTAACAAATCGATAGAAATCGATCATCGAAAACTGATCGATAAATCGATATTTGTCGATCAGATTGACCGATCATTATCGATTAATATCGGCAATTGATAAAAATCGATAGCATAACACTGTTCCAAAGATAAAAGTTATTGAAATTTATTGTGTCTCGACCAAGAACGCAGCAGACGAGCAGCAAACTACACCATGCTATTAAGACAAAGATCCGAGAAGATTCTGGACTACTATATACCCCGATACAGTGGGGACCAGAAGCTGAAACTCTGCCCGCTCACGTTTTTGTTGTTTCTCAGGAAACTTGATCTTTTAAATTCTTTGGACCTCGAGCCTCTGGTTTCCAGGGTAGACTACCCAAGACTAGAACTGGAACGATTTTTTCTATTAGAGGCATCTTTTCAAAGAATATCGATACATTAATCAATCCTGATGTGCCTGTCGATAAAAATCGATGAAAATCGATATAATTATTGAAAAATCGATAATCACAACAGAGCTAGCAATCAATTTTTATCGATTACCGAATATCGATTTTATTGGGTTATCCATTTATCGATTTGTTACGCCGGGGTTTACGCCTAAAACCCTGATAATTGTAAGCCGGGCCATCTAATGCGGCCCGTAAATCCTCAAACCTCTTCTTGTCTAATGGTCGTGTATTTCGACCGCTTTGGGTTCCCTCACCATGAGGAGAAGACCCTTTCTTTCTTTTGTTTTCTTAAATCACTTTATTCAAATATTCAAAGGATTCTAAAAATGCACGTTTCATTAAATGTTCCAGGGTATGTATCATCTCGCGACTAGACTACTTAAACTCTTTTTTATAACGTAACAAATTGTCTTTAGTGCTTCCCAGTAGAAATGCAACAAGGTTTGCAACAAGGCGATCTAGGCACAAATGCGAACGAAGCTAACCCAAATGAGCGAGCGATCAAGTCGCGAGAGAAACTGAGAGATCCGGACGCCAGTATAAAGGCAACTTTACTCCTATTAACCTTAATCTTAGCAAGAAAATATCAGACACTCTTCTTCGTTCCTCGGTAACGCTTTTTTGCTCCATATCCCATGTATGTATTGCCACAGGTGACCCAAGCTGAGAGTGTGAACAGGAATCGGAAACATGCGCACGCGCAAAATTTAGACAGCGAAGATGAGCGAGAGCTAAAAAAAACAGACTGCGATTCAAAACTACACAAAAGTTTAGGTCAGGATTCGTACGCTTTCGAAATGACAAAAAGGACTTCCAGGATTTTCCAGGAAGTCTTTAGTTATTATTATTTTTTTTTTGTGCAGTAGCAAACCTCGTAGTGCATTTATTTTTCATGTTTTGTTTTACGCACGCGGAATCGAATTCTATTTCTGCAAAAAAGAATGCGTGCGCCCGTTATGACGTCATAATGGTTTCCTGTGACGTAAGGCGCGCGGAACGAAATGATGCGAACAAACAGCCATTCCTTTCCATTTTGATGAGTAGTAATTCTAAGGGCAAAAGACCAGTTCTTGAACTGTGGAATGAACCCAAAAGAAAACCATTTTTTCAGAGGTTCTTGGTATCCAGAGAAAGCAGGATCAGAACAAAAACCGGAACCCGAGTCAAATAAGACGATGCTGTCGATTTTACAAGAACTAGCGGGCACAAATGGAGAAGCCAGAGAAACCTCGGAGGACAGAAAGGAAGAAACCTCGCCTAATTTAATGCGCAACCAATCCGAGAATGGAGTTCTAACAATCAACGCGGAGAAAGAGCAACTAAACTCTGCGGAGGGACCAGACATAAGGGAGGATGACAGTATGAAAATGGAAACCGACGACGAAAGGAATTCCACGTTCAGCGAAAAATGGAAGAAGCTTCAGATAAGAGTCAAGGATTGCCGATGGAATCCGCTTTCGCGACGGGCAACTATGAATGCTATTGTTTCTAAAATATATCTTCTTATGGCCGAGATAAAAGACGAACGCGACAAAGAGGTTATCGAAGATAAAAAGAAGAAAATTTTCATGCTTCATAAAATGGTTAAGGAGATTGCAGAGAATATTAAGTATGAGAGATCTGCGAAAGCAAGGCGAATTACAAGCGGGAAGAAGGTGATATGTAATGCTAGTAAACATGGGGATGACTCACCAATCAATTACCAGCCATTTTCTCCTTTAAAAACACGCCCTACGTGAAACAGCAAACGCCAAGCCCTGTACAAAGTATCAAGAAGAGTTTCCAGCCCAATCTACAGCTCACTAAAGCAAATGATGCAGCTTCTAAAGTACTGCTGACAAAGCCGATCTTTACGACCATGGTGCGGAACCAATGCGACGTCTACATGAAGGTTCCCGAGACAGAAAGCGCGGAAACACTGACAAAGCGGGTTCAGTCGATATCGAAGACGAGCGCTTTGGAGGGAGTCAACCACTTCCGTGGTTTGGACAGTCATGATAAAGTAGTACTGACAGGAGGACTGGCTTGTTTGTGTAAGAGAGCAAGGAGTTCTGATTGTGGAAATGACGATGCCGAGACACGTGCAGGTATTTCTATTTGCTTTTAGTTTGCATTCTCATTGGTCCCCTTCTGTCGACCAATCTAATCAGCACTTCAAGTAATCTTGGGCATCTAGCGCTATTTGACTTCTTGGCCGCGCTTAAAACAGCATGTTTTTTTTTTCGAAGTTATCGAACAAGATGTATTCGGTAAGGTTCTCGAGTGTTCTGATTCTGATTGTTCCTGGTAACTGGTATATAAACTTGTGCATGCATGCCCTGGGGTGCTTACCATTGGTCATGAGAAACTGGAATTCCGGAAAGAACGCCAATGGTACAGTCAAGTTTTCGGTTGGGACGAGTAGACAAGCTTCAGAGGTTGTCCCGCCGTTTCGGTTGGAACGAACCGACCGAAATAATGTGCACCATTGGTACTCCAATCGTTTTTTATGACCAAATAAGGTAGCCGATTGAAACTGATATGCGAATTAGCAAAAGGTAAGCGCCATTCGACTCGGGGTTTCCTCTAATTTGGAAGTTTTCTACCATTTGACGTCGATCAAACCAACCTGTTTTCCCTGACCAATGGTAAGCACTCCTGGTAACTTATGTACACCCTGTATACAGCAATGGTTTTGTTTACATCGACGTGTGAATTATAAACATCGGCACATCCTAATTACTAACTATTTTTTAAGCAAATGGAACACCTCCAGAAAAGAGAATGCTCCTGGAAGTGAACATCGTAGATGAGGACGAAGATGAAGCGATGGAAGTTGACTTTGAGAACGACAAAGCCGACGGAACAAACCTTAAAGAATTTAGCAAGCCTTCCATTATCAGTAAAGACACGCTTTTTGGGCAGAGACGAACAGCAGTACAAACAAACGCCACAGCAAGCTCTTATGCTCAAGGAGTAGCATCTAAACAGAGTTGTACTAATGCATTGCCTCGCCGGCTTAGTTATTGTGATTACACAAATATGGACTGCACAGATTCGGATCTGATAATACCGCAACGAAGCGCTCAGTTACGTGAAGGCCGAATTTATCGGCTGAGTCAGAAACGCCTGGAAATTCTTACAAAGTTGCATGATATGAAAAGAAAACAGCTTTAAATAATGTATTTGTACTTAACGTATTGCTTTGACAATAAAGAAATGATAAAAGCAAAACATAGTTGTTTCTATAAACACAGGCTTCCTGATGAATTGGAGTACTAACCACACAACAAATTTGAAATGGATGATAGCCATTTAGCCTAGTGACGATATCTTTAAAGCACAGGTATCCCGAGCAGATTCTTAAAAATAAAACGACAGCATTCTCCTGATAGCGAGAGGTTTGTTTTATTTTAGTAGCACTCAACTAATTGGGCAAAATATATGAAAAATTACGTCCCTACTACCTACTAGAGGTCTATTGATAATAGTTCCCTAGTAACGTAGCCAGTCAGAATGCAGCATTGACAGTAGCTCACAAGTTGGGTGATAGAGCGGTTTTCATATGACTGTAGTAAAACCAATCGCAAAGTAATTACACCATTCTGAATAAAACCTATAGGAGTAATTACCAATTACTCACGACAGTCATCTGACATCCGCTCTACTAAATATAGATAGATATACACCTACCTTGATTGTTGCCTTCAAAACCGCGTGTGCACTGTTCGTAGCTTTTCCTCCTTTGCGCGTCTAAGATGGCCGATCTACAAAAGATACAAGAAAACAGCCCGTCACTTCGTGTAGAGGACTCAGAATAATATTCTTTTAAAGGAAGCTGCTTTACTATATTGGACCGGCAATATTTGCATGCTATCTTTTCTATTCACTCATGTTGCTGTATGCTATCAGTGCTGATACTGACATATTTTCCAGGGGTTTTCAAGGATTTTCCCTAACATTCCAGGACGTTCCAGGAAGGACATACAAATCCAGGATATTCCAGGATGGAACCTTGTTATTTATTTTTTCCAACTCTAAAATTTCATTTTTTTCGTCCAAAACAAGTGCGCGCGAAACAGACAGATCTAAAGTCGGTAACTAACTTTTTTTTTCAACCACAGGCGATCCAAGCTCTAGTCATGTGGGGTACTGTAAAAGAAACATGCAACGTTGTCGCTGTAAAAATTATACGTAAATGTAAATATTGAAAAAAATTCATGTGACATCTCCTCGGAATGTTGTAGTTGTCAAATAAAGTGCTCCTGGAGCGATTTTATTGCATTTTGGGTGTTTTTTGTGCCTTTTTCTTAATACCCTACCGTATGTTATAATAGATTGACAAGGTACGAAACGAGCATTCAAAACACCTTTTTCTAGCTCGATTTTTTTCGCTAAAAATCGAGCTTAGTCATCAAACCAAACCACCCAGACAACGAGGAATGAACCACAGCACTATGTTTTAGCAGTCATTTGGATGTGCAACTTACCTGAGAGAAGTGCGAGGTCTTAAAAGTCCAAACGATTTCGATTTGCAGGCGAGTCGCAAAGCAGATCGACCGTTTTCGCGCCATTGCTCCAGGTTTGCTCTGATTGGCTAAATTCACAATAGTGGCAGTCGATTGGATTTCTCGACCCAGACCGTGCGACCGTGACCCAACCACTTTTTCTAACGTCGCCTTCAAATCGAAATCGTTTGGACTTTTAAGACCTCGCACTTCTCTCAGGTAAGTTGCACATTCAAATGACTGCTAAAACATAGTGCTGTGGTTCATTCCTCGCTGTCTGGGTGGTTTGGTTTGATGACTAAGCTCGATTTTTAGCGAAAAAAATCGAGCTAGAAAAAGGTGTTTTGAATGCTCGTTTCGTACCTTGTCAATCTATTATAACATACGGTAGGGGTATTAAGAAAAAGGCACAAAAAACACCCAAAATGCAATAAAATCGCTCCGGGAGCGCTTATTTGACAACTACAACATTCCAAGGAGATGTCACATGATTTTATTTCAATATTTACATTTACGTATATTTTTTACCGCGACAACGTTGCATGTTTCTTTCACAGTACCCCACATGACTAGAGCTTGGATCGCCTGTGTTCCAACTCTAAAATGTGATTTTTTCGATGAAATCAAGCGCGAGCAAACAAAAAAAAAGCGCGCGCAAATGGTTACCGTGACCTAGGTCATGTCATAGATATATATGTTATTTACCGGCTGGGAGGTCCGGATCGTGAAATACCGTGACCGAGGTCTTGAAAATACTGACCGAGACCGGAGGTCGAGGTCAGTATTTTCAATGCCGAGGTCACGGTATTTCACGATCTGGACCGACCCCAAGCCGGTAAATAATATATTTATTTTTTTGCTTTCACTGAAACAGCACAAAACTTCACTCGAAATTAGCGCGCGCGCGATTCATCCGGACCCGGGGTCCGGATCGTAGGATTCCGGCCCGCTCGCGAGCCAATCAGAGCGCGCGATTTGATGGATACCGGACCGCTGAAAAAATAAAGGAAAATACTACCCCCGCGTGCGTACTATAAGAACCAATCAGAATGCAGAATTCGTTACCGTTGCCCTCGAGAAAAAAAATAAAATATATCCTAGGGCTGGAAAATGTTGATCAAAGCCGGGGACCCGTACACAGATCGACCTAAAGCTGTAAACAACTTATTATTTATTTGTTTTCACCTCTAAAATGTGATATTGTATAAGGTATTTTAGTGAAAACAAGCGCGCGCAACGGTTACCATAAACGTGGTCAGAGATAGAAAAAAATATTCAACATCTTATGTCTCTGATAAAAAGACTGGATGATGACTGTTGCATGTGAAAATGAGTGAAAAACCTCAACAAAATGGATTGAAATGCCGCAAGAGTGTGGGTTTACCTTTCTTTTCTCTATAAATTTCTGTATAAATTCGTCTATCTTCATCTTTCCTGAAAACACAGCAACACTTTATATAAAAACTCAGTACACTTAATACATGTCATTCAAGCAAATCACTTTGTTTTCAATAGCCAAATTTCAAAAGCAGAGAACCAACAGTATTGTTTTTTCTAGGGAGTCATTGGCAGCTAAGGGTAAAATTGTGGAATATAATTCTGATCGCTATCCTTGTTTGGTTCTCGTTGTCTTTCCCTCTTTCTTTTCTATTTCATTTTATTTACGCGCAAAGGTCGCATTTGCCCTGAGGTGTATAACATTTTGTGATCAAGCGTAAAAACGAGTTGACGTGTTGCTGTTGTTATTATTGATATTGTTTTTGTTATATGAAATTTTTTCATGAACTCACCTTCAAGGAATTCATCTGCAATTTCCTGGAGAAAAAAAATCGCAGATTTTAAATGTGACTTTGATTATTGATAACCATTATTGATTTGTTGATTCCTGTTCAGTTTGAGCTGCTGCACTTCGAGGTTCCTGCGAATATAGTTCCGTGGTTTCACTTTCGAGCACAGAAAATTAGTAACTATACCAAGTTTCATAGCGAAAGGTTATAGTCTAGTCGGTAGAGGGGGTTGAGAGACATACATTTTTGGAATCCTTAGGATGTCTAAAAAATGGGTTTAGATGTTAACAGCTCGACAAAGTGTCCCACAGCCCTATTTTGCCAGATTTTTGTTTTTTAATCTTTTGATATTTAATGAGATTCAATAAGGCAACTTGTTGAACTATTCAGAAAAGCTCTTTAGATTCTAAATCTAGGCTTTTACGATCTCAGGAATACTCTGACCACATGTAGACAAGTTAAATCGCTGCCTCAGCCGTTTCCCGTCACATACGCTTATCGTTTTGGTATTTCCTAATAGGAATACAAAGGCTGACAGGATCTTAGAAATATCTATCAGTAAGGAACATGTATAAAACGGGCATGTAAATTGTATAAATGCTTTCAGTCTATTAATGACACTATAACTGCATAAGTGGTAAGACTGGAATGCTTTTCTGGACAGCGCTACAGTCTATAAAATTGCCTCATTGAATCTCATTAAATAACAAAAGAATACAACTAAAAAACAAAAATCTCGCAAAATAGGGCCATGGGACACTTTCTCGAGCTGTTAACATCTAAAACCATTTTCTAAACATCCTAAGGATTCCAAAAAAAGTATGTGGTGTGCGGGTGGTGCACGTGAACACCCTCTACCGACTAGACTATTATAAAAGGGCGAAGTCGCGGAATTTAATGTTGTTTCCTTCGTGCAAAGGCAAAAAGATGGCAAATTTGACAACTGTACGACATTAAATTTCACGAATTCATGGCATGTATCTTGACCAATTTACAATTTCGCCTTGAAACTCAGCAACTTTACTAATAATTTCACATTTCCAGTGAATGTGGTTGGATTTTAGCCAACTTGCTGATTTCGAAAGACTTTCAAAGATGAATACGTCTTCCCTAACAACTGGCGTCCCCCAGGGGTCTGTACTTGGACCTTTGTTGTACTCAATGTACCTTTCTCCACTCGCAGAGATCATTGGAAAGCACAACGTCTCTTACCACTTTTATGCAGATGACACGCAATTATATCTGTCCTTTTGTACTTCTGACAAGGGGAAACCAGACTGCTCTAAAGCTCTCATTGGAACTAACTAATAAATGATAAAACCGCTCTATGTAAATTGCGGTTTCTAGAAAGTTACGAAAAATGAGCAGACTTACATCGGATTCTTGCTCAGCCTGGGCTGCTGCGACCTCAAGGCTCGTGTGGATATTCGAAAGGGAATACGCCTACAAGAACAAACAAAAAAAGGTTCATAAGAAACGTAACCACATCATCTGATCTCGCCTCAAAGTGCGCAAAGGAATGCCTGTCAAAACGGAATGTTCCTAGGTCCAGCGAGAGATCCCGAATTGTCGCAGTTTTGAGAGGCAAAAACTAGATTTAATCATCGTATAAGTGAAACCCAGTTTGCATTTGACATATTAAGTGACGATATTCTGGGGAAATGGAAACGTTATTATGCTCAATGGCAATAGTTCTTAGAATCTGTTTGGAACGTTTGGCGATGCAACAAAAGTCGTTCTGATTGGCTAATTTGAGAACAAGAGATCAGGTAGGGCAGTGAAGGCAAGACGGCACTTGCTTTATTGCGGAAGACGTAAAGGGTATAGGTACAAGGTATAGCATGGTCTTTGTAGAAATGCGAGGCTCGTTGAGCTCGGATTCTGAATATTTCGAAGCTCGAAAGGTCGGAGTTCAATTTATGAGACTCCTATGTGCGCTCGACTCGTACGTGCGCTGTATTCTTTTATTTAGTTTCTAGCTGAAAAACTAGAGGCTCGCGAAACTTGGATTTTCACATATACCAGGAAAGTCGACAAACAAGACTCGGGCTCATATTTTAAAACAAGGGGAGCAGAGGCTCTGCCAGCCTCGGATTTCACCATTCTCAACAAAGTGAAGGTTCAAGTAACAATTGTTTTCTTCCATTTATACATACCGCTATTAAATCCTTTTGTATTTGATTTCTTCTGGCAAATTCCTGTTGTCTTTCGTTGAGTAATTCATACTGTAGAAAACGTCAAGAGTAAATAGTCATTAGTAGCTTGCTTGCAGGCGGCTACTGGGTGTTTTTATCACGGAAAATCCGGTCCATCGCTGGTCAGGCGCCATCTTGGATTTTTGGACGTGCGGTTCACGGGGCGAGCGCAAAAATCATGGGTATTCGTGCAGGTTTTTTCTTTTCTCTTCTCCTCTTCCTTCCTCTTCGCTCGATTTTTGCGCTCGTCCCCGGGACCGCGCGCCTCAAAAGTCCAAGATGGCGCCCAATCAACGAACAGACCAGCTCTTCCGCGCTAAAAACAGTAACACCCAGTAACGCCTGCAAACAGGCTATTGGAAGCAGGAAGTGGTCAAAAGGTCTGTAGACTGTTTGAAGTCTCTTACTTGGCGAACGTCCATACATGCCAGAGAAACGTATTTGGTACGCGCGCTTGGATTCACCGCCGAGCGCCGCCCATGCGGTCGACTTTCTCAGGGTGTCAAGCGGAAATTCAGGGTTGAAAAAAAAAAGGAAAAATAGAAAGATTTGCACCAAAATATAGTAGGAAAATAGGAAATGAGAGAGGTTTGTGGATGTTAAAATAAATGCGTTTAGCAAATTTCTCGGAATTTCAATTCAATTCTAGATATTTAGCCTGCGTAACGACCGTCCCCGTGGAAGTTTAGAGCAGAGAAACATCGAGAAAGGTAAAGAAAACTCGACGAGCCAGTTTTTGTCCCCGCGAAAAATGTGGCGAGCGCCCGACTTTCTCGGCCTGAAAACCCGACGGCAACGCTATCCTCGCGCGCCAGGGTGCTCCCCTCTCCTCCCCCCTGGGGAAAGAAGAAAAGGACCCTGGATTGGTCTGGTCACGTGGCAACGCCATCCTCGCGCGCCAGGGTCCTCCCCTCTCCCCTGTTCAATGTTGTTTGATGCGTGCCAGTTCAATTCAAATTGTCATGCTCCAACATTGGAAGGGGAACGGGGTGTTTACGATACTTTTGTCCGCCGCTGTAGCTAACCCTTATCAGTTCACAAGATCTATTATCTACCTCCGTGAAATCACCCAAAGTTGTTCCCCCGTTTGATTGGCGGAAGCCAAACCGTGGTTTGTTGGCGTAGAGTTCGCAGAATTAAGAAAATCGCAGTAAAATTCTGTTTTTTTTATCATCGCCTCTACTCACATTATTAAGTATTGCATCTTTACAAGACTCCAGCTCTGGCTGTAGTGACAGGTTATATCCTGTAGGAAAAAAAACAGTATAAACCATTCAGCTCCTCAAAAATGATCTCCTCGTAGTTCACGCTTCAAGGACAACCAATATATTTTCTTTTATTTTTATCTCCCCGAGGATTTAAACGAAGCACGGTGCTTGTGCTCAGAAATAGGAAAAATAAGCCCTGTCCCACAGCAGCTACACCAAGCTCATGGACACCGTTATCAACGAGGCCCTTCGTCTGATCACTGGCTGCTTGGTCCACGGCGATCCCTCTATTGATATGCTACCTGCCCTCGTTGACATAGCGCCAAGCCACATCAGGCGAAACTAGCCGGACTCCCTGGTACCCTAACCAACGCCAGCTGATGTACCTGCTCAGCGACTTGGAGTCAAACAAACGACAACAAGCCCTGTCCTTCAAGTCAACCATTTACGATGTTAACAACCACAAAACGAGATTGTGTGCATGACTAATTGGCTGGCTAGCTATCCCCTCCCGAACGATAAAATGTCATGACTTACTGGCTATATCTTCGTTAGCAAAGATCAATCTTTGTTTTTCTTCTTTAAGTTGTTTAGCCTACAAAAATAAAGTAGTCATGATATATACTTATGAGTATAGAAAAAAAGAACAAATCAGGAGGTGAAGTATGAACACTTAATCAGTGCATTTAGTCATGACTCAAGAAATCACTGACGATTGCAGGACTAAACGGAAGTCTAATCATTTGTTTGTCGTTTGTTTGCTGCAATCTCATTGAAGTTGCTAAGCCAATCGAATGCGAAGAAAACGCAAAAACAAAGCAAATCTGATTTACTTTCGAAACTCAACTGAAACCAACTCTAACAATATGCTCTACTACGAAGCAACTCTTAAGCCCTGGCCAAACGAAACGCAAGTTCACGCAAGTCGAAGCAACTGAAACCAACTCTAACAAGCTCCACTATGAAGCAACTCTTAAGCCCTGGCCAAACGAAACGCAAGTTCACGCAAGTTGTGACTTGCAAAGACTTGCGTTCACTTGCGTTGAGGTGGCCAAACGAGATACAAGTTTTGATGCAAGTTGAGTGTTTTGTTCCTTGCACTTGCTAATGACGACATGATCATGCCACTTTCTAAAACAAAGCACGCGCTCAAGCTAGTGTTGTGGCCAAACAAGACGCAAGTTGCATTAAAATATGTTCAAAGTGGACGCAAGTGAACGCAAGTCCGCGCAAGTCATCGCACTTGGTGGCCAAACGAGCGCAAGTCGATGCAAGTAGCAAAACTTGCGTCGACTAGCATGAACTTTTGTTTCGTTTGTCCAGGGCTTTACTTTGAAGCGCAAAGTCTTAAAACACCCACAACATAGTGAGTACTCACTTACTGTTTCCATGGTCTTGAAAAATTCCTCTATTAATTCAGGTTCGTCGTTCAAATTTTAAGTTCCTCTAGTCTACATATTTAATGAAAAAAAAAATGATAAAAAGCGGACGATTACAATTCTGCATCATGCAATAAAACAATGTCACCACAATTTAAACCCAAACACTGCAGTTTGGGGAACTGCAGTACTAGAAAGGAGTGTCAAATGGTTCTTTGAAACATTTGGACTTTTCGGAGGTATGGAATCTCATTTTCTGAGAGGACTTGGACAATTTAAAGAGAATGTATGAAGAGTATCGATCTCGGATTCTGACGCGTATGAAACGAGAAGCACTTCAGAAGCACTGCAGAAACGCTTCAGAATGGGCTGTAAAAGCGCTTCATTTCTGCACACTTCCGCGGCTACATTTTTTCGCTTCAAAAAGAAGCGCTTCAAAGTGTGCTTTACAAGCATTGAACCTTAACTTGCCATCTCAAAAAATCTTGCATTTACCATTTGACACCCCTGTGATCGAAGCTACTACACTGTACATGTAAGAGAAGACCAAAGTGTAACTCACCCTAAACCATTTAACTCAGGGAACTCTTCGGACTCTACTGCTATTTGTTGTTTTCTTGTCTTGGGCGTTTCCCTCTAAAAGTAATGTGAATTAATTTGGTATAAATAATCTTCATGTTGTTTTCATGTGGTTAGAACAGTACCCTAAAGCAGTTTTGACTCGTTCTAATGAAGAAGGGTGCCTGTTGTTATTATTCAAAACAGACAAGCATTGTTCTCATCCAGAAACATATAAGTAACTAAGTTATATGTTTTGTGACTCATTCCATTTTAACTGTGCTGCAACACCAGGAAAGCTGCTAATTCTCTTCATTTACTCTGCCCTGCTTTGATTAGCTTTTGGGGGGTATTAATGGGCTGGACCTATTTGAAAGGTTTTTATAAGAAGGTGATGATGAAGTGGATGATGATTAACATTGATTTTCATATCTTGATCTCCTGTTACATGTCTCTAAAGGGGACTTTCCTCCTTCCCCCTTCCAGGTTTTACTGTTGCTGTAAAATGGGAAGTACAAAATCTCACCTCATCTGTGGGTATAAGTGTTGTTGTCTCTGCGACAGTTGATGGGAATGAGATTGGACCTGTGTTGGAGCTTCCATATTGGGACGATGAGAATGGCGTCACCAATGGTTGGTAACCAGGGAAACTGTAGGTAGAGGAGGACTGGTAACCACCAACAGGAGCTGCAGAAGAGCTGTGTGATAATAAAATTAACAAATTCACATGCCTCTACATTTTATGTATTTTTATGTACCTTTTACAATAAATACCATGAGAAACTTCAGCTAACAATACATGGCTGCTAAAGAGCAGGCCCCCACAGGCAGACAGTTCAATCACAGCTAACTTTGCAGGTTCACAGCTAAAATTCACTTACTGAACATTTATTTAAAATAAACTATTCCGATTAAGAATCATCATAATTGATGGAGGTGGAGTAAATGGAAGAAGAAGAAGAAGAAGAAGAATCCCCCTCCTCCCAAGAGGGTTAAATTTTGACACCCCCACACCAACGTCTCTAGAATTCCAATAAAAATACCATGATTGTACTGGATGTAAGAAGTATATGACCTCACCCATCTAGAATTTCCAGATTTTGTACAGATATATATGTTATTTACCGGCTGGGAGGTCCGGATTGTGAAATGACAGAGGTCTTGAAAATACTGCCGAGATGGGAGGTCGAGGTCAGTATTTTCAAGGCGAGGTCACTGTATTTTATGATCTGGACCGACCCCAAGCCAGTAAATAATATTTATTTTTTTGCTTTCACTGAAACTGCATAAAACTCAACGTGTGTGCAACTCATCCCAACCCGGGTCCAGATCGTAAGGATTCCGGACCAATCACGAGCCGGACTGCGATATACCGGACTGCTGAAAAAATCTGCTCACAAAATCTAAAACAAAAATTATCTTTTGCAGAAGTACCCATCGTGGGAAAAGCTGATTTTCCCAGGCTTGTAGATTTTCATTTATTGTAAAACTTACCGAGGTCCTGATGATGATTGACTGATGAATTGTGGGGGTTGTTCACAAAATTCACGCACCACTTCCTGAACTGCTTTACCAAGACTTGAGTGCATATAAAACTGAAAAAAAATTGAGATGACTGTTAAAGATAATGGTAAGCACTTTCAGAGTAGAACCAACATTAACTTTTTTGAGATTAAAAAAATTCTAGTTGCCAAAATAGTGAAATTTTGTTGTCATTAATATAGAAATCTGTTCTCCAATGTTTTCTCCTGAATAATGCTCTCGACAGCTAATTTTGAGAAGGGCATTATATTTCTTAAAAACCAACAGAAATGGAAAGGTACAGTAAGTCACCATTTTGGAGACAAGGTTGAAATGTTTGCATGCCAAAACCAAAATATAGTCGCCATATGGCTGTATAATCTGTTTCATTAAGTTTTCATTGGAAATTCCAGTGGGGTGGAGGTCTTATCTCAAACCCCTTCCATGGGAGGGGTACAGATAATTTCTGGAATCACACCAATCAGCACAGCAAATGATGTACTCACATTATTTAAAGCTTGGCAGCCAACCACTAGCATCTACAAAAAGCAAATATAATTTTATATGTGCATGTAATGTATGCTGCTGCCTTGTTATTCAGTGTCTTGATTTTCCCCCACGAAAGTTTTAGTTTGATAAGTTTTAAAGATGCTCCTTTTTTCATGTAATCCTTAGTCATAGGCAGCAGACCAGGGGGGCAGGGGGTGCTCGAGTACCCCCACTTTTTTAACTGCGGGGCTGAGCACCCCCACTTTTTGAAGCTAGATATATTTTTTGTATTTACACGTAAAGGAGAAAAGGAACAGAAGAACGGAAGGGTGTCCATTTTTTTTCTCTTTTCATATTAGGCTCAGAGAACGTAGGGGTTAAGATTATATTGTGACATATTTTCATCTGAAATGTATATGAGATAAAAACATGACAAAACGAAATAAATTTTTTTGCCTCTTCGGCACCCCCACTTTTGAGGGTGCTCTGCCACCCCTGTTAGTACAAAGTTCTTAGTTACAAAAAACAAAACAGCAAAAAATATGTCCCCATGCAGTTACTCTTTGCAATGCAGAATATACAATGTACTGTACAGTTAATCTACAACAATGCACTGTAATATACAATATGCAGTTTATATGCAATTTAGCATTCATGTACTGTACACTGTGGCTCAAAAAGGGAAGAGGCAAAGGGGGATAGAAAAAATAAGCAAAGTGGACAAAGAGATTGGAAGGGCAAAGAGAAGGCAAAGGGAGGCAAAGCCAGACTGCCAAACAGATTACTGTACATGTTGGATGATTCTGTGGTGCTCAACATTGTGCGTGAGGCCACATGCTCTAATTCTTCTCTTCTCTCCTTTTTTAGCTGCAGCAGAAGCTAAGTTTTACCTGATCATTAACCCATGGGTGACGGACTGGAGGTGATACTTTCACTACTGGCTTGTCTTGTGGAAACTGTGGTGGCAGTGATCTTTAAACAAAGACACAATAACATACTGTTATAAAAAGTTGACACATACAGTACATATAAATTATGTTTACTAAACAAGAGGTCTCATCGTGTTAAAACTCATAGCTGTTGAAAGTTTATCACAACCACTTGACAAGGATAGGAATGAGAATGTAACAGGCTGCAGATGGTACAAATTATTAATAGCATCTGGACCAAAGGATTCTCGAATGCTCACGAGCAAATCAGAGAATGTGAATTTTGTGGATTCTGTGCTGCTAAAAAATAAAAGGCATACTTGTGCCATACGGAATTATTTTTTTATGTATGAGCCATATAAGCAAACTTACACATTCAGAAACACTGTTGATGCTCCAACATTAAATGTCACTCTATACTCAACATCTCGCTGCACTTCTGTCACACTAAAAAAAGGAGTATTTGTCAAATGTCAACACCACTGTTAGCTTATTATCATATGATGGAACGATCATCCCCAACTATGGCAGCCAAGGAAAAAGCATTCCAAAGTTTATATAGTGTACACAACATACCGTACCTGTATAGGTTTTTGCATAGAATTTATCTTGACATGTAATTTACATATTATAGACTCCAGTGGTGAACTTTGAAATTTCATTTCTCCTCTTTCCATGAGAATTTTATGGCAGGACGAACCCAAGTTAAGTTAATGCTTACATGTAGTTCTTCCAAACCCAAACAAAATAAAGCCAAGATTTTCTCAACTTTCGAGTAACTGGATGTGTGGCAAAATTGCTCGAAATCCAATAGAGTTCTTTAAGGTAAGGATGACCATTTCTTATAACTCTATATGCCAAAGATTCTTGAAGTCTTACCTGTGATGAAAAGTTTGTAGGGTTTCGATTTGTTTGGCTCTTTGCTGTTGTAGGGCTGTGGGTGGAGGAATATAGATTTCGGCGCAGTAGACGAAGAATTTCCAAATAAATTCATCCAACTCATATTTGAGCATATATTGCAAAAATAGTATTTCCAGAATGAATCAAATCATGTTGTCTTTTCACTTGGTGAAATCTTTTCGAAAATAAACATGATGTCATGGGTGTAACCGCTGCACTAGGAAATAAGGCTCAAGAAATCTCTAACGATTGCGCATGTCTTTAGAAAGATGCCGCTGCTGAAACGTTCCGGGGCGCTTTCCTTTTGACAAAATTTTCGGTTAAGGAAGTCAAACGGAAAGCGCCAAACCAGGGAAAAAAATTTCGGAAATTCGGGACAACCTTTTCAGCTTACCCCAATCTTCTTCTGGAAATTTCGAAGCTTTGCATGTTTGGAAATCGCTTTCCATTTGACATCATTCCCGGTTATTTTCCCGAAAAGACGCTTTTTGCCACTTGATTGGATTAGCATCTTTTATGGCATGTCCGCACGGGCTGCCTGTGGTGTTCAAATCTCATCTCAGGCCCCTCGGCGGGAAACAAAAACAAAATGGCGACATGGCAACCAAGAACGATGTTTATTGAATACCTGCAAGTTTTGGTAAATTTTCCTCCTTTATTCGCTAAGATATGAAGAAAAGTACTTACAGACCTTCCAAATAAGGTAAGAGGGATTTCCTAATGAGGAAATTTTGCAACGTCTGCAAATCGATAGTGTTTGGGAAATTTTCGATTTCCAGTGGAGTTTCACGTGATTTTTCGGGTTGAACCGTTCCATTTGACCAGAGGAACTTCCGGACACTCGAACCAGAATATTTTGTCAAATGGAAAGCGCCCCGGGCGGGGCCAGGGAACTCCCATATTATCCGGGCGTAGGCTGAAATATTTTAGGGGATTTAGAAATATCTTTTAGGGGCTTAGAAATAAAAAGGGCTGTAAAACCTAAATTATTCTCCGTCTTCTCTCCCTGTCCAAAAATGGTGACCGTCTTTGTCGGTTAGGCGGGGTTGGCGAGTTCGGACCAAGTTTCCAAGGTGGTGGGTATTCGATATAACAATCGAAATTTATGCCCTCGCGAACCGAGTTTCGATAGAGTGCAGATAGCTGTATCGATCTCGCTCAAATCTGCAAGGACGATCTTAGTGACAGGCCCGTTACACGATAGCACGTGAAACAGGATCCCCGCCACAAGCATGTGACAGCTGACCTTACAATATAAGAACCCGACAAACAACGTGCAAAATAACCGAAGTGCTCGCGTTGTTGGAGCTATACAGCTCGATTATTTGAAGAAAAAACACGTTTCTCTCGACACAATGGAGCCATTGAAAGTTATGCGAAGAAAATTGTCGATGGAAAACGAGCATTCTTATGAGCTTAACCCAGCGGAACCAAAGTTCACTGCACGTTACTTAGGGAAGAAGTTTGTGCTGGAAGAGTTTGACCTAAAGAAGGCCTATCCTGTTACTGCCAAGTACTGCGAGCTGTTACAACGAGAGAGTGCCTCAGGAAGAAAACCACGCAAAACGGAATTGTTGATCTCCAAGAATATTTTCCGAGGACTTCGTCTTACTGATCCAACAGGGAAATTTCCTCCAGAAACGTTTCAGTTACAAAACATTGCATTTTGCAGTACATATAAGCAGGATTTAAACGTGTTCACGTTTATAGCGGAACAGAAGGGCAAGCTCGAATGTCACGCATTTATTTGTAGTAAACCAGCCAAGGCGAAAGCAATTTGTCTTGCCCTGTCACGGGCTTTCATGACTGCACATGATGATTGGACGAGGCAAAGAGACCGAGCCGTTCAGAAGAAGGAAACTCAACAAGAAGTTGCAAAAATGCAGACAGATTACACGCAAGAGGCACTTAAAGGTGAGCCGTGATTTCTTAGCAAATAAAACACTTAACATTTTTTTCTAGATGTTTTAAGTGTTGTCACTCACGGCCTAAACTGGTGCAAGAAGATGACTCTGCTGTCGCTTGCATTAAGTTTCATGCCAAGAGCTTGTATTTCTATAATTCGCTGTTTGCACTTAATTCTTTGTTGATCTTTGCAAATGGTACATTTCAATAGAAATAATCCATTCAGTTGACATATAAACATTTTTTGTTTACCTAGGTCTTTGGAAAAAAGGAAATGTTTTGTTCAAAGGAATATTATACTTTCGCTTTCGCTTCTTCGTTGTTTTGAAAATTAAACACACTCCTTTTGTGGTAATACTTGACCTACATCTATGCTCAAGGTTCATTTCAACTTTATATTAGCAAAAGACTTCCTCGTTTCTCCAAGCGTTGGGTCATCGCCCCTCTTTCCGCATTGACAAGTCCATCACGAGAATATTGACATTCTTTTTAGAGCTAGCTCCCGGGGGGGCTCCATATTTTTGGGGCGGGGTGCTCGTCGGGAACTTTCGATTTTACCCCTAAAAGGTACCTAAAATGGCGTCGCTTAGTTGATTTTGACCCCTAAAAGATACCAACAAGACGTATTTTCCCTGGAAATTCAGGCTACCAACAAGTGTGATTTGCCTTATTTGCTAGAACGGACCTCTAACAGGTACCTACCTAGAAAAAGGGGGGGGGGGGGGGGGAGCTAGCTGTGCCCGGATGTGTACGCGCGCTTACAACATTTCCCGCCAATTTTGTAGTGAAATCTCGCTTGGTCGCTCGAGGTTTAAGCCACAAAACTAACTAGTTTCGTTCCAGTTCTAAAGAGAGAAACCTATTAATAGTTCAACTCATTGGCAGAAAAAGCACAAGTGAAAACATTTCTGCAACCTGGAGCAAATTCATTATACAATTCTCTGTAGTTTTACGAAATAAATATCATACACCATCGTAGGGATTTTAATTCAAAAACAAATTATTATATAAACTATAGTGTTCGCGCGTTTTACAAGGATTCCTACCACTGAGAAATTTCGTACCTCAGCTCATATCGATACGATATTTTTGTAACGTGAATTTATCGATTTTGCATGTGGAACGTTTTTTCCCCAATAAAACGCCGTTGTTTTGGAAAAATACAGTAATACCGTTTATAATAAACGAATAATACATGGACGCTTGGAGACATGGAATTGATATTCTCGATCTCACTCGTTCACGGCGCGAAGATAAATTCCATATCTCCGCGCGCCCATGTATCATTCTCTATTTCTCTGCCACATTGTGTGCCAAGAAGTGCTTTTAATTTCTTAATGGACATAAACGAGTGATGTTATTATGTGTTTTCTTTGTTTGTAGATGGAAATGAAAATCAGCCGCCGCACTACTCTCTTGCTACAGAGGATGATCTTTACGATTACGAAATGACAGTGACGTCATCAAACTTTTACAGGGGGACTGCAGCTTGGATGACTAAGCCCCAACCTTCTCCCCGCCACCACCCCCCGTTAGATTCCAGTTCCAAACCAGTTGAACCAATTGATTCAGAGGGCCCATAAGGCTCCTGAAATCAAAAAGTCTTGCAGTCTTCTTGTTGCTGGGAAGTCCTCGGGTATTATTAAGAATTTGGAGAACTTCTGGAACTGCAGAACGTCATTTTATCCAAAACTAGCACCTGAAGTTGTCGTGTCAAGAACAAACTTTGTGAAGATGGCTGGAAAACGCCCGGAGACATCTGATAATTGCCTTGTAAATGCTTGGGTTTCTAAAAGTTCTGGGCGTATGGACCCAGGATTTAAGATCATATCATATTTTTGAACGAGCAGTCAAACTCGTCCAACACTGTTTAACTTCATTGAACGTGTTTTAACGTTCAAAATAGGTCGCTCAACAATGTTGAACGGTGGAAACAAACCAGTCGAATATTGCATTTTCAACAAATGCTGAACGGTGTAGAATCAAAAGGTCAGGTGAGTGACCAGCTATTGTCAAGGAACGCAAGGAATAATGGTCGACTGGTCTTAACTGGATTAGAGCAGATTTCGAATGACTGTGAAAAATGCCGCGAAAGAGTTGTTCCGCGCCGCGACCGTGACCGTACCGCGACTACGCGATTTCATTCAGTATCTACAGCAGGCCAGGTTTCGTACCGACTTTCACAGTCATACGAAGTCTGCTCTATTCGCCTTCGGTCTATGATCGACATAAGTGAACACAAGTAACGAAAGTTAGGGACAAGGGGCTTAAAAAGCCATGAAACCAAGTTGGTATTGTTGTAAATTTTTATATCCATTCACCTTGCATGTTAGCAAGGCTGAGCAAACGTAAAGATATCTAGTGACATTGTATCTTTCTGAGAAAGAATTAACATATATCTTCACTGTATACACCTGTCTGTTGTATCCCGCAGTGCATCATGGGAGAAACTAAGAAGAACGAAATTCTCGTATTTACTACAATATTTCTTGGTATTGTAAAATCATTCGGCATAAGCCGGGTGATAAGTATGGCTATTACGCTTAAGGAACCATTCATATAAAAGTGGCATACCCCAACTCTTGTCTCTTAATTTTTTTTTTTTAAGCTTACACTCTTAATTTATTTGAAATTGACGTTTTCGCACACGGGCTATATAGGCCTTTTGTAAAAAGGATAGTCGATTTGAAAATGTTTACATTAAACATGAAACGAAACGAGAAATGTATAAAAGTATTGCACTCGCGAAGTTCGACCTTTCGAGGTCACCATGGCTCGGTAATCTGTTGATCTGATCATCTGACTTTCTTTGTTGTCCGTCTGTTTGCTGCCAGTCTATGCTTGCTGTTTCTGTGTTTGTTTGCCTTTCTGTCTTTCAGTGTGTCTGACTGTCCACCTGCATGTCTGTCTCTCTGACTGTCCGACTGTAAGTCTGTTGCAGCCAGTCTATGTTTGCTGTCTCTGCGTCTAACTGTCCACCTGCCTGTCTCAGTGTCTCTCTGACTGTCCGCCTGTAAGTCTGTCTGTTTGCAGCCAGTCTATGTTTGCTGTCTCTGTGTCTGACTGTCTACCTGCTTGTCTGTCTATCTGACTGTCCGCCTGTAAGTCTGTCTGTTTGCAGCAGTCTATGTTTGCTGTCTCTGTGTCTGACTGTCTTCCTGTCTGTCTGTCTCTCTGACTGTCCGACTGTAAGTCTGTCTGTTTGCAGTCAGTCTGTGTTTGCTGTCTCTGTGTCTGACTGTCTTCCTGTCTGTCTGTCTCTCTGACTGTCCGAGTGTAAGTCTGTCTGTTTGCAGCCAGTCTATGTTTGTTGTCTCTGTGTCTGACTGTCCACCTGCCTGTCTGTCTCTCTGACTGTCCGACTGTAAGTCTGTCTGTTTGCAGCCAGTCTATGTTTGCTGTCTCTGTGTCTGACTGTTCACACTGATTGTCTGTCTCTCTGACTGTCCGACTGTAAGTCTGTCTTGTTGCAGCCAGTCTATGTTTGCTGTCTCTGTGTCTGACTGTCCACCTGCCTGTCTGTCTCTCTGACTGTCCGAGTGAAAGTCTGTCTGTTTGCAGCCAGTCTATGTTTGTTGTCTCTGTGTCTGACTGTCCACCTGCCTGTCTGTCTCTCTGACTGTCCGAGTGTAAGTCTGTCTGTTTGCAGCCAGTCTATGTTTGTTGTCTCTGTGTCTGACTGTCCACCTGCCTGTCTGTCTCTCTGACTGTCCGAGTGAAAGTCTGTCTGTTTGCAGCCAGTCTATGTTTGTTGTCTCTGTGTCTGACTGTCCACCTGCCTGTCTGTCTCTCTGACTGTCCGAGTGAAAGTCTGTCTGTTTGCAGCCAGTCTATGTTTGTTGTCTCTGTGTCTGACTGTCCACCTGCCTGTCTGTCTCTCTGACTGTCCGAGTGTAAGCCTGTCTGTTTGCAGCCAGTCTATGTTTGCTGTCTCTGTGTCTGACTGTCCACCTGCCTGTCTGTCTATCTGACTGTCCGACTGTAAGTCTGTCTGTTTGCAGCCAGTCTATGTTTGCTGTCTCTGTGTCTGACTGTCCACCTGTCTGTCTGTCTCTCTGACTGTCCGCCCCAGTGTAAGTCTGTCTGTTTGCAGTCAGTCTATGTTTGTTGTCTCTGTGTCAAACTGTCCACCTGCCTGTCTCAGTGTCTCTCTGACTGTCCGCCCCAGTGTAAGTCTGTCTGTTCCTCCGTCTGTCTGTGTGATTGCCTAATTGGGGTTCTGCTTGTTTGTAATTGGCTGGCCGCCCGTCTGTTCTGTCGTCGTCTGTCGGTTTTGATGCATCCGTTTTAAACACTTTCAACCTTCAACTTTATGCCGTCTCTCGCCAAAAACACTGCACCTGCAATATTCTTCAGAGGCACTTGAGTTTCTGGACACCGGACAAATTTGTATTCGGACACAATTTTAAACTCCGCAAGCTTCACCTCCATCAAGGCAAACCGCACCCGATGCAGTTGCGAGGGCCGGCACCGAACGGCAGGAACTGGAACGGAAGCCTGGATTCCTTTGCAGGACCGCGAAATCTTTCAGGATCAAACTTGTCCGGTTGTGGCCAGGCGTCCGGGTCATGATGGAGGGCGTACATGGGGATAGTGACCTCCATCCCGGCGAGGATAGGGTATCCATTTATAGTATAGGCTTGGGAGCATCCCCGGTTTACTACAAAAATCGATGGTCTAATACACAGCGCCTCGTTCATCACGCAGTCCAGATACTCTAGATTACTTGCCATGTCTAGGGGCTTGACATCAGGGTCTCCAATGACAGCACTTGGGTTTCTCCCCAAGCAATATCCGTAGACTTTGCCATATTTCTTCTTGAATGCCAATGTTGCAAGATGCAGAAGCCGCATCTTCTGCAATTTGCCAGAAGTTGCCGATATACGGAAGTGTGGTGGACCTGAAAACGAAAACAGCACCATGAAGCTGCGACATTTTTTCTCGCAAAGCCGTCATGAAAAATTTACCTGAAGCAAGTAAACCAACTCATTTATTAGAGCGCCGATCTGGAGCATGAGGTTGTGCGGATACAGGGGAAGTGGATTGGGTGGATATCCACCCCCCCCCCCCCCCCCCCCCCCCCCCATATCAAGATAGCAGTGTCGCCTTTCTAGAGATTGACCGGGCTTCCTGTGGTATCTTGTCTACTTTGTTGCCAGACTCTTGACTGCGAACACGAGAGTGGAAAATGCACATACCATCTTTCCTCGAGTTTATTTGAGTTTTGGTTGATTTTAAGCTTTCTAAGCCAATAGAAATAAATAGTGAAAAACTTACTGGGATTCCAAATATGGTATACATATATTTTTAGAGCCCAGCATATGAAATTACCGCATGCTTGGGAGAACTTTGATATCAGGGTGCAAAATCGGGAGTTTTAAGGGTTGTCTGGGGAAAAACTGCCCCAGTAAGCGCTACGGCCCTGACTCTTGAGGTAACATATCGATCGAGACCGGCTGAATTTGGGAAGAATAAATCTACTATAACCTCGATGCGAACCTAGCGTTATATTCTACTAGAAACTAAGGGAGTTTATATAAGGTTCTGATTAATGAAATATCATTGAAAGTACTGTCGTGAGAGGGCCACGGACAACAGAGAAGGATTGGTATAGAATGTTTCCTCATACGTTGCGAACAAAACACATTCCAATGATCGAACTTGATATCATTAATAAGAATACAATATATACGTATAAGAACCTGGATTCTTTTAACTCAGCCTTCACAGGTTCTTATATACATGGTACCAGAGCATAGGGAAGAGTTAACAATGGTACTTTTTAAGAAGCCGATTTTTAATTAAGCAATAAAAGTACTTTCCGCGTGCTCTCTGCTTTCTTACAAACACGAGGGGGATGTTGGGAGAACTGGGCGAGTGTCTTTCAAGTTTTATCAGTTCGACCAACATTCCCCGAGCGTTTGTAAGAAACCAGAGAGCACACAGAAAGTATTTTTATTGCTTTTAGAAAATAACATACACACGCGCGACAGCGTTGCGTGACAATCGTGTTTCTCAGGTCTCTTACAAACACGCTTTTTAACCAATCAGAATGCGCACATTCACAATACAACATAGATGTTATTTTCTAAAAAGAGGTTGCAAGTGGGTCCCGGCTTGTATCCTCCCCACCATATTTGTAAGTGGAAGTGGTGCCGACATAACCTTCACATTAAGGTGCCTCCTTAACCCGATATTCTACAGAGGCCGTCGGTATTAAACCAGTCCAACCCCCTTCACGGTATCCTTCTTTATGCGCAAACGGGTAATAGGCTACCAAAAGGTTCTTAAAATATGTGTAATCAGATGATGATCTTATGTATTGTTCTATACTCATTTACACAAGCAGCTCCACACCGATATAAGAGCCTAACTTAAAATATTAGCCGTTTTACCTTCGCGGCATTCTCGTACCCAGAGCTCCCCGGCTCGTCTGCTCGCCCCCTCCATGTTTTCTTAACGGTGGAGTTACTGTAAAATGTGTATAGGTATAGATTACAGCTATTTTAAGAACTTTAGTAGCCTAAATTTGATTTTTAAATCAAATAAAAAAACAAACAATAAAAAACCGCGTATAAGAACCTGGATTTTTAATTCAGCCTTAACAGGTTCTTATATTACACGGTACTTCAAAAAAAATCCCCGTCATATCGCCCTATAGGGTATGGTTTTTTTGGCTTCTTAGGTCTACGGTAGGGTATCGTTTTTCGCTTGTTTGGTCGGTGATAGGGTATGTATTTCAGTATAGCTACGCAAGTGCAAACAAATTTCAAGCAAAGTTGTGCCGCAATTAGTGAAAAGGTGGTTTATTTTGAAACCTTTTTATGATCAAAATACCGCTTTGATAGCGACCAATTTGGCCACCCTGGTGACTAAATTCGGGTCTACTACGGTAGGGTATAAAAACGGGGATTTTTGGTATCTGATAGGGTCAGGTTTTGAAAACCTTGGCGGAGCACCCCTACCCAAACATCAGTGGAGTTCCCCCACCCCCATCCCCGCTCGGGCCGTTACCTTCCTGTTCTTGAACTTCAACAAAAAAAATGGGTCACATGAACTTGATGTGTGACGTCTAAGGTTATTCATAAGGGTCAAGCGCGCGCTATCGGTGCCAGTCTGTGGGGATGCCGAAAGGCGAGACAATCGTCTCTCGCATATAAAAGTGAGCTCCAAAGCTCTTTCCGTGGTTTCTAACAGACAGAGTCAATTGCAAGGCAAAGGCAGTGTGAATACAGGTATGGCTGACTTTAGGAAAACTTGTCATTACGATTAACTTAGGAGGTCCTTAAATTGAAGGCCGCGGTTTACGATCTTCCCAACTTCAACTTCAATTTGAAATTCCAAGCCTCATTGGACTGCTTGCAGCCCCTTCTTCGGCGAACGTCCGTAAATCGAGGGAAATGTTTTTTTACGCGCGGCGCGCTTCGAACAAATCGAAGCGCGCCGCGGGTAAAAAAAAAACAACATTTCCATGGATTGACAGACGTTCGCTGAAGAGGCGGCTGCAAGCAGTCTAAAGCTTTATAATCTTTAACCCCTTATATCAGGGTGAAGCTGGCGTCTTATTCGCAGCATCTATTCGACCAGCATCTCTTTCGCCTGGCATCTTATTCAAATCCGGGGGGGGGGCATCTTTTCCAACACTACGAATAAAATGCTGGCATCATATCCAGTACAAAATAAAACACCTTCTGGCATCTTTTTCTGAACACGAATATATCTTCTGGCATCTTATTGAACGCGGATAAAATGCTGCCATCTTTTTCAACACGAAGAAACCTTCTGGTTTCTTTTTCAGTACGAACAAAATTCTGGCATCTTGTTCAATACGAATAAAATTCGTGTGTAATTTGTCAGTAATATTCAAGTCAAACTTCGAGCAACATGCATCATTTCTAGGCATTATACAGTGGTTGAAACTATACATGAGGCTCGTGCACAAATATGATAACATCTAAAGACTTCCGGTGATTGTATTTCGCAAGCAATATTAATAAAACATTGAAATAAAATTTGATAAGTATTACGTTTGTAAAGAATATTTACAGCCAGAACGGCTTGTAAGGCCTTAAAAACGCAATATATCAAATGCCCCCCGGATTTGAATAAGATGCCAGGCGAAAGAGATGCTGGTCGAATAAGACACTGCGAATAAGACGCCAGCTTCACCTGGTCTTAAAAATCATGATGCCGAGAAATCGATGACCCTTTCCATAGTTTACGAGCTGAACTGCACTTTCAATGATATTTCACAATACGATATAAATGCGGTTTCAGAGCTCACTAAATATAAGTTTCTGGTAGAATCCTATGATATCTCTTTTTTGTGTAAATTGAGGACGAGATATCATAGGATTCAAGTATATTCAAAGCGTTCAGTCGGTAGATTCCGCCGAAAATAGCACTCAAAAAGGCGATATATCGCGAATCTAGCCTCCTGAAGCTTTGAATAATCCTATAGAATATAGCGCTCTTTGCATCGCGGTTTAGTAGAAAATTTATTGTTCTCAAAATCAGTCCAACTCGCGATCGATTTCCAACCATTTTGCTAGGTGACTCTGTGACTTCAATATGAGAGTTGCTTCACCGGTCATATACGAACCTCTCTCCACGAAACGGCTGGAAGAGAGGTATAGCTAATTGTAATTTCCTTTCTTGGGCATAAAATTCTCTCAGACGGAAACATTACTTTAGCTGTCAAACAACAACACAATTTAACCGCTTGGCCCAGCGAGATGTTTAACATATACACTCCATTGCACTCCATTGTTTTGGTGCATTGGACAACCCTCATCAAGACGAGAATATGCTTCGTCGATCGCTCGAACATGACGCGAACCATCTCGCTCGCTTTCTAGTGGTCTTTTGTCGATGCTGAATTCTGATTGGCTACGCTACTAATGGTCTATAAGTGATTACGAAAAGCTGGTTTCATCACTTGCAATCGCGCGACGACAGAAGTGGTAATTTCTTTCCTTTGGCACTAGTGAAAAATAGTTAACATATGAAATTCTTTATATTTAATTACGAGTATTGAGCTCCGTTTTATGGTTGGCTTTACTCCTCGTAAAATTACCACTGCTGTCGTTGCGCGATTGCCAGATGACTTGTTTTTCGTACTAATGGTCTATTACTTATAAACCATTAGTAGGGTATCCAATCAGAATTCAGCATTGACAATAGACCACTAGTTGGTTTAGTAATGTTTATGTTAGTATCAGCCGAGCCGCAGGCGAGTGATGTAGATCTGATACAACACAAATGCGAATGTTGTAAACTACTTACAAAATGTTGAGAAGACATTCATCGCTTCTAGTGTCCTCTGTTTTAAAAAACTTGTAAAACTTGGAAACTTCAAGATATGTTTCACGAAAGTTGCTATGCAAATTAGTTACAACCACTAGTGGTTGTATCAGGTTTACAACACGCTACGGTCCCACGATTCTTGTTGTGTTTCTATTGTGTTGTTCTTATTAATTTTTTAATACTAAAATGAGGCAAGTCTCAAGTCCTCAGAGGCAAGTCTGCTGTCGGTACAAATCCTCAGTAGTTGTAGATCTCCAAAAAGTGTTATCCCTGAAATCCCTTATCATCATTAGCGTGATCCCATTTTGAACCCATTATTTTTTCGAAAATTTGTTGTAACTACAAAAAAATTTGTTCTAACTACAGGCACGAATTATTAAAAACGTATGGAGCGAATCTCAGGCTTCGTTTATGCACTACAAGATATGTTACCTCAAGAGTTGCAATCCATCGTCTTCGCACTCCTTGGGGTGGCACTAGCTGCTCTTTTACTGTACTGGGGAGGCACGTTGAGCCACAGAAAGCTACTCAAAATGGGCATTCCAGGTAAGCGTGTAGAATGAACGGTACGATCCTTGGATGTTGGGAGAGACTCTGGAACGTTTTAAATCACTCGGCTGCCTCTCGTGATTTTACAACGTTCTCGTGTCTTCCAACATCCAAGGTGCTCTATTTCGCCGATAAAGTCTGCTTTATGCATCAAAACGGCGCATATGGCCTTATCCGTCACGCTTTACTTTTTTATTTACCTTCCATTTGTCTCCCCTCTGATTTTAAAACGTTAATATGGAATTTCTTCAACGACACTAGCTTTAAACGCAACTTCATGGTGTTGTTTTCGTTTTCAGGTCCACCACCACTTCCGTACATCGGCAACTTCTGGCAAATTGCTAAAGAAGGCGGCTTGCATCTTGCAACATTGGCATTCATGAAGAAATATGGCAAAGTCTACGGATATTGTTTGGGAAGAAACCCAAGTGTTGTCATTGGAGACCCTGATTTGCTAAAGCAAATTCTAGTGAAAGATTTCGATAATTTCCGAAACCGATTTGTGATGTTTGAGAATCCGTCGGAAATGAAGGTTGGACTGCTTGAAGCAAAGGAAGATACATGGAAACGAATCCGCTCTACACTTACCCCGACATTCACATCCGGGAAATTGAAGGTGATGGTGCCTTTGATGGAGAAGTCATGTGACACCTTGGTGGAGAAGTTGAAAGAGATCGCCAATACAGGTGTGTCTTTCTTCATGGAATGCAAGCGCAAGGCAATTGTAAATCATACGAACGCAGCGCAAGCCTAAAATGCAGTTCCTTCCGCTTGCGTTCACTTCTTGCACTAGACGAAAGCACAAGCGCAAGGAAACGCACCGTCTCGATTTCCTTTGCGTTCTAGTACATAATCCTTGCGCTTGCGTATTCGCTTCCGTTCGTTTGG
The DNA here is from genome assembly GCA_033964015.1 of Scolanthus callimorphus. NCBI lineage: Eukaryota > Metazoa > Cnidaria > Anthozoa > Actiniaria > Edwardsiidae > Scolanthus > Scolanthus callimorphus. The sequence continues at coordinate 10,932,455 of CM066923.1, read as the reverse complement.
TAAACCAGTACTAGAGCCAGCTAAATAGGCTAGTGGGAGAAAATCATGTAAGAAAGACAGAACAAAACGTTCGTTCAAACTCGTCATATAGTATGATGTCAAACTGATTGTTTGCAACCATTCGCCTAAATAATAAAAGGAAGTGAAATGAAAAAGAAAGCATATCTGAGCTGAGCGTAGTGCGGGTTTGAAAAACGAGCTCAACGTGAAAGCTATTACCTTGGGCGAGACAGAGCGGAAATTACCAAAAATAAAATGTCTTCCTTCGCCATATTTCAAAATATAAGCTCAAGATTCCGTATACAAAGAGTTTCTGTGACCAAAAGCTTAATTCCGATTTTTAAAGAAATTTGGAGAATATGACTTTTAGATATGGTCGACCAAAGTTTGCATAATTCCTGATCAAAATGCTAATTCTCCCATAAAATGGCACAGAAACCAAAGTTTAAAGCCTAATATCTCAAAGACGGATCCATTAGAAAAAAGTCATTTTTGATATTTTGTTTTCCATCAAATGAGGAGTCTGTATGCAAAAAATCAAGCTTATCTGAGTTAACCCGACCTTATTATTTGAAATTTAGTGATTTTAGCAGGGTTTTTTCCGCTCTGTCCTTGGGCGATCGTATTAAATTCGAAAATGCCATTGACTCTTCAAGCAATGATCGGCGCAATGATTTCCAAACTCACATCGGTTCGTGTAGTGTTTGAGTTAGCTGGTGTTAACTCTGTTCATTGCTCTATACTGCACTAGCCGACACAGGGCAAGTGCCTGGAGGTGACTGTCGGAACAGCGAACCCAAATCTCCAAAATATGCTTCGCGATATATTTTTAATGCGCGGGCTAAACAACGAATAAGACTGCTCATACCTCTCCTGCTGTTTTTCTGATCTGTTTCAGGGGAGACTGTGGACATCACACCGTTGTTTTCTCGGATGGGTTTAGAGATCATTCTCTCTACAGCTTTTGGATATGACGTAGATGTCCAGAGAAGCACTCATGACGATGAAATCGTATTGAAAACTAGAGAACTCATGGAACAAGGAACAACGCTCCGTATCTTGGCGATGCTTCCCTTCTTCCATGTTGTCATGTCCTTATTTATCCGTATAACGCAACCCTTTAAGGTGTTTCTGATGACGGCAAAAGGTATCATCAAACAGCGAAAGAAAATTCATAATCCGAACAGCAAGGCTAGAGACCTGGTAGATATCATGCTTACCAAGAAAATGGATGAGGATGAGATGGTTGCGCAGTCGACGACTTTTCTGTTCGCCGGTCATGAGACTACCAGCAGTGCTCTTTCGACTACAGCCTACTACCTGGCTTTAAACCCCCAAATTCAAGACAAGCTAAGAGAGGAAATTCGCGCAGCTGAAAAGGCCAGCCCCGATGCACAGCCCTTAGACTTGGCCAGTAATCTAGAGTATCTGGACTGCGTGATAAACGAGGCGCTGCGTATCAGACCATCGATTTTTGTAGTGAACCGTGAATGCTCCCAAGCCTATACTATAAATGGATACACCATCCCTGCCGGTATGGAGGTCACTATCCCCATTTACGCTCTCCATCATGACCCGGACGCCTGGCCAGAACCGGACAAGTTTGATCCTGAACGATTCCGTGGTCCTGCAAAAGAGTCCAGGCATCCGTTCCAGTTCCTGCCGTTCGGCGCCGGCCCTCGCAACTGCATCGGCTTGAGGTTTGCCTTGATGGAGGTGAAACTTGCGGTGTTTAAAATTTTGTCCGAATACAAGTTTGTCCGGTGTCCAGAAACTCAAGTGCCTCTGAAGACTATTGCAGGTGGAGTGCTTTTGGCGCGAGACGGCATAAAGATGAAGGTTGAAAATGTTTAAACGGATGCACGAAAATGGACAGACGATTGCGGGACATAACAGGAAGGCGGACAGTTAGACACACTTAAAGACAGACAGGCAAACACAGAGACAGCAAGCATAGGCTTGCAGCAAACAGACAGACAGACGGACGGACGGACTGACGGACTCCTCGCGGGATAGGCTCTGGTGACAGCCACTGACGCATGCGCGAGACTTGATACACAGCCATTGCGAAGATCTTTCTGCGCATGCACCAACGTTCAAAACCAGCCAATCATCACACATTCTCTTACCCAGGGCTCCTGGGCTCGTCTTCTCGCGGGGGAGGCTCTGGTGACAGCCACTGACGCATGCGCGAGGCTTGATACAAAGCCATTGCGAAGATATTTCCTGCGTATGCACCAACGTTCAAAACCAGCCAATCATCAAAACCAGCCAATCATCAAAGGTCCTGTCAAATGGATGTGTCCAAAGCCTTCCCTGCAAGCAGAAGAGCCGGGGAGCCCTGGGTACTAGAATGTCGCTGGGGTAACATTGTCTCGATATGGTCTCGAGAATTATCAGATTATAATCAATTATTAAATGACCTTAAAATGAGGATTATCATCAATCTGGTGAAATGGTTATTAGACATGCGCAAGTGTTCCACATGGCTGTTGGTTGAATAACTACACTTGTATTAAGGGGCTTGGACTGGTTTGGATCATTTTCATTTATACACATTGCTTCGTTCTACTTATAGTTTTTAATAAAGTTTTAAATAAAGTCATGTCCCACATGATGATATTATTAATTTTACGGCCATTTCACAATTGATGATAATCCTAATTTAAAGTTTGAGATCACTTTTCAGATACTGGGTATAGTTAATCATTACAAGGTAATTACTATGAACCGATGGACACGTCAACCGAGCCATCCGGCTAAACGTTTGTCAATCAGATATTCAAACCATTTGAATACCTGAACTACGTTTGAACTAGTGTTTTGAAGTGATTTCGGCTCATAATCTTCACAATTTTTAGAGAAAAGCTATTTTTTTATTCCTGAGATCTCAAAAAATCAAGATCATTTATTCTGTGCTCGCTTTCTAATTGGCTTGAACCTCTTATAGAATGGCCTGGTTGACGTAGTCTCACAGTGACGTATTATTTAGTTAGAGAAATGTTTCCCGGTGATTTTGTGGTAAAAGAGTGTGGTGACTTTGTATTCATTCCTAAAACGAAAAATGGGGCTTCGAACTTTAAACGCGTGTATCTCATTAACCGAGACACAGAATGTTTTTAAATTTTATATCAAATGCTCTTCTATTAGATACTTGACAAAACTAGTATAGAGAGAGGCCCAGTGCAGCATGAACGTTTTCCCTGTGGTCTCTCGAGTTCATGCCATTTTTCACCGTTTCGCCGGTATTTTTGAATCCGTCATTTTATTTAGTTTATTGCTTAAACTCGATTGTACAAGGTTTGCAACGGTTTGTCCAATAAATTTCCCAAGGTCACGTGATTAACGACGTCGCATCAGCAAAACCTCATTTTGGTGTTGGTCTTAGCTTTCTTGATAATTATTTGCTAATTTTGAAGAAGTTTGATAGAAACCTCTAAAGTTAAATTCACACGGTCACGTGACTGATGACGTCACAAAACATCGAAGCACCGTCTTGATAACTGTCTTGTTATGTTTGATATAATTATTAGTTTTGATGAAGTTTCATCAAATGCCCTTGAAGTTGGTTATTGGCAAATTACCCACGGTCGCGTGACTTTTTCTTTACATTTAAATGACATGCATATGATGTTTCCCAACCAAAAGACATATTTTGAAAATTTGGTGCAACTTGGATAACATTTGGGCGATTTATGCGTGTTTAGATTCTAGGTAACTGGAAATAATGAACTAGGTAAACTGGGTAACTAGTTAACCAACCTGGTACCGTGAAATATCATCCAAAGTACAGTCCAGCTCGTAAACTATAGAAAGGGTCATCGATTTCTCCGCTTCATGATTTTTTAAGGGGTTAAAAGATTATAAGGCTTGGAGTTTCAAAATTGAAGTTGGAAGATCGTAAACCGTCTCTCAAGAAGCTCCTATATTAATGACAAGTTATCTTCAAGTCAACCTGTATTCACACAGTCCTTTCCTTGTGTGTAACAGGCTCTGTCTGTTACAAACCACGGATACAGCGTTTGTAGCTCACTTTTATATGTGAGACAATAGATCTCCTCGGCTAGGGCGTAATGTTGTGCCCTTTCAGATCACGTGACTTCATTTGAATAATCCTTCTTTGTTTGGGTTACTTCCGTATTCATATATCCTTCGGTGCGTAGCAGAAAAACAAAGAAAGAATACTCATGGGAATGACACGTGATCTGAAATGGGAAAACGTTACGCCCAAGCCGAGGTGGTCTATTGCATCCCACTGGCATAATTACTCAAGCGATTCCGCGAGCTGATTGGTCGAGACGTTCGGAATATTCAGCTTTAGTCAAATCACACTAGTGGTCTATTGTCAATGCTGCGTTCTGATTGGTTGAGCTACTAGTAGGCTATAAGTTATAGCCTACGAGTAGCGAAAAGTGTCGGAATTAAATGCCAGAAAATGGCAAATGACCAGACCAGAAAACGTTTTTGGCTTTACAAACTGACTAGTGTGATTTGACTAAAACAATTATTCCTCTCGCCCTCATGGGCTCTTGAGTCAATAGCCCATTCAGCCTTCGGCCTCATGGGCTATTGACTCAGAGCCATTCGGGCTCGAGGAATAATTGTTAAATATTCACCTATAGGAGTCTTAGAACTTTTCAAATTAACGAATTATGACGTCATGATGATGTCACCTATACTATAGGTGAATATAACATTGAAAGCATTGGGGATTACGAGCACACTTTATTACAAGAAGTAAAAAAAATAACGTTAAACCCGATGTTTTTTGGCAAAACTATTAAAAGTCGCTTGAGTAATTATACTAAAACAATTAGTCGCCTCAGGCTCCGTAATCGGCGAATAGTCACATCGACTTCGTCTCGGTGACAATTCGCCGATATTTACGTCGCCTGAGGCGACTAATTGTTAAATAACCTCACACGTCACACATCATGAAGTTCATGTTTATTTTGCTCGTTGTGAGTTTTCTCTTCCCTTGCAGTGCCCATTTTGTTAGTGTGAAGTTTCGGGTGGAGATCTTTTGGGGAAGACTCCGAACAATGGGCTCTTTACGGTGGTTCCTGTAATGGAGAAACTTCATTTGAAGTTCTGTAACCAGGTTCTGAAAGTTCATTGGAAGTCGTCAAATATTGCGGTTTATGGAGAGTTGGGCAGAGTCCCACTTATGGTACAGGTTATTTTTTGGTGGTGAAATATTGGTTGAGATTGAAGAATCGGTTTTATCGGAAGACATTAGTAGGAAAAGCTGCCTATGTGAATTAACATGGTACACAATTATCAGCCTGTGATGTTGATGACATTATCATGACGTCATAATTCGTTAATTTGAAAAGTTCTAAAACCATACGATTTTTTAATTTCATAATTAAAGTACTGCACATTTGCCAAATTTGGCGATGACTGAATTGGATTCTAAAAGTAACTAACCATCGTGGCGAACAAAACACATTTGAATGAACTTGACAAGAGAGTGTGTCTCCATGGCATCAGAATGGTGACACCTCAAAATTTACAAGTCACTGATATCTTCTCCGGTACGTTTAAAATAGGTTAAGTACTTTAAAGAGATGATTACATGCAACTTTTGCTTTATTGAGTAAAGTTTAAAACAGATGTGAAAAGTTTTGTTTATCAAAGCTGAGCCCATCTTGTAAAGTCATGAGTCTGCTAATTCAGATATTTTTCAAATTGTGATATCTCTGAAACCATATCAGAAGTCAGAAATGCAAAAAACCGTTAACATCGTTGCCATCCAATTCAGATATGTGATGATTCGTTTGGTGGTTATGTCAAAAGTTTTTCACTCGACCGAGTGCATGTGCAGAACTAACAAAAGTATCCACCCAAGGGAATCATCACATGATCTGAATTGGATCTGAACAAGATGTAAACACTGTTAGCCGATTTAGTATATGTCCTTATGGAAAGCCTTTCAGGTAGATTCGCTGAGACGCAAGTTCAGTGGCGACACGCATACTCATTCAATCATGAAGGTTGAAGAGTTCCCATGTCTGGTTGAAGTTTAAATGTTTATTAAGCTACATACACACAACTTCATTTACGCACACGGAGGAAAATCAGTCAATTACAATTGAACGAGAAACTAACCACAGAAGCTGTAATGAAAGCTAGCACATTATTAGGCTCTTACAGAAACATATAACAGAATGGAATTTGGGAGTCCTCCGATTTGAAAAGAGAAGACGAAGTTCGGATATCACATATAAAGTTTTTATCACAGCTATGAAAACAAAACGATAAATCCTTAAAAACACTCTGCATGCCCTTATTTTAAAAGAGCTATATAAATGAACAGTTCTATCTGTCAAAGTGATCCTGTGCACTGTGTCTGTCTGCCTCTCCGTCCGTCCGTCAGTACACCCGTGTCTGTCTGTCTGTCTGTTTGGCTCTGGCTGTTTGTCTATTTGTCTGTGGTTGTGTTTATTTGTTTGTTTGTGTGTCAAACTGGCCGTCTTTTTGTCTGTCTCAATCCGACTATTTGTCTCTTTTCTTCTTTTCAAACACTTTCGACCGTCATCTTTATGCCGTCTTCGGCCAAAAGCACTCCACCTGCAATATTCTTCAAAGGTACTTGAGTTTGTGGAGACCGGATGAACTTGTATTTGGACAAAACTTTAAACAATGCAAGCTTCACCTCCATCAAGGCAAACCTCATCCCGATACAGTTGCGAGGGCCGGCGCCGAACGGCAGGAACTGGAACGGATGCCTGGACTCCTTTGCAGGACCGCGGAATCGTTCAGGATCAAACTTGTCCTGTTCTAGCCAGGCGTCCTGGTCAAGATGGAGGGCGTATATGGGGATAGTGACCTCCATACCGGCGGGGATGGTGTATCCATTTATAGTATAGGCTTGGGAGCTTCCCGGTTAACTACAAAAGCTGGCGGCCTCATACGCAGCGCCTCGTTCATCACGCAGTCCAGATACTCCAGGTCACTGGCCAAGTCTAGGGGCTGGGCTTCGGGGCTGGTTTTCTCTGCTTCGCAAATCTCTCTTCTAAGCTTGTCTTGAACTTGGGGGTTTAACGCCAGGTAGTACGCTATAGTCGAAAGAGTGTTACTTGTTGTCTCATGACCAGCAAACAGAAAAGTCGCCGATTGCGCAACCATCTCATCCCGTTCCATTTCCTTAGTAAGGCCCGTTTCAAACGTCGCGCCAACGTCGTGCCGAACTCAATTCCTCAATTAGGTTCGACGTTAGCGCGACTCAAGCACGACGTTTGAAACCAAATTTGAATTAGGCTCGACTATTCTATTAGGCACGACTCTGGCTCGACATGTGTTGCCGTGCTATCCGACTGAAGCGCGACTTGGTTTCAAATGTCGTGCTATCGTCGTGTCGAACTCAATGCAAAAATTACAGAATGAATTAAAAACTTACCAAACCGGTTTATACGTCGTTGTGCGCAGTCGCAAAAAAAGAGAGAGGGGTTGTGCGCAGTCGCAAAAAAGAGATAGGATAAAAAGAAAAGAAAGATTGCGGACTCGTCTGAATCTTCTGAATCTTTCTCCTAAGAGGAGAACCAAAAGAAAGGCGATAAAACCAGAAGGGCCATAGAAGTGTAAGGACAATTCAAATTTGAGGGCCATAAGTTAGAAAACTACTGTATGGTTATTATGAAACCCTCGTGAAATACTTACTACTTACTAACCGATGGTGAGGTCATTACGGGAAATATCAAACCGAAGCTTTGGTGTATCAACCGAGCCGTCTTCGGCGAGGTTGATGCACCAAAGCTGAGGTTTGATATTTTCCCGTAATGACCGAACGGCAGAGGTTAGTAAGTTGTTTATTATATGGCACTTTTTACGAACCGGAAGTCGCCTCATTCATTTCCCGCCAAAGTAACTAAAAAAGCACGCGCCCGCGTCGACTCGCTCGACAAGAAACCCGTGTTTGAAAACCATGCCATATTTGCATGCTCAAAGTGATCAATCTCTTACTAGTATGGATGTCAAAATACTTCGGAATCAATTCTTTTACAGATATTTTTGCGAACATGCTTCACTTGAACAATTTCAAACTTAAACTTGAGCTTGTAACGCTTTCAAGAAAAACCTTTAGTTTCGCAAAAGCTGGAAAGCTGCAAAACGTGTTCTTCGAAAACGCATTTTCAGATCTACACTAAACAGGGAGCTACAGGGAGCCAGAACTGGATTCAACAGCATTGATAATAACAGAAAATTGCAATGGTTATTTAGCCGACTGTATATTGAGGAATGGGTTTTGTGCAAAAGCGGATGTCAAGTAAAAATAATTTCTACCCAACGAGATGGGAGAAAGAGATCAACGACATCAGTTATCGGTAAGCACAAAGTTTGAACTCGCTTTCTGTTATTATTTTTAGCTTCCAAGTTTCTTGAATTCTTAATAAATTTTGACTTTATATGTAGCTTTTACCTTTTGCTGCTATTAGGCTCCCTGTAGTTTTCATTTTCTCCGGATAGACCCGAATTCATAGCTTAGAGTAACTTTTGGCTCGGCTTTGCCTTTTGTAAACAGGTCATTTCTGATATTCAGGCCTTTATTTTCCTGTTGTCACATGTTTAAGATTTGTATTACAAGAGACAATTACTGTGTCAAGTATACTTGTTGTGAATTTCGCTGAAAACCTCTTCTTTTTTTTACTTTTATTTGAAGGAGATTCGAATTTTTGCGAGTTGTGAACTGCGAGGTCATTACGGGATTTCTGAGAGGTCATGCCGGGACTTTCTTGACCTCGAAACAGCCAATCAGAGCGCGCGTACTATCGTTGCCATATAATAAAGTTTATTAACTACTTACTAACCGAGCGCGAGGGCAGTACGGAAAAATTCCAGACTAAGGGATGAAATTTCTGCCTCTGGGCGAGGTTCGTAAAGCAGAAATTTCAGCCCGAAGTCTGGAATTTTTCCGTACTGCCCGAGCAAACGAGGTTAGTAAGTTGTTTATTATATGGCATTTTCAAACAAAGTTAAATAAAACAAAAATACAAAGGGAGGAGACGAAGCGAAAGTCAAACTAAACCAGCCGCACGACTTTTAATTTATAAGCTTAACTTAAATTTGTGAACGGCCAACACATACAAGAACACATACAAAGCCATTAAATAAAAAGAAAAATGAACAGTATTTTAGCCGGAAAACGATACAAGTGAAAAGAAACTGCAGAACAATAGCAAGCAGAATGATTTGATGGCGAAAGGAAGCTTGCAATTTATCGAGCGAAATAATCTTACATTTACATGGAGTTTTCTTACCGTATGTTTCCATCATTTAGTTCTTTCCAACGACGACTAAATTTTCCAACCAAAGAGTTGAAAGAATGTTCATCCAGAGAACCTTTGAGGATTCAAATGATAATTCACAACTTCTCAATCTGGAAATAACCGACGAGCCAGGCGAAAAATTTTCACTGAAGTGGTTGTTGTTAGTTTTGTATCCGTGATTCATGTTCACTCTCGAGAACTAAGTTTTTAAAATCTTCGCTTGTATCCGCTGTTAGTTGCCCCTTATATTTCTGTTACATGTGAGTGAGAAGATTGTCTATGTGATGGAATATAGATTTCTTGAAAATCCATGTAAGTAAATCTGTTTGTCCTTTGTAAACAATGATCTCAACACGAAAACACGACTGTAGTCTGCCGAGCGAAGTTCTCTAAAACTTCCCGAAATGTTTCCTTGTATTACACCAATCATTTCAGTTTCCACTCAATCCAGATGGTAGTTACGTTTATAGAGGTTTTACAGTTCGGAAAGAAGAAAGGTTTAGCTTCCTCAACCACGACGAATGTTTCTTCTGTTTGAGTTTTGCTTCGCTTGAATGAACTCTGACAGAGCCACGCGCGCTCGTTTTGTAAAATGGCGGGAATGCGTATTGCCCACCGGGCAATACGGTAAAATTCTGCCCGCTGATTAGCCAATCAGAGCGCGCGTACTATCGTTGCCATATAATAATGTATTGTATTGTATTGTATTGTATTGTATTGTATTGTATTGTATTGTAATGAAGGAAGTACACGATGTAGCAGATATTATTGCAAACAACGGATTACAAAGAAACTCATCTTTCAGAACACGAAAAACTCCAAAAATACAGAACTTTAGGGGAACGTTTTGCAAGACATGAAGGCACGAAATAATGGTGAATGGCGTTATACGTTTGTTCAATTGAGAAACAAATTCAAGTTTCGCCCGTTGGCCATGTGCCCGCCCGCATTTCGGTTCGACGTTTGAAACCAATGTCGTGCCAGAGTCGCGCTAACGTGGAACCTAATAGAATTGAGTTCGGCACGACGTTGGCGCGACGTTTGAAACGGGCCTAAGCATCATATCAACCAGATCTCTCGCCTTGCTGTTTGGATTATAAATTTGCTTTCGCTGGTTGACGATATCTTTCGCCATGTCAAGAATTATCTTGAAGGGTTGAGTTATACGGATAAATAAAGACATGACAACGAGGAAGAAGGGAAGCATCGTCAAAGTGCGAACAGTTCTTGTTGAACTTGTCACTTGTCTAGCTTTTGCCACGAATTCATCGTCGAGGTTTCTCTGGACGTCCGCTTGATATTCAAAAGCTGTAGAAAGAATGATCTCTAAACCCATCCGAGAAAACAACGGTGTGATGTCCATAGTGTTGCCTGAAAAAAATATTCAAGAGAAGTGAAAACAGCCTACACTTGTTCGTTGTTTGGCGTTACGCATCTTCAAAACTTTTCAATTTTGGGTCTTAGTTCCCTCTCCCAACCATCTGAATCAATGAGGTCCTTGACTGCCTTATTGGGAGTGGTTGTAATTTTTGGTTCTAAGTTTTGTCAAGTGTTTCTCTTCAGTTATATTAAGTTTCCAAATTTTCTTTCTCCAGCTTTGTTTTTTTTTTGCCAGGAGAACATCAACTCCATTTTTTTTATTCAGCTCGGAAGGGGAAGATAATGTGGTATTGCCAGTCAGCAGAAAAATAGCCTCCTAACGCGTCGCTTTTAGGGACCTTTTTAAAAGAGGTCCTACAACCTCCGTGTTTACGTAAATTAAACCGCAAGTATTGTCGTCTGTACAAAGTGCTACAAGAGACTTCTTAAATTAGAACGAGACCCCTCGAGAGTGCTGTAAGTGTTTTTAATTTTCTACGGGCTGGCATTTTTGTTACAAAGAAACTAGGCTTGGAATTTCGAATCACGAGCCGATTCGGGTTTGGATATCTCTTGCAGGCTCTGAGAAGGCTCCCGCTGAGGCTCGCCTATAATGAGAGCTTGGTTGTAAAGGATTATATGATGCTTTCACCAAGAAGGGAAGCATGGGTGGCGCAGCGTGTAGAACGCTTGCCTCTCACCTCTGTGCACCGGGTTCGATTCCCAGTCGGGGTCAGTTGGGATTTTTCTCTGCTGTTTCGAACCTTGTGTTCATCGTGGGTTGAAGTGATTCGTCATTTCTCCTGTGTTTCACGTCTTTCGGATGAGACAATAAACCGAGGTCCCGTCTCTCAATACTTGGGCTTGCTCAGTGACAGAACTCACTACAATATTATGATTTAGAAAATAACACCTATGTTGTATTGTGAATGTGCGCATTCTGATTGGTTAAAAAGCGTGTTTGTAAGAGACCTGAGAAACACGATTGTCACGCAACGCTGTCGCGCGTGTGTATGTTATTTTCTAAAAGCAATAAAAATACTTTCTGCGTGCTCTCTGGTTTCTTACAAACACTCGGGGAATGTTGGTCGAACTGATAAAACTTGAAAGACACTCGCCTTCGGCTCGTGTCTTTCAAGTTTTGATCAGTTCTCCCAACATCCCCCTCGTGTTTGTAAGAAAGCAGAGAGCACGCGGAAAGTACTTTTATTGCTTAAATGTAGCCCTGGCACTCATGATTGTAAACTGCACTGTAGAACTGCAGTCCGCATCTTTAGAGATCAGACATCTCGCAATTTGTAAAGCGCTTAGAGCCTATGGAATTAAGCGCTATATAAACACATACATTTACATTTTACATTTACAAAACTAAATAGAAATATACGAATGAGGACATTCGGTCATGTATTCAGGATTCATTGACTTTGCCGTAAAACTGACTGTGTGGCTGTAAAATTACACGATTGGTAAGCAACCACTTATTTCTGACTATACTTGTATAGTGACTATACCTTACCTGTGTATTCGGAAAGCTTCCCTGCCAGCCGAAGGCATGATCTTTGATACACCAAGACCTTTAACTAAGCCGGCTTGCGTGACCAGTCCCGTCACCATGTAGCAGTGAGACAAACATGAGACGTGAGACAAACATATAGATGAAGTGTAGAGTTGCTTGACCTCGCGCCAGTCACCAGCATACACAGAAACATCACGAGAGAGAGAGAGTAAACTGAGTTTTGCAGTGGGAAGGTAAGTACTATTATAAAGAAAAAAAAGCCGACGGAAAGCTCATCAACGTAATATAGGATCGCTTTTCTCACTTCTTGTAATTCCTGACGCTCTAAGAGTTCTAATTAAAGCAGCAATTATATGTTTACTCTGCTCGAGGCTCGTGGATTCCTGGCGCTCTAGGATCGAGCTATCTTTTGAACGAAGAAACCATTATGGTCGTAGACATGGTAGATATTCAGGGGCACCCAATTTTCGGTACATTTTCAGTAAAATATCTGTTCGGAGGCAATGTCCGAACTGCATCAGGTACTGCATTTAACAACGTTAAATTTGCAAAATGTTTGGCACAATTTTCGGACATCAATTGTCATCAATTTCTGTTTGGCATGTTCGGATTTAACCTGTTTTAATCCTACAATTTGCGTATGTCATACCTTTGATGTACATTTTATATCCATACGTTGAGAGACCCAGTGAATCGTGGGAGCTAGCAATGGAGTAGATGCCTGTAATGAGCAGTAATACCTAGCAATGAGCAGAATGCCTGTAATGGACCTGACGTGATGGCGCGTGCGTGACAGAAGGGACGCTTGCAGAATGTAGCTAGAATCGTTCAAATTTATTTTTCTCAGTGTTTCCGTGTAGAATCCTATGATATCTCTTTTTTGTGTAAATTGAGGACGAGATATCATAGGATTCAAGTATATTCAAAGCGTTCAGTCGGTAAATTCCGTCGAAAATAGCACTCAAAAAGGTGATATCGCCCTCATCGCTGCGCGACTCGTGCGATATCGCTTTTTTCGTGCTATTTTCTTAGCGGAATCTAGCCTCCTGAAGCTTTGAATAATCCTATAGTATCTTGAATCTCACAGGTCGAGATCAAAGTTCACATATAAACCTTTTTTTTCGTATTTCAAGGCATGTACTTTCCGCATCTAAGTATGCAGAGTATGGAAGATGTCCTTGGGAGCCCATTGTTCTATCCAATCACAGCCCTGATAGGCCTGCTCGTACTTGCAGCTGGTCTCTATTGGCATGGAATGTCAAGTTATAGGGCACTAAAAAGGATGAATGTCCCTGTTCCGACCTCACTACCCTTCATCGGCAATATGATGCAGATAACAAAATGTGGTGGCATCCACAAAGCAACGACCATGTTCATGCAGAGATATGGCAAAGTGTACGGACTTTGTATCGGCCTCAATCCAACGATTGTCATCGGAGACCCAGAGATACTCAAGCAAATTCTTGTCAAGGATTTCCACTTCTTTCGCAATCGGTTCAGGATGAGCAAAAGTAGGAGTACTATCATGTCACACGGTATGCCTAATGCAGAGGGCGAACCTTGGAAGCGAATTCGATCTACTCTCACTCCCACATTTACATCTGGTAAACTCAAGATGATGACGCCTCTGATGATGAAGTCAGCAGACAAGTTAGTGGAAAAGCTGGGTAAAGTAGCTGATACAGGTGAGTGTCAATGAGTGATTTATCGCCCGCCAACGCAACACGGGCACACAACGGAGCTGTTCCTCAAAAAAGCTGTTCCTCACCCCCTTTCGCTGCTGGCTGGCAAATATTTATCGCGGTCTCAGCTTGCTGGCTGGCAAAAATTCATCGCCTTCCGTTCCTGGCAAAAATTTATGGATATCGCCTTTGCTGGGAAACACAAGTTGCTCATGGATGTTGAAAAATGAAATTTTAAGTGACAGCACTTAAAAATGCACTTAGTTATTAGTGCTCGTTTTTAAGGATACCCGGATTTTTTATAGTTTCGGGCTTCCTGTGGTAATATTACTCTCCTGGCTGGGAGATTTTTTAACACCCAGCTGCTGGCTGGGAAAAATTGAGACCCTCTCCTGGCAAAAAGGAACAGCTAAATTTTTGCCAGCAACTTTTAAAACATGTATTTATATGCTCTACGTGCGTAGAAATGTCCAAATACGCCATTTAGACACATTTTAACCAGGGGGGCTCGTTGTGTGCCCGTGACGCAACCCCCCTCCCTTTTAGGGGTGACCTTGATCTGTAATAAAATTTAAGGGAGAGTGCTTCTTTTAGGGCTCTAACAAAGCGGTAAACCTTCAAGAAAGAGATAGAGTACTTGATGACAAGACCATAAATTAGACAAAACATTAAAGGTAGCAATTTAATCAAAGACGGAATATCCTTGATGGGTATCTTTTAGGGTTTCAAATTATTTGAGCCACACCTTTTTTGGCATCTTTTAGGTGAAACTGAAAATTCTCGATGATCATCCCCGACCAAAAAAATATGGGAGTCCCATCCCCCGGCAGCCCCTTCCGTTCTATGTCGGCCTTTCATTCATTAGTCTAGTACATCATCCATAGGACACGAATTTCTGTTAGACGCTGTGACCCATATACTACTGGATCCCCAATTCCTTCCATCAACTTGGATTCCAGATCCCTGAAACTCCCTGATTTCGATTCCTTAACTTTTTACCATAATTTGGATTCCGGGCCGAACAACTCACAAACATTTGTGAAATATTTATAACTGAGTAAATCTCAAAATAACCATCTAAAAACGGTAGTTTTCTACTTGATCTACCTAATTTAATCGAGAATAATGCACTATATTACCCAAATCAACCCATGGAAATGGATGCTTTCTCTGACTCGGTGTATGTTGCATGGTCGGGTACTATTAATGGCGGTCGGGTAATTAGAGCGGATTTCAGATGACCGTCGTGTTTGCAATTGGTTTGCTTTCTCAT
Organism: Scolanthus callimorphus; assembly: GCA_033964015.1. Taxonomy (NCBI): domain Eukaryota; kingdom Metazoa; phylum Cnidaria; class Anthozoa; order Actiniaria; family Edwardsiidae; genus Scolanthus; species Scolanthus callimorphus. The sequence continues at coordinate 10,917,356 of CM066923.1, read as the reverse complement.
TGGCTGCTTATTCAACCAATCAAATTGCGAACTAATTACTAACTACTTACTAACCGAGAGTGAGGGCATTACGTGAAATATCAAACTGAGGTTTTGGCGTATCGACCGAGCGATAGCGAGGTTGATACGCCAAAACCGAGGTTTGATATTTCACGTAATGCCCGAACGGTCGAGGTTAGTAAGTTGTTTATTATATGGCACTTTTTTTCAAACTTTTTACGAACCGGAAGTCGCCTCGTTCATTTTCCCGCCGAAATAACTCAGACACGCGCCCGCGTCGCGCTCGAGTTCATTCAGAGTTGTTCATATTCGCCGAGTCAAGTTGATAGAACAAACCCGTGTGTGCAAACCACGCCAGACATGCTCTAAAGTAATCTCTTATGGATGTCAAATACTTCGGAATCCTTTCTTTTACAGAAATTTTATAATGTTGTTTAGTCATTTGTGAGAAACTTTTGAGGGAGTTAGAGAAGTTTCAAACGGCAAGCAACCGGGAAGCAAGTCTTCGACGTCAGCTCAACTTTTTTTTTAGCACCATTGGGGAAAACATTGCTACTTTTGCACTAGAAAAGGCCTTTAATAAATACGGAAGAAGAGTTAAACCTGAAGAAGCTATTTCGCAAGCTATCCTCCAGAAAATTGCGATGGTTATTTTAGCCGGCTTTTGTGCAAAAGCAAACGTCAAGTAAGAATGAATTTAACTCGAGGAGATGGAGAGAGAAAAAGAAATCAACGACTTCACTATCAGTTATCGGTAAGCACATTGTTTGAACTCGCTTTCTGTTATTATTTTTAGCTCTCAAGTTTATTGAATTCCCAATAAATTTTGACTTTACATGTAGCTTTTACCTTTTGCTGCTATTTTGACTCCCTTAAGTTCTCATTTTCTCCGGAAAGACTCGAATTTCTTAGAGTAACTTTTTGGCTCTGCTTTGCTTTTGTAAACAGGTCATTTCTGATATTCAGGCCTTTATTTTCCTCTTGTCACAAGTTAGAATTGTGTTATACTGTGTCAAGTATTCCTTGTTGTGAATTTCGCTGAAAATCTTTTTGAATTTGTGTTATTTCAAGTGAGATGAATGCTTGTCAGTCGTGAACTGCGAGCGGGCATTAAGAATTTCCATAATGCCCGTGGGCATTACGGAGAGTTACGCCCGCTCGTTAGCCAATCAGAGCGCGCGTACTATCGTTGCCATATAATAAAAGCAAGGAATTACTAGCCAATTGGTTCGGCTCCTGATTGGCTGGGCAGGAAACCATTCAGCAGTAAGTTGTAATTACTCTTGTTTCTGATTGGCTAGTAATTGCACAATTGCGTTTACTTTCACGACAGTCATGTGAAAACCGCTCTAATGACGGTCGGGTAATTAATGTTGCAGGTAAAACTGTGGATATCCTAGACTGGTTCTCTCAGATGACACTTGAGGTGATCCTCTCGACATCATTTGGCGTCGTTGCGGACATCCAGGAAAACCCCGATCATGAACTTATTGCGAAATCCAGAGCTCTTTTCAAGTTGCCTGCGATGTTCCGGTACTTGGCCATGGTTCCATTTTCGCAGTATCTTATTGGCTGGTTCATGAAGCTTCAGTCCCCGATCCAGAGCTTCGTTAATCTAGCGCAGGAGATCTTACAGGAACGAAGCGGAAAAGGAGGAACTGGACGAAAGGATCTGGTGGATATCATGCTGACAACAACGGTAAGCCTAAACATAATTATATGCGTCTGATAGGCCCATGTTTTAACGTCGCAGGCGTATAATAGCTAAACTTCAAAAAGCTAGCAAAGGCGAGGTCGCTACTTGTTAACTGAACAGCTGTATGTGAGCAGGTCATTCTTTTCTAGTTTGTTATTAGGTATGAGGAGGTCAAAAGTAGATCTGCTTATCCCAACCCACCGATACGAGGAGCGTCCATCTCCCATGTTGTCACAGTGCAACAGCATATTGAAAAAAAGGTCTATGATGTGATTTTTAGTTTCAAATTTTCTACCAAATTCTATGCCACAGCCTAGTCCCAGGCGTTCCTTGTTTGCAGTGAGAAGGTAAACCGCTGAATGTGGCGGGCTCAATCAAGGGGGGCTTTTCCTGTGACGTCACGTTCCTGTGACGTCGCGCTTCTACCACAGAAAGCCCACCCAGAACGCCAGAGCCTAGGCTGTCTATGCCACACATTCGCTCAGCCAATTGAATATTAGGCCTTTCACGGTTTTCGCCACCATTTTGTTGAGTATGCAAGAAGTACAAAACCCCACATAAACACTGCAAACGCAAAGTGAAATCATTGCGAAAATATCAAACATATCGACAAAATATTAATCATGGCATTGAGATAGTGACTGAAACAGTTTACCTGCAATGTTTGGAGGTTATGGCTATACTGTTTCAAATTGAACAATTGCGTTTTTTTATTCTGTAAAATCTGTGTGCATCGGTGCGTAAAAAGCCTGTCAAAATACAGGGTAGATGCGGGAAACTAAGAACTTCAATCGCTCGCTTTAGAGAAAGCGTGGGAAGCTGGAATTTAGTAGTTTGGCCATTTAGAATTATTTTACGCTAAGTATTTTGTTGATATTTGCAATATTTTCGCAACGATTTCACTTCGCATTTGCAGAGTTTACGTGGGGTTTTGAACTTCTTGCCTACTCAACAAAACGGCGGCGGAAACCGTGAAAGGCCTAATATTCAATTGGCTGAGCGAATGTGGGGCATAGATAATCTATAGCGTGCGTTTGTTCTGAGAAGTTTATTATAGCGGCAAATCTATTGTTGTAAAAATAACTTCAGATCTTCTTAATTTTCCAATTCGCTGTTACACCTTCTTACCCCTAGATGGACGCTCCTAGGTAATGGACTCCTGGTTTTGATGCTTTGCGCTCCTTTTTAATCCAAGAACCCCGATGGTACAAGAAGATTGTCAGATAATGAGATTGTGGCGCAGTCGGTGACGTTTCTCCTCGCAGGACACGATACCAGCAGTAATACCTTGTCTGCAAGCGCTTACTATCTGGCTCTAAACCTTGACGCCCAGAACAAGCTGCGACGGGAGATCAGATCTGCTATAAAGTCAAACCCAACCGCCCCAGCATTGGAGCTAGCTGTTGGCTTGGAGTACTTGGATTGTGTGGTGAATGAGGTTCTGCGTCTTCAGCCGCCTGGCCATACCATGAACAGAGAGTGCGCAGAAGAGTACAAGATTAACGGGATCACAATTCCTTCCGGTATGGAGGTCACCTTACCAATCTACGCGCTCCATCGCGACCCGGACGCTTGGCCAGATCCGGACAGGTTTGACCCAGAGAGATTTCGCGGACCAGCTAAAGATTCGAGGCACCCGTTCCAGTTTCTGCCATTTGGTGCCGGCCCACGGAACTGTATTGGGATGAGGTTCGCTTTGCAAGAAGTCAAGCTCACGCTCTTCAAGGTTTTGGCCAAATACAAGTTTGTCCGGTGTCCGCAGACGCAGGTACCATTAGAGCTGTTTGCGGGAGCGACGTTGATCGCTCGTGATGGGATTAAGCTACGGGTCGAGACGGCATAGTCAGATGAGGACATCTTGACGGTATTCCAATAGTACATGTGTGTTGTGTGCGCTGTGACGGTATCGTCATTAGAGCGGATGTCATATGACTGTAGTGAAAGTAATTACACCAATTCTGATAAAAACCTATAGGAGTAATTACAAAGTAATTGCGAATCACGACATTCATCTGAAATCAACTCTATATTCTATTCAGTCTTTGATAAGAATAACATGCAGACATTATTAGTCAAGTGAGATAAAAAAAGATACGCGCGCTGATTGATCGAGACTACGCGCGCTGATTTCCCTCCCAAGAGGTATTTTCAAAGAGGTTTCCCTGGCCTACCTGGTACTCCAGTAAAATAAAGTACCGGTGTCAAGTCAGAATTGCTAAAACAGATCCTCTCGCCTAGGCAAGGAGCCATTCTCAATTATTGCACAATTCTTGGATCCTACTGTGACGCTTCCGGTACCGCTATCATTTCCAATACGCTTTCCTAGGTCTGCCATCACAAAGGGCAGTCATGGGCTGCTTTCATGACGTCAATAACACACAGTGCATTCGAGTTGTCTGCTAGATTTTGACGGCTAAAGTAGAAAGCAACTGAAGGGTGGTCAGTCATGGGCTGTACTCGGAGGTTGCGTCGTGTCTCGGTCGAGCTCTCTCTGCGCCTGGGTGGGGTGGCCACAGATCTGTGGCTTGTGGCGGTTTTTCTTCCCCACCTTTTGCTGAAGTGATTCAGTTAGTAATGTAATCCAATTTACATGATTTACGAGTTGAAAAATAAACGTCACATGGCCGAAAAATCTCAACCGAGGAGTACATGTTTTGATCTTCCTCCCTTCAGCAAAACGGAGCACGGTGCATAGCAGAGCTCGCACCTTTTCCCCCGTTTCCATATATCTTGCTGAGAGAAGTGCTGAGATAAGATATAATATAATATATATATGTATCCGACTTGTCTCTTGCACATTGTAGCATACGCACGAGCCTTTCAATAATTACGTGACGCGTGGGATATTCTGCAGTATTCCCACTTGAAACCATTGTATATCAGTAGAAGTATAACTATTTTATACCTGTAGCCTAGATTAACAGACGCTCACTCAATATCAAACGATTTGAACTGTATTTTAGTATTTACTAAACTCTTGTTGCAACAGTCTCAGGGTGTACCCTAACATTGGGACGGATATCAAACCGAGGCCTTTGGTGGCAGAACAGACCTCGTCTGAATTCCTTGATTCGGCACATGTATACCACCACGTTTACAATCGAATTACAATACTGTAACATCAATAAGCTGAAAAATACGTCCCAGTTTATAGAGACCCCGCAAAAGCTACAGTGATATGTTAATGTGTAGTAGATAATGTAGGGATCCCATGTCACGATGGACGCTAGCGTGACAATGAGGAAGGTCACAGCTAATTTCTTGTCACGCAATCTCTGACGTTCGTTCGATCCATGGATGGCTTTCATTCTGGAACATTTCATCTTGATTGCCAATGCGCTGTAGCATATGAATATTAGAATCACCGGCGCATAGACGCAAATAACATAGAACAGGTCAAAGCGATAACTTGGTAGCAACGGAATACGGTAGGTGAAAATATAAACAGCGGTACAAGCTACCGTGACGGTCCAAGGCGAACCAATAAGAACCACGTACATCCAGAAGCCAGAGTAATGCACATAAAATGGAAATACAACCGCGATCAAACGTTCGATTGAAATAGCAGCCAATAAATAGACAGACACCAGGTTAGAGAAATAGTCCAATGTGTAACCGAAATATAATAAATGTAAGGGAATACTCAGAGGTATTATTCTTGACATGTTTTCTAACATTCTTAACAGAACACTGAATCCCACCAATAGATCAGCTACGCATAAGTTGATGAGGAGGTAAAATGGCCGCCCGCGTAAAGATTTGTTTCTCAGAAAGACGAACAGGCAGTAAGCGTTCCCCAGTAAAACGAGCGCTGCAATCACAGCCCCTGTTGCCGTCCTTGCCATATAATGAGCATGTGGTACTACTGCAAAGGTCGCATTTGTTGCGTTGGTAGTGACAGTCCAATTATTCATGGCACTAGGAAGTTTACCTGTGAAAAAGAAAATACAAACGTCAGCAGAAGCCCATGAGTAGGAGCTCCATCTCATATATAGGTGGATTTCTTGTGACGTCAATGTTTACATATTTAAAGCAATAGTGAAAATCAGCAAGCGTAACGGAGCTTAAAAAAGAAGTTCTGAATTTCAATAGCACCTAGTGAATGGAGCGTAATTAGAAAGTTTTACGTTCGTCATTCGAATTATGAGCGCATGGCGATAAGTTCAATTACAGAGAACATGAGGGCTAATGAGCTTCTTGCCACCCAAGAAATTCAAGACTCTTTGAAAAAGAGAGCCTCTTTGCTCTTGAAAAATTTAATAAATATTCGCGAGATGAAATAATTGCTACTCCCAAGAACGGTCGTTTTGGAGGCTCTACGCAGGTTTTTAAAAATGAGTGGATTATTTTGTGGCAAAAGGCTCATTAGCCCACATATTTTCTCTAAAATGAACATTAAACGTAAACGTCCTTACAACTAAATGTTTAACCTTCCAATTTTCGGAGTGGTTTCATTTGCTCTCTCCGCTATTCATTTTCAGTGCTGAATATTTTCGAGCTCCTTCAAACATTCTGAATCTAGACCCTGCTTATGCAAATGAGAACAAACTGTAAAATGAAATCCTCCTTTAATGCCTAGTTTTCATATAGTCTTACCTGTCAAATAATTAATTCTAAAAATAGATATGTCAGGAAAAACGCTGCCTCAAATTTACAAACCAGTTACCGAGAGCTCCTCGGCTTGTCACCTCGCGGGGAACACCATTTGCGGGCCTTCGCTGATGGGCTAATTTTGAACATTGGTAATGTCACCGGAGCTTCCGATTCCGCATAAGGCAACGGATAAAGGAGCTCTGGGAAAGAATGAACGTGAATGGGCCATTCCTGCTACAAACGTATTTGCTTTAGAAATGTTAACGCGACTTGCCCCACAATCCCACAACCTACCATGATATAGCACTCGCGTTCTTTGACATTTTATTCACCAAACGTACCTCATTTATTAAGTACCTATCGCAACATTTCTCGTAACAAGCGAGTAAATATTCACGCGCCAAATGTTGCAATAACGTCATTGCCGCTTGAATGATTGATTAATTATGGCACTGATTCTCAAAGAAAATATTTAATTATCTTCAATCACGAAAATGAGTAGCAAACCTGATAGCACGGCTCATTGCATTCGACGCGTGAATATGTACTCACTCGTCAGAACTGAACGTTTACCATTCTTAGCGTTCGCGTAACCGCGAGAAAAACAGCTAATTTGCCTAGATAGATAGATCTCGGTGATAACAATTTAACCCAATTCTAAATCATGTAGAGTATTGACACTTAAAGACATGCAGTGGACGCATACATTATAGCTGGAAGCTTCAATTACCTTTTCAAATTTTTACTTAGCTGATTGAGCATACTTCTTTGTTTTTGTTTTTGGAAAGGCTGGCCTTACAGTCGTCAACGACTGTTCGGCTGTTGAAACACAGAAACTCTAACTATCAAAAAGCTGACAATTTCAAAACCTAGAATCATTGCGCAACGCAAGACAAGTGTCACGATTAATTGTTCAGGTTCCTGTATTTACTTTACGATTTAACAGTAATAGAAATTTCTTACTTGTTTCCTCATCTTGTTACAAATGCTATAATTTCCTCAATATTTCGTCGTTGCACGTGACCATTCGAAAACATAATTTGAAAAAGTTCAACAGTCGGAAGATCAATTAAATTGATCAGTTTCTCAAATGAGACTGAAATACGAGCAATAAATAAGAGTAAATAAAAGCATGGTATATATACAAGACTAAAGGAAAACTAATTACATCTCAGATTAATATAATTCTTTTTCCGAGAAGCTGGAGTAAGCGATTGAAATACAAGTGTGATTCTTTTTCCGAGAAACTGGAGCAAGCAATTGAAATACAATTGTGATTCTTTTTCCGAGGAATACAAGTGTGATTCTTTTTCGAGAACCTGGAGTAAGCGTAGTGGCTGAATCGCGTCACTTACAACCTTAACCTTAGCCCGAATTTTTATTGATGAGACAACGAGTTTTAAGGATTTCCAACATTAAGGTAAACGCTTATAAAGTGCACGCACCAATGTGAGGAGGGAATCAAATTATTAACCTCAGGACTCTATATGATGTGTTTAACGGTGCTTAATACTTACAGATCTAAGAACAAAGATACACACAAACTGGGCAGTCAATTCTTTCACCTTAACTTCTCTGAATGTCCCTCTAGTCCTTTCAACCCTTAGTGATTTTCATGTCGTTTGTGCATACAAAGCTGTACTGATGTTTAATTTGAGACCTCGAATTATTACTAGTTTGACAGCTAATTTCCTTCATGGATACCGTAACCAAAGCGACGCTAAAAGAACGTTTACCAGAGACGTTTTAAACAAAGACAAGGATGATGGGGCCACCCTTGCATTTTGAAGAGCTCTTGTCAGCTACTCCATTGCTGATGTTTTTAACATGACTGTCGTGAAAACAATTGCAATTGAGCAATCACTAGCCAATCAGAATCAAGAGAAATCACGACTTGCTCCTAAATGGCTTTTTTTCTCAGCCAATAGCAAGCCGAATCAATTACTAAGTAATTACACAATTGTATTTACTACAGAATTTGATTGGCTGAGAAAAACGAGTAGCCAATGAGAACGCAAAGCAATCGCAATTACATAACAAGTCTTGACAGTCATGTGAAATCCACTCTATTACATAAGACGAATTACGTGTAAAAGTAAATTTATCTATGGCACATTGGCAAATTAGGTCGCGGGATAACTAACAGTTGTTATAAAATTAACAAGAAATTGCTCTGTTACCACCGAATGGCGCCGTTAGAATATTGTGGCTTCACGACAGTACATTTTAACCACTTTATTACGTCATTCATCGTATATAAGAGGACAAACCATGGGAAATTAGTAAGCAAAAATAAAAACAGAAACAGCACACATATGACCAAACGATGTCGCGCAGCTAAACATGGAATACATGAGTTCTTTTAGCACGAGCTGATGATGGCGCGTTCCGTTCTCCAATCAAACTAAGAACCAATCAGAATTCGAAAAATGTGTTTTTTTTGGTATAAAAAGTATTCAGTGGCCAGCCAAAAGTAAATGTGCAATGATCATTTCATGAGCAATTGTTTACTTTGAGATGATGTATTTTGCTTTGAGCTGATGCGAATATATGAATTTTACTTTCGCGGGCGCCTAGCGTAATTCACCTTTCAGTCGAGCTGCAATTGGGAACACTCGCGATTTTTCTTGTATTAAATAAAATACACCCAGGAAATGCACGGTTTCACAATTGTAAGACTTTTAGTGCCAGTAGAAACTGCAAACGATTTATGATTACCCAAAAGTCAAACTTCTTAAGACATTAGCAAGATATTTACCCGTAATTCACCTGCAAAGTGCGGACGTGTCACATGACGCGTAAGCGGCGCGTTTGCTGTCCTCAAACGTAATTAGAAAATATGAGCAAGTTTTCGGAAACTTTACCCTCGAATCTTGCGATTTCCAGCCCCATTTTTGCTGCTTGCTTTCTCTCCGTCTGTTTTTTTTTCTCTCTTTTCTGCCGCAGCTGGATACGGACCCACAGCCCTCACCGTCTTCCAGTCTGCACTACAGATTACACTCACGTTCAAACTAATTGAGCAACAATACATACGTCATTTTGACGGACGTATATCGTGAGGTGAAGATATATTATCTCAAAGTTCATCCTTGGAAAATCGAGAGAATTGTTTGCAATGACAATCTGTCGTTTCTGCTGACGAGCGTTCCCCATTTTTAATTTTGCGGGCCATCGCAAAACTTCAAGAAACCGAGACGCAGCAACCGTGAGCCGGAATCAATCACAATGCACAATATGAAAACATTTTTACTATGCCTGAATTAGGTCACAGAATTCAAGAAAAACTATTCTCCTCGAAATTGATAACCTGGTCCGAAAACAATGAGTCCTGTATTCTTTTGAGCATTTTATGCAGCAAATCAAGCCGCCAGGTGAAGTGAATACACTTTGCCTTGAAAATCTCACGGTTTTTGAAAATGTTCTTTCATTAGAGAAAAATATGTGATTTGAGCCATGATTTGTGCAATCCAAATTGAAACTAGCTGTAAAAACAAGTAAACCGATTTGAATTAAAAGAGCAAAGAAGGCAACAATAAGGAACGCAAATAAATTGTAAGTCCTTTTTTGTTATTTCACTTTTTCTTTGAATATTCAGAAATTGTTTTATTGATTTTGTACAGCCATTTGGCTGATCTCCAGGTTTTGAACCCAATCTCCAGAGTTTTTTATGGCCAGTCTCCAGGTTTTGACTTCTAAGGGGTTGGCAGGTCTGAATAGCTTTAAAGTTTGAATGCCTCTTGTAAATTAGCGGCGGCCATTGCGAAAGTGGTGTATATACTGAGTTACACAGGCAAAGAGAGCAGCGAAGCAGAGCTCAGGGATTGCCCCGGAGCAATGGCCTAGCCTACTGTTCAGTATGTATTTTGATTCCCGTGGTCTGAGTTCTTGTTCAGTTTTCCGTTCATTCACGTAATCTTATTTTGTATAGTTCAGTTTTGAATAAATTCTGTTTCTCCTGTACCCGAGCCACTTCCTTACATCCCTAACGATCGCCCACTGCCTGGGGTTGTTTTCCTAGCTAATTTTATAGCGTTACCGCTCGCGCCGTCCGACCGGGTTAATGAATGTTTAGTGCGTTTTCCTCCCGTTACAGAGAGACAACGTTCATTGTGTTTACTTACCGTTAGGAAGTCCTGCCTGGTTTCTTGGGTGTATCTTGATAGGTGGTGCAAACGAGATACCTTGTCTGTGACTTCAAGGATCTTATACTGTGTACTTGTGAGCAAATCTCATACTAACCTGAAACTCATCCGCTTATTGTAACAGTATCCGTGAAAGCAAATCGGCATATATTGTAATGCGATAGGAAGTGTAATGTTGGTGTTGGTCGCAAATTTCTTAATATTCGAGTTACAAAGTTTACTCAGCATTGTTGAAGTGGAAATTAAAATTCTATTCAAATCGGCGCAATGAATACGAATTTCCCTCCAAAGTGTCGCTATCAAAGCGAATGTCAATAACTTTAAAGTTCTTTTCGTGAAATTTGTTCTACTTGTCAAAAAGTGCGTTCATTTTTCTCTTCGTTTTGCGGCAACAAATCGTGCAATGTCATACATATATTTTAACATATTGACCTCTATTATTCAGCTGCCCAAATGCTGAACTAATAAAAAGTAGGAAGAAATGAAAATAAGAATGGCTCGGAAAAAAAACATTAAAAACGGGCACCCTGTCTGATAGTGCATCGGTTTAATTAAAGACTCCAGATTACAAATAATACCAAGAGTCCATTACTGAAAGTACGAATCTCCCATATTATGTCACCCATCAATGTCAGAAAGTGTCTCTTTCTAGAAACACATTTTCCCATAAAATGAATAGTTGTAATTTTCCTTACATTTTTGCTCTATATATCCTTTCTAAAAACTAGCATCTAGACCGAGTACACTCAGCTAAAGCCTAAAACTGGCCTCACCGAGAAGCCATTGCTTAAATTTTTGAAGGTCACGTGCATTCTTGTACCATCTAAAGTGATATAGTCACCCTTTTCGGTATCTGCCACTCTGACGTCATCAACCCAGACATCAATCGGCTGTTGTGACGTCACAGGATAACTAAGGTCGACTGTAATCGTTGACTTGTCGCTCTCAGTACAATACAGCAAATAAACGCCAGTGTCGGACAAGGTCCTTGGGGGGTTGATCTTCTGTATGCCTCTTTTGCTACAAGTCGGGTTTGAGATGTTTTTGGGGTAGTCATCCACCATTTTGAAGCCTGGATTGCTAAGGGCAATGTGGAGAGAGTCGAGCCCGGCTTCCTTGATCTCCTCCGTCATTATTGTGCAAGGTCGAGAGGCCTTTCTTATTGGTCCGCCATGGAATACACTAGGAACCAATCATCAAGGAAGGTAATTACGTGATGTATCTAAGTCTAGTACTTTAACATATCAAATTCTAGGATCAATAAAACAATTTCCAGGATTTTTGGGATTTTTGTTCGGGTGGTAACTTGACACTTAAGAATCGTTCTGATGACATTCGTTACAGCGGTTCATAATTTTGTGAAATCTGCACCGACTAATTTAAAAGTGTGTTCGAAGCGTTCACTGAATCAAGCAACCCGGTAGCGTTTGCAATACCTCTGTGTGGTGTTGTTTGTGGTTGCTAAGTGTTAGTTGCGCGTAAAAAGCTGCTAAAACACGGCTTGACTGTTGCTTCAGAGTTTGCAGAATTATGAAGTAAATAAAATATAAATATACATTCTAGGCCAAAAATCAAGAAAAAATGATGACTACAGGTAACATAATAGGCTTTCTAGTCCTGAATGGAAATCCTCAAGTTCACCCTTTTCTCTTTCGTTTCTCAAGGACCCGAACAAGAACGGGCCGGGGCACTACAAGGAGCACCCTTCCTACAATGTGTTTAAACGGTTTATTTTGCTCCTTTTGCAGGTATTAATCCTGATTTGCAATGGAAAATGCATCAGTTCCACTTAGCCAGGATACACCTTGAGTGATATCTTCCCAGTAGAATCTGCGCTCCAATTAATGTTTTTCGACTTGAATAACCTTTTTTGCCAGTTAGGGGAAAAAATCGAACTTTGTGCTTGTAAAGCAATCAAGACATTTGATTGAGGAACAGCGCAGAAACGTTTTCCCCCCGAAACGTTTCCCAAGAGAATGTCTTTTTCCAGCAATTCGTAGCGGAAGGGCTACGGAACAGAAAATTTGAGGAAGAGATCCGTTTTTTATTTCACGTAGCTGAGTTTGCTTACTGCCCGAGAGACTGAACAACAACAAAAAGAACGCGCGTCCACCGAATCGCGAATAAATTAGGTCAACGTAAAAGAGAATACAGTGGAAAAGCTTCTGCTAGCAGGGTACCTGTCAATGCAACCAGCCTTACCTTTCTCCCTTGAAAACGATGTAGCCAGTAGTGATGGCGCCGTATCTTGGAAGATCCTTGAATTCCACCACATGGGCTGCATCGTCTTTCTGTAGAACCAGGTACTTGTCAAGCAGGCTTACATCCCCTCCGTTTACCAAGATGGCGTAGAGGTACTTGGACCCGCTTACGACTGTGTGCTGCAGCAACGCTGTTGCATATCTCCCTGACGTCCTTTCTCTTCCATCAGGGCTCATGGAGAACTGTTTCTGGATGTTGACATGCAGCTCCTGAGAATCATCCAAATTTGTCACGCGGTAGATATTCCCATGCGAGTCTTTGAGGTCAAGATGCTTGCCAGCTTGAATTTGGGGCACCAGATTAACGTCGGCGCCTGCTACACCGTAATCCATGCCGCCAACGCTAATTCTCTGATCAACCAGCATCGAGATGTTCCTGTCTTGGAACAGTGTGGTCTGGGCGTGTTGCTGCAAGGGTTTCTCGGAGACTCTTTGTAGGGTAATGTCTGATCCTAGACATACCATCAAGTGGTCCATAAAGAAGTAAGACTTTTTGAAACCTAGCTGCAGATCTTTCACTTCTGGTGTCGGTCTACGGTATGGAAGTTTCCCCAGTTCCATGCCAAAGACGCCATTCTGGGTAGAGTCACTCGATCTTCCTCGTAAGCTGACGCCGCCAGCAACAGGAATGTGATTGTATGTTCGTCCATTATCAAGGGATTTGAACTTGTCCAGGCTCAAATCAAAAGTAGTTGCGCCCGGCACGTGCGTCCATAACCATCCAGACTTTACATCGCTGGTCAATAACGTCGCCTCACTGTTGGAAATCTGCAAGGACTCTGGAACAACCCGTATTGGTTTTCACTAGGTCCTGCTTCAAAGTCCCATACATAGTTACCAAAACCTTTAGCAGCTACAGACCAGTCCAGACGGCGATGAATGTTCAAAGCTGCAAAGTTCAAGCTCCTATGTCCACTAGGTGAAACCTCTTGCTTAACCAATGCCTTCTCTTTTGTATTCTGCATTATGTCCAAAGAGCCGATGGACTTAAAGAAGAAGATTCCACCACCAAGATAGCCATGTTCTAAATAGCGCATAACCGATAAATCTGATAAATCGTAGAGTCTGAGAAACATTTCAGCGTCACGACTTTTGGACGAGCTCGTATTTGTCTTGGGGATATAACTGATGTACGCAAAAGCTGGAAGGGCGTGTAAAAGAATCTTATTTTCATAATTAGGAAATCTGCCACAGATGCCATTGGGCGTCGAGTACTTGACGGCGGAGAATCTAAAGAGTTCCAGTGCTTTGCGAAGATTGTGTTTTGCCTGGTCGTTCAGTGCAAATACCGTGCCTTCCAGATGACATTGCACGATTGCAATGTTATGGAGAGCTTCTGAGACGTATGCTGAGCCATAGAACGCTGCATGATGGAAACTAGTGTAGTCTGGTTTGATTAGTCCGGCAAGCGCTTTATTGATCTTCAGACTGTGCTCCACCCACGTCTTGTAATATCTCATATCACGGATCCTATTCACCTTTGCTTGCTTGATCTCAGCCGCTTGCATTAACACAATGATCAGGTTATAACGCAGGATGTTTCTACAGGTATCAGCATTCTCTCCATCGTACGCATAGTCTAATGGACCCTGATAAATGGCGTTAAACCTATTATACCATTTTGCCGTTTCCACCCATCTGTTATACCGGCTTCGCTTTTCCATTAGTTTCTTTCGAATTAGGAACAATCCGAGCATAAATCCAGTGCCGCTACGATTCATTTCTTGGTCCAGCGACCCTAGACCACTACCGTCCGACCATCCTTGATCTTCTAAGTAGTCCAGCAACATATCAATCCGTAGCCATCGCTCATCGTTGAGCTTTTTTATAGCTTGTTCTATACGTGTCAAATTGGCACAGTTTATATCACCAGAAGCAGGCAATTCAGTGTCCAGGAAATTCATCATAGCCTTGTTTGGTCCAGCTATTCGCTCAAGCCCATGCGAGCGACGCCATACCAGGTTACTGCATTCCATTCGAGCAGTGTCCTTCACTTCTCTCTCTCTACCCCTAAGGTTATATTCCATAGCCAGAGGAAAGAATATATATTGAAACACAGTGGAAAACTTCATATACTCTCCAACTCTGTTGTGGATTCCGTACTTCGATCTGTAGCCAAACAGTGGTAGACCAGTGATCTTGGTTTTCATATTGCTTCCGTCAGACAGAAACTTCAGGTTCTTCTCAAATGCATTATTAGCAAAGTAGAAACTTCTTTGCATCGTGCTCCATCTTTTGCTCCTCGCTTCTTCAAAGTCTGTCCGCGGTCTCCCTTTCACGCCATCATCGTGAAGACCTTTCGACTTGTTGGCAAACCAGCTTTCCAAGCGATCTTCGATTTCACCGATGTCGTTCACTTTTTCTTCTACGCTTCTTGAATCTTCGACGTTTGGAGGTGGCACGGGATATTGAGACCACATGAGTGATTGCTGAAAGTTATATTTAACATCGTATATGTCCTTTGTGAAGGGTCCCTCGTTGCGGACGATTCTATCTCGAGTTTCCCTGTGCCAGAACTGATCCGTTAAAACGTTAAACAGGTCAAAGTATATCTTTTGATCGTCAACAAGTGGCGACATGAACAATAATTCAATTTCTGTTATCTTTGTAACTGGTAAATGAAACGGATAACCTGGAAATCCTTTCAAAGTCACCCATACCGCTCTCCAGCCTTTAAAATCGAGGTACACAGTTACAGGGGCAAGAGCTGTGGCAGTGGTGCTATCTCTGAATACCATGTTCAATTTTGTGTTCGGAGAAGCAGCAACCGTACGGTACATCCAGAACTTGACTGCAAAGTGTCTCAAGTTAGTTGGTGTTACTAATCCAGTCTTGATGTTTAACGTTAGTTTGGGGGTGCTGCCGGATTTCATGCTCCATAACATCGAATGGGACTTGCTCTTGCAAATGAACGCGTCCCTTGTGATGACCGAATTATCTGCGATCAGAGTGTGAGGCAAATCTCCATCTTCAAAGTCATAGTCTGTAACTGAAATGAAAAAATTGACGTCAACGCCACAGGGGGTGTGAATGAAAAGGGGTTATAAGGAACTACTCCCTATAAGGACTAAATATATAGGGATGCTAAGCTCGAACGTTTTTCAGGATCCGATGTGCTCTCGAGCCTCGTGTATTAGGGAAACTAGAACACTCAAAACAATTATAGCTCCCCCGTCCAGACAATTATAAAAGTGGTTACCCTTTTCGGTTTTGGTATATATGAGGCGGGTAACCTCTTCAGCTTGGGTATATAAATGGGGCACTTTTTATGGGCAAACTGTTGTATATAAAAGGGGTAAGGGGTTGAGACGCTGAATTTTCTTCCATGCCCCACCCCCTTCCCCCAGGTTCAGCCTCCCCCCAAATGTTTTATGCAAATGAGCCAGGGTAGACTGACACGTGTGATTGTGATCGTTACTACCGAAATCAACTGAAATCGTCTTTTTCGAGCCAAGGTAACAGTCGTTAGTGGCTTGGCACAAAGGTTGATGGCCAAAAGACGTTATATAAAATGTAGTCACTAAAGCTGCCTGTGAACTTCAAAAGATGTGATGTGTGTTGGACGGCAAAATGGCAGAAATGTGCCAGAATCTTTAATTGCGAAGTTTGCGTTTCTCAGCATGTTCTTTGGAAACTAAAATTCCAACTCACAAATTCAGTTTTGGTGATTTGCGAACGGGGTCGGGGGCTATTATACTACAAGTGGAGATTTCTCATAGTATGAGTCAAAAGATAGTTAAGGAGGCGCGTAAACCCTGCTAATATTTGCTGAAGTAGCTTTCTATGCTACATTGAAAAGGTTTCTTTCTGTTAGTCTTTTTGTTATCTAGCAAAGTTGTTCGAGTGTTAGTATTTCGCGTGGTTGTTTTCTTTTGGACGAAAACATCTGCTAGCAGGTTATTATAGACAAACATGTGCCTGCAGTTAGAATTCGATACAATAACTGATAAACTGGATTGAGTAATCGCAGTTTGCCTACTCAGGTTTACATACTGAACAGCTACTTACCAACCGTGGACTTCACATTTGCCAGTTGGATGAGTAAAAGGCAGTTGCTGAGCAGCAGAGAAAGTTTCATGGTTCGGTTTGAATACCAATCCTGACGAACAAACTAATGGAGGAGTCCTCTCGATGCAATTTATAGACAACCCTGTTCGGCACTTTTAACAATAGGTACTGGTCATCAAAACGAACTGAACAGTGCACATTAGACATTTTACACTTAGTGAAGATTTGGTTTTGTTTACTTATACTAAGCGATGGAAAATGGTGTTCAAACAGAAACGATAAGCTCGAGAAGAGGACTTAACTCTACAAAATCTGCAATTTAAAGAACGAGGCCCATTACAATTTGATTCAGTTTTCGGCCAAAGCGTTAATAGTAAATTAACGTTAAAAGGTGTTGATGTCCCTTTGAGAGGTGGATTATATGCATTATAAGTCAATGTTACAAGTGTTGCCACAGTAACCTTAGATATATATAAACACGAGTTAAGATGCAGTAAATAACCTAGATAGGATACTTTATTTGTCGAGGGGTTCACTTAATATCACAATAATAATGTACACAATGTATCAAAACAAAACAAAACAAAAAAAATAGAATAGAACTGCGATAAAAGCTAGCTATTTGCAGATCCTTATTTCGCAAGAAGTGCGGCAGAAAGGCTTATCGATGGCATTACTGAAGACAATGTGGATATTTGCCTTAAGAGAAGCCTAAAAGGGATCCCTTTATAAAAGGATACTCTTTTGGTCTTTTGAATGCTGCACAAGCGCATATGCCAACAAGACGTTTGTTTTCACAGCAACCAATCAGAAGAGGAACTTTTCTTATCGCTACCTCTGCAGGAGCGGACGTAGATTATTGTCACTGTAGGACAGTCAGTTTCATTTATTATCAAAAATGCTTAGTGGAACAGTTCTAGCTATACGACAAGAAACCCTATAGTTGAAGGGAATGCACCTCAGGGAATGCATATGGAACGGTTGTAGTCCTATCTGAGCTCCGGGGGGGGGGGGGGGGGGGGGGGAATCCCATATTTTTTGGTCGGGGATGATCGTCGTCTCACTTTATAGGGGTTAAAATCACGGGGCCTTGGTCTCTTTTAGGGTGATCTTAATCTTCAATAAAATTAGGGAGATTGGTATCTTTTAGGGCCGAAATATGTGTCCAAATTGTTTTGTCTCATGATGGTGGTCCTTAAAGCCGTGTAAGAAAGAGAGATTACTCGACGAGAAGACAATAAAATAGACAACATTAAAGGCAGATTTTAGTCAAACGCAGAAATTTCTTGATGGGTAACTTTTACCTGTTACCTGCCCCTTCGCGCCTACTTGGCACACACGACCTCATCTTTTAAGGAATCTTTTAGGGTAAGAAATTATTTGAGCGACGCCATGTTTGGTATCTTTTAGGGGTGAAACTGAAAATTTCCGACGATCATCCCCGACCAAAAAATATTGGAGTCCACCCCCCGGGATCTGAACATCAAACTCAAGTTCATACCGCTTTACTACACGCAAAGCAAAGAATTCAATTCAACCGTATTTCAATTCAACTTCAACAATTCAACTTTTTGCACACTCGTTTACATTAATGCAACAAGAATATCTCCTCACTTGCATGTAGCTTCAATCATTTGACGTATTTTGAATGATTACTGTTGTACTTGTACGATAAACTATAGCCTGAGTATCAGGACCCTCCCCCTCCTCGAAGAAAAAATGAGAGAAGGAGGGAAGAGGGCCTGACACAAATGCATTCAAAAGTTCATGTTCAACATTCAGAATCTGAATGCTGCGCTGATTGGCCAAAAGACAAAGGGACGCGTCACGTGAGTTAAACCGGAAGCGAAACTGGAAGCGTTTGCTCGTTCGAGTACAAGCCGCGATGGGAGAGGAATCTTTCGGGAACACGAACGCAAAGATTTTAATCAATTCGTCCTTTCAAATTCGGAACATGGACGAAAGAGAGTTTGAAGATGATGTAGAATCTGGAATACAGTTTTTTCCTGCTATACAAGTAAAAGAAGAGCAGACCGCGTGCCTCAAATTCTAGTTTTGCCAACTGCTTTTGACAAACGCTAGAATTTATCAACACCGATGCTGTACGCTAGCTTCTGGCTTTAGAAAGATGGAAAGAAGACCCTTGCGAGTATCGTTACTAGGCCCGAAAGCAGCAAGTCGTGCTAAAAGCGTAGGGAATTTCAACGGCATCCCTCGTAGATCAACGATAACAAGAAATCCTGCTCGGCAGCGCTAAATCTTCTCCTAGCTCAGGCTAAATTGTTCCCGCAGGATTCGGCAGCTTTCGCTAGAAACGGTCCTTTGAGCTCGTGATAAGCTTATGCAGTTCTGTAGTAGAAATTTCCTTGCGGAATTCCTGCACACATCGAGACCCGCTCGCCGAAGTTCCCACGCAGTCCACACTTTCAAGCAGGTTTCCCAAAATAACCGACCGAGCTCCAAGCTTTCCAGATACTTTTGTTGGAGAAAATAAGTGTACTGGTCCGGATTTGAGCCATATCTAATAAGCTTGATCTTTTACAAACGAAAGAAAACAAGCAAGCTCGACTGTTTTGGTTTTGGTTCAGGGAAACGTACTTGAGCGAGACAATAGGCGATGACAGCTGACGACAATTTTTGATATGATTTTGACAGCCGCCTTGAAGGGGCGGAAGGCGCCGCGACAAGTGATTGTGTCAGGCGTAATTCTATTTTTCCTCTCTCATTTTCTCACAGAAAAATAAAATTCCGCCTGATACTCAGGCTAGATAAACTACAGAAACTATAGTAGCGCGGGTGATGTAATATGACACAGATTACAGGACAATGGTTTAAAAGATATATTTTGCGACTAGCATTCCATCAGCTTCTGTGTTACCCTGCGAGAAGTGATTTGGATATTTTGGGAAACACACATTTCATGTTGCGATCTTGGGTGATCTTAGCCGATCTTGGGAATTTTTTCTTCATGTCATGTTATTGCGATCTTGGGCGATCTTAGGCGAGGCGATCTTAGGCGATCTTGGGCGATCTTAGGACCCGGAGTAGGCCTAAAATTCTCACGAATCCTTATAACTAGGTTTTCAGACGTACTAAGCCCTACTAGAAACCGCGTCTGGGACTGAAAACAATCTCGAATCCTAACCTCGGCGCCTCCCCCGAGGGGGGAGGCCCGAGTAATAGAATACTTTTTGGTTGCTTGGTCACTTTTGTACCATAAATCCCTTCGTCTCTCTCTGCTTCTTTGTTTTCTCACTGCCTGCCTCGACTAGCTATGCTATTTGCAGGCGGTGTGCTGTCCTTGTAACATTTAATCGATCATTAATCAATCATTTATCGGACAGCTAAATTTATCAATGATTTAATGTACCAGTATGATCTACTATGATTTTGGTACAGTTCTCCATTTCTCTTAATATTTGTATGATGTATTGTATGTATTCTCATGTATCGATAACGGTATAAGTAGAATAAACTTCTTCTTCTTCTTTAAAAAAAGATATAATAAAGTTGAAGTTGAAGTTGAAATCCCAGCATCAGGCTTCGCTTTTCAACACAAAACCCGCACATTGCTTGGCCTCGTTTCCATGCTGAATAAATCGGCCGAAAAATTCAAGATGGCGTTTGTGTGACAAAGGCGAGGAGAGAGAGACGCCTTTCCAAAATAGAGCTTTTTTGATATCCTAAATACACGGGCATATGACCCCTCAATAAAACGCATTAAACAGCGTATTTCGCCATTTCTAAGCGTGTAGACCGAAGATACAGGTGTTTTTTTTAAACTGCCGGCAAAAATGTACCTGTTCGTCCCCTTTGGCCACAAGAGAGTTGAACAAAAAGTTCACAATAATTAATCACAATTGATTCATTGGAAAGAAATAAACAAAAAAATACAAGTGACTCATCATTTACTTCATAATTCATTTCTCCATAACCAAGCATGATCGCAAATAAACGTACCAAATCTCATTCCCAGCTTAATTATTTGTTATGTTTTGTTCACCCAAACCATGGCAAACTGAAGGTTCTACGTTAAAGTTTCCCGCGTTGTCTATTTGACTTTCTTTTTTGAACTTCTTTGTCGCGACAGAAGACAGCCAAATATATTGGGCGAAACGAGGCAAGAATCTGATTGACTCATACAGTTGTGCAAAATACATTCTTGAACAACATAACGGAAAGCAAAGCACAAACGTCCCTCTAATTGTTTTGTATCCGATAACCAACAATTTCACATATTCACGTTGCTTTAAAAATTTTCGTTTCCCACCAGATTTTCAGTATCAATTTTATCTTTGTTCACCCAGACAGCAATGTCTCTCATCACCATCCAATGCTCCATATCTCTGTTCACCTGCAACCAAATGCACTTCACGGGAAATTGACAGAACTGTCAAGCCCAGTAAGATCTTGTACAGGGTCTCCAAAATTTCCCACCTTCTTACACCGCGTCGGATTGGTGTCACATTTCTTTGACCCTTCCTTTTGTGGGCAAACATAGATGTCTATCCCCTCGGCCGAATCCCCAAACAATGACGAACCACTAACAATTAGGACCCTCTTAAGACGAACGTTCTGCTGAAAAACCACTTTCAAATATAGATCCCCCTGATCCCCCCTCGGTTTTGAAAACCAAACAAAACCACGTTTTGATTTGTGGATAGCATCCAAATCAGGAACAGCAGAAAATACTGGAATCGTTGTTTCTATTTTGGCAAGTGGTCGATCTGCAGTGCTCTTATTCCATTCCGTGAAGAGTTGGTCGTTTGAATGTGTAAGATCGCCTTTGAAACCCTGAGACTACGATAGCCCTCTATGACGTCACCGGGTAGTATGGTGGGGCCAAATGTCAATCCAAATTCGGCAATCTCCTTTACACTCATCTTTGACATGAGTCGCCCTACTGTTGTGAATTGCGCTTGTCCGGTAAATTGGACACCACCTTGTTTCCGATTGGTCAAAAGAATATATGACTCCCTTCTTATCGTTGGCAAGACCCTCTTTAGAGTCACAGTGCTATCGTCTAGCTGCAAATAAAACTCGGCTGTAAGCCTTTGACAGTACTCGAGCAGAAAAATATAGTGCTTGTTGAACTCCTCCACGTCTGAAACGAATTGTTTTGAGACGCCTTGACCAAGATTTCTAAGTCCAACCGAGGCTGGTTTCGTCGCTAGGGCGGTGAGAAATTCATCTGTTGGAGAGATAACATGTAGAAGACCTTTGTTCAAATAAAGTGAAAATTCGTCTTTAACGAGCTGTAACACTTTGGATTGGCCCCTCGCACCAGCTGATATGACGACAAGAATCTGGCCCTCGTCATCGGGGGTCACGTGTTTGAATAAAGACTTTAGCGTCACCCTGAGTTCGTCCGTTCGTCCGCGCCACGATGGGATACCAATCGATAAGAGAACTGGAACAAAACACAAAGACCATTTAATATAAGATATAAGATTTCTTTGCCTTTTTTGTCTGCCACGCAGTAGTGCTGAACGTCCTATAGGAGCGTTATCTGCCGGTAAGTCAAGTATGCACTGGCTTACAAATTAGCTTTATCGCCAAGTATTGAAAATTTCGGCGTGCATTTATTCATTTTTCTATGCTAAATTTTACGCTATTATCTATTTTATTAAACATTGTTCGCGATAATTATTCTCGCTAAACCAACTATGGCTAAACCAGCTAAAATAGCTTTTTAGGTAGATTCAAAAGCTAAACTGTGAAAAGTGAAGCCATTTAGCAGGGAGGCCCGTCCACCTGACGAATCTTGGCGGTGATATTGACGAAAGCCAGCCAATGAGGCTGTTTTAAACGTTTGTTTTCAGTGACAAACTCAATCCTACAGACTTTTCATTTCTATTTTGCGCTATAGGAAAGCATATTCATGCATGCAAAAGAAAATACAATACCACTCATTGGAGTATATTGCTATTGCCAGGGTTGAACAGCAAAGTTTGATCAAGCACTTGCTGTCGATTTCTGGCGAGAGTGAAGTACAACGACCACCAAAATGTATTTAAAGCATCCTGAATACATTATTCTGATGCAACTGCTAATCACATTCATGCATATGAAATCGTGGAATGCAAGTACTGTCAATTGACAATTCATAGTTCCGATCAAACAATGAAGCCATTTCACGCTATCTGGAGATACCAATCAGAGTTGGAAAGATTCTCCCATGGGAACTGATCGTGTCCCACAAACAGTACTTCAGGACTTCCGAAATCAGTCCGATTTGCAGCACTTTTTCGCCTTTTATGACAATATAAACTGAGATGATCCGAAGATAGAGATATCTGGTAAACCTTAGCGGGATCGGAATATTTTTGGAGTTTTTTTTTAAGGAAAACCCTGGTTTGTTTGTGGGACATAACAACAGTAACTAAGGCTTTGAATGACAGGTCGGAAATAGCTACAAGCCAAAATGAAAAAGCTTCCCAACTACATTGCGTGCCGTTGGGAAGCATTAATTCCTGATACTTGTGATCATAGAACATGTGATGGATATCATAACTAGGACATCGTCATTTTAGTTCCAGAGGTGGCTTCAATTCCAAGAGCACAAAGGACTGGATACCATGTACCCGTGCACACTAAAACTGGCTTCAAATTAGTCAATCTCTCGTCACCAGAGCCTTCGATCGTCTAGCCAGAGGAAGACGAGGAAAGGCGGTAGATCCTTCATATATGGTACACTATTTAGTGTCCTCCGTATAAATATCATCCGTGTGTTATAGTGCGAATATACAGAAGAACACTATAGTGTACCATATATGAAGGATCTAGGCCAAAGGCTCCGGAGGACTGAAATTTCTTGAGCATGTGCAGAAACTTCTGGCATGTGTAGTAAATTATAGGACCAACGAATTCGCCATTTTAGCGATCAAAATTCAAACGAAAACCCCACTATAAGAACAAACAATCCAAGCACTTGCATATTAGCCATTTTCAAGATTGCGGTTGGTCGAGCACAAGACCCTGGGGGAGCCATTAGCCGTTGCATTAGCCGTTGTTTTTGACACAAGTAGACAATTTTCTATAAGGAAGTCCTAGAATCGTGGTCTGCCAAATATGGATTCAAAGGCTTTGGCTTAGTTGCCGAGAGATTGCAAATTAGTGAGCTCTATGCCAGCTCTATCCCTCCCGATGCTCACCTGGGATATTTTGCTATTTGATACGCAAACTTTCCAAGCAATTTTTGAGCGATGAACAGTTTTTTCTGAGTACCAGATCTCATGTATACCAGATGTCAAAACTGTTCCAAATCAACGATTCTCTATATATAATTGCCTTACCTTTTCCTGGCCTTTGTTTTCCGACGACAAGCCCCTGCTCAATATTTAACAGTTCAAGGGGTGACATGCATTTCGCTGGAAGTGGCGTGGTCTTTCTGTGGCATTTCAATGTTAACTGGTCTTCCTTTTTCGCCTTTGGATTCTGAAGGACAGGCTTCCTCTTGCATTTCGATGTCAGTACAGGCAAATGTTTTTTTGGATCTGATGGGACAATAAACGCGTCAGTAGTTGTTTGGAAGGGCGTCATTCACGTATTGACTGTTTTACCTCCCTAGTTACAGTTGCTACGACGGACAAATGTTTCTTTGGCATAGAGCATGGAAAATACACCGATTGTAGGAATGCTGCCTTGTAAATATGCGTTAGATATTTTCATCTGAAAGGCTAAAGAATTCATC
The DNA here is from genome assembly GCA_033964015.1 of Scolanthus callimorphus. Classification (NCBI taxonomy): domain Eukaryota; kingdom Metazoa; phylum Cnidaria; class Anthozoa; order Actiniaria; family Edwardsiidae; genus Scolanthus; species Scolanthus callimorphus. Next base: position 10,892,963 of record CM066923.1, on the reverse strand, counting down.
AATGAAAATCTTCGAGTTGCTGTTTGTTGAATTCCACTGGGAAAAACTGCCCATAATTTGGTGAGTAATAAAGCGAAGACGGGATCGGTCAATCGGCGAGGCATATTCAATGTTTGTCGTCAGATTTTGCTTGCTAGCACGGCACCTGCTGAAGAAAAGAACATTATACAGAGCCCTCTCACGTGGGTATGTAACAGACCTCTTATTTCCACAGGTGGTGAGGCCACTTATTTTAGGCTGCTCTTTCCAGCTATGTGATGGATTTTTTTATCTTATTAAAATAAGAAAAACTTCGGAAAGGTCTGTTGTGGACTTCTGTCTGTGAGTTGACTATTTCCATATATCAAATCAAGATAGCTCCCGTTAAAATGTGTTATCTTAATCAATGTCGCAGTTTTTTCGCTCCCAAAACTCGTCTCTCGGAGTCTTTTGGTGAAAAACAAATTCGTGGTAGTTGGATCCTTTATAATTTTTCTTTAGAAAAGGATTGCATGATTTGAATAAGACACGTCATTACAAATATATCATTTGAAAAATACTACCAAATCAGTCGAGTAGTTCAGAGTGCAAGGAGCCGGAAAATATATACGAGACAAATATTACCGAGTCAGATTATCATGTTTGCTTCGTTTTGCGTCGCATCTGACACCATTGGAAAGTTACTTCATTCATATCATTAATTTTTATTTGTGTTCTTTACATCATAAGCTTAGATCCATTTGAAATGATTTGTGAATGTTGCGAAAAACTTTGTCATAGGATGACTAGTCTGAAATCAAGCACAACGTGACCTCAAACACAAATTTTCAGTGATTACACACACTTAGGTAGCAGGGAGTTTACTTCTTATTTGAGTATAGTTTCTATAAGTCATAATACATTTATATAGTATAGATTGATTATAGATAAATAGTATATTATATATATTTTTTCAATTCTCAAGCCCTGATATTTATCACCGTGGAAAAATAAAGCTACAAAAATACAATATAATACAATGAATACACCAATTTTAAATCAACCTGTAGGAGTGAATTCCAATTATACTCACATGTCAACAAAAACCGCTCTAACATAAAGAAATATTTAGAACTAAGGGGGAGAGGATAGCCGCTGGGACTTTATTCAATTCTGAATAAAACTCGCAGGAGTGCAGATAACAAGGTGATGCTATATCAATTACTCACAACATTCAGGCGAAAACTTGTGGGGGAAGCTAGGTTCTCAGCGAGAGGTATATAATTTTAGTCATTTGAGAAATAATCCGAAAAAAGAATGAATCACAATTGGAAAATATATTTCATAATTGATAGTGGCAGGGTTTTCTTCACCAATAATCTTTAAATCACTATTTTTGCTAATTTTTCATGATTATTTCACCCAGAGGCTACAAAACAATCTAAGTGATTTTCAATTGAGCTAATAATTCTTTGCGAAGAGTAAAACACAACTCATGACTCACCTTCTTGGATGAATATAAGCCATATGTCGAGTGATGCCAAACAAAATACTAAAGTAGCGATAACGAAATCACCTTTCATAGTTGAAAATAGGTCAGTACAGCGAGCTTCGATTGAACATTAAGCTCGTTCATTAGGAACCGGAGCTGACGTGAACGCAGCTAGTTTAATGTAATTCAATAGAGACAAATAAGGACCCTAGACAAAAGACTCCAAGTAAGACAAAGAATGAAGCTAACACAGTCGAATGCAATAGTTTCCGGTACCTACAGAAAGACCCGAACATCGAGCCCCTTTTAGGGTCGACTGCATTTTTTCGCGAAGATATTGGTAACCTTCGAAACTGAATAAAAGCGATAATCAACATTAATAAACAATCGTGCCATTCAACGCATCCTTTACAAACTTACAGACTTTAGTTTACTGTGAAATCTAGTGGAACGACTTAACTCCTGCACAAAAAAAACATTTTACTTTTCTTAACAAAATCCTTAATTGATCTTGTTTGAATATACTTCTTTTCGTGAATTTCACAAAACTTCGACTTCGACAATTAAATCGCATTGGTTACCAAGAGAAATTAGATAGTATTGGTTAAGAGATTCCATTTGGAAAATGCTTCACTGATTAAAACCATTGTCAGTTTTAGAGAAATAAACATTTCCTTAGGAAACTATGTTTATTTCTCAGTAAAAAAACCCAAATCGCATTGCAAACACCACAAACGACTACTATATTTTATTATTCAGTACATCGATGCACTGCCCAAATATGGTCCTTGGAACGCCAATAGCTGTCTTCTGTACACGACAATATCCTGCGATATCCGTCGTGAGGGAAATTATGTGTTGAGCTCGTATTTAATACGCAAAAGTGAATCATTTCTGATTTTTTTTTGTGCTATCGATGTGCTGAATAATAAAACCATTATACTTTATAATTGAAAATGTTCTACTCTCTTGATACTGGCGGCTCTCAATGGCATGGTATTTGCCCTGGATCTACCTGTATAAGAAAGTTAAACCACCTGTGTCTGTTTGAAATGAGCCCCGTTTCAAACGTCGATCTTTCGCCGCTACGAATGAAATCCGGCAGATTGGTTGTATCCATTTTAAAGCCAACAGAAAAGGGACACCGAAAAAGATTCTAAACCAAAAATTCAAAACGTTATCTGCAGGATCATTTTGTCAAGAATGCAAAGCCCTGTTCAAGAGAAACTTCGAGACGAGCAGGCGGGCGTCCGCAGGGAACGCTCATGCTGCATGACCAAATAACAACACTAAGGATCATTATAGAGCAGTCACTCGAATGGAACACTGGATTATATGTACTATTTATAAAATGAGTGGCCGTGTTCTATTGGCATATAAAGATGACAATAGAACACGGACACGAATTTTATAAATGACTTATCAAATCAGTCATGATAAAGCATTGATGAATAAAAGATTACGTTTATATCGCTGTTGATATAAACGTAATATTTTATTCATCAGTTGATATAAAGTAATGTTTTACTCATAAGTTGTCAAACAAGTCCAAAGGCTGAAGGGGACCACTCTAGTGAAGTCCAAGTATGGTCTTCTCTCTAATGCAGTCCCTAAACAAGGCTTCATCTGGGAACATATAGTCTCTCAGGTGAAGCCTTTTTCAGGTACTTTCCTAGAGAGAAGACCATATTTGGAATTCACTAGAGTGGTCCCCTTCAGCCTTAGGACTGAGGGGTTGCACTGGAAGGTGTCTGATAGAGAATACTAATTGGTCCAATTAGTATTCTATATCAGACAACTAGCCATTCTTTTCAGGGGATACAAATTAAGTGTCACCTGATACGAATCCATTGCAGAGATTGGATAAGCATCCTGAATAAGGGATGAATTTGATTAATGGTATTTGTAGACTTCGAAAAAGTCTTCTATCGACAGGGAGATGCTCTGGAAGATCTTAAAGCACTATGGCATTCCATCTAAGATCGTGAGAACGATCCAGGTCCTGTATAACGAAGGCTTTCAAGCAAACGTTTTGCACGAAGGGAAGATGACTGAGCCATTTGGAATGAAAACCAGGGTACGACAAGGATGTCGTCTTAGTCCACTTCATTTTCTAGTGGCATTGGACTGGCTAACAAGGAAAGCATATGGAGAGAACAAGCCCGGGGTCCAGTTTTCCATGCTGACCAAACTTGAAGATCTTAAATTTGCGGACGACATTGTATTACTAAGCCAGAAGATCGCCCATGCACGCGAGAAGTTTGAAGCATAACAAGACGAAGCGGCAGAAGTGGGATTGAAAGTCAACAGGACCAAAACCAAAGAAATGAGGATAGGCACCCCTAGCAACGCAGGTAACATTTTGTGCAACGGACTTGGGTAGCATCGTCAACACTACATGAGGCTCTGATGAAGATGTCGATTCAAGGTGTAGAAAAGCTCAAGCGGTGTTCTACCTATTAAGACCTATTTGGAAATCTAAATATATACCCTACGGACGACGAAATTAAGGATCTTTAACTCGAATGTGAAATCCGTTCTCCTGTAAGGTTCAGAAACGTGGCGGCTAATCTCTAACATCATCAAGAAGTTACAGAAATTTGTCAATCGCAGACTCCAATACATACTTCGAACATTCTGGCCAAATAAAATTACCAACGAGGATCTGTGGCAGGGCACTGAGCAAGAAAGGATAGATGTTGTCAGCAGGAGAAGAAAATGGCGATGGATTGGGCACACCTTAAGGAAACCGATGTCTGACACCACCCGACAGTCCCTTGACTGGAACCCGGAAGAAAAAAGGAAAAGGGATCGCCGAAGAAATCCTGGAGACTAAGGACAGTGACAGAGGAACATCAGAGGATTGGGCTGTCTTGAAATCAACTAAAGCGGCGAAGAACAGAGTACGCTGGAGGAAGAACAGAGTACGCTGGAGGAAGCTTGTGGAGGCCCTATGCTCCGGTAGGAGTGAAGAGGGTTAAGTAAGTAAGTAAGTATAGCGTGCTGTACCACTCTAGCCAGCTCCTCGCTTGTGATTCGACTTCAGCAGTGATTACTGCTCATAGGGCGCGCTGGCTACATATCCAAAATAACCAGGAGTTCTCCTGAACTGTTTATTGTGTTGTGTTATGAAATAAAGGCAAAATTATCTGTTCTTATGTAAGTCTTCTTTGAACTTTCGTAACGTTTGCCCGTGATGTCTTTTTCTGTACTGTGTTTCCTAGCATTTGCAAACTATGTAAAAAGTGAAACTTTTGGAAAAAATCTACAGGTAAATAGGTCTAGAATTTTCGGACGTTGATTTGCTTGGATTTTTCGATATTCTCCCAGCCAGCTAAATCCGAAAAGATGAAAAGGATACCGCTTCATTGTAGGCCTAAAGGGTATTTGAATTTTAGCTAATGAATTTTTTGGGCAAACAAAGCGTATCTCAAATGGGCGATGTGAAAATGCAGGAAACGGCAAACTCGGCAGAGTATAATTATAATCTAAACTGTAAAAAAAATTATGGCCCAAGTCGCATTACAAAAGTATCCCTCCCTGCAGTTTTATTGTTCACCCAAACAGCAATGTCTCTGATCACCATCCAATGCTTCATATCTATGTTCACCTGCAACCAAATGCACTTCACGGGAAATTTGACAGAACTGTCAAGCCCAGTAAGATCTTGTACAGGGTCTCCAAAGCTTCCCACCTTCTTACATCGGTACGCGTCACATTTCTCTGACCCTTTCACTTGCGGGCAAACAGAAATGTCGATCCCTTTGGCCGAGTCCCCAAACAATGTCGAACCACTGACAATAAGGAGCCTCTTCAGATGCACTTTTTCATTAAATACCATTTTCAAATATTGACCCTTACGCGGTGTTGAAATCCACACAAAACCTCTTTTTGCTTTGTGAATGATCTCCTTCTCAGGAAAAGCAGACATTATTAAAAGCGTTGTGTCTATTTTGGCACGTGGTCGATCTGCTGTAATCTTTTTCCCTTCCGTGAAGAGTTGGTCGTTTGAATAGGTAATCTTGAATTTAGAAATCCTTAGACTCAGATGCCCTCGTATAAAGTCACAGGGTAGTATGGTGGGGCCAAATGTCAATCCAAATTCGGCAATGTCCTTTACCATTACCCTAGACATGAGTCGCCCTACTGTTGTAAAAGCCTCAAGTCCATTAAATTGGACGGCACTTTGTCTCTGATTGGTCAATAGAATCTCTGAGTCCTTTTGTATCGTTGGCAAGATCCTCTTTAGAGTCACTGTGCTATCGTCGAGCTGTAAATAAAACTCGGCCGTAAGCCTTTGACAGTACTCAAGCAGAAAAATATAGTGCTTGTTGAACTCCTCTACGTCTGAAACGAATTGTTTTGAGACGCCTGGACCAAAATTTCCAAGTCCAACCGAGGCTGGTTTCGCTAGGGCGGTGAGAAATTCCTCTGTTGGAGAGATAACATGTAGAATACCTTTGTTTAATTTAAGTGAAAATTCGTCTTTAACGAGCTGTAACACTTTGGATTGACCCCTCGCACCAGCTGATATTACGACAAGAATCTGGCCCTCATCATCGGGGGTCACGTGTTTGAATAAAGACTTCAGCGTCACCCTGAGTTCGTCCGTTCGTCCGCGCCACGATGGGATGCCAATCGATAAGAAAACTGGAACAAAACAGAAACAGCTTTAAATGTATATATTACACCGTTTGTTATAGCTAACCTGCCTGTCTATCCCTCTATCTGTCTTTCCATCCGTCCGTCGGCCCCTTTTCTGCAATTCCTTCAGCTTGTCTGTCTGGGGCCGGTTTCTAGAAGGTCAGTTAAGAGATATCTGTAGATAAACGCTTATCCAACGGATAAATCCTGAACAAATCCTACACAACAGATAACTTTTATCCATGGATAACTTTATCCAACCTTTCAGGAACCGGTCCCTGGTGTGTTTGTTTGCCCGGTCTGTCCGGACTGTTTGTTGTCGGGTCTGTTTGTTTGTCCAGTCTGCCTGGAATGTTTGTTTGTCGGGTCTGTTTGCCTGTCCCGTCTGTTTACCTGCCCGGTTTGTTTGTCTGTTCGGTCTGTTTGTCTGCCCGGTCTATTTGTCTATCCGGTCTATTTGTCTGTCCGTTCTGTTTGTCTGCCCGGTCTATTTGTCTATCCGGTCTATTTGTCTGTCCGTTCTGTTTGTCTGCCCGGTCTCTTTGCTAATAGGTTACAAGATGGTCCTAAATGACCACCATCGAGGCATTTGTTTTCTGGGAAGAACTGCTGCAAATCAGTGAACCTTATGCCTACCACTTCTTTGTCTTGTTTTTCCGGCGACAAGTCCCTGGTCCATATTCAACGGCTCAAGGCGTGACATGCATTTCGCTGGAAGTGGAGTGGTCTTCCTGTGGCATTTAAATCTTGACGGGTGTTCTTTTTTTTCTTTGCATCTGCGTTGATGTTTCTTTGGAGCTATTAAAGTTTGACAGATAAATGAAGGCGTCAATACGATCAAACGCCACGGTTCACGGTTCACATGTCTGGTCATTGGAATGGTGTATATATTTGTGTCGTTACGGCACTATCAAGTCTCCTATATGTTTTACAGGGGGCAACTCTGTTAACAGCTGTTTCGAATGAAAAAAAATATCGCTAATTTTATTGCAAAATCGTCTGAAATCGGGAGTTGAACCAGATCCAGGATCTCCAAAAAGGGGAGGGGCAAAATAAAAAAAATTTGGAGGCCAAAGTTGCAACCTTGCCCTTGCAAATACAGTAAATGTATGGGGAAATCTATCGCAAAAATCTATCTGAGCCCCCCTCCCCCTAAATCCGCCTATGTGGACCTTGTCTTTTGGGAAAAAGCAAAGAAAAACTTGCGCAGGAGGCTGTCCAATTTACTAGCGTGCAGCAGAATCAATGCAACTTTGCTTCACTCAGAATGCATGAATACCTTAACACATACGAGTTATAATTCAACAGCTATTTGGCATTATTATTCAGCACATCGATGCACTGCCCAAATACGGCTGTCTTCTGTACATGACAGCTATTCTGCGATATCCGTCTCTGAGGGAAATATGATGTTTTGAGCTCGTAAATAATACACAAAAGTCATGTTTTTCGTTTTTTTTTTTGTGCTATCGATGTGCTGAATAATAAAACCATTATATTTGTCTCCGTTTCTTATCCCAAAATAGGCAACACTATGTAATCAAAGTATTTCTATCTCATACGAATTCTTTTAATAGAAAAGTTACTCACCTTGAATGAATACAAACCATATGTCTAACAATGCCAGACAAAATACCAAAACTACAAGAGCAGAATTTCCCCTCATAGTTGAAAATCAATTGAAGTAAGAGCAGTTCTATTTGATGTTGAGGACAGTTGTCTGCATTTTTTCGCGAATATATTGGTTACCTTCGAAACTGGCATTAGCAGCGAAAAAAATGTCAGCGAATCTTTCCAAAACTTAACAATAAACCGAATATCGTTAGATTGGGGTTGTTTACATTTTACTTCATTATTCGCCGGGACCCAGAAACTTATCGTAATTCGGAGAATATCGTTAAATCGAGGATCGTAAATTCTTGGTTCCACTATATAGATGGTTACTTTGAGAGTTCCACACATAATTTGCCCTTCCGTTATAGAATGATAACAAAGGATTTGCCGCTTAAAAACAACGAATAACACTCCCAGTTTTTGAATAGCGCTACGCACATTCTAGATTAGACAAACAATCCCTCTGAAATCTCATTCAGAAGGATCACGCTCGAAATACGAACCAGGGTAGGAATAAATACAAGCTCTGCTATAATGAGTGGAGCTACCAGTTTACCAATTCATTTTGTATCGTTCTTTAAGGACAGAAAACTGAGAAAAAGATATTTGCTTGTTTGAGTTTTTAATTAAGCCTGGTGTACACTAGCGACATAACATAAGGACGTTATTTTGCAACGAAAAAAGCACGGGAAAATATTGGAAATAATCAGTATTTTCCATGGATGATCATTACATCCTTCCCCAAAGCAATCTTCTGTTATTTTTTGTGGACTTCAACGTTTTAAAACCACTAAATTTTGTTCGCGTGATATTTTTCTTATGTCGCAAGTGTGCACTAGGCTTTAGTGTGACGTGATCTGTGCGCTGCACAATTGGTGAAAACCTTTGTGGACATCAATGGGAGAGTTGGCTACATTCTACTTCAATCCTAGGTGTTACCAGACAACGCCAATTCAGTCATGAAAAACAATCACTTCATATCAACAAGTTATCTCTCTTTTATTGGAACATATTGTTTGTTATATCTTTCCTATTTACAATGGCACATTTACATTGGGTTTTTCATATTGGCGACAAAATACTGCTCTTCTTGCGTCTTCCAAAAACAAATAATATCGAGAAGTGAACAAAAATTATACAGTATATATATTCAACAAGATTGGGTTTAAAATGACTAAGATGAACATTACAGATTGCCATTAAAAAATTGTAAGGTGTGAAATCTTTATTGGTTTTCTATTTAAGAGAAATAAAACATTCGAGTGTGAAATGTTTAGCCTGTTATTGCTCAGTCTTTTTCTATAAGTCCATTTAGTAGTTTCTTGTAGCAAACTCTTTTTACTAGGTTTTTCGGGCCAACTCTTTCCTGTGGAGAGGAAAGGGAACAGAATATTAAAACGCGTCAGAGTCCCGCCGAACAATCGACCGAACACTCGACCGATTGACCGACCGACAAATCAACCAATTAAACAACCAACCGTATTTCTTTTATTAATATTAAGTATAAATCAAGAACGGGAAGCTTAGATGTATAAATGTTAATATGTTATTGATAAATAATTATTTTTTTAAAGGCATTGTTTGTAGATAATAAAACCCTTGCTTACCATCGGTCGGGCCTCGGGTGCTTGTGGGGTTACGAACTTCTGGGCACTTGCTGTTAAAACAAGAAAGAACACATCAGAGATCAAGAAACAGATACACAGTAACATCTAGAAAATTCAGCGAGGAAATCTTAGTTTTATTGGCCATGGGTGTTATAAAATCGCTTGTTTATATTCGTTTTTGTTTTTTTGCGACGCGTTTAATTAAAACGTCGATTTTGTTTTGTTCCGCCATTCAAACTGACTGACTTAAATAAGTCCTCGCCCTGTTTCACCCAGTGTAGTACCCTGGGATTCCGTCGCAAAGTTTGAATGGTTTGGGTCACGATGGAAGCCAGTTGACTGCACTACAGTGAAACTTGCAGGGCAAAGGACCTGATTAGTCCACTTGGTTTGAGTGGCACAACAGGAAACCTCAAAGGCTGAATCATTGTTTTAGCCAAAATACCGCGCGCGCTCTGATTGGCTAATCAGCGCCAATGGGCATTGGCAGAAAATATAAGTTAGTGTTTCTGGCATTGGGCAATACGCATTTTGTTCCGCCAATTCACAAAATTGGCGAAACAACAAAATCGGCTGTACAGCGGAAATTTCCTGATCAAGATAATTTTTCAAAACAAAATAATCGACAAATTTTGACGCGACTTACTAGGTGAATCTCTCCAATTCAACTGTTGGATGTATTTCTCGTAGTTGACTTTGCCTTCAGCGTTCATGTCGGCTCGTGAGAGTATGGCGTCCAGAAGTTCCTGTTTGGCGGGAATGTTAAACCGACGACATAGATTGTGTATATCCTTCGCTTCTAGGAAACCAGTGCTACAAGAACAATTAAAAACGAGCATTACAAACCTAGCTGCATGTAGCTGAGACCGATCCCAGAACTAGTTATAGTTATAGCACGGTGGCTATGGCACGGTGGTTTCAACAAAATGTTATACAATAATAAGACCAGTGATGTACATAAACAACTCAGAATCCTAAATTATATTTAACAATTAGACATCGAGGCCGAATGTGCTATGTTGAATAGACCATGAGGCCGAAGGCAAAATGGCCTTTTCCGAGAGGGTCAAACCGAACAAAACGCCCTTCCGTAGGTTTTTCCGAGGGGATGCAATAAAGAAAAGCCTCTTCGGTGTTTTTTTTCCGAGGGGGTGCAATAAAAAAAAGCCTCTTTCGTGGGTTTTTCCGAGGGGGTGCAATCCCAAAAAGGCTGTTCCATAGGTATCTCCGAGGGGGTTGAGCAAGAATTTCCGAGGGGGTTACTAAAGAAAATGACCTGGCCCAATGGAATGGCCGAACGCTCGGAACTCTGTACCACGTCCATACTTACCGATCCATATCCTCGTACCGACATGCCTCCTTCATGGCATTGAAGTCTTCAAAGTTGGCTTTTCTAAGCTGCTCTTGAACAGAAGCAATAATGACCTGCAAGTTATCGTCCACATCACTCGCCTCTGAGTAGTAACGCGCTACGGTCAGCATCTCGTGCTCGGATAAGTGCGGGCAGAACTTGCGAAGAACCGACCTAGGAAAACAACGAGAAAACAACAAGGAAATAAGGCCTTATCCCGTGTACTAAAGTCGCCACAATTGATAGCAACTTAAAGAGTTGTCAGCCACTCCTTTGCTATAGTTTTCAGTCGATACGAGACAACGAATTACGTGTAGAAATCTTGAAATAGTCTTCGAAAGACAAAGTTTTATTATTCATTTATCGAATTCAATCGCAAATATTGCACTGCATTCCTTAAATCAGCCGATGGAAATGGATGCTTTCTCTGTCTTGGTATGCTGCTAGGCTGACAAAATGGAGGCTGACAGAGAGAGGCTCTTTATGGGGACTAGTCCCACACAATTGAATCAGAGTTGGACAACTTCGCTAGTGTGCACTGGCCGGGTTAGGGTAGACTTTGTGCTTGGTTGGTTCATTCACAAAAGCTCGCAGCGTTTGCTTCACGACTCATCTCGGCTCGCTTTTGTTATTATCCTTAGAGAGGTCGAGTTGTGGCAAGTCTAGGGTCAGGGTAGATGTGCGCGTTCTATCTTGAGAAGTTAAATCGCGATCCGCGGCATCTTTTATGGATTTATGGGTATTCACGCGAAAACTTTCAGGGTAGCCCTTTGTGCCAGAGGTTTACGTGACTATCGCTATGTATGATTTGTCCTTTTTTTATTGCCAATAATGGAATATCAAAATATCATTGGGTTCGACCACGCCCTCTTTGGCATCTTTTAGGGGTCGAATTCGTTTTTTCCGACGAGCTTTCCTACCTCTAACATATGGAACTACCACTCATGGTCGAAATTCAAGTGAGATGACATTTTAGCCTCTCTATATAGTCCCACAAATTCTGACTTATGTGGGACTTGTTCCTTATTTTGGAACGTGAACCGTGCATTGCAACTTGCTTCTGGGTCTCGCCCCCTCAAGGGTTCACTCCAGGTGAAGTAAATACCTGTGATTTGTCCCCAAGTGTATACCAAGCTAAAGGCCGGTTTACACTTGCGATTTGTGTTGCATTTGTCGCGGTGATTTTTCTCGCGTGAGTTGCAATTCCAACTCTTTTGTAAACGAGAAACAAATCCGGTGCGATTTCTATGCTCTCTTTTCTTCAAATCGCATCAAGTTGCCAATAGTTTCGATTATGTTTGTAAATCTCCGCGACATCGCACGACAAAAATCGCGCCGACTTGCACCTAGTTTACATTTAGTTATTTTGAGCTGATGCATACTTGCGAGAAAAATCGCCGCGACTCGCGCGACAAAAATTGCAAGCGTAACTCTGATCTGTCATATTGTGTATCTTACCAGAAGGTACTAAAAGACACACTTCCACTATCTGTCTTATCGTCCTCAGTAAAGATGCCCTTGAGCTCTTCATAGTTGGCGTCAGCAATTGTCTTGAGCTTCGGTAGTACACACTGGATGTTGGCTTGCCGGAATTCATTACAGTGCTTCTCCATATACTCCACTGCATATTCATCAGCATCAATGATAATAAACTCATGATTGTAGAATTGGACAACCGCGCCAATGAAAAGATCCTAGAATAATGAATAAAAAAGTCTCTGTTATTGTAAGGGCTTGATCATAATGCATACTTGACTTATTATTATAATTTAATTTCAATAATAGTAGTTATAAGAACTTCCGCATGCTGATTGGTCGAGAGGTTTGTTTTCTCTTGCTATAATCACCTACCAGTGATTTAAACATTGAAAGGACTGGACATGTGCGCATGAGTTTCGTTACAATCGTCAAAGAATACAACAAAACAAGTATTTTTCTGTCCAAAAACCTTTTGAATCACTCGACTTCGTCTCGGTGACTATTTGCTAATAATCATGGGGCCTTTGGTGACTAATTGTTAAATAGCATATTTTACTACCGAAAGCACTAAACTGTCTGCACCCTCGAAAATTTGATCGATCGTTTGTCAGTTTCAGTTCGCTCGTCTGGCGTTTCGATCGATCTAAATGATCACATGACATGCCTTTTCCATTGTTTGATACTAAATATAAATGTCACATGACCATTTCGATCGATCAAAATAGGCCAGACAAACTAATCGAAACTGACAAACGATTGATCAAATTTTGAGGGTGCTGACAGTTTAGTGATTTCGGTAGTAATAATATAGTGAATTTTTCACACAACATCAATTAAAGATTCCTACCTGTGCTATATATTTGGAGATGCCATCTGTTTTCTTGATGCTTCCCCTTTCAAGGAACTTCCCACCAAGGATACCAGAATTCCTCTGGGGTGGTTCAAACACAAGGATAGTGTCATCGGACAGGAAGTAGGAAATGATGAACCTTCTATCCATGTCAATGGGTCTTGTAGTTTTCAGCTGACCCACAAACCGTAGAACATTACTGTCGAGGCCATGCCTAAAAATATATATCATGTCTGGTCAGTGCTTCTTTGGTCTTGAAAAGAATAAAATCAGGATGAAATGGCAAGAGAAGGCAGGGCTGCATTGGTATGGTGCAGAAGGGAACATTACGTACCTATCTTTCTCCATGAACTTGATAAAGTCCCTCTTAGGTGGTTTGGGAATAAGACTAAGGCATGAACACAAGGAATCCTCCTCAGAGCCAAAACCATTGTATGGTGGGATCTCCCGTGGTGGTAGGGCATAGGATGGAGCCTTGTACTTCACAGGTCCAAATGAATCTAAAACAAGAGACAAAAAAATAATTGACCATACTTGCATCATATCTTAAAAGTAAAATGTAGTTTTACATACCTAGGCCATATTTGGATTGATAATATGCCTTGGTAAACTCATCACAGTCACAAATTTGGAATTTGCGTCCCCAGACATTGATAACAGAGCCAATGGTTAAGTCACTGTCATGGTAAAAATCAATGTGGACTGCACCAGTCTGAAAAAGAGAGAAAGCTACAAATAAGTAATTGACACATACCAGTACCAACATGCGCAATCTATACAATCTATATATTATTAATTAAAAAAAAGCATCATCTATTCTTTACAAACCTTCAGACTATCCAAAATGAACCTTCCTCCCTTCTGCATTTCACCGAAGACATTCAGAACAGTTCGGCTAGTAATTTCACCAGGCTGAGTAAGTGGTGTAGGCTCCTAAAAATTCACAACACAGGCAAAGTTCAATTGTTAAGTGCTTTACATTAACTCCAATATAGTTATTTATTGACATAGTGTGACAATGCAGTGACTGGTACAAAACATGGGCCAAAATAGCAGTTCTGTTGCCAATATTGTCACTAAGAACTGTAATAGATTTTTCTTGCTGGTAACAGATTTAGATTTAATAGAAAGATTTTGATTGGTTATTGCCTACAATGTAGTAATGACAATCAGTTTCTCAAAGCTCATGTGTGGTACTCTCACTGTTGAAAGCTTGGAACTGCTACAACAACCAAATGCTAATTTCTTACCTTCGGTAGTGGTTGGCGTCTTAGAAACATAGGAGCTGCATCTCTGCCAGAGTTAGGAGGGATAATTTCACGAATTTCTACGGTATCATCGGCCAAGAAGTAGTGTAATATCATCTCTCTAGCATCACCAAACATGCTATCCATGTCGTCCCATAAACAGTAGAACCTCAAAACACGTCTGTCATGCCTCAGGAATTGTTTAAGGGTGTCTTCTTTCTCATATGGCCTGAGAGGCTGCATACTTTCAGTCATCTGGAAATAAAGCCAGGGCACACACTAAGTTGAGTGACATTCGAAACATAATTTTGTTGTTCTTACGGGTACATACCAGTATAGGCCTCAAACTGAAGGCAAACCTTTCACTTTCAGTGTGGGACGGCCAATTACCATGACTAAAGTTTTGAGCATTATCACTTCAAGATCACTTTACCTGTTTACGATGCCCTGTGTAAGGGTCTTGAGGGATATCTGATCCCTTATTGACTCGAACGCCCAGTTTGCGCAAGAAATTGTGGGTAAACTCATCACTGCCAGTAATTTTGAAGATTCTGGAGTAAAGGGCTATTTCTTTGCCAATATTGAAGTGTTCTACTGTGTAGAATTGATCATCATGGGGGGGTGGGAGAGGGATTCTGTGACGTCGAATGAGTGTACCTGAACAAGAAAAATAATACGAAATGATCAATACCCCACATGGAGGGGATTTTCCCCCAACCTCCCTGGAATAGGTCCTTTGCAGTTCATCTGTCATATGGTTTTGACAGTAGAACTATTGACAGTTGAACTTCAAAGTTTGCCTGCCAATTCGCGAAGCTTTGGTAATGCTCATGAGTGGAAAACAAAATTTTTTTAGTGCCCTGCTTATTTCTTACTAACCAGAAAAACTATGAAGCTGCCAGAATACCAGCTTTTTTCAATTAATATTGTTGAAACAAAATTGCGGACTTGAAAATTGTGACAAAAATGTTTGAAAGTTTCTCTATCAAAACATTTTTATACTAGACAAGAACATGTTTTGACATGTGTATAGATGGGTAGCTGCAACCGACTGTAAGAATTATCCACAAAACTAGGTGATATTTTGTGACTAGTAATTGACACCTTTTTAATTGTAGAAGTGAACAGTTTTGGATGCAGTTGCTTTTGTTACGGTAACACAGAACGTAAGATCCACAACAAATCTATACCTTGGGGGATGCCACTGTTTTCAATTTTAGGTTCATTTACTTGAATGCTGTCATCTTCAAGATGGAAATATATTTTACATCTGCAAAGAAAGGAATAAAAAAAGAAGAAAATTATTTGACCTATCTAAGAAAAACAGGATATAACCACAAGAAAAACAACAAACCTTCTTATCCTGTATTGTTCCTCACGTTTTTCATGGACAGCTTCTTGGAAATATGCATCAAAGCAAAGAACTTGAAAGTGAGAAGTATGATTTGGATGATGATACAGTGGGTTTTGCCTTCTACTGTCTTGTTGCTTATGCCTGAAAATGGCCCTTATGCCTGAAAATGGCCCTTATGCCTGAAAATGGCCCTTTGTCAAAGTGTCAAATGTCATATTTCCATGAATTGCTGGTGATATTGTTGCCGCTATCATTGAGAAACAATGGACAGGCCTTCTGATATTTCACAGTGGTAAAAATGATATTTAGCTGAATTACCTGTCTGTCAAATGCAACCCACGCTGGTGCCTCTGGACCAACACCTTTAGGGTAGTAGCTGTGTCTTGGCTTTAGTTTCTGGCCAGGAAGAGGGTCCCCACCTATAATATTGATTATTATTAGAGAGGATTTCAGATGAGCAGTAGTATGATCAGCTCGATCCTTGATTCCGATTCTACGGTTTTCTTATTGACTTGGATATATAACTAATGCTTAACAGATAACAACTCTATTTATTTGAGTAAAATCGGTTGAATGGCTGATGAGTCATGAATTTTTACTGTTTTCATGGTCACAGCAGTGACAGTGATATAAGGAAAATAGGGAACCGAAAATGGTCAAAAGGGAAACTTTTATTATTTCATAACTTCTGTGGATTTTTACCTACATTAACGAAATTTTCAAATTGTTCATAATTCCCACACTTTGTTATCTTGTTAGCAAAACAACATTGGTGTGTCCATGGAAACCAGGTTTCCATAGCAACATGCCTTTCAATAATTATGGAAAGGTTTAATGCCTTAATACTAGCATAGTCATTAAATACTGATAGCATTCACTCATTATAGGAATTCTCAAACCTTACTAATACGTATCCATGGTAACAAGACCTTATAATTATATATTCATATATTCATATTGAATCACTTACAGTGCTGCTACTCAACCAGGACCACCACAAAATTATAGATTTTCACTTTATTGATTTTTCTTCACAGCCCCGGGAGGGCTTGCCTAATAAACATGTGTTAAGGGTGATGTGGCCCCGGTTGAATTGGAAGCACTGTGAATCATATTCAATAACAATAATCATTAGTGATTTATGTAATCATTTTGCAATGCATCTTTTTATTTCAGGAACTCAGTAAGATTATGATGCTTCAAGATTATTATTTTGGCTCATTCATTGCTTTAAGGTGGCAATGAAGGGAGTTTTACAACAAATTTAATGTATGACAACATTTCCAAACTCAAATGAAATAATCAGTTTGCCGGTACCTTGGGATCACATAATATGGGATAATGCACTAGGAATAGCAATTCTAACACTCAAGCATGAGATATTTATCATTTAATGAATTTTGCTG
This sequence comes from Scolanthus callimorphus, assembly GCA_033964015.1. Classification (NCBI taxonomy): domain Eukaryota; kingdom Metazoa; phylum Cnidaria; class Anthozoa; order Actiniaria; family Edwardsiidae; genus Scolanthus; species Scolanthus callimorphus. Next base: position 10,875,961 of record CM066923.1, on the reverse strand, counting down.
AGTATAGTGGAGAATTATTCAGATTGAGTGGGTGTTATCAATTGAGGCCGAAGATTTGAAAGATCGAAAGTTGACACTTTTGGTTTTCATATTCGAAACAAGCTCCTAGCTGTTGATAGTACCGGCATAGCTGTCAATAAAACTGGCTATTTGAGAAAAATCAATAGTTGATGCGCAACAAATAAAGTCTAGGCAGGATCAGTTAGTTGGTATAGTATAAAATCTGAAAAAAGAACGTTACAATTTTCCTGCCACTGTGCTTACATGCAACGATTTTACTTCGCATAACTCATGAGGAGACACTCAAGGCACCTCAACCACCCGAGAAACAAAGTTCCATCTTCGCTGCACTATGTACATGCCATCAGATGTCATTCCACTTTCGATAACTCCTAACTACTGTTGTGCTATTTCACTGGCAGGAGTATTTCTTCTTCTTTTTTTTTATAATAAAAGTGACCCAAACTGAAACTACCCGACTGGGTGGTTTCTTACTGGTAGCCTGTAGCGCTTGATAATTATTATTTACCTATTTTATTTTGGACAAGTTGCAAGCTCACAAGAATCTTTTAATGAAGGAGGAGGGCTTCAAAGGAAGAAGAAGAAATCCACCATATGTTAATCCCAGCGGCAAAAATGAAGCTGACTTATACGTATAACTGTAGTTTTGTAAGGGGTTTAATTGGGGGGGGGGGACTCTCCTATTTTGGGGGTGGGGAATGTTCGATTTTACCCCTAAAAGATACCAAAAAGGGCGTGGCTTTGTTTTGACACCTAAAAGGTACCAACAAGTGTGAAGTATTCAACCATTGCTCTGGGAAAAATTTCCTAGAAAAAAAAATTGCAGCCCCCCTAATGAATAGGTGAGTGCCCCCTCGGGTTTAACATTTGAAGCACGCGGGACATAAATAAATATAACGTTATGATTAGAGCTGGAAAAAGGTGAAATTCTTATTGTTGCCAAAATACCCGCAAAAACTTATTTCTGTCAAACATTAAAAACACATAAGTGCAAAGGATTGATTTTCTTTTGCCTTCCTGACAAGTCTTTAACTTGAGTATACAGGTACAAATATTAAATGATGGAGTTATCTTTACATTTGTATCCTGGCAAAAACTTGACACACAGGAAATATCACAATAAAATGTGTGGTTCCAGAAAATATCCATACCCCCTCCACGGAAGGGTGTTGAAAAGTGACCCCCCACCCCTCTGGAATTTTCAAGGAAAAATACAGTATTTGTATGGAAATGATCAGGTAAATTTAGCGCTAAATAACAAGATCAAGACAAGTTACTTATTCCGCATATATTGGTTAATCTCTAATCTCTCGTGTGGTCAATATTTCTTCTTGTTAAGCAAAGCGCTAACGCCGTATTCTTCGTTTTCTCCCGTGTCAAACGTTCTGAAATTGCTTCTCGCTTTTGTCCCCGGGGCTTTGTCACGTGACTGATCATACTAGAGCAGTGATGGCAACTAGAATCTCTTCTACTACAAAAATTCACAGTTCAAACATTTGTGGCAAAAGAAATCTGCTCTAGTATGGTGTTAGTTAAAATTAAACGTGCTTTCTTTCACAGTGTGGCACGTTTTACCTTTACTTTTTAGTATTAGGGCAAGCATTTACAATGGCAAAGTCTCTTTATTTTAGCCAATAGTTTTGCTCCTTGGCACCAAGGGGATGTATGTCTGTTACATGTGTCAACTCTAGTATTTGGGTTTTAAGTTTACTTAAGCTGATATGTTTTGTTTCTCGCTTTTAGAGCCATCCATTTTGGATTCTGCCAATTTGCACATCCACAAAAGCCTTGAGCGGGCCTTGAGTTACAACTCGCAAAACCTCAAAGGGAAGCCCAAAGTAAGAAAAGCATCAAATTACTCGGGAATTACTAGTAACTCATGAAACGGAGATTAAGCTTAAATTGTCAGCAAAACTTAAAATCTTACCAATTCCACACTTTGCTTCTCCAACGTACACCGACACATCATTCCGTTGGTCGAACTGATGAGTCTTGTGAAACTTCGTTTTGCCGAGCTACAAGGTAAGATATATGAATTATTTCTGCACCAAGTAACGCTTCGATGTTTAACACATCCTCTGTGATAATTGTTTTGGTGGAGAGCTTACATTTCGGTTGAAATTATTGCCTGGAAGAAAGGGAAGCGCCATTTTCTTCTGCTGTTGTTGCAAGAACTGTGTGTTGACCATGGAGATGTATAACTTATAACTCGGCCTCGTTTCCAAGCTTTGTGTTTACCATAGCAACACGCGACAAAGCAAAAAAAATTATTGGGGAGAGGGTAAAATGAACTCCTGCTTCCCATAGCAACCCAAAGCTCCTTCAAAACGAGGCTATTCGTTCGAACACAACACGGGGCAATACCTTGGCGAATAAAAATTAAAATGGTGCAATTCCATAACATCAATATTGGAGCACGAGTTGAGGTTATTTGGAGAGGAGAAATTTGCAAAGGAACCGTAAGATACGCAGGAGTTCTTGTAGCAAAACCGGGAGAATGGATTGGTGTTGAGTTGGACGAGCGAGGTGAATGACGCGAAAAACCCGCCAATCAAGAGTGACTCGAATTATTAAGCCTTAATTAAGTTGTATTTTATTTGAATTTCCTTACTATTGATTTTTTCAGCCGAAGAAATATTTATTGTTGATCCCATTTTATTATCTGAGATATCACAGTAATTGTGTCTTGATTTCAAACGTTTGATTGAATTGGTTGTCAAGCAAACTGAAATGCACCGTAAACATGTGTTCCGTTCTCTTAGTATAGCTATTCTTCTATTCAACAGAAAGAAAGAGTAACGTAAAACCGAACGCTGCTTTAAAGATCAAGAATTGTTAACAATTTAAGCAATATGAGAGAACAGATAGCTGGAATTGTTCAGCTGAAGCTTGAAATCAATGTTCATCATGTGCTTTCTTTCAGTTGGATGCCACAATGGTTTGCATAAAGGAGTACAGTATTTCAAGTGCAGAGATGGACATGGGATTTTTACAAGAGCCATGAATATTCGATTTGACTCCAATCGACGGCTGTAAGTCCAAAAGAAAGTCAAATCACATAAAGCTACAGTAGCTAGCAACACAGTAGTCAATTTAGTGCTTCTTTCATTATTTTATGGTTATGGCAAACCAGAAACATTTTCTGAGCAAATTCAATGCTACCAAAATGCCAGAAAATTATAAGAATTGTGCTTCGAGTTTTTCCCCCAGACTTAAATCATTGTCTTTCTCAGAGGCTCTTCCCTGTCAGCAGCAAAGGCCTCTTTCCTTTCGCTGGGCTGCGACCAGAAGAGGCCACTGCTAGCAGGGAACAAAGCCACCAACACATTTAACAGGTCAGAGGCTCTGGAAGTGAAAGTTGAGGGGCAGATTCTGATTGGCTGATACTTTCATCAATCAGAAAGCCCCCTCTTAAGTGATGCCCTGGACATTTCCCTTAGAAGAACAACATTGCATATTTGCACCACAAATTCACTTAGTGTCTGGTACCTGATATTGTAATCAATGCATATCACCCCTGAGATGATCAAACATTCATAAAAAGCCCAAAGGACTATGCAACAAGATTCAGCAAACATTTGTTGAATACTTTATTAAAGGGAGCCTGTCACACAACTGTGCAGCTGTTCTGCGCATCTCAAAACAAAGAAGTATTGTCCTGTAACAATGGCCAGCAAAGGCTAAAAACCTAAAAGCTCCTGGAGCATGTGTGTATCATGTCAGGCTCCCTTTAATGTTTGCTGTGATGTGGCCAATACCTCCAGTGATGTCATGAGCTGTTATGCCTCCATGTTTAAAAGCTGCTTAGTAGGAGCTATGTATAATTATACAACTGCAATCTATACCTCATAAAGTTCTCAGAGTAGAGATTCCAGCACATCAGTAACATGTCAGGGGTGATATACACTTTAAGGGACTTGACATATTAATGAGAATTTGATCCAAGTAAGTTTATACAAGGGCATGTACCTGTGTAAGGTGTATCATTATGTCATTCCATGCTTTATTTGTTACAGGTTATTCAACAGCTACAAGACTATTAGACCCAATTCAAGTGTGGATGAAACATTGTTCAGAAGAATGGATGGTACAAGTCTAACAAATTGTCTAACAAATATTCAAAATATTCTATTGGCTTTCTAAATCTAAAAAACTATTTTGCAATATATCTTGTTTTTCTTTTTCCAGGTTTGAGCATTGATGTCGACCATATCGACAGAGTTTCACCTGACCCATCAGTGGTGACTTCAAAATACCTTGACTCAGTCAAGACATTATTCAGAGGTATGAGTATTATCTATTATGCTATTATCTCAAAAAAGTGTTTGAATCTGTTTTAGCCATTATTAAGAAAAGTGCTAATTTATCCAGGGAAGGTCTAAATATTAGAACCCTTGATACCAGCAGCTCCAGCTTTGCTCGTTATGTAGATGAGAGCTGGTGCAATGCACAACAAGTTGGTTGTCTCAATGATGAGTAAATCCTGATTGAAGTGTCAGGAGTTTAGGAACCTTATTAAAAAATGATTTCTAAATCCCTAAAATAAAATACTAACAGTAAATTTTTACTTCGCTGCGAGGGCAACTGCCCCCTCTGCCCTTCCGCTAGCACAATTTTGCACCTTATAGAATTATTTGGATCACAGGAAGAGAAGTTTTTAAATCTAAAGAAATGTAGTTTAGTGCAAGGCAATAAATCAAGTCAATCTAATCTTGAAACTCCCCAGTTGTGTTATTCACTGTCTAACTCACATACAAACATCACACTGGCGACAAGGATGGGATCAATATGTTTTGTCTTGCTTTCTTATTAGTCTCTGGGAATGAAGACCTTTGGACTAAAAAAGGATTCCACAAGAGCCATCTAGTTGGAGCAAACATAAGACCAGCCACAGCACAAGAGCCACATACCTCTGTTGATCCAACAAGTTCCCAAAGACATAAACCAGTGAAACATCACTTTATTAGTCCACCATCCATCCCAGCTTGCCACGTACCAAGACCTGTTATGAAAAGGATGATCCAACAAAATTACTTTGGGACAATTATACCAAGATATAGCAGCTTGTCTTAAAAAGTTAAACCTCAGCTCTATAAGGCACCTATGGCCTAGTCTAATTAGCCGGGGGGGGGACTCCCAATATTTTAGACGGGGATGCTCATCGGGAAAATTGATTTTGACCCTAAGGGATAGCAAAATGGGTGTGGCAAACAGCAAATTTACCCCTAAAAGAAAGCAAATTTGGCGTGGCGAACGCTGCATTTACTCCTAAAAGATAGCAAATTTGGCAGGTCAAAACAAATAAAAGTGAATTGTGTTTAAGGGTTTTCATCCAAGTTTTCTTTGTAAATATTGGTTCTGGTGTCAGTCACCAATATATTTCTGGGCAAGGATTGGTCTGAGACTCCCCTAAGGGATAGGGCTGATTTTAAACACCCCTAAGAGATAGCACGTCTGTCAATTTTATACCCTAAGGGATAGGACGAGCAACCCCGTCTGAAAATATGGGGAGTCCCCCCTGGGCTAATTAGCCATTCCTAATGCAATTGAACTGAAGGCAGTTTCCTCCATTTGTACTTCAAAGTATGGCTCATGATTATACCACTGTAAGTCCTTGACTTAAGTCACAAAAATATGCCTGCAAGTCTGCCCCAGCACACTATGACACCCCCAGGGGAGAGCTCAAGCATAAAAACAACAGGCAGGTCTGACATATTTTTGTAGTATGAATTTTTAGGTTCAGTCATTTTTGTTTGCAAGGATTTTTTTGGGGTTTGACAATACATAATTTTATTACACTGGAATTTGGTATTTTTTATGAAAGTTAAATATGAAGCCCTGCATCATATTTATAATCACAGAGTGAATCATATTTATGCCTACCTTGGGATGACACCAAAGGATAGTCAAAACATCAAACTAAATTTGACACTTTAGGGTAATATTTCTACTCTAAAATTATAGCTAATATCCTCTCTTTACCTTTCAAATTCCACACCTTTCTTCAAGAAATGGAGTGCAAATTAAAGTATCTCCCAAGTTGTGTGCCCTCTCCAATTTTTGTTTTTATGGGGCACAAACACAATCATTATTGCAGCACAATATTGTTAGATTGATGTTTAGGGGCACATACTAACCTGTATTTTTATGGTTTGCAATAAAAAAATATTTTGGACTACCATGTTCAAGAAAATGTTTAGTGGATCTATGCAACTGATTTTTTTTAACAAAAACCCTTAGACTGCTCAAGTCTTTCCTATACACACACTTTCATTTACCATATGCTGTTGGGTGTAAAGTTTCTATTCACTCAGTGCACCACAGGGGGCTTGCCACTAATGCAGCAAATTGTCCACTAACTGAATTCCTAATCCAAATCAAAGTTGGACAGTTGGCCTTGCAGTTCACCAAGATCCTGAATATCACATGCAAATATTGGACTCCATCTAGACTATGACACAGTGCTTTTTAGTTAACCATATGGTAATCCCACCCATAAAGGGGCTGCATTTCTTGTATTTTGTGAGAGACTCCTGCATCTCATCCTCATCTCCCCACTTTATGTCTAAAGCTTCTGCATTTTGATAGAAATTATGCAGGCATACTTTACAAAACAATGGCATTTTGTGGGTCCATATCATGCAATGTTCATCTGACCTCCAAATTTTGGATATTAGGGGTTGGCATCTTGGCATACATGTATTTCAATCTCCATCTTAGTAAACCTTGAATACAGACTGCTTGAGAACTTTCTCCTTCCATGACCTTCGTGGTCTAAAGAAAATATCAAAAACTGAGTTCACTATATTTGGGTACAGTACAGTTTCTAAAATTTTGCCAATCTCTGCAAGGTTAAATGGACCATCTTTTATCATCTGGTACAGCTTCTTTAGGTCTTCAGATGGTGTTGTCTCCAAAAAGTCTCTCCTTGTGACAAGAACAGTTTCAAGCTTTCTAAATGTTGCCTTATCAATACCACTTTGCAGAAGAGCAGAAGTTATAATTACCAAGTCATAGGAATCAAATTTTTTGAGTTCTGGATTCCTGAAAATTTCCCTTTCAATTTCAGTGAGAATTTGGTTTGAAACAGGGACATTTTTTAACCAATAAGTATGAGCAAGAAGTGATAGCTCATTACTTTCAAATCTTCCAAGATCCCGTGATAGTATTTCAACCCCAATCTTGATCAGAAGTTTTTCTATAGGCAGGTTAATCTTGCTGAATGCCCAGCAAAAATGACAAAGACTTTTAGATGAAAAGGCAACTAATTCTTTGTTTTGAATTTCTTTGGCAACCTCTGTGAATAGAGTCAAAGCCTCTTTGGCACTTGACTTGGCAAATGAAAAACAGATGATACCCAGTTGATCTGACGTGAACTTATGAACCTCGTGTTCAATGACGGCTCTTTCAAATCCAGCCCAATATCTTGAGTCTTTCTCATTCAGCTTAGATAAGGAAATGATCGAATTCAGCAACTCAGCGGGGCTGCATTCTCCACAAGATTTGGTAACTCTGTTCACGATTTCTCGCAGAAGACGTAGATGAAACTCGTTCTCTAATAGAAGTGCTCTTTGAGCCGGCTGTGATTCATAGAGTTCAGCTATCTTAGTCAGGATTGTAACAGTATTTTTCAATGTCATTTCTTGGGTCCCTTTTCTCGACTTGTATGTCGAAACCAGTCGACGAATATACTTCATTTCAAGCAACTTTTCTTCAAGCTGGACAGCTGATGGTGTAGACGGTTGAGAGAGACCTTCGAGATTCTTTCTTCGAAGTTTTTTGAGAAGTTCTTGAGAGCGAATGACCTCGTCTCTGTTCTTTCCATGAATTCTCTCGAGTTTTTTTCGTGCTGCAGCATGGAGACACCGACTCTCAATACGGATAAACTGTCCATTAGATAGGTAACGTAGTAAACCTATACTGCAAAACGTCAGTTCAGTAACTCTTTTGATAATAAGATGTCTCGAATGCATCACGACTCAGTTCACCCGAAGACGCACAAGAACTCCGCCATATTGCTCCTTCGCAGCCAGGCCTTGATACAGTAAGCCATAGGGAACCCAAATGGTCCTGTGCGTAAACTCGTCCCCGTGGCCGCGTAGCACATAAGTTCAACAGAGTGCGTGGAGAGAATAACCTTGTGTGAAAGAAGTGCTAATGAAATCTCCCATTGTGTGCTTTCGTTAGCCCTCTCTATGAAATACCCATGCATATACATGCATATACGTCAGATCAGGGGTAAGGCCATGAACATCTTAGGCCTTCTGCGCAGAAACCTCCACCAGTGTGACCAGCCAGTCAAAAAACTGGCATACATTTCCCTAGTGCAACCACACTTGGAGTATGCGGCCACTGCCTGGTGTCCTTTTGAAAGGCAACATATTAATTCCCTGGAAATGGTGCAACGCAAATCATTACGGTTCATATATAATGATTATTCTTACTACTCTAGCGTCTCAGCCATGCGCATGTCAGCTGGTTTGGATACCCTGGAGTGCCGGCGTCACTTGGGCTCAGTCGCGCTTATGTACAAAGCTGTACATGGCCTGAGTGGACTCCCCATTCCAGGAAGTGTCCAACCAGCTGACAGCAGAACGCGCGCTTACCACCAATTCAAGTTTAGATTAATATCAAATCCTAACATCAATGCCTATAAGCACTCGTACTTCCCTAGGGTTATCCCATTGTGGAATTCTTTACCCTACAGTTCAGTTAACGCTGATACTGTAGACGGTTTTCTGGCTCTCGCCCAGCCGGCTATCGCTGCCCTTTACTAGTTTTTTTTGTGCGTGTGTGTGTTGTTTCCTTGGTTTGTTTTCGTAATCCCAGTGCTTCTATGATTATTATTATAAGCTTATTTATTTTAACATCCTGCATAGTCTACGACTCTCGACCACAGGGAACCTAGGGAACTCGGGGTCAGAGATACTAGGGCTAACGCTCATAATGCACCAGTTTGTAACCACCACCCCCCTTCTAACCTCGGGGAAGGGTGGGGACATCTTAGCTGAGCAATACTAGATTTTTGTCCCCACCCTTGAGGCGATACGTGTTGGAAAATCCCCCACCCTGTGGGGCAAGGATTGAAGTGATTCGATGCTACTATGCCAATATATGTCGAGTCCTCTCGTCTGAAATATTCCTCCTAAAAGTGTTTCTCGGTCGCCCTGACTCCTCTGCGGAACCATTTATTGCTGGAAGTTGCCCTACCTCTGTGTCACAGAACTCGCCATACTAATACACACTCATTAAAATAAAACAGGTTTCTATAGGATGAGTTATCCAAAATTGTAAAGCGTTTAGAGTTTTGAGGATAAGAGCTATATACGCACCTACTTTATTAATTCAGAAGCCGCAAGAAAACAGAGCTGGAAATAATTGTTCTTACTTGATCGAAATTTATATGACCCTTCAATTCTTTTTCCTGATTGTCTCTACTGGAAAATTGGCCGGACATATGGCATTTTTGATGGGACAATGCTCGCGGCATTGTATATTTTGAGAGTAAACACTGACAACACTTTCGAAAGTTATTAGGGATAATCATGAAAGTACCTAATAAGTCTAATCACGCTTGGCACAAATGCACCCGAAATCGACAGCACGTTTTGTGACGGCTTTTCCCGAAGGACGCGCGCTTAAATGGGGAGACTGGGCCCTAATCAAAAGGATCGATTGACAACTATTTTTAGAACTTCCCAGAAGACCTCTCGAGCCTCACAGAGATTTGCAAAATGGCGGACTCGACAGAGGAAGAAGAGAGGAAGATTTTGATACCAAATATGACTAGCTTTTGCAGTAACCACCAAGTCTTTCGGCAATGTTGAAATGGTGAATATTGTGGAAATCGCATTTAGCCATTCGGCTTCAAATTCATGCCTATTTTTGGCTTCAAATAACTTTTTTGTTTCACCTGATGGAATGGGCTTTCCCATTTTTTTTTCCGTACCCCCCCGGTTGAGGACTTCGTTTTTGGGGGTACCCCAGGGAATTCGTGGCCGAGAGGGGACCCCAAAGAATTCCTTAGCTACCCCAAAGAATTGGAGTCTGACCCCCAAAGAATCAGGTCCTCAACCACATTGCTACGGGTAAACAAGTAAAACATGCAAAGACCAAAAGGAATTTCTTAGCCACCCCCCAAAGAATTGGAGTTTGACCCTGAAGAATTCTTTGTGGACCCCGATGAATTTGGAATTTAATTAGTGTGCCCCGAGGAATTGGAGCTTTGACCCTGAAGAATTCTTTGTTGCAGTGTTGCACCCCAAAGAATTCTTTCGCGATATCTGGGGCCACCCTGAAGAATTGGAGTTTGACCCCCCCAAAAAATCAGGTCCTCAACCACGGTGCTACGGATAAACAAGTAAAACAAAGACCAAAAGGAATACCTTAGCCACCCCCAAGGAATTAGAGTTTGACCCTGAAGAATTGTTCATTGCAGTGTTGCATCCCAAAGAATTCTTTCGCAATATATGGGGCCACCCTGAAGAATTCTTTGTTTCATAATTACACCCCAAAGAATCCTTAAATTGGACCCCGAAGAATTTGGAATTTATTTTGTGTACCCGAAGAATTGGAGTTTTGACCCTGAAGAATTGTTTGTTGCAGTGTTGGGCCCCAAAGAATTATTTCGCAATATCTGGGGCCACCCTGAAGAATTCTTTGTTTCATCATTGCACCCCAAAGAATCCTCAAATTGGACCCCGAAGAATTTGGAATTTATTTTGTGTGCCCCGAAGAATTGGAGTTTTGACCCTGAAGAATTGTTTGTTGTAGTGTTGCACCCCAAAGAATTATTTCGCTGTATCTGGGGCAACCCTCAATAATTCTTTGTTTCATCATTGCACCCCAAATAATTATTATTCCGAGTTCCCGTATAAAAGATTTGGCTCTCCTCCTCAGTTTTGCTAGACGAATTTAGAATTCCATTTAACAACTATGAGCAGAATGACCATTTTCACAAAATTAGAAGAGAACTAAAGAGGTAAAAAGTGATATTCATCATCAGGCAAGTGTACTCACTTAACAACTTAAGCCGTGTGACAACTTAAATACCACAAACTGGCATCTCGCGCATCTCTCAAGCACATAAGGCCTGGGATTCTAAATGGGTTTGGGCCTAGCCCCCAAAAACGCAAAATGTGCCTTGAATTGCGCTTTAATGGCTAATTTTTGGCAAAGTGATTTTGGTGCCATTTTTTTAGTACGGAGTGACGTCACAAGGTATGTCACGTGACAAAACAGTAAATTGCTTTTCCGGTGATGGAGAAACATCTAACAATACAAGTTTTGGGAAAATGGATAGGCCTCAGGAATAGAAACATCGTACTGTCTTGGCTGCTGAGCTATCATTTACCGTTAACGAGATTTAAGGGTCGAAATCAGGTCACATGGCCTAAGTAATATATCAGCCCCGTAAAGCACACCCTAAAGGAACAAACTTTCTACCGGTTAAAACGTCACTAAGAGAGAAATATTATTATCTATTAACTTTTCAAAAAGGCGTGAAACTCACCACTATTTTAAACTTTGAAAAGTGCAAATGTCACGTGACTAGCCACGTGACCAGTTTATCAGCCGAAATTCCATACTTAAACATTTCACTCGATGAGTGTTAACTATCCTGAAAATCTAATGCTCCACAGGCATTAATGATTAGAAAAGATATTTGAAATTTTGTAATTTTGTAATTTTCTCGACAAAATGAACTCAGGCTCCCACCCTTAACAAGGCACAACATCTATGAAATTCTTGTACATATGTATATACATTTTTCTATATTAGAATTGATATTATAATTTTAATTACATTTTTTGAATATTGTAAATTTTAGATATATTGTATTTTTTAGTCCACACGCCCCTTGTAGAAATCAGCTGAAGTTGTCGGGGCAAGCGTTTGTCGGGGCAAGCGTTTGTCGGGGCAAGCGTTTGTCGGGGCAAGCGTTTGTCGGGGCAAGCGTTTGTCGGGGCAAGCGTGTTAAAAAGTGTTACTACATTTTCCGGGCTGACCCAGGCCTTAAAGACCTTGTGTCCGATGGGTGTGACAATGTTATGATTGGTTTGGTGTGTTGATCTGATACGGTAAGAAACTGTCAAAATAACACCATTAGTTTGTTGTTCTATGACTTCGTATCACAAAAATCAGTTTTGGAACAAAGGATGGATCGAAATTCCACGAGATTTTAACGGATTGAGTTCACTATTTTTACTGTTACTTCATTAGCATAGAGTTTTATGGGCTACGAAACTATTCGTCACGCCCATCGGACACAGGGTCTTTAATACACTTGAGTATTAAGGCCGGAGCTCATTAAAGATTATTTTGTTTTAATGTAAAAGTGTCTTTAAGTAGCAAAATATTCCAGTTATAGTATCGGTGCCTAAAATTATTGCGTTACGTCATGTGTTTAGGTAGCCTCAGGCATCTCTGAGCTCAAAATCTCAAAGTAAACTCAGCGCGGGGTTGCTGTGCTGGGGCAAAAACGCGCGAGAAGACTAGGTACGAAGACGTCATTTGGAAGACAAATTTGGAAAAAAATTGTTTGCAGAGTCAAAAACAGAAAATAAATTGTTTGTAGAGACGTGTTCAATTGTGACTTTGAAGTTAATATTTTGCAATGACTTTGCTGCATATCCGGCAATCTTGGGACCCTAAATTTCAAAATTTCTCCCTGGGGGTGCCCAGACCCCTGGCAAGGAAAATGTAGCACAAATCTTGATTTTCTCACAAACCTAAGAAACACTGACCGATATAGTCGCACTTCCTACATTTCTACATAAATAAACTAAATAATGCTATTTAACAATTAGACCAAGCCGATAATCGCCTGAGGCAACAAATTGTTTTAGTATAATTGCTCAAGTGATTCATAAGGTTTTTAGCCGAAAAACGTGTTTTTGTAGGACTTTTTTACGATCATAACAAAACTCAAACGCGCACTCCCAAATAAATCCTTTCAATGTTATAATCACCTGTAGGTTACCCTGGTAACCAGAGGCTCGAAGCTTCACTCGTTTACTGACACGCTAAGCCAGACGCCGAGATCCTGTAGGTGATTATAGTGCCTATTTTTTTTAAAAAATAGGCCAATAACACGACTTAAACTCTAAAATAGGCACTTTGCTTCCAACGAATTTCCTGAAACTTCGTTGACACTTAGTCCAACTGACTTCAATATGATTAACAGAGTTTCGTTCAAAAAAATCAGCAACTTTTTTTGCGCGAGGTTGATCTCTCTATTTAACCTCAGATATTATTAAAAGTATTAACGCTAATGGGGATCTGATAATGCGTACTTATTTTCAAAAGATTCCTGCTCTTTTTCTCCAAGATTGAAGTTCATAGCGAGCATATTTTTAAAGTTGCAGACGAAAATTTATTTCCGCGAAATATGCTCTGACTTTCGCATGAGTCACCTTAATTAAAATTCCCTGGTTTCAACTGAGATATGAAATGACGTGCCAATGAGAAAATTAAGAAGAGCTAGTAAGTATTGTAATTTGTAATTTGTGTGACAGAAAACTCTCACTATCGTGGGTATATCCGGCAGCGTAACAATTGCGCACTTTTGGCTATAGACACCAAATTTGCATGTCAATAGTCTTCAGTATTTTATTGAAGATAAGATATGGAGGCACTTATTCATAGCGAAAGCAAAGGAAAGGCTGGGCTGGATTTTAGAAAATTTGCCGAAAAATGTTGGTTTTGGCTTATGAAAAACTTTTAAAATCGAGAAATTTGGCAATTTGCTGAGATCAAAGAGGAAAAAAATCAGAAAAGCGGAATTGCCGATTTTTGCCATGGATTGCTTCCGAGCTAGTTTTATTCATAGCCACAATAATTTGGAAATTGTTGCGCGGGCATAAACATTCTGAATATATTCTCAAACCCCGTCCACACCCCGCCATGTGGAATGGCCTCAATGAGGAGGTACGCCCTCTTTTAAATCTACCCTCTCTCAGCATTGTAAATAGTTAGATTTTAGTATTAAATGTGTAATGTATTTGTATTTTTGATATAATCGGCTCACTGGAAGAGCATTTTAATGAAGTGACACCGAATAAAGCTTTATTGTTATTATACTATTACGCGTTTTCGTTTGTATCCGTATACTTTTTTGATATGTTTAGGCCTTCCGTCCACACTAACACGCTGATCGTTTTCATCGAATCCGTATAAGTTTGAAAAGGCTTGCACTATTTCAAGATGCAAGATGCAAAGATGCAAGATGCAAAGATGCAAAGATGCAAAGATGCAGAGATGCAAAGATGCAAGGGTATCAAATTACAGCATTAGTGAAAATTCCTAATACAGTGTTGACAGCCGCAATGTCTCATAATAAATACATTATTGGCGGTTGTACGCGTGAGCCAAGTATCGATTTATCTCGCAATTTCGCATTATTATACCAATTTTAGAAGCTTCACGATGAAAACAAAACTACATAGAACTCAACCCTTCCCCTATTTATGACTAAAACGCGGAAAATGGATGCTTTCTGCGTAACGTATAACTTGATAAAATTTTAAAAATAAAAACCGCGTTTACGACAAAAAAACCCTCGAAAACCGCCGGTAAATCCGGAAAAGGAATACGCTGTTTATGACAAGCTCGAAAAACCCTACGCCCCCTCCCCCACCGAGGTGTGTTAAGTTTCCCGTTTTAGCTGGCTGCTACACTTTACAGCACGAATTTTTTGTTTCTTGGTAGAAACGCCAGTTCTGGTTCAAGTGACGTTTTCTCGTTGTTTTTTTGGCTCGCGCTTTCCGCTTGAATTATGATATGAGTTCAATATATTATCTTGGAGAGCTCAAGGTAAAGGAAAGATTCTGGGCAATTGAGTTCTATGTATTTTTGTTTTCATTCTGAAGCTTCTAAAATTGGTATAATAATGCGAAATTGCTAAATAAATTCATACTCCGCTCCCGCGTACAACCGCCAATAATGTATTTATCTCAACACTGTATTAGGAATTTTCACTAATGCTGTAATTTGATACCCTTGCACCTTTGCATCTCTGCGACCCCGTTCACACTAGACCGGTACAAAACCGGACCGGTACAATTCTGGTACGGTACCGCCTGTTCATACGGTACCGGTACAATTCTGGCACGTTTTGCAACAGTCTTCACACGGGACCGTGCCGGATTTTGTCATCTCTGCTACATTTGAATGGCTTTTTCGGCCCCCTCTCTGATTGGCTCAAGGCAACTCGTTTAGCCAATCACGTTGTAGGTAAACATTGGCTCTTCAAATCAAAGATGGCTTTGCTGTGTCTAGCGCTGGTGCTGAGTAAAAACTGCAAACGCTCGTCTCGCTTGGCTCGGTGAGCATCGGATACGATCGCCATTTGAAGGAGCATGAACTGCATTAGTCCTGTTAGACCAGCCAAAATAGCGACACATGCTACGGCCGTTTGCCTCATCGTCCTCTTGTTTGACGTTGATTTACATGTTTTTGTTGAGAATTAAAGTTTTTTGGTTAAAAAATAAAACACAAGTAGCGACAAAATGGCAATGAAAAATGTTTCAAGTTTTAGTTTAGCATCCGCGTCTTGTTATGATTAGCAACTAGACCCAGGCCTTTACCGTGGAAGTGTGCCAAAACCAGCACGGTACCGGTGTGTTCACACGGGTCCGGTACGAGTCTGGAACCGTACCGCTCCGAAGTTGGACCTGGATTTTGCCGGTCTCAAAAAAGCACGCCTAGCCGTACCAAAATCGGTCCGGTCCCGCCGGTCCCGTGTGAACGCGCGATGGTACCGTACCAGAATTGTACCGGTCCGGTTTTGTACCGGTCTAGTGTGAACGGGGTCTGCATCGTTGCATCTCTGCATCTCTGCATCTTTGCATCTCTGCATCTTTGCATCTTTGCATCTTGCATCTTGAAATAGTGCAAGCCGTTTGAAAACGCTATCGCCCAAAGTGAATAAAAACGAATCCGTTTTTATTCCGGATAAAAATGAAAACGATGTCATCAGCTACTCCCACTTTAAATTTGAAGCTGTCCTTGCACAAGTCAACATCAAATATAAACTGATCGCTTTTTGTGTAGCTTTTTTTTCCGAATCTTCCGTCCACACTAACACGCTGCGAATCCGTATTAGTTTGAAAACGTTCGCCATGAAACACTCCCAAAGTTATTACCCTACCATATATACATTAGATCAGCCAGCCCTCAGATGAGGTATTCTTGGCGGTCAGTAAGTGAAAAAATAAACAAATAATAACAACTACTAAATAGGTTAAATAAATATTAAATAAATATTTCGCTGAGAAACTAGAACAGCGAAAGTATTTGAAATGATGGTAGTTTGTCAGTCAACGTTACTTTTTAGTGATTTGGCGAGCACAAAGAATCGTTCGCTTTGAGCAGTGAGCACAAAAATCTTTTCTCCAACCAACTGCTTATTTTTAAAGTCCGTAAATATTTTGACCTCTCACCAGTAGATATGTCTCTCGGATTTTCTTGGTTTATTTAGCAAACATTTTGATTTGAACAGTATTTGAGAGTGCAGAAACGTTTTCTAGTCAATCTCCGCCTCCCGATGGCGATTTCAATATTTAGCCAGATAGTTTTAATACAGCCAACATTAATTTTAGAGCGAGTTCAAAATCTTCTCTCAAGCCATGTGGCTTCCGAGTTATAAGAAATCTATTCTCATTAAAAACTCTAACCCTAACCTAACCCTAACCCTAAGCCTATAACATAGCCCTAACCAAACCGTCGCTGAGATTCTCAGTCACACGCGCAGGTCAGCGAGAAAACTTTACAAAGGCAAAACTTCCGAGTTTTAAATAAACATTAATATATTCGCTGAGAAGCTAGAACAGCGAAAGTATTTGAAATGATCTTAGTTTGTCAGCCAACATTACTTTGTACGTTTTAGTGATTTGGCGAGCACAAAGAATCTTTCGCTTTGAGCAGTGAGCACAAAAATCATTTCTCCAACTGCTTATTTAAGTCCGTAAATATTTTGACCTCTCACCAGTAGATATGTCTCTCAGATTTTCTTGGTTTATTTAGCAAACATTTTGATTTGAACAGTATTTGAGAATGCAGAAACGTTTTCTAGTCAATCTCCGCCTTCCGATGGCGATTTCAATATTTAGCCAGATAGTTTTACAGCGAACATTAATTTTAGAGCGAGTTCAAAAATCTTCTCTCAAGCCATATGGCTTCCGAGTTATAAGAAATCTATTCTCATTAAAAACTCTAACCCTAACCCTAACCCTAAGCCTATAGCCCTAACCCAACCTTCGCTGAGATTCTCAGTCACACGCGCAGGTCAGCGAGAAAACTTTACAAAGGCAAAACTTCCGAGTTTTATAAATAAACATGAATATATTCGCTGAGAAGCTAGAACAGCGAAAGTATTTGAAATGATGGTAGTTTGTCAGTCAACGTTACTTTTTAGTGATTTGGCGAGCACAAACAAAGAATCGTTCGCTTTGAGCAGTGAGCACAAAAATCATTTCTCCAACTGCTTATTTAAGTCCGTAAATATTTTGAGCTCTCACGAGTAGAAATGTCTCTCAGATTTTCTTGGTTTATTTAGCAAACATAATTAGATTTGAACAGTATTTGAGAGTGCAGAAACGTTTTCTAGTCAATCTCCGCCTTCCGATGGCGATTTCAATATTTAGCCATGATAGTTTTAATACAGCGAACATTAATTTTAGAGCGAGTTCAAAAATCTTCTCTCAAGCCATATGGTTTCCGAGTTATAAGAAAGCTTATTAGGTTAACTTAACATTTCGCTTTTGTGATTCCGTTATTTAAACTTTATTCGATAAATCTATTCTCATTAAAAACTCTAAAACCCTAACCTAAAGCCTAACATAGCCCTAAATATTCGCTGAGATTCTCAGTCACACGTGCAGTCAGCGAGAAAACTTTACAAAGACAAAACGTCCGAGTTTTAAATAAACATTATGAATATTCGCTGAGAAGCTAATGCAGGGAAAGTATTTGAAATGATCGTAGTTTGTCAGCCAACATTACTTTTTAGTGATTTGGCGAGCACAAAGAATCGTTCGGTTTCCCTCGACAAACTGTTTGGTTTTTGAGTCGGATTAGTAGTTCCCTGCTAGCAGACAGGAGGGCTCAACGAACATTTTCTCTTATTTAATCAAAACATAGCAAAAACATCTTTAAGAGTACTTGCAACCATTAATAAGCTAATTATTAATCTTCGTGGGAAAAAACAATCCGTTCCTCAAAGCCAGCCAGGGAGTGCCCTTTATACTTTATTCCTAGCCAGCACTCACCTAGAGTAACAAGCGTTGCCAGCCACCATGTGCCTGATGTACTGTTATTTGCCAGCCAGCACCAAAAATGATTAAATGTACTTTTTTGCCAGCAGCCAGCAAAAATAAAATGTTGCATTGGGATTTGCGAATCGAAACTATAGAACTACTACAATGCGATGCTCTATTTCCAATTCTCAAATAAGCAACCTGTATTGAGCTCGGTATAATATATGAAGATGGGGGAAAACACTACTACTTCCATACACCTGTTGGAAGAATTTGCTAAATTGAACGAATACAATACCACTCGTGAGAACAAACTACTAACCACATTAATCAATAGAAAATGACATGAAATCACAAGAGGCCTCTGCTAGCAGGGAAGACGTGTTTTAATGAGTAGTTCGCACAAACTTGACCAACGCCGAACCCAGGATTTTTCAAAGCTATGTTTATCGATATCACTTCATTTATTACGAATTTAAGTGAAATAGACACGTGACTAGACTACTTATTAAATGCACATTTTACAAAATCAAAATGTCTTGCACTTGAGTGGCGTGAAGTGCAAGTATAGTGTTACTCGCATAAAGTTCGCAAACCTAAAACAACGTTGAAGGTTCGTAAACATTTTTGCTGCAACACTAAAATGCACATATTTTACCCAAAAAGTAAAAAAAAAAATCAAAAAATCGTGCACTTGAGTGGCATGAAATGCAAGTATAGTGTTACTCGCATAAAGTTCGCAAACCTAAAACAACGTTGAAGGTTCGTAAACATTTTTGCTGTAACACTAAAATGCACATATTTTACCCAAAAAGTAAAAAAAAAATCAAAAAATCGTGCACTTGACTGGCATGAAATGCAAGTGTAGTGTTACTCGCATAAAGTTCGCAAACCTAAAACAACGTTGAAGGTTCGTAATCATTTTTGCTGTAACACTAAAATGCACATATTTTACCGAAAAAGCCTAAAACAAAAATAAAAAAAATCGTGCACTTGAGTGGCATGAAATGCAAGTATAGTGTTACTCGCATAAAGTTCGCAAACCTAAAACAATGTTGAAGGTTCGTAAACATTTTTGCTGTAACACTAAAATGCACATGATTTTACCCAAAAAGCCTAAAACAAAATTTAAAAAAATCGTGCACTTGACTGGCATGAAATGCAAGTATAGTGTTACTCGCATAAAGTTCGCAAACCTAAAACAACGTTGAAGGTTCGTAATCATTTTTGCTGTAACACTAAAATGCACATATTTTACCGAAAAAGCCTAAAACAAAAATAAAAAAAATCGTGCACTTGAGTGGCATGAAATGCAAGTATAGTGTTACTCGCATAAAGTTCGCAAACCTAAAACAATGTTGAAGGTTCGTAAACATTTTTGCTGTAACACTAAAATGCACATGATTTTACCCAAAACGCCTAAAACAAAATTTAAAAAAATCGTGCACTTGACTGGCATGAAATGCAAGTATAGTGTTACTCGCATAAAGTTCGCAAACCTAAAACAACGTTGAAGGTTCGTAAACATTTTTGCTGTAACACTAAAATGTACATATTTTACCCAAAAAGCCTAAAACAAAAATAAAAAAATCGTGCACTAGTGACAAGAAATGCAAGTATAGTGTTACTCGCATAAAGTTCGCAAACCTAAAACAATGTTGAAGGTTCGTAAACATTTTTGCTGTAACACTAAAATGCACACATTTTACCCAAAAAGCGTAAAATAGAAAATCGTGCACTTGAGTGGCATGAAATGCAAGTATAGTGTTACTCGCATAAAGTTCGCAAACCTAAAACAATGTTGAAGGTTCGTAAACATTTTTGCTGTAACACTAAAATGCACATATTTTACCCAAAAGCCTAAAATAAAAAAATCGTGCACTCTTGAGTGGCATGAAATGCAAGTATAGTGTTACTCACATAAAGTTCGCAAACCTAAAACAATGTTGAAGGTTCGTAAACATTTTTGCTGTAACACTAAAATGCACATTATTTTACCCAAAAAGCCTAAAACAAAATTTAAAAAAATCGTGCACTTGACTGGCATGAAATGCAAGTATAGTGTTACTCGCATAAAGTTCGCAAACCTAAAACAATGTTGAAGGTTCGTAAACATTTTTGCTGTAACACTAAAATGCCCATATATTTTACCCAAAACGCCTAAAATAAAAAAAATCGTGCACTTGACTGGCATGAAATGCAAGTATAGTGTTACTCGCATAAAGTTCGCAAACCTAAAACAATGTTGAAGGTTCGTAAACATTTTTGCTGTAACACTAAAATGCACATATTTTACCCAAAAAGCCTAAAATAAAAAAATCGTGCACTTGAGTGGCATGAACCGCTTATTATCATTTTGTGCTTTGTTATCTAAGGGTTGAGTAGCGAATTGCTTGACTTCCCTTGCGGTGTGCTAGAAACATCTCAAGCATCCCGGAGACTTCTGTTACTAATAAGGAAAGAAACTTTCGGCAGACTGGCAATACTCCTCTGCCAACGTAAAATATTAATATTCATTCACTTAGCCACTAACAACGCTAAATGTTGACCAGAAAGGTAATCCACGTCGTAGAAGTTCGTAGAAAGAAGAACGAAGTTTTTCATACATCGAAAATACTGCGTGCTCCATTTGATTGACAAGTTTATTATCTACCGAAAAAATGTCCCTTATCAAAAGATGCCGTTGTGTAAGCTACATCACACAAAGCAATTAGCACTGCTTCCTTAGATCAATGAATACCCATCTGTTTTCACGTAGGGCACAAAGCGCGCGGAAATCGGCACCATCTTTTGTCCATTCTCGTACCCAGAGCTCCCCGGCTCGTACGTCTGCTCGCAGGGGAGGCTCTGGGGACATCCATTTGAGGACCTTTGCTGATTGGCTGGTTTTGAACGTTGGTGCATGCGCAGAAAGATCTTTCTCTCAACGGCTCTGTATCAAATCTCGCGCATGCGTCAGTGGCTGTCACCAGAGCCTCCCCCGCGAGAAGACGAGCCGGGGAGCTCTGGGTCCACAGTCGCCATTTTGGCCGTGAGGTAATTTTAGGGAGACTGGTAACTAAATACATTAAGTTTGACAGCCCCCACTTTCACCTCCTCCCACGGGTTTATTATGTCATTGATCGCCATCTTGATTTGACAATCGGAAAGAAGGAAGGAAGAGCTTTCAAACGAAACTTTCCGCACCTTTGTAGGGCTTTCGCGCGCTTGTTTTTGATTTTTTCGATTTGGTTGTTTTATCGAGTTTTGATGTCGAAGACCTGGAAGAGAAAAATCGGTATTTCTGTGCAGTTAATACCGTTTAGAGTGTTATCTTTGAAACGTTGAAATTGACATTCACCTAAAGTTCACTTGTTGTTCTACAATCGTATGGTTTTGGTTTTCTCGATTTGTTTGCGGGAAGGCTCATTTTTGAATTTTTAAAAAGTCATTTTGCTTCAAAACATGACCAGAACCCGGCAAAAATGGACGGTTTGTGTTTGTGCAAATGGTTTTGGAAGACAAGAACAGTGCGATGGTGCACGTGCGAATATGAAAAGAAAAGAGGAGCTGCTCAGAGACGAAGAGAGTGAAATGGAATCTTAGTAAAAACTACGTCCCGAGGAGAAAAGGTGAGGCATAAAGGAAGAGCGATTTGATATATTTTTAACTTTTTAAGGTGATTTTTAGTGTTGGTATGGTATCGAAAAATAAAGAAAGCGCTGTTTGTTTACTACGCGCGAGTTCGTTGTTTCGGTAGTTTCAGTCCGGGATTTTTCATACTGCAATGCTCATCCGTGACCGTCAGTCGATCAAAATATGACCTTTCACTATAACTGTTATTCGAGGGTTGAATATAGCATCTTTTGTATTTGAAAGATGTGTAGGCTTATACAATTCATTCTGTCTCTCGCGCACTATCAGGTGGTTTCGAGTTCATCAGCCCTTGGCTGTTCAAATGATTACTTGACTTTGAGTTATCTAGAAACATACCTGATTTATGCTAAAGTTTCATGGGCTAAAAATTAAAAAGTATCTTGAATTATTAATCATATTATAATCTGTACAGAGAAATGCTTTCTGTTCCTCAATAGTCCAATATTTATTTCTGTCTATCAAAGTAGTTCAGGAAGTGCAATGACACCAAATGATTGAGAGGCAAACTCAAATGTTAACTTTTCTGCCTCAATTGATTAGAATTGTGAGAAACAATATTCAACAAACTGTGAGAAATACTAGATACATGATGTATCTAGTATTTCTCACAGTTTGTTGAACATATAATGCCAATAGGGGCAGGGGTACTCACTTGTTTTAGGATTATAGCCACTATGACCTGTAATTTAATGTTGAATCCATTATAAAAACAATTTTCATGAGAAAAGATACCCCAGAACCAGTTTATTTGTACTATATTCTGTTATTTGTACCCAAACTGAGACCTGGCCTGTTCTGAGCAGGTCAACAATTATAGTATGTTTGGCTTTATACTATCAAAACAGTTGTGTTTCAATCAAGCTGTTTCAATTTCAAGCCCATCGGCAGCAAATTTCTATCACGTGACGTCTAAAAAGCTATCACGTGATCATTTTCTCATAGTCGCATGTCACTTTTTAGTCATCATGTGATGTAAATCAGTGACCTGTGGGTTCGAAATTTCAACAGCGCGATTGAAACTCTACTTGTTTTGTTAGTATAAATTTTTTAAAACTCAAAATTCCCCTTATAACATACATCTTGATACCACTACTGCCAGTTTGCTCTTCAAATTTGATTTGTTATTGAAAAGTTTGAGCTCCCTTAGAAGCTACAAGGTAATGTTGTTACTGAGCAAAACAAAAGGAACTATGAAAAGGATTCTGGGAATAGTGGTATCAAAAGTAATCAAGGGACTTGAAAATTTAAAAAAAATGTGCCCCAAGAAATTATCAAATCCCATTTTAGAGAGAAGTTTCCTAACCATGCATACCCCATTCTATCTACTGAAGGAAAAATTGGGATGTTGTTTGGCAGCAATTATCCCCTTAGAGCTCTTGTAAGGTACCCCACCATGAAGGGAAGCCACACCAGTACTGTGCACTATAAAATAGTAATAATATGATTTTATATCTCCCTTGGCAGTGTTATTGGCCATTAGGACAGATCAAACAGCAACCTCCGGTGCTTTGGGGCTTGTCGTCTGGGACCCCGCAGGGCATGCGGCTCATGAAATGACTCCTGATTAGCCAACATAAACACTGATTGACTAGGGTAGTGAAATGCTGCTACATATATACAAGCCCAAGTGTTACTGTGTGATGCAAGGCTTGACTGGGGCCACCCTGTTGATGACCACGTGGTCATTTTCACTGTTCAGTGATATCATGGATCAGATTATAAACATTTTGTTTCATATTACAACCATTAGACAACTTGACAGACCATTAAAAGCATTTGCTCATTGCATTCAAACCAAAACTGAACTGCAAAATAAGTGACATTCTAATAGGACCTAGAGTTAATTGTCTGCATAAATTATTGATGTGTGGCCCTGTTATATTTCCTTGAGCTTTTCCCCTTTCTTTCTCTGGTATCCACAGAAGTTAACTGGAATAAAACAAATACATTTCTCCTTGAACAAAGTTTCATGACAAGCAAAAGATATTTGATCAGTCACTGTGACTAATATTTTAACAATAAAATATTGTTATGGTGACTGCTTGGTAATTTTTTTGAAGGACACCTTTTGTTCAGGCAGTGAACCACAAATTTGTCAAGTTTGTAATAAATTATTAAATAAGCAAGCAATTTTTAGTAAACATTTTGTAGGAAGCATAGATAAAAATGATGAAAAAGAGATTACATGCACATTTGCTTTAATTTTCTGTTAGACTTTTTTGGAATAAAATCTTCAATGAAATTGAAGGAATAGCATTCCTTAAGAGGATCCTTGGGAGTTCGATAGACATCTGCCTCATCAACAACTCTGTATAATGTAATTTCTATGTTGACTGTGGACTGGCTCGCCTCTGCTGATATCCCACTTTAACCCTAAAGGAAATTGCATGAGTGATGCAGGAAGTAGATTTCGAAAATGAAATTTACCACTGAAATATTTTTGCCCTTTGACAACTAAAACCAGAATTACACTCAGTAGCTTACTAAAACTCAGATTCTTAAGAATGCAGTGCTGGGCAAAAAGAATTCCACCCAAGAGGAGCTGAAGGTTTCATTCAGTCATTTTCTTCCAGAATTCTCATGAGAACAAATGAAAAGTTATTGAAACCCCCTTGACTATATTTCTTTCTTGAAGCACAGCACAAAAGCTTCCCTAATAATAGACTTAATGATGTCTTATGGCCTCTTCTAGTGAAATTTCAAATTGGCATTAAAGAAATTTTATCACAGTGCACTAGCAAGTTAATCAGTCATTCAAAGACACCAAAAAAAGATTTTTACTCAAGCTAGGAGTCTTGTGAATCACAGTGTGATAAGATGAAAGTGTCATGCTTTCTTACAGTCACACACCACAGGAACATCTGACATGCTTTCAACAAGTCTCTTGGTTATCTATAAAGCTCTGGTTTGTCTCCTGACAGCACTTAGTTCTCAAGATCTACTCTCCCGTATCTCACACCTGTAGAGATGAGTTAATCCCTTCATTAATTCATTCATAAATTTGAGCCCTGTCACTAACGTTCGTTTTTACTCAGTGAAGTCCCTATTCATGGAAACAAATACAAACAAACAAAATATTATTGCATGAGAAAAAATTGATTGCAGTGAATATTCTGTGACAGTGGAAAACTATTATCTACGTTCTTCTAGGCAGGATTTCTAGAGCAATATATACAGGGCTGTACAAATACAGTTTCACAATCTGGTCTACTTTAGTCTTGCAAGCGACTTTTCTGTTCAGCAAACCTTAGGTGGCCAATAAAAAATCCTTAGTGGCGAAAACAAACTTTCCTGCAGACCACCGCACATTACTTGATGAACAAAACGCCTGTAAATCAACCAACAGAAGATTTAAGTTCACGTTCTTGGTTGTCGAAGGATGAAACAACAGTCATTCGAATGTCTGGAGCTGTTTTAGCCGACTCGGACATGTTTTCGCCACAACTTCGGCCAATTTCAGAATGATCCTCGTCTAAAAAGGCACCAAGGGGTCTCCAAAAATACTCTTCTAGTTTCTGTTTCCTTTCTCTCCTGACCTGCATCACTGTACGTTCAAATGTTTATCCCAAAACCCACAAAGAGTTCGACAATCGATCCGCCATTTTGAATAACAAAGTGTACATTCACGCGCGCGACCGCTGGCTACAAGGACATGCGGACGGTGCCGATTTCCGCGCGCTTTATGACCGATGTGTTTCCACTGCGGTGTGATTGCTGAAAAAACTAGGGGTCACTGCGCGGAAACATCGCAAGCAAGCACAAATACAGGGTTATCCCAGAGACTATTCACACGAGGGAAGGTCTTCCAAAAAAAAGCTATTGCTACTATAGATTCAGTTGCCTGACAAACATTTCTGTAGGATCTACTTGCAGTTGCTCAATTAACATCATACCAGAATAATGAACGAGGAGCAGATGAAAAGTATCTGGCATATATCGAACCGTGAATTGAATATTGAATTTAGATTTTCTTAAAACAACAAAAAGCTTGACAAGTGGGATATGTCGTGAAGTAAGAATCGACTAAACATCAAATGACCGTCGTTGAAGAGAGAATGCTAGTATATGCATTATGTACTTCCTAGTCGCGTCAGAGAAGTTCTTACCTTAGAGACGTCCTGGCTCACTGCGCGCCCCTACCTCAATAAGAAACCGCGTAACTTTACCCAAGTTTACCCACCACTCTGCGGCACCCCGGCTTCACTAACTTTGATCAGGAGCCCAACCTTGATACCTCAATAATTCGACTCTGCGAAATTGCACAGTGACTATCATCACAAAGACTGAAATTTGTGCATACGATCTTGAAAAAGGCAAATACAATCTTACCTTTACGTAAATGCTGTAAATGCATAGGGTGAAACAAAGGCTGTACTCTGTCTAAGCTCTGGGCACTAAATATCTATTGAGCTCGCTATCCTTAGCCTGCGTAGCAAGCACAAAGGGAAAGGGGACCACGAGCGAGCGGCCGCCATATCCTGAACTTGGCCCAACCGCCTTTCAGACCCTTATTCAAACTGTCATTGTGACAGCCAAACTGCAGTCATTGGTCATTGACACCTGATTGTGTTTCGTTAATAATTTACTTTCGCTAGATCGGCCGGCGGAAGTGAAGTACTTGCCAGCTAAATAATGAAGTCAACATCACGCAACAACAGCCAACAGCGAGCAGCCAGCATGCGGTTAAGAAATCCAGCCAGGACGTGTAACATTTGGTTAAATTTCCTAGCCGGGAACCAGTATGTTAAAAATCTCAGCCAGGAAAAGGTCTCTAGATTCGTAATTTCCAGCCAGCAGATTTTCTTTATGGGGAACGGTTTTTTTTGAGGAACGGCTCCGGTAAACCCTCCTGAGCAGAGACCTCTTTTCTCTGCATTTCGCTGCAGAGGAAAGAGGCCTTTGCTACCAGGGAATATTTTGAGCAGCGAGCACAAAAATCTTTTCTCCAACTGCTCATTTTATTCCGTAAATATTTGAGGTCTCAAGAGTAGAAATGTCTCTCGGATTTTCTTGGTTCATTTAGCAAACATTTTGATTTGAACAGTATTTGAGAGTGCAGAAACGTTTTCTAGTCAAACTCCGCCTTCCGATGGCGATATCAATATTTAGCCAGATAGTTTTACAGCGAACATTAATTTTAGAGCGAGTTCAAAAATCTTCTCTCAAGCCATATGGCTTCCGAGTTATAAGAAATCTATTCTCATTAAAAACTCTAACCCTAACCTAACCCTAACCTAACCCTAACCATAACCCTAACCTAACCCTAACCCTAAGCCTATAGCCCTAACCCACCTTCGCTGAGATTCTCAGTCACACGCGCAGGTCAGCGAGAAAACTTTACAAAGGCAAAAGTTCCGAGTTTTATAAATAAACATGAATATATTCGCTGAGAAGCTAGAACAGCGAAAGTATTTGAAATGATCTTAGTTTTGTCAGCCAACATTACTTTGTACTTTTATCTATTTTGAATAAAGTTTGATTGTTACTTTGTACTTTTTAGTGATTTGGCGAGCACAAAGAATCTTTCGCTTTGAGCAGTGAGCACAAAAATCATTTCTCCAACTGCTTATTTAAGTCCGTCAATATTTTGAGCTCTCACGAGTAGAAATGTCTCTCAGATTTTCTTGGTTCATTTAGCAAACATTTTGATTTGAACAGTATTTGAGAGTGCAGAAACGTTTTCTAGTCAAACTCCGCCTTCCGATGGCGATATCAATATTTAGCCAGATAGTTTTACAGCGAACATTAATTTTAGAGCGAGTTCAAAATCTTCTCTCAAGCCATATGGCTTCCGAGTTATAAGAAATCTATTCTCATTAAAAACTCTAACCCTAACCCTAACCCTAAGCCTATAACATAGCCCTAACCCAACCTTCGCTGAGATTCTCAGTCACACGCGCAGGTCAGCGAGAAAACTTTACAAAGGCAAAACTTCCGAGTTTTAGATAAACATGAATATATTCGCTGAGAAGCTAGAACAGCGAAAGTATTTGAAATGATCTTAGTTTGTCAGCCAACATTACTTTGTACTTTTTAGTGATTTGGCGAGCACAAAGAATCTCTCGCTTTGAGCAGTGAGCACAAAAATCTTTTCTCCAACTGCAGCTTATTTTAGTCCGTAAATATTTTGAGCTCTCACGAGTAGAAATGTCTCTCAGATTTTCTTGGTTTATTTAGCAAACATTTTGATTTGAACAGTATTTGAGAGTGCAGAAACGTTTTCTAGTCAATCTCCGCCTTCCGATGGCGATTTCAATATTTAGCCAGATAGTTTTAATACAGCCAACATTAATTTTAGAGCGAGTTCAAAAATCTTCTCTCAAGCCATATGGCTTCCGAGTTATATGAAATCTATTCTCATTAAAAACGCGAACCCCTAACCAAACCCTAAAAATTCGCTGAGATTCTCATATCAGTCACAAACAGCGAGAAAACGTTTTTAAAATACAAAGACAAAACTCGGTTACCATAACTACGCACGCCCCTTCCACACTTTTGACGACTGTGTGTCTGGCTCATCAAGCATTCGCACGCTTTTGCTCCAAATGGAGCATGCGATGCCATGGGAATTGTTTATATAGCAAAGAACGGATTTTGTCGAGCTAGTTTTCTTTCTGCGATATTTTGATCGTTTATTTTCAGTATTAACAGTAGCCGAATTCACACTAGAGACGAAGAACTCGTCTGAGACGAGTTTCTCGTCAGAAAAAGTTCCAGTTTTATTTCAATTCTACTCAGAAACACTTGCTTGTTATCTGTCTAAACTTTCTCCTTCAAAAAAATTTTTTTCGCGTGATCACAGAAGAACAGGGAACCATAATTAAGGCGAGAAACTCGTCTCAGACGGGAAACTCGTCTAGTGTGAATTCAGCTATTTTGCGTACGCGGCACGAGTGAGAAATCTCTCTCGGATTGTCTTGGTTATTTAGCCAACACTTTATTTGCGAGAAGAGAACATTTCACTTATATTCAATGTATCAGTCAATTCACCGATCCCGCATTCATTTGTTATACCCCTAGTTACTGTTGCTACGTCGGACAAGCCAAATTTTATCTTTGGCATAAAAGCGGAAAGACACCGATTACAGGGAGGTGTTAGAAGTTGTTGCATGCAATTTGGATTTTATATTTTTATCTTGAAAAGCTGAATAATTTTGAAAATCTTCGATATTCAAGTTTGTTGCTCGGACATTTTGAATTCCGTAGGGAAAACTTCCTATTGTTGGCTATGAGTGGGCGGAGCTATTGTCAAAATAGGGATCGGTCTATTCCAGCGGTGACCAGTTTCCTCATATAGTAAGAGTGGACAGTTAGAAGTTGGAAAAAATTCGTGCAAGGCAAATCATTCCAAAATAAAAATATTGCAGAGATTCAAGCGAAGAAAAAAAGTCCTACACAGACATAATAATAATATAATATAAATGACATGGCTTGGGCCCTCGTTAAAAAGATGTCTGAAGTAGTTTTTTTCCCGCAACTTCTCTATCATTTGAATTTTTCTACTTCACTTCACTTCACTTAATAAAAATTTCGGCGCGCGCGATTGACCTTATCCCTGCGTGATTGCGCAGAATATCGTTTGTTACTTAGCCGACGAGGGACCCAGTCCCGAGTTGCCTAAATCAGTCGATGTTCTGCAAAGCTCGAGCAGGATAATGGTTTTAGGGGGCTTGCACTATTTCAAGATGCAAGATGCAAAGATGCAGAGATGCAAAGATGCAAAAGATGCAAAGATGCAAGGGTATCAAATTACAGCATTAGGGAAACTTCCTTATACAGTGTTGACAGCCGCAATGTCTCATAATGTCATAACAAATAAATTATTGGCGGTTGTACGCGGGAGCCGAGTATCAATTTTTATGTAGCAATTTCGCATTATTATACCAATTTTAGAAGCTTCACACATGAAAACAAAATTAAATACATAGAACCCAATTGCCCAGAACACCTCTTTTACTTCGAGCTCTCCAATATAATATATTGGACGCATATCATAATTCAGCGGAAAGCGCGAGCCGAAAACAACGAGAAAACGTCACTTGAACCAGAATTGGCGTTTCTACCAAAAAAAAAGTTTTCCGCGTTTTAGTCATAAATAGGGTCAGGTTGAGTTCTATGTAGTTTTTGTTTTCATCGTGAAGCTTCTAAAATTGCTATAATAACGCGAATTGCTAAATAAATCGTTACTCGGCTCACGCGTACAACCGCCAATAATGTATTTATTATGAGACATTAAAGTAAATGTCAATTGTCAATTGTCAACTTGCATCTTTGCATCTCTGCATCTTTGCATCTTGCATTTTGAAATAGTGCAAGCCTATTATGAGATATTGCGGCTGTCAATTGTCAACTTGCATGTTTGCATGTTTGCATCTTTTGCATGTTTGCATCTTTTGCATGTTTGCATGTTTGCATGTTTGCATCTTGCATCTTGAAATAGTGCAAACCACATGACAGTGACACCAAGATGTCCCCAGTTAAATTTAGGAAAAGTCATGAAGTTTCACCATCATAGCTGCAGTAGTTTTAGAGTAATCAGGATTCAGGATTTTACTGGAGGGGGGGGGGGGGGGGGGGGGGGGTAGGGGGGAATAGGCTTAAATACAAAAAAAATAATATTTTCTTAACAATTCAACTTTCAATAGAAGAGATTTCATATAGACGATTTATCTTATCGACACAGTAGAAGGCATTTTATAGATAGAGGGTCGCACTCTTCTTTCGCCCAAATTTTGATAAATGCATTTCATCAAAGGCTCAGAGAAAGAGTAGATGAACATTCTGTTTTTTGTGTATAGTAAAAGAAGTCTGTAGGTTATCATTCATGCCAAGTTTTTTTTCTCTGAATTTGTGCCTGCTCGAAATTTTTTTTGGATTTCTGCCTTTTACAGTCAACATTTAGAACAGTTTGAGTTACGCGAACAGAAATATTTTTTCCGATTGTCAAGATCGTCGACAAGCAACATTCAGAGGTCGTTCAAACCTTTGCTCAAACCAAGACTTCCAACCAAGAGTTTTATTTAGCCAAATGAGTAATATGTATTCTCATTAAACTTCTGCTTGTGGGAACTCCTCCCTAAGCTAACCCTAACGGTTAGGTTAGGGTTATAACAACCATAGCTTTTAGTATTTATCGGGTAGGGGAGATGGGAGATGGCTCAGGTAAAGAATTCTTCAGGGTTTAAGTAAAGAATTCTTCAGGGTGCGAGATGGGATGGCTTAGGTAAAAATTCTTCAGTTCTTCAGGGTAGGTTACAGGTTTGTATTTGTTCTGTTTTTTTGTTATTTTTTTCCCGAGGGGGGTTGGCTATACGAAAAACTCTTTCGTGGTTATTGGGGGGGGGGGGGGGGGGGTGGGGGGGTATGTGCTTTTCGTTAGTATTTTGAGGGCCATTCTGACCACACACCCAAAGTTTTGATTCATTGTCCTCATCACCCTGAGAATTCTTTACCTAACCCTGAATAATTCTTACCTAACCCTGAAGAATCTTTACCTAACCCTGAAGAATTCTTTGTCTAATCCACCTCCCACCCTGAAGAATTCTTGGCCAAATCCGCCTCCCCACCCTGAAGAATTCTTGCCTAATCCACCTCCCACCTTGAAGAATCTTTGCCTAACCGCCTCCCACCTGAAGAATCTTTGCCTAATCCGCCTCCACCCTGAAGAATTCTTTGCCTAATCCACCTCCCACCTGAAGAATTCTTTGCCTAATCCGCCTCCCACCTGAAGAATTCTTTGTCTAATCCACCTCCCACCTGAAGAATTCTTTGCAAATCCGCCTCCCACCCTGAAGAATTCTTTGCCTAATCCACCTCCCACCCTGAAGAATTCTTTGCCAAATCCGCCTCCCACCCTGAAGAATTCTTTGCCTAAACACCTCCCACCCTGGAATTCTTTGCCTAATCCGCCTCCCACCCTGAAGAATTCTTTGCTAATCCGCCTCCCACCCTGAAGAATTCTTTGCCAATCCACTCCCACCCTGAAGAATTCTTTGCCTAATCTGCCTCCCACCCTGAAGAATTCTTTGGTCCTCAACCCTGGGGTACGGACAAAAAATGCGAAAGCCCA